>CM027084.1:19902347-20502347 GCA_015343265.1 Pao palembangensis
TTCGCCCTCTCTCCAGAGAGCTTCTTCAGTTCTAGGCTTGCTGGGGACAGAGCTTGAAAATATAGAAAATATAGAGAAGATCGCTGGTTTGAGAGGGGTGTCAAGGAAGCCATTCATGTCAAGTTGGAAAAACCATCTTTAAACAGAGGTGGTGGACTAAGGCACTTCCTGTCACCCACGTACAACGCAGTTCTCCACTCTTTTCGTCAGCAATTCAAACATTCACACCGTTTGACCAGACCTGGTGACTCATTAACATGTGACCCAACAGACAAAGGGGAAGCACCCCAACCGAAACTAGGTGAACGACCCGGCCAACCACTCTGCCAACAACTCTCAGGTGACCACCCGAGCCATTAACATGCCAATGGTCCACAGGGCTATATTTTCAAGCTCTGCCCCAGCAAACTTAGAACTGAAGAAGCTCTCTGGAGAGAGGGCGAAACGTTTTCAAGGAAACCTTCCAGTCCAGTTGACACAGAGAGATCTAATTTTGGAGGATATATTATTGTTATTATTTTTATTACTGTTTAAAAGCAGCACTACCAAACTTTTTGGATGTGGACAATATTATCTCGGTGTGCATTTATGTGTGTGTGTCCAGTGATCCAAATCAGCCAGTTCCTCAAGACACCAAGTTCATCCACACGAAACCGAACCGATTTGAAGAGGTGGCCTGGTCTAAGTACACTCCTAAAGAGCAGCTGTACCTCCACATCGGCCTGAAGCCTCGTGTCAGAGACCATTACCGCGCCACCAAAATCTCCTTCTGGCTCCAGCTGGTGCCTCATTTGCATCACGTCAACGAACTCCTCCAATCGGTGTCCTCCTTCACCCACAGTCCCTCCCCACAGGACGACACTCCCTACTCTTACACCAAGCGTCTTGCCAAAGGTTGGCCGCCGAGCAGCACTCGTCACCCGGGCTCCCAGGGAGGCACTCCGCAGCCCCCGGAGTCTGCTCTGGGCCAAGGAGGAGGCGAGAGCGGGACCCGTGTCCCGAATGAGGATTACTCAACCGAGCTGTCGGTGACGATTGCAGTGGGAGCGTCGCTCTTGTTCCTAAACATCCTTGCATTCGCTGCTCTGCTTTACAAGAAAGACAAGAGACGCCTGGAGCATCGGCGCTCCCGTCCGCTCCCTCCCCCAAGGCGAGACATCACTGCTGCAGACGTTGCCGCCCACCTGCAGGGAGAAGGACTGATGTCATTACAGGTGAGTCAGTTGCAGTGTTGCTGTGTTATGGGGCATTAATCTCTAATATTTAACCTGATTAACATTTTCGCTACAAGACATATTAAGCAAATAAATCAATCAACACTATTGTTCTGCTTGTTTCTATAATCTGGGATCTCAGATTCAAGTATCAATATTGTCTAAGACGGAATGAAAGCAAAAATTAACATGATTGACTAGTAACGTTAGCTCATCCTCTTTGGGGTTTGTCTGGCATGTGGAAGTTTGTTTCATGCTAAGAATTATCACACTCAAAACTTTTCAGGGTTAAATTTTCCCTGGAAGCTGCTGTCAATAATAATCGCTGGCTGTGGCACAGCACGTTTAAAATTAACTAAGAGTGTGTGTGTGTGTGTGTGTGTGTGTGTCTGAACGAAGGCTGTTCTTGTCATTGGAGAAGCTGCTAGTGGAGCACTTGTGCAGAACACAGCCTGTCGTCAGCAGAAATGATCAGTGTGAGAGTGTGTGTTCTTGTTTGTGTATCCTTCAGTGTGTTTTGATGTACATGCTGGCTGTATCCCATTGCTGGGCCCCATTGTGCTGGAAAACTCACATGCTGGGTGTTAAATGTCAGGTCTCTTTTGCAGCTGAGAAATCCTGCTAATTGTCAATTGAACTCCGGTAATTAAGGGATTTTTTTTCTGTCGTATTTATTTGGATTTGTGTCCATGTGGATGCTTTTGTGAGCAGTTGATGGAGCTGGTGGGAAATGAAACACACATTTTAATGTTTGACTGTGAATAATTAAAATTATTGTTGTTTAGAAAGGCTGCACAGTGTTAAGGACAGATATTGGCAGAACGCAAAAGACCTGACTAGTTTGAGTGGTTTCTAAATCCAGGAGATCAGCACATTTCACCTCATAAATTGAGGCTGATAGGGTTTCACCAGGGTTTGTGTGTGTTTTGTGCTCCTGACTAATGTGTCATTACTGGGTGTCGGTGGTGGGAGTGTGTTGCCCTGCGTGTTGAAACTTGTGGGCGGGTTATCATTCACAGCATCACTGTTGGAGCTTTCAACAAATGTGATGGAAATATTTTACTCTTTCGTGCCCTCTGACCTTCAGGTGAAGCAGCTGGAGTGCGATGCGGCTTCAGCGGACGAGAGGAACAACGCTCATCACCACCACACCCTGGACACGCTGGATGCCCTGGACGGTTTGGACACGCAGGACATCTACAGCACACTGGACACGGTGCGCCTCACCTGCCCACCGGACTACACCCTCACCTTACGCCGCTCGCCTGATGATGTCCCCCTCATGACCTCCCTGACCCCAGGGTCTCTGCCTGTGACCCCTGGGTCAAACCCCGTCACCCCGGCTACACCGATGACCCCTATGACGCCAGGATCAATGGTGGGGATGAGGGTGGGGCATCCGCACCAGGGATACACACATCATAGCCCATATAGTAACACACACTTGCCCCACACACACATCTCCACACACACACACTCGACCACACGTGTATAACCAGCACAGTACACATATATAGGACCATATTAACAACACACACACACACAAACACATACAGACACACACACACACGTGAAAAAAGACTTTAAATACCTCTACTAATTACCCTGCAGGATTGTTAGAGGAGTGATGGAAGGACATTTTCAGTAACAGGATGACAGGACAGAAAGCTGTGTGTGTGTCGCATGTCAGGGAAGCAGAGACAAGAGCCACTCTGGGAGATGCAGTTCTATGCATCGTTTACTGATAACAGAGAGCGAGATGACACCCATCAAATGTCCCGGAACCTGCTTTGGATATTAAATCTGCTCTTTTTCTACACCTGAGGAGGCAGCGGTGGACGACTGTGGCATACGGGGTCAGTTATGAATCAGTTTACATCTCCCACTGCAGCCATGCTGGATGAAGGAAGCAGTGTTGGGACCAAAGCTACAGGACTGGGAAGCACCACACACACACAAACACACACAGACTGGTGATGTTGGCTTGAACAACCTGTGAAATGTGAATGTAGCATTTTTTTCTTTTTCGCTCTTTACTTTAAAAGATCTATGGCTCTTTTTGCCAAGGAAACCAAGCTGAGGAGGAACTTCAGCGAGGGGTGGATGTAAAAACAGACAGAGAGAAAGAGGGGATTAAAAAGAACAACATTAACTGAGAGAAAAGTTGAAAGTCAGATGGTGGGAAAGGGATTAAGATTTTATTCAGAGGGATTTAACAGCTGCGAGAGCGAGCTGGGTGAAGGGAGATAGGGCGATATGGAAGAAGCAGCATTTAAAAGGGTTTTAAAAGAATGAAATTATAAGGAAAAAGCCTCTGAGATGTGAGGAAGAATCACTCTAACCAGCTATGTGTTCAACTCTTGTAAATAAAAAGGAAAGATACAGATATTATATTATGATTTATGCATTTACCTGCTCTTGCATTAAAACATGACTTATTTAACCACATTATTGCTTTCATTTCAGATATTACTCTATTGTTGTATAGATGTCCTGAAGCAAGGCTGGTTGTCTTTCTATCTCACCAAGTGTAATATGTACACAGTACATTCATGTCAAAGCTATGGTGGCCATGCACACTCATTCTAATGAGAAACTTGTGGGAGAGCATTTTTCGCACCATCCCGCGTGTCTGTTTGACCATTGAATGAGCTAGTACTGTGTAGATAATGCAATACTAGTGTGATGATTGAGCACCAGCTAAAAAACCGTGTCCCTTAACCCTTCCTCTTTGCTCTTCCTGTAAAAGTTTTCACCATATATTAATGTTTATTAATGTCTCCATAAACAAGCAAGCGGTCCTGATTTGGGGGGTACCTATGCTTAAAAAATAGATAAATAAGAATGCTTTCCTGAATGGGTATTTTGACCCCCTCCGAAGCACCATGAAAACCTGGGTGTATTTCCTGGAGCCTCCATGTTTGGGGGGGCGGTGGCTGATCTTGAGGAGGGGTGATGGAATGCATGATGGTTTGACTTGATGGCAAACATTGGCGAACATTGGCATACCTTTAACCCTGAAAGGTCTGTTAATGAATGGGTATATTTACCGTAAAAAGCTCCCTTTTGAGACAGGAAAGTAAGAAATAATTTTCGACACAGTGATGGAGCTTTATTCTGCAGTGAGAAGCTGGGGTGCTGATGCTGGTGCCCTCACGGTTACTGGTATGCCTGTCTGGGTGCTGCTGTAAAGCGCCCGCATCCTCATCATTCAACAACCAAAGGCCCTAACACGTGTGGATTTTCTATGTAATCCTATTAATGCGTTTTCCCCCTAACTTTAACCTCCTCCCTGCCCCCCCAGCCTGATCTGTGCAACCACCCGCAGCTTTGTCACAGTTAGGCCTATTTAGCCTCTGATCCTATGGAACTTCTTTCTGAGAGATTTTATTTGTTTTTCAAAGAACATGTGAAAAACTGGAAGCTGAAGACATCTGTGGAAGATGAGCAGAGAACTTTTACAAAACTGTGTAAAAAGAACGTTAACGGATGTGTTTGAATGACTTTCTTTTTCCATCTGGGTTCAGTGACTCAGCGAATGGCTGGATTGTGTCAAGCATAAAACATTTCTGCTGCATTTTTGAGAAATAAAAAAATATCAGTATTTTACATTTTATGAACAAGTCTTTAAATGTTTTGATTTTTAAATAAATAAATTCCATTTAGCACCACTTTCAAAAATTGGTGAGGCTGTCAGCAGGAGCTAAGGTGACAAGAGGTCATGCCAGTGAAATGAAGGTCTTTGGTTCAGTTCCAGACTTTTGAAGTCTACATAAACGCAAAATAACTTCATTTTCAGTGTGCATGTTTTGGAATTTAAACCATCACTCCACCAATTGTAAACCATCTTTGAGGACAGCTTTTAAGGAAAATTTTAGGTTTTCCTTTTTGCCTAAATCCTGCCTAAGATGCTGTTATTTATTTACTGCAGCCTACCTCCAGAGGGTGATAGAGGTGTTTTTTAATCCACCTGTCTGTGTTTGGTGTAAAAGTAGAACTAGAAGTAATTTATTTAAAAAAAAAGTCACTCTTCAGTAACTGTACTAGGCTAAGCTAATAAGTGGCTAACGGTTGCTTTCTGTTCAGTGGGCAGAAGCATGAATGGTGTCAATCCTCCCTTCGGTTGATCTACAATAAAAATGCATACTTAGCTTGGCTGGAAAGTATTACACATTCACGGAAGCTGCGGCTGCAGCAAAATGGAAAAATACATTAATATAAATCATGGCAGAATCGGCCGCCCCTGCCAGCTGGCCAAGGAGACCCCGTGAGATGTGGACAGACCAAACTGATGGCTGACTTCCAGCCCAGATTGATGTCTTCTACACCGTGTCCCCACTCTAATCCCATTATGTCGATATAAGTGCAGTTAATTTGATATATTGGCGGCAACGCGTCAGAAAGCTCAGCCTCAAGTCATGACCAGGTGTTTTCTGTTCGCAGGCAACATGTATAGAAAGCAACCCAGCACGCCCGAGAAGCTGCTTGGGAACAAAACGTCACATGGTTATTGGCAAAGATTTTCTATTGCTGTCGGTTTTGCCATTTTTTTAAGAAAAGTCACAACTTGTCAAACAAGGAACCCTGCCGATTCGCTGACGTGTTCAGTAGCATCCTGACTCCAGGCCTCGATGGAAACCACAGTGCATACGCAACATTTAATCTAAAGCTCCAAACTGTAAACATAACACACATCATTCCCAGTGGCACGCTGATAGAGAAACAAAAATAGCATCAAAAAGCTAATGTTGGGTTGTGATCTGTCCTTGTTTTGTGCTGCAAGATGGCGGCGTTGTCAAGTCCTCAGTGCTTCCTTCCCTCGAGGGGCAACAGGGAGGAGGACGGAGAGTGGGAGGAAGAAAAAGCTAAAAAAGAAATGAGTAGGGAAATACTGTCTAATGTACGTGCATTATGACTGATGAATGATAATTGGACACTGGAGAGGCAGATAATGTAACGCTAATGTGAAAGAGTGTAAATAAGGGATGCATAGAGGGAAGAGAGGAGGGGAGCTGATAAGAGGAACTCATTTGGAAAAAAAGCATGCCTGCTTGTTTATATGCATACAGCTTCATTGTACTTAATCACTACCAACACACACGTGCACACACACGTGGACATGCATGCACACGTACATGCAAATAAACCAATAATCTTTTTCTGTTGCTCCTCTGTTGATATTGATATACACTGTTAATGCATGCTTGCTTCATACGTACTTAACATGTATCTGCACACACACACACACACACACGCACACACACACTTGCATTGCCTGATAGCAGCTTGAGTCATTCAATCATCTTTTGTCTCCCCTCTTTCACTATTAAACTGTCCTGCTCTTATCGCTTCATGCTCCTTTTCTCCTTGCACTCACCCTCGTCTACTGTTTTTGGTTTTTTTTCCCCCTTTTTTGGGTTGGTGCATCTCATCTTTCTTTCTTACTCTTTGCGACCACCACCACCATCATAACTCCGCTATTTCCAGCTCCCCCATCTCTGGATGTTTCCTCTTATCTAACAACCTTGAGTTGATCTTCAGAGCGTCGTTGCAGCCGAGTACGCGAGGTCACAGCATCTTCAGCCTCTCTCGTTTCACTCCTCGCCACAGCACTTTCCCATCCCCCCGTCCTCGCTTGCCGCTCCCCCCTCCTCTTCTGCCAAGCTCATTTACTTTCCTCCCTGCTTTTTTATCCCCGTTTTCTTTCCCCTCTTCTAAAAACTAGTGAAAACAAGAGATAGAGCGTTCATGCTAGCCTTTGCACGTGTCCTCAGATTCCCTGTTGTGAGTGTGTTACGAGGATGCTGCCACACTGCTGAGTATATTTCAAGCAGCCAACAGCCCTGCAGTTATTTTGCTCTCTAATTAATTAGGTGTGGGATGCTTCAGTCTGTTGAAACTAAGTCAGTCTCTCACTTTCACATGCAGCAGTCTCACCTGTTTATCCTTGCCCTACCTTTCTGACTTCCTGTCACTCTCCTTCCTGGGTCACTCTCTGGAGCCTCTCTGTTGCACCACTGTTACATGACTCAGTCTACTCCGACCTTTGGTGTCAACAACAGCAGTAACACATGTGTTCCAGTTGAGGTCAGCATTGTTCCTGATTTTTAAGGGCAATGGAGCATCTGGAAAGTAAGAAGTTAGGTTAATTTTGCAATTCAGATACCTCTTATTTATTAGTTCATCTCGACAGCATCCATGCAAAATGTTTCTTTGCAATGGTTTTGGGATGTATTTTTGGTGCGTGTTGTGCTCCCTCATGAGCGAGGACTTTTTCTGCTTTGTCTCTAATGCAGCTCAAGCCGTGTGTGAAGAATCTGATCAAGTTTTGCACAAAAGCACAGCTACTTCATTTTTAACACAGTCACATCTGCTGGTTTACAAAAGGGAGGATTATGGAGGCGACAGCTGATACATTTGGATTCCACAAACATGTACCCTGCCTCTCGCCCCTTGACAGCTGGGATAGGCTCCAGCAGACCCCTGCAACCCAAAAAGTTGGATAACGCAGGTATAGAAAATGGATGGATGGATGGATGGATGGATGGATGGATGGATGGATGGATGGATGGATGGATGGATGGATGGAAATTACAAGAGCTGGGAAAATAGAATCCAAATTTTAGATACTTAAATTACTTACAGCATCTTGATTCAAAAGGCTCAGGTAGCTGCCCGTGTGTAGATTACATATTAGGTGCTATATGAAGCAAGCATATAGGAACTGAAATGCAAAAACTACCTTAGGTATTCTTGTACATACGTCCCAAGCAAGTGGAGGACACTTTAGAGAGTTGAGGACATTTTGATCTATCCTCACAACTTCGGAGGTCTGTTTGAGGGTTAATAACTGGTTTTAAGGTTAGAGTTTGGTTTAGGTTAAGGTCAGGGTTAGGCATTCAGTAGTGATGCTTAGAGTTAACCTGAGGGACTGGGGAACACATTAGGCCTGTAAAATCCCTCACAAAGATAGAAGTAAAAGGATGTCTGTGTGTGTGTGTGTGTGTGTGTGTGTGTGCTGTAGATATCATTGGTTTGATGGCAGTTGCTTCTTACTAAAAAAAAAACCCTTACACACACTCAAATAAACACACACGTGCAGCCTCTCTTGTTGCTATTTTACAGGTAGAAAATTTGTCATTTTTTGTTTCCTGTCTGTTCAGTTTTCACATCCTTTTTTCCGCTGCTGGTGTTGAAATAGTGCACGAGCAGGATCTTCACTTCGCTGTGTGACCTCACAAGAGCACTGTCTGTCCCACTAGAGACCATTTTCTTTCATGTTACATTATTAAACCAAAATATTAAACCAATTTTCTGTTAGGATAATCCAAAAGAATCATCTAGGCTGGTTTGCAGTTTTCTATGAATAATGTACAATAGATCTAAAAACAAAACCAGTTAAAGTAAGGTTACACAAATGGAGAATGAATGAAATAAATGATTAAAGGATTAAATATGTTGCTTTGAAAAAAAGTGTTTTTGTGGTGTTTTTCCAGAAAGAGACACGCCAGACTGCAAAACAGAACTGAGACATTTGATGAGTCACTTTCGTTTTCTACCCATGGTTCTTTAATCTAGGATTGTTTTTCCAGTGTTTCCAGATGCACACATCAGCGTCAGTCACCCCTCCGTTGAATCTTTGAACTGCATCAGAATAAGACTCTGATGCTTTCCTTTTGTCTTAAAGCCTGCTTTCAGACATGATGATGAGACTTTGTTATATAAAATAGCACCCAAGTGTCTCTCTGAGCTGTGATGTAACTGAATGGTGCATGGGAACGTAAACTCTCTGACGCCAGCTATTTTTTGACTGGAAGCTGAGAGAATGGACAGCCTTCTGAGTGTACTGGGAAATCAGGCTTTCACACCAAGATCTCAGGATCAGACTGTCTGACCAAAATGTTGTGCAAAAAAAATTGCTAACTTAATGGCCACTAGTTTATTTGCGGACAGAAGCAGAGGTTGATGGACTTTGTGCTGCACATAAGGGAATGTTTCTGTGGTCCCCAAACCCTCCATACCCAGGCTGTAGGACAGTGATGAGACGAGCTTCTGCATGAGTGATGAGGTCACAGCTCCTGAAGTTATAGAAACGCTTCAGTGAGTCCCACAGCACGCTGATCTGTACCAGCGCCCCAATCCTGAGGGTTGCTATGATAAATGGTTGAGAACGAAGCATTCGAGCCCTCGCTCAATGGAACTACTCATTGTCTCAAAATGGGCCTGAACCCTTTAGTGCAAAATAAACTTCTAACAGGGAGAAACCTTGAGCAGAACCCAGCTCTACTACTCAAGGACTTTACAAGAACAGTGTTGCTTCTGTATCTCATGATGATCGTCTGTGCCGTCAGCTATTGCAGGGATTTCCCCGGTTAGAGTTCTTAATACACGATGGCAGGATGGGAATTTCGAGGCATAATTGTTCATGGAAGTAAAAGCATGATTACACTATTGCTGCACTGTCCTGCACTGCAGATGTGCAGCAGATGGGCCGGTGAGCCTCACTCTGAAAAGATCCAAAATTTGAAAGGATTCACCTGGATTTTTAGATCTAGGTCACATGAGCAGAGCCAGGTTGTCTTCGTCCAGGCTGTGAAGAAGCTGCAGGACAGCAGCCATAGTGTGACAGGGAGGAATCAGAGAAGGTGTCAGCTGAGCCAGGACGAGACCTCTCTGGTGGCTGAGCAGGTGACTCCAGGAAAGAGGGTGACAGATGCGGCTTCAACGTCCTGACAGTGGTGCCCAATGTTGGAAGGACAAATAACTGCATTCTTGACCAGGTTGGAACAGGTATGAAGCATTTAGGCAACCGGTTCGGACAGTAGTCAGCAGCATATCATTAATCTCCTGTGAGATGATAAACCAGTAACAATACTCACTGCTGCATGAGCAGCTGCTGTGGATAGCCAGGAAATCGATGTCACCGAGTCATCGCCTGTTTATGATTGTGCAGTCACAACATTTATTCACTAAAACTAAGACAAGTGCTTCTGGATTTGCTCGCTGCTGCCTGGTGCATTTAATTATGAAGAAATCCAGTTTCCACATCAGTCAAGAACTGGGCCTAATAAATTCCTGTTGGTGGCAACAGGAAATGAGAAAAATGTTTCTGTTTGTTTGTTTTTCATCAGCCCCAGTTTCCAAGTGCAGCAGCGTTTTGCTGTTAGGAGCAATTTAGCATTCCGCTCTGCAGTGTTGATGGTTCTCCTGATATGGTTTCCTACCAGAGCATATAGCTGATATGACCCACAGGGTTTCAGAATACTAATCATTGGGAACAAAGAGGTTGAAGCTGCAGTTTCCTTATTAGATACAAGGTGACATTTGTCTCCAGTGTAGTTGCAGAAAAGTCTTATCACCCCTGCAGATAAAACACAAGCGTGCAGAAGAGCCACGCTAAACATCCTCCTCATTTAAATATTATTCATTAGGAGCTCGTATGCTTATCTGCGTGGTGGAGTCTGTTATTCTAAAAGACAAAACTGGCCCCTTTTATTGTGGAAGTTGTGTAGTTGGGACGAGACAATGGACGGACCGGGGCACAGAGCGAAGCAGACGGCAACCCAGGCAGAATGGAAACAAACCAGAGCTGAGAAGGGCAGAGCCCCCATGAGCGCGCCTTTATTAAAGATGTTTCCGAACAACAGAGTCTTTACAGATGTCAGAGGTTAAACCCTGCCGTCCTTTCCTGCAGAGGTCAAGCTCATATTCCCCTTCCTCTTTGATGTCTCCCCCTCTTCACGCTGCCTCCTATTTCCTCTGTTAATGGTAAAAGTTTGATCTCCCCTCTCACTGCCTTCCTCGCTGTCATCCACTATTCAGTTTCTTTTTATCTTTCTGTTAGGATTTTCTTGTTTACTGCCCCCACCTCTCTTTGAGAGGGTTTGAGTGCAACAATATAAAAACAGTGCACGAGTCTAGACTCTAGAGTGTTTGCTGAGATTTGTTTGGAAGGAAGGATGGTCTGTCTTCCGTGTCTAAAGGCAACCTTTGCTGCCTTTCGCTGAATTTGCTGAAAGCTCAAATCAGAATTGGCTGTTGAAGTCCAATTACTTTTGTCTGGCCCACAACAAATCCCTCGCCAGAATGGCTTTTCTTTTTTGAAATTAGATTCACACCCCCAGTCACACACACATGCTTGTATTTCTATCTTTGTGAGGGCTTTCATAGGCCTAATGTATTACCTAGCCCCTTACCCTAACCCTAACCATTACAACTACCCCCCTGACCCTAACCTGAACCCAATATTAACATCAACCTTAAAACCAAGTCTTAACCCACACACACACACACACACACACACACACACACACACACACACACACACACACACATGTACGGCTTATGGGTTCCCACTTTAAGCTCCCTCTGTCTCGGAGCAGACAGCAGAGCAGGTGTGACAAGGCCAGCAGAGACAAGGCCATGTCCATCAAACAGATTTGTGTCAGCAACAAAGTGTGTTAGCGAGGGACTTTATTCTGGGCTGTGTGTGTCAGTCTGGGAGTCTTTTATTTTACTGAAGGCTCAGTTTTTAGTTTTTTTTTTACCTCTGACATTATGACTGTGAAGGCTGCCCTTCAAAGGATGAACTGCTGCCTCTGTTGCCAGTAAATCCCTGACGACCCTTCTGTGTGTCACTGTGTGCATGTGGCTTTCCGCAGTAGCACATGTGCATGTGTATGCATGGAATAGTGTATTTGGACGAGTTTAAAGCCCGTGGGACTGCCGAGGAGCTTCACGGAGGCCTGGAATTGTAGTCCTGAAAGTCTCTGTGTCGTTTTTGTTTCTTCTGCTTCGGACTCATGCTGCTTTGCTTCTCTGTGGATGGAGAAACGATTAAAGCAAATACAGTCTGCAGGGACGCTTTGTCTTTTCAGTCAGCAAGCTGCTTAAAAGAGCCGTTCCTCACCAGGGTTTCAACCCCAGCCCTGCAAAATTTAAACCTAAACATCCAAAATCCTCTTCGAGTAATAACTTCTGCAATATTTTTGCTCCTAAAGTCCGGTCTGGGTGATAAACACACACACACTTAGGGATAGATCAAAATGATATCCCAGTGTACCGGTATATTTCTTTTCCTCTGCCGTAAGCTGAGCAGTAAATCGGAAACAGTCAGCGTAGCATTGTGCTTCTAAATATCTTGCGAATGTCTCACTCAGACAAAAACTGTTATCCTTTAAAACTTTGCAAAACATTATTGATGGCTGTGCCTCCATTTGACTGGAAAAGGCAGCGTTGGTGTTCCGAATTAAGGCACAAGTGCAACATTGCCTTCATAAATGTCCATTTCATCTTAATCAGGCACCTGGAAGCTGTTTGTCAACCACCATAAAAACCAGATGAAATGAGCCAAACTGTTGCTAAACAACAAAATAAACACATTCCTCTTCTATAGTTTAAAACAAAGATGTAGTTAATACAGGCTCAGGCTTGGATAAGGCTGAAATGAGCCAGTGTTGTAAATATTCACTGACAATCAACAGTTTTTGTACCAGCAGCTGTGTGCCAAAGCGATAAACCCTTGTGAAAAGTCACTTCTTGTTTGCTTCAGGCCTCAGATCGTCTCTGCACCCGTTAAACTGAAGGAAATGACGGGGTCAAATGACAAACACTGTTTCATTTTGCTCCAATGTGGCCACAGGTTTGACGGGCTTCAAACTCAGCATCCAAATCAAGAAGAAACTGATTTTTGCATGTGTGAATGTGGAGTCAGAAATTGAATTCTTTTACCTCCTTTGTTCTTTCTATATTATCATTATACTGTTTTTGCTTTGTTGCCTTTTGGGATGATTGAGATTAATTAAGTACAGAAAGAAACTTTTCTACTTTTTTGGCGATGAGGAACGACAAAAGAGTCTGATTTTGTTTTTGGTGACTCAGCTCGTGATATAAGTGCATTCATAGTGCTCAGTCTGCCTGCCTGCCTGTCTGTCTGCCTGCCTGCCTGCTTGCCTGCCTGCCTGCCTGCCTGCCTGCCTGCCTGCCTGCTTGCCTGCCTGCCTGCCTGCCTGCCTGCTTGCCTGCCTGCCTGTCTGTCTGCCTGCCTGCCTGCCTGCCTGCCTGCTTGCCTGCCTGCCTGCCTGCCTGCCTGCTTGCCTGCCTGCCTGCCTGTCTGTCTGTGTGTTGGTCTCTCTGTTTGTTTTTTGGCCTGGCCCCAGTCTGACTATTCTAAGCTGGACCTCAGGTTTTTCTCCTTTTAAAATAATTTTTAATCCAACTGACAGGAAACTCTCCACTTTTTTTTTTTTTTGCACAAATTAAAAGCCAACCAACAGAGAAAATGAGGGGGAGGAGGACAAATTAATTAAACTCAGATTTGGCGTCGGTTTACGGGCACACCTCTGCATGTGTGTCAAAGAGGGCCAAGGTGTTAATGTGAGCTGGATATTGGGCCCAGGCGTCTGTCCAGAATAATGATGAGCAAACATACAGGCCAACCTTTACTGCCAACACATGCCGTAGTTGGAGGTCTAATTAATCTCTGACAATTTATTTATTCAGAAGTGTCCGAGGATAAGAGAATATCAGGTGTAGTCGTCAACCTTGGCTGTGAATCCAGAGATACGAGGTGATTGATACTTTCCTGAACTTTATCTAACAGATCAGACATTGGACTGGAAGATTTTCTGTGGATTGTGTGTGCTTCTTGTTGTTGTAGTAAGACAGAACTAGACCAAACCAGTCCGGTCTGAAAGACAGCAAACACGGCGGGTGCAGCCCTGCAGGTATTGCATGTACTTCTGTGAGTATATTTTGTGTTTGGACAATGTAGAAAGATTAATACGACACATATTTGTAAAACTAATGTGTGTGTGTGTGTTTGTGTATGTGTGTGTGTGTGTGTGTGTGTGTGTGTGTGTACGTGTGTGTGTCCTTGTATTTGCTCCATATTGAGCACTAAAATACTATTCTACTGGCAAAGTGAGGACATTCTTATTGCGAAGTGGAGCCATTTTGGCTGGTCTTCACAGCTTTAACGGACTGTTTGAGGGTTAAGACATGGTCTTTAAGGTTGAGATTAGATTTGGATTTTGATTAGGGTTGGGGTTGGGTTTGGGCTTTGGTTGGGATGGTTAGGGTTAGGGTAGGAAGCTGTTAATGTATTACATGTTTGAAAATCTCCACAATGACAGAAATACGAGGATGCGAGTATTATGTGTGTTTCACTCTGGGTTTTGATGTTATTCTGCAGAGGTCACAGTGGGGTCATCTTTTTGCATGCATAGTGTGTATTTATATGTGTACATTTTATGTTTGTGTTTTCTTTTCATATGTGCATGCATGCGTGTGTGTGTGTGTGTGTGTGTTCAGGGAATGGTCTTTTGGTGCCTTGGGAATTAGTGATCAGCATTCTTCTACCAGCAGTTATGAGACAGAACACTGGAAGGAGAGGTGTGAGTTCACGTACTAACACTTGCAGATCCCGTGCATATGAACGTGGCGCTGCAAACACCAGAGACATGTGTTAAACACGTGTGTGTGTCTTTTAACACAGAAATGAAATTAGTTTTTCTCTCTAATTTTTTCATTTTAACGGCTTTCTTTCCTTTTCGGTTCGCACAGATCTGCTCCAGCTTTGGTCGTCGAAACACCAACAGGGTTTTTTTTCTCAGTTGAAAAAGCCGGAAGATTATCAGATCAGTGTCGCAGCTTTTCTCTGCTGGAGTGCAGATTCTATCAGCACGTCCTTTCACGGCGACAGACTGAAGGCTCGCCGTGCTCTGCAAAGGTTGTCGGACAGACGGTTACAAAATCACAAAGCTGAGTCCTTCACACAGTCTCCCCTTGGCAGTTGTCATAGCAACATGGTTGAAGAACAGCCCTTATATTTACAAAGATGGCCACCCTCGGACCCTGGTAGAGTGTGAAAGCCATTGTGGGTGTGTGTTCGAGGGTTTGGTGATCCTGTGGATAACTCAGTTTAAAAAAAAAACAGATTAAATCTCACTCTGTATTATTAATTTAATGAACGTTTCATGTGTGATTATCACTTTTTGATATTTTGATCTCCACAAATGTAAATGAATATTGATCATTATGAACACTCAAAGCTGCAAATTTAAAATCCTGCTGAAAAACTTCAGTTTCATTCGGGCTTGGGACATTTCCCAGGCTTTTAAGGGTCTCCCGCCTGCCTGTAGAACTGGGCAGGATGACTGAAATCTAAACATGTTCTCGCCATGGGGAGTTTTCTGTTGCCTCCTCAAAGGTCACTCTTTGCGAACAGATTGGAGGGAAGCGTGCACTTTATCAGCGGGCAGGAGAGTGTGAGTCATTCAACGTGCAGCTTTGATGATCTCATAAAAAACCAAGAGCGAAATCTGGTGAACATTACTTAGATGCTTTAATTAATCTCTTTGGGTCGCATCATAGATTTGGCAAAAACGACCCACAGCAAATAAAAAAGGTGAAAGAAAATGTCTTTTTAATTTGTCTCTGACATTTAATAACTTGGTGATTTGGTGCAGGGAGGTGTTTAAATGTCTTTCTTTGCTTTCTGCTTCACCAACTAATTCACTATATGTTGTTAAAAAAAATGTTTACAAAATCTAAACGTGACCAAGCTGCACGTTAAGAGGGCTGCTTTTAACACATCGGCAGCCCGGGCCTTCAGCTGAAGCTTGACAGAGACCTTGCATGTGTGCATGTGTTTTACACGTGCACACGTTTTCATTTGCGTATATGCGTGGACACGTGAACATGTGTGTATTTTATGGATGTTTCTGGGTTTACTCTGTCTTTCATTTAGAGTTTGTTTTTCTCCCATTGTACAGGCAAGTAACTGGACGCACGTGTTAAATTCTAATATGCAGAAACACTACCCTCCTCTAAAACACTATAAACATCAGGTGCTCACATTAAAACTGCAATTGCACCTGATTATTATTATGATGATTATTATGAATAGCATTATTATGTTATTAAAAGGACATATTTCATAAAACCCAGTGGAAACATTTTTTTTTTTTTTTTTTTGCATGACCAGGTTAGGGGGTAAAGACGAAGACGGGAGCTTTTAAAACAAGGATCATCTGAACAGAATTTAAGCAGTCCTGACATCCATTCTGCTACTCCTTTTGTAAAGAGCTGTCATGAGAGAACAACGATGCTTCCCACATGCAGTTGGGTTTTTTTATTGTCGTCTCAAAATATTGCTGAAGTCTCTTCATCTGTTCTTAAGCGTGACCGTATGGAACCAAATATCTGCAGGAATTCGCAGATCTGCAGACTTTAAAATTAAAACAGTAGAGCAGGCTTGTGTGGCCGAGGACGAGACAACAAATCAGCAGAGTGACATGGTGACAGGTTATAATGGAGGCTTATGCTTTTTTTGGGGATGTGGTGAGGCACATCTGCACTCAATGTGAAGCATAAATGAAACAGTTGATGCTAATTGTAAGCAGACTCCCAGTCCGACCAACCACACGATTTTTGTTTTATTTGTTTAGTCGCTAAAATTCAACCAAAGTGTCTCATTTTATTACAGCAATTACGCAGCAACATGGAGAAAATTTCAGATATTGTAAAAATAACAAAAATAGAGGGAGGTCAATCTGGAGGTGACAGTATTCCTTTAATCTCCTCTGCTTTTCTTCCTAATCTCCTCATCTATATTAACCTTTTCCTTCCCATTCTTTCCATCTCCGACTCAAGGACTCTCACGTCCTCCTTCAAGGTTGTAAAAAATGGAAGAAGGATGGGAGGATGCAAGAGAGGTGTTCTGGTACTTCTGGATACACACACATACTCAGAGATGAAGCCAGAAGTCATGAACAAAGCATCAGATGTTATGTCATTACTGCTGGATGAGGATAATCAGGTGCATTTATGCATGCGTGCTTCCACATACACATGTTTTGAAGTGCTCGTGCTGGTCCAAATCCTGCAGAAGATACGGCACTAATCCCTCTGAAGAATTTTTAGGACCTTAACTTTCATATTTCGCTTCAAGCGCCGCAACCTTTCGAACTCTCTGTCATGATGCCTCTCTCAGCTAAACCTTTTTCCGTGCCCTTCTTCCAATTCTTGGTCGTCTTCCTGCACATCGCTCTAATCCACTTCCCTGTCAGTGACCTGCCAGCATCAAGTGAACAAATGTGAATTCCGGTTGCAACATCTCCTTGTCAGATTCAGTGAATTCAAACAGCCCATTACCGTATTCAGAATACCACAGAGCAACAGGAACAAGCCCCTCTGAACAGTTTCATTTATCCTTTTTCTCCCACTCCGTGGTTGAAGCAATTTGATCTCAGTGGATTTGCTGGCTGTCGTTTGATAAGGAATTTATTCCTGCCTTCAGCTGTGAAATGCATCTTAATATTTATTTGTCATAAAAATTGTTCCTTGGTGCGTAAATACTGAGCGGGAATTGAACTGGCTGATTTGCTTTAATATGATTTGCAGTAAACCTTCCACACCTTGTTAACATCTACTGTATGTTTGCGTTATGGGTCCGTTCGGTACCTGCGGTCATGCAGGAACTGCAGCATGAATGGCGACGTGTGTATTGCACCAATCACCACACTACGATGCTCAAACACCCGTCACTTCACTGCAGCTGGTCAAAGATTACAGAAAGTGCTCTGCACCGAAACACACATACACAAACGATCCTCCAGCCAGCACGCGCGCACACACACACACACACAGACACACCCACACACACACACAAACACACTCACACTCCCTGACTGCCCACTGACATTTGGCACACACCTTACTTCACACTCTGCCTACAAAAGCTGGAGGAGTGAAGCCTTTTCTCCTTTAGCCTGCAGAAAAGAACTAAGGAGAGCGAGTAACAATCAAAGGCTGAAGGAAGATGGAATTCAGAGCCACACACACAAAGACTGCAAATTTAGGTGCAGTGATTCGCTGTCTCGTCTTCTTTAGATGTAATCTTTTTATTCCTGCTGTCAGATATGTTACAAAAATACTGTCGCACTGAGAAATTAGGTTGACTGAGAGAGGCTGTGGGGCAAACGGATGAAAGTGGGAGCACCGTTTGTGTGTTGAAAGCTCTCCAAAATCATTCCTAAGGTTTGCCACCCATACTGACACGCAATAATTACAGACAGCTCAAGGCACCGCAACGAGAAAACAGTCTGCAAGGATACAATCTGGGATGCACTCCCTAAATAAAGCCAGTCCGACCAACCAAGTCAGCGACAGAAACATTAGTGGTTATCTCCACTGGTCACAATGCGCTTCTCCTTAAATGCTAATAAATCTGCACGTTTTAAGGCTGCTGATTATATTATAATTGCTTCAGTCTTCATCTGCTGTACAGGCACCTCCGTTGGGTTTGTGGTAACGTCTCAGTATTATCAGTAGAAAAGCTGAAACAGTTCTTCATCTACGTTCTCTCAGGAGGGTCCATTTCGTGTGTTTGGGTGCCAGTGTGTGTGAAACTCAAGCCCTGTCTCCACCTTGTTTGAATGTTAGCTCGGTATTTGTTTTTAAGCCGGGCCTGTGTTTGTGCTGGAGTCCATCCCAGTGATCACTGGGATGGAAATACACACTGGACACATCACAAATCTACCATATGGCAACCACTGCTCAGTTACCCTCTCATCATTCGGTAACCTTCTACTAAGTACTGCTTAAGCCCGGTCAGGGTCATGGGAGGAGCTGGAGACCAGTGATCAGCGGGTCAGAGGCAGGAAGACACCATGAACAGGTTGCCAGTCCACTACAGGAAGCACAGAATACACAGCAAGGGGGTGATTTAGGGTCTCTTGTCTGGAAAACACAGGAAGACTAAACAGCCCAAAAAGTTCATTGAACAGTTTAGTTTTTCCTAATATGTAGTGGAAATCCAGTGACTCTCCAGGGATTTTAGCATATCAGATGGCAGCCAGTCTGGTAGGTTCTGATTTATTTGTCTCAAACTCTCAGCGCATGCTGAATCTCAGCAGAGAAAAGCCTGTGGATCATTAAACTCCACCCTAAATGTTTATCCTCAGGAGACCATGGACAGGTTTGCATCAGGGTTTGCAGTACTCAAGCACCAAATATTTAAGTCTTCACTCCGCTCGCATTCATACAGAAACGCAGCATAGCTTTACCCCAGAAACTCTGGCCATCATTCAGAACGGTAGAAAAACATTTTAAGTCCACGACCACATTTTCATTTTAACTTAATGACTTTCGGTCACGATAATAAACACTTTTGAAATGCATCTCCTTTCTTTTTTCTTTCGGATGCAACAATTATAAGCATTACAGCTAAACACCCCGGACGCCTAGTTAACGTCAGCAAACCAGCTGCATTTCTAAATGTAACATCTTTGTAATTTATGGTGTTTAATCCCACCAGTGGGATTCTTTGGGGAGTTGTTATTTATATGAGCGGGGTGGGTACTATATCACAGAGGCACCATTGTTTTGTTCACTTTAGCTTCTAGGTTTGTTCTCATTTCCCCAAAGCGAATGCTGTCTTGTTACTGTCTTAGATATTTAAGACCATGTTTAAGTGTGTTAATGAGGCAGCCTTCCTGTGTTGTTGGCCCGTTGATAAGCTAAGCTATAGGTTAACTGCTTTTACTGCGGTTTTACCATAGTGTTTAGTTTTGTCTGCGTCTGCATGAACGTCTGTGTGTATGTGTGTGTGCACATTTGTACCTCTGGAGCCAAGGAGAGCCTCCCTGGGGCGTCAGACTCCTCATTAACCTCCTCTTCATCTTTCCATTCCTCTCTTTCCTCCTTCTGCCGAATCCAACATTCCTCAGTCACTCCACCCCTCCGTCTGCTAACATTCACAACAAAAAAATATCCTCGACGGTAATTTACTCACGTCGAGGAAGGCTTTTGTTCTTCCTGAAAAATGCTTTTTCTTTCTCTTTTTGGACATAATTACCTAAACTGGACAATTAGAGCCGGTAGGTGCAGGCTTGTGTGCAGCCTGTAAGGTGCATGCTTGATGTGGCGTTGGCCATATTCATCAGAGTGCTGGTTCAGGTGCGTTGAGGGTTCAGGATTTGTATGAATCACACAAAAAACTGTGATCATATGTGACTAAAAATAAATTAGCAAACTTAATTTCATTTTATTTTACATCTCACATTCAGACGGTTCATTTTTTTTTTTTAATTCCCTGAATCACCCCTGAACGGCCACACAAACAGAGATGTAAGACACAGAATTGCTGCACCAGAGCTCGGTCCATGCCTGTGAGAGCCACTCCATCATTCTGAGGCAGGTAAACATCTATGAGACGATGGGAGGAACCAGGATTCACATCTACACATTTATGGATGGATCTACTTTGGCCTCTCGGCACATTAGAAAACTCAGCAATTTTCTAGTTTATTATATCTGAAAACAGAACTAGTCAAATAAATAGGATCAAGAATGTTTTGCGGTAAAGCAGAACTTGACAGGGACTTGAAAAAAAATGACGATATGCTATAAAGAAAAAAGTTGCTCAGTTGCCTCCAGCGAGATGCAAGTGTGATAAATGAGATCAGTGATTTTACATGAATTATTGGAGCTCATGAGCTCGTCTTCATTCTGGGAATCACTAGTTCTTTTTGTCACGACATGAAATATTTGGAGGGACTCTGACTAAGCAAGAAGGAGGAGAAGCAGAATTTTGACCTGTTTTCACTTCATCACTTGTCCTGCTCGGAACACTCCCTCCAGTGAGCAGGAGCGGCGGTGAGCAGCGGCGCCAGTGTGGAGCCGACCAAAGCTCGCTGTCTCTTTATTGCGGTAACTCTCCATCCTTCTGTCGCTCTCACGCTTCATTTGTCATCTTTTTCTGTCTCTTTCTGCCCATTTCACCCTCGATCTCTCCCTTCCTGTCCCTGTCAGAAGGGAAGGACGGCCATCTGCAGCAGCCCTGCCCGCTGACATCTGGAGACACACACACACACACACACACACACAGTGCAGAAAACTTTATGGGGTAAAGAGTGGACTCAGGACAGAGGAGAGAGAATTAAGGCAGGTCTCTTGGCAGAAACACATCATCATTCAGAAAATGAGTAGTAAAGTGACACAGAACGTTTTTAATGAGGCCTCTGCTGACCTCAGGGTCTCCCAGTCAGACCGCCTACGTCTGTCAAAGAACTCACACCTTCAGGGTATAAAAATATTTAATGTTTATTCTGCATAAAGGTGAGATTCTGCAGCACGGTGAGCCTGAACAAATGTTATTTTATTTTTGTGGAACACTAACAGTCAGCATCTTATTCACATTACTGCACGTTTTCAGAATCGTCCTGTATTCCTGTCTCACAGCTGCTCAGCTGGCAGACTGAAGAGTGCAAAGTGTCTATTGCTGTGGACAAACTCATGAATTTTATTGCCTTTATGTGAAACAGCTGTTATTCCATGGTTGATTAGCTTTGGTCTTCACACACAGGCTCAAATACTCTATTTTGCTCTAAAACCCGACTGCATTATTGCTTCTAGTGCATCGATGAGCGATGGGGCTGAAGGAAATTATTCATTATAAATCAGAAACCTGAAAGAGTTACCCATGACGGAGTAGGGCTCAGTCTCATCTGCACATCTGGACACTGCTGCAAACCTGCTTAAGCTCTTCTGTATTTCAAGGAAATCAAACATGAACCAGGTCGGCCCATAAAATCTGCACCCAGACTGAGGTCGAAGCGTTGATTCTATCTGCAGAACCAGGGCTCTGAATCGTTCTCAGAAAATTTCAGTCATTACCTCACTGGAAAATACAGCAAATCACCCCAGTTGTGCTGAACCAGACCGTCCTCCAGGATCCTTCCCAGGTTTGCTGGATTTGGATTTCCTTCCTAAACCAAAGCATCTTGCCACCATCTTGACTTTTGTCTAGTCTGATAGTGGTCTTCCACACTCTCCAACCTGTGACACAGTTTTATCATTTCACATTTTTATGCTGTAACTGACATTACGTTTTATAAATTATAATGCAAAAATGAAACAACAAAGAAGGTCACTGAGAATCAGGAGCACCCCAGCGAGTGCAACCGTGACTTTTGTAAATTAAAACTTAATGAAGTTATTAGGGCTCTGCACTGCTTTGGTCTCTGGTTTCGCTTTGTGTTCTTGTTTTTGTCCACTAGGCAGCGTGGCAGCCTGGGTCTTCGCTGGTGATGAGGCGCACCTGTGGCTGATCGGCAATCAGAGGCAAATAAGAGGCAGCTGCCCCCGAGCACCAGTGCTGGATTGTTTTGTCACCTGTAGAGTGGTACCAGACTTTCAGAGACTGTGGTTTTGGCCGTGTTTCTTGGATTCCTACCCTTCTGTCCCTGGCTCCAGGATTGCCACGTTCCCTGGGAGGAAGTCTGAGCTCTGGTTTTTGGACACCCTGCAGTGGAGCCCCCCCCCCCTGTAAATTTTGGACTATTGAGTTTTTAGATGGCCCTTGTTCTTCCCCCAGTCGGAGCGCTTTCTGTTTTTCGACTTTGTACGCCCAATAAAGGGTTTTTGTTCTCCAAGCTGTGTCTGCGTTTGGGTCCTAAAGAAACACATTCCGTAACATTCAGTTGTGCTAAAAGAAGAGGATGACTCACTCTCCTGACCTATCCCAAGTGTTGCAGCCGGCAGAATGATAGATGTCCATCTTATTGCCTGAACTAATTAGAAATACAAGCCCTTGAAGTGTATGAAGGATAGCTTTTCCATCAGAGTGATTTTAATCAGCTGCCTTCATCTCGCTCACACTTAGACCTCATTCAGTCGACATGCTCTTGTAGGAAATGAAGGATCATGTTTTTTAGCAGAACATCATCAAATCTATCTTCCAAACTCTGCTGGGGAGGTGGGGGCCCCACAGTGTTTTTAGACCGCTTCAGCACTACATACTGGTTCAGAAAAATCAGTGAAAGCATTTCTGCAGTAGGAAATGAATTATGCAGCAGAAAATAAACAATATTGTTTGCAGCAGGATGACTGTCAGGCTGAATACGTAGCCTAGAGCTGAAGTATCAGCAGGGACAGACTGCCTGCATTACATCTGTATTTAGCTTTATTAGCATACAACAGTCTCGTTCTAAGATAAACATGCTTTTAAGCCTGATTATGGTGACTATGTCACAGCCAAAAACACATCTAGCATCTTTAATTCATGACATATAAAAGTTTCAACTGAGTTTAAGTTTAAAGTTTAATCTTAGCTTTTAGAAAAAAAAACATTGTACTCTCCCAACTGATGTGGAAAATTGATATGGATTATAGTCACAAGCTGAGAGGGAAAGAGGACCAAAACACAGCAGATTCATCTGGTTAATCAGCATGGCGTCTTGTCTCTTTACAAGTTCAAGGTAAATACTAGAACGATCACAATAAACGCATCAGGTTGAACATCGCTAACAGCTATTACCTACATTTGTGTGACACGTGAAATTCCTTTAATTAGCATTTTAAATACATTCCCAACTTGTTCAGCCATTTCACGAGACAATTTAAATTGTTTTGTCAAGGCTTGATAAAGTTTTCCACTTAGATGATTACAGTCTCCCTGTATGACCTTCAGAGCAGAAAATGTGTCCCCTCATCCGCCTTTGTGCACGTGTGTGACAGTTGGTCGTGATATGAGCTGATTTCTCTGCATGTGAAAAGTGGAAGGGGAAAGCGATCCTTACAACAGCAGAAGCATCCTTATGGTGCAAACTCTGACGCTGTGATAGGACAGCTCGTGTTTGTCTCCTGAACCTCCCATCATAACATCCACAGAGTGCCTGAAGTGTCTGATTGATCTCATATTTGTGCATTATAGTCATATTTGTCTCTTGTATAAGAGAGTAGAATGGTACAGCCAGAAACATTGCTCATACATTACAGCTGAATCTTGAGTGTGCTCACACGGCAGCTGCACCCGACGCTCTGCAGGAGTAAGATAAATTACTGTTATTACTGCAAGTTGGGAAATGTCATTTCTTCCCTTAAAGACTTAAAGTGTGTTGAAAGGCAAAATTGATTTATTGGACGAGCTATGACCTCTGAGTTGAAAATGTCCTAATTCCGAAGCCAAAATTAAACTTTATATGTATAAATATGCAGAGTCTATTTTAATCACTGCAACATCTCACACACGGGGGCGGCTGACTGTGACTGCAAAGGAACTGCTCAGGCTGAAAAACTGTACAGGGAATTAAGATAAAACAAAGGAATCGCCGTATTGGTGTAAAAATATTTTCATTGTGTGTAGTGGAGCAGACAACACAACAACTTTTGTGATTATTGCAATTCTTGCTAGTCATGGCAGAGCCAATTAAAGTAAAACTGACATTTCCATTTTCTCCTCTCTGATTTTCCATTTTCCTGGTCTTGAAGCCTGATCTAGAGCCAAATTAGTTTAAAGAATTTCACATTTCAAATTGAGCTTTGGGCTGGTACCGCTATGTGAAAACAAGTCTCAGGGGACTTGTGAGAGCTGAGGAAACTTCTAAAAAGCCTCAAGTGTTTGACTTAGCACAACAGCAAACTCACACCTCCACGTGAATGGACTTTATGGACCTGAACGCTGAAGTGCACCAACTGCAGTAATTGGCTCTCTAACAAGCCGCGGCATCGAGGAGTCACGAAAAACTAAAGGGATTATTGGAAACATGTACTTCGATCAGCGCTTGTTTGGTTCCCCAACGTGTTCTGAGGAGAGCTGTGGAAATTTGTCTTGTCACTCTGGGATCCTGATGCAATAAATCCTGCTAAGCTTGTCGGCGAGGGGCAATGGCAGAAAAAAGGAGTCAGGAGAGTGAGGAATTTGGGGTTTCATTTGAAGCAACACTTGTGCTGGGGATGAAATGAGTTCTTGTGTTCTACCGTGGAAATGAAATTAAAACTACTGGTCATTTTTATGTTAATGAGATCCGTTTGTCACGACGCAAGGGCCTTTGAACACACAACAGCACTAACACAGTCTACACAGGCTCATAGTTCTGTCATCACCTCAGAAGATCAGATGCTGATTTTAATTTTACTGATAGTGTGACAGATTCTAGCTTATTATAATGGCTCTAAACAAAAGATTAATTATTAGCATCGTCTAGGCTAACATGCTGAATAAATCTTTGGAACCATTAGCTTAGCTCTATGCTAGGGTTAAGGTTAGGGTTAGGGGTTACATGGAAAACAAAGAATCCACTACTTTTAAATCACATATATTCTTCTCAGCATCATAAAAAACACAATATTCAAGAAATTCTGCTCAAGAAATAGGAGGGAAACAGAAACAGAAATGTGGGGGGAGACAAAAATCAGAAAATCAAAAAGAAAGCCCCACCTGAGCTTTTCTCATTGATATTTTCTGTGTTGGCACTGCATGCTGGTTTAAAGCCCCCATTAGAGGCGCATATCTAAAGGACTGTAGGCCACCAGACGTGCTGCCTCCAGGATCACCACGCAGCAGCGGCCCCCCCACCCACTTACACCATACACACACACACACACACACACACACACACACACACACACACTTCCCTTGACCAGTCTTTACTGACTTCCTGCATCCCCGTCAACCCTCTCTGACCTCCCTGTCTCTTCTAATCAGCCCTCTCTTCCCTCTCCTCTAACCAGACCTGGATTTGTGACTTCATTGCGGTGCACAACAGTTTCAGGTCGCTGCACGTGCCCGAGTTTTAAGACTCCTTTTCTCTCTTTTTATCCTTAAACCATGGAGACTGTCAAGCGTCTCAGGTATAATTTATAACATTTGAGGGGCAATCTTTTTTTATCCACAACAGCCCTGTTGTGTTTATCTTTCCTCCAGCATTCTCCTTGGGGAATCCATCAGCTCTTTCATTTATATTTGACATCTTAAAGTGCCATCTGGTTGTCAGATCTTATATTTTTTGATGTTTTTACAACAGAGAAGCTTTTCTTTTCCTGGGGGCACCATGTTGCAGCACAAATCTGCTGTAGTGTTTGCCTCTCCTCATAATACAGAGTCACAGACCCATTGACAGATCGCAGACCTTTGTCTTCATCTCCCTGATAGACTCATCTTAACCTTTCTGCCTCCCGTTTTTTTCTCTAAAGTCTTCGGTCTAATTTGTTCTCCTAAGGGTGAAATGCTGACTGGAGTTTAACTATTGCTCATCCTCCTCTGTGGTGCCTGCCTACGACGTTTAAATCATGCAGGGAAACAAAGCTGACTTCTGTCTGTATCCCTTGAAAGACCCCTCTCCTATAATTCATTCCTTTAATTTCCTTTTTAAACGACTTCTGGGATAAATCCCCGGTAAAAGCCCAGAGTCATGTCCAACATCGCCTCTCTGTGTATTTTTGTGAGCTACAGTCTTCGGGATATGAAATGTTCTTTCTAAATACCAAACCATCCAGCCAGCCACCATAAGTGTACAACGACGCACGGTTCATTGCTTCAGTTCTCGAGTTAAGGATAATAACATTACATTTCCTCTTTCTTGACTTCTATTTTCTGTTGATGTGATATATTAAAACTGACTATTAAAACTGACTATTTAGGTCACGCCTCCCTCGTGAATACCCCACTCATATTCATTTTTCTATGCAGTTAGCGTTGCAAGCAAACGTTTAAATTGCAAGTCATGCAGTTTTTTATTTTTAATTCTGCTCTCGTCTACGTGGATCGGTAAATTGCCTTGTGATTTAACAATTTTCTATCTAATTGGGCGAGTAAAGATTTTCTTAATATGTTTTAAAAAAACATCCATTTATTCAGTAAAAGCATACTGTTGTAAAGCAACTGCACTTTCTGCAGCCCTAATCTGCTTTCACAGGGCTGAACAAGTCGCAGTGTAATCTCTTAAATATCCCGATTTATTAAAGAACAGGTCATCGTAAAAGCATGTTTATAAAAGGATGAACGTTTTGTTTTTCCCAGAAAGGGAAATCAGGTTAAGTACTGAGAATCTCTAAGATCTACTGGAAAAACATTGAAGTCCAAGACAGATTTTCCAAAGACGTAACCTGATAACCTTCTGTCACTAACCTATGGTTCTCTACTGCATACTACCAACCTAGGCAACACTTTTATACCCCAACCTACGTGAAAATTCTACTCTGTTTTATTTATTATTAAGTAAAGAAAAAAATGTCTTATCATTAGCCCTGTTTACACCAAGAACTTCTTACAATAGAAGTTCTTCCAGGAACTTCTACTACCATACTATTACTAACGTAATACTAAAATCCAATACAGAAAGTCTGGATATTATTTAAAGATTTCATAATATGCAGATCATGGTTCAAGGTTAAAGGTCAGACTGAGTATGCTGCATGTGAAGATTGTGTCCGTCTCTGCTCGCATTCTGAGACATGATAAACAAATCAAGTGTAAATCACCGCTTTGATTTCATGATCATCTAGCTTTTGTGCTTCAGAGAACACAATCCATGCAGGAACTGAGTGAGAGTGGCTGATCAGTACTGGACAACCTGCTCTTGCCTTTAAATGGCTCTTTTACAAGCCCACAGCCTTAAACCGCCTGGAGCCTGAGGTCGCCAAGAATGTAATAGAAGGTCTAAGGATAGATCTTGGCATCCTGCCCTTTCTCATCCCTCTATTCCTGTTTTCACTTTTCACCATGACCTTGACAGAGAGGTGTCCACGCATGGTGACATTTGAGGTGAATCCCTCGTGGCTTCATGTTTTACTCTAATATACATACCAGAACATGTAATGTACCTGTGAGCAGGCCTTTATGTAAGATGTCTGTGTAGATTCTCAATCATCCAGGTCATAGTTATCCAAAGTTAGATCTCTCTGTGTCAACTGGACTGAAAGGTTTCCTTGAAAATGTTTCGCCTTCTCTCCAGAGAGCGTCTTCAGTTCTTTATGTAAGGAATAATTATATAACCATTGACTAAAGAGTCAATCACAAACAGCACGACCTGAGCTGAATCTGTTGTTTTTAGCTACAATGTTAAATGGCTTTTCCCCAAATACAGAATCAAAAGGAATTCATAATGTTTTTGATTTGAAATTCAGTTGGCCCCATCTCCACACTGAGCAGTTTACTCCCTGAATTCATGACTCAGCACTCCGTTTGTTGACCTAGATAAAGTTAAACCCCAGAGACGAACGAGCGCTCCATCCTGAAGACAGAGTACTTTCGGTGGCCGATGCTGGATGCTAATCCAGACTCTCCACTTGTTTTAGCCCAAGTAAGAACAATTGTAGCTAAGGTCATTACTTAATTGGATGATTCATCTACTTCGGTGCTCTCTGCTGAAGTAAATAACAGCCTCTGCAGCCGTCGCACCGTGTTTTCCTCCCCCCCTCATTCATTTCATCGTTTGCTGCCCCCACAGAGCCATTGTTGATGTGACATTATGTCTTCATAGGCTGTCTTTCCTCCTGGCAGACAGGCAGTGATTCATTTATCATGACCCACTACATTGCCGTGCTGATGAGAAATAAAGTGATTTGGACGTAATAATTTTCTCAGATTTACTATATAAGACAGCAAAAGAGACCCAGCGTAGGCTGAGAACTATTGACCCTGCACAGACGAGCATAGCCTACAGAAACAACGGTGATTATGGATCAGTGGCGGCCGAGTCATGTGTGGAGGCCTGCAAATCTTCAAAAAACATCTTCACAGATTTTTACAGATGTTCTCTTGCTGATTGTCCAGGTTCTAAACTATTTTTGCAGCTGAGAATGCAGCTGAGAGCGTCTCCAGCCTCCTCTGAGGTGACCTTCTTTTCACATCTGCTGCTGTTGCCCCACATGAAAACATCACTGAGAAAACTTGTGCAGACAGAGATGGAGACAGGTTTTATTGTCTTTTCAGATATGAGTATAAGAGTTGCAGGATGAAATTTTGAAGCATGGCTTGGACAGTAGCAAAATAACAGCAGTAGGCAATATTGAAAAAGTGTTGTTGATAATTTAGGCTATAGGAAGCAAATAAAGGCTTTAAAAATAGGTAAAAAATATACATAAAACTGAAGATAAATAGAAAACCCTGAAGTCAAAGGGATGTGGCAGTAGTGCAAAAAGTGTCTGAAACTGTGAGGTGAGGTTGTGTTTATTTCACTGGCCACTGGACAGTTAAACGGGAAATAACAAACAGAGTTTGTTTGTTACTTCCCGTTTAACTGTCCAGTGGCATGTGGGAAAAAGCTATTCCGGAATCTGGTAGTCCTGCACTAAATGCTCCTGAGCCTCTTCCCTAAGGCCGCAGGGTAAACAGTCTCTGGCGGGGGTGCGAGGCATCACGGATGATGTTCCTCGCTTGGCTCACACAATGCTTCCATGCTATGTCCTGGGTGGGGGGAAGAGAAGTCCCAATGATGGGGGCAAGTATGATCTCCTCATTCAGCACAGGAAGTGCAGGCGCTGCTGCCCGCTTCACCAGTGATGTGGTGTGCACCCCCAGAGACTTGGTGCTTTTGACCACCTCCACAGCCGTTTTGTTGGCGAGAAAAGGAGCGTGACTGGACTGGTTCTTCCGAAAGCCGACAATCATCTCTTTGGTCTCGTCCATGTTCAGGATCAGGTTCTTCTCCCTGCTCAGAGGCCCACCACTGGTGCTGGAACTTTGGCGAGGTGGTAAAATTGTCTGTTAGAACACAAACCAGCTGCTCAGCAAACTCTTTCAGCACCCATCCGTGAGTGTTTTTGACCTGGGGCTTTTCCAAGCGTCAACTCCCCTCAGGGACCGCCCTTGGGGGGGGACAGTTTTCACAGCAGGGTTGTTGCTCAGTGCCTCAAACCTCCCAGAAAATGTGTTTGGATCATTCAGGAAGTCAGCATCATCATTACATGCTGTCGGGGCTACACTGTAGTTGCTGATAGGCCAAAACTTGTGCATGAAGAGCACCAAACTTCTACATACAGTGAATCTTCAATATTTCCAATAAATATTTCTAAAAAATGTTGCATGGGGTGGGCGGGGACACCTCAGGGGGTGGTGGGTGTCACTGAGCCTACAGAAGACCATAGCTGAGCAGCAACACTCTATTTTTGTTCTCCCTTCATTTGTCTCTCAGACGGAGGAGTGGGAATTTTTGTGGCATCTTGAAATCTGAGATGACAAAATAGGACAGAATACTTATATTTTAGCTTCCCAAAGATGACTCCCCCCCCTTAAAAATCCACAAATGTTAAATGTCATGATCAAATGTTACTATTATTACATAAATCTGTGAACATGTGGTGGTTTTATCAGGTGCAAAAATAAAAAAATAAAGGGGTGTAAGAAATAATAAAGAAGAAAATCTGCAAGACGTTTAAAAAAAAAAAGAATTCCAAATATTTGGGTGTAACATTTTGCACTTCAGCCTGCACCAAATGGGGGAATATCATAATTGTTAATAGGTTATAGCTGTGTTTGTTGCATTTGTGCACACAGATGGTGTAAAACGAGCCGCAGCTGATCAGGATGATGTCGCCTGCTGTGGCCTATATACAGTGGGAAGGTTCTAACAGCAGCAGCTCGAAGCGCACTAACTTTGCCTCCGCGTCTCCAGAAAACGCCCCTCCTCAGACAATCCCCTGAGCGTCATTCAAAGTTCATTCCAGTCTAGTCTCTTTGCCTGAGCGTTGACGCACTCACGCACATCCACTGTCATCCCGACGCGTTTTTACGCACACCTAGTTTGCGATCAGCCGTCAGTTTTCAGCGATACATTTTTTTTCCCATCAGCAACGACCCACTGGATGTAGTTTCGCTGAGAAAAAGTTAGAGAAGTGTAGCTACTGTTCCTGTTCTCTCAGCCTTTCGGTGGCAAATTTAATGGGACAATTTTAATTCTAATTTTAAAAATTTCAGATCATTTCCCAAAGGCGCCATTGGATTTACATCAGCGGTTTGATGGGAAAATGAACGATTCCGTGAAATAGCTTCTATGGACTAAAAGTTTCAAAGGTATGTTCTCATCAGCCACGACTGTGCGCCGCAATAATAAGCACTTCTCACTTTGTGTGCGTAATTGCATGTAATGACAGCTTCAAATCTGCGCTCTGCAGATGGTTCACGGTTAAGAGGTGTTTTTTTTTTTTTTGAGACTCCGGGGAGCAGGAGACTTTCTGTGCCTATAAAATCAACATACTCTGCAGATCGTTCTCTTCAATCAGCCTCCATATTTGCCCGGAGATGTGTCAATTAACCTACTCTGGACACGCGTGTGTGCGTGGGATGAGGGCCCAAAACTGTCTGTTTTGTTTGAGACGTGCAGTTCTAGGCTCAAGTCTGAGGACAGACGGTGTGATGTGATTGTGCCAAATTTATATAAATTCTGTCTGTATTTATGTGTTTGAATGTGCGTAATGAATAGACAGAGAGAGAGAGAGAGTTTTGGGGACAGGCCACTGTTGTAAACTCATCAGTCATCAGTCTTGACTTCTGTTTTTGTCTTTGGCAGCTTCTACTCTTACTGAGCAAAAATGGTGCACAGTGTGTGTTTGCTGGCAGCTCTAATGAGTTGCCTGGTGCTTCTGTTGCCTGTGGACATCCACGCTTGCCCCCGGAGCTGCAACTGCTACCAGACCAATGAAGTCCACTGCACCTTCCGATCCCTGCTCGCTGTACCTCCTGGCCTGCCTCTACACACACGGCGTATAAACCTGGGGTGAGGTTGTGCGTGGAAGCACATACCATTGCAAAAATAAAAAGAAATGTCCCGTAACTTACTGAGGTTGCGTGTTCTGTGTTTCTGTAGGTTCAACAGCATCAACAATATCCATAACAAGTCCCTAGCAGGGCTGAAGAAGTTAGAGCTTCTGATGCTCCACAGCAACGACCTCCACTATCTTCCAGATGCAGTTTTTGCAGATCTGAAATCACTGCAGGTAAACAACAGCTGAACCCACTGGTGTAAATGGACTATAATAGAAGTGCATTTTTCAGATCTCTCCTCCCTGTTTCCATCCAGCTAGCATGATTCATGAGCTGCCACTCATATCACTGTTCAGCAGCAGGAAACTCACTGGACATTTAACATGTGGCAGCAACCTAAGGGGCAGAGTTAACAGTGTGTAGGGAAGTGATATTACTCAAGTACCCGTTGTTACACTCATCCCTCAGGCAATGCTGATGTATTTGCCACCATGTGATAATAAGAACCATATTTGCCTGCGCTCACAACTTCAAGTGCTAGATCTGTCAGCAGCTGGAACTCTTCCAGATAAATAGCTTCAACTGGGGAGTGGATTTATCACAGAACATCTAAGAAACACGATTCCAAAACTGGGTTTTACTGGGTGACTTCTGTTTGGTGTCCTCACCTGACCAAAACAAACCCTTCACATCCAAAGATTTTGGATGTGAGCAATAAAGGGCTATGTTTTATATTTGAAAGATTAAAGACATGCATTGCTAAAATGTCCTGGTTATTTCTCCTGTTTTTAGCCAATAAATCCACTGCATATATAATATATTGTCTGGTTGTGCACTGCAGCTTTAAGACTTTATTGTCTCCAGCTGCTACTTTTAGGTATATGATTTTTTTACCTGCAGCATTTCTTCCTCCAAATCATCAATCACATTTATTTCCCCCATTCTCTGTCATGCATCATAATTCCAAGCTTGAAACCTCTTCATCAGCTTTGTTGTTTAATTGCTCATTTTATTCTTTTTTCTTATCTACTACTCCTCCAAAACTCTAAAGATATTAAAGCTGAGCTACAACAAGCTGCGAGAGATCCCTTCATCTCTGACCTTCTCTGGCCTGACCTCCCTGCTGCGCCTGTACTTGGATCACAACCTCCTCCAGCACATCCACCCCAGGGCGCTGCTGCAGCTGCCTAGCCTAAGGCTGCTTCGTCTGCAGGGGAACAAGCTGCATCAGCTGCACCCTCACACTCTGAGCACACTGTCCCTCCTGAATACATATTACTTCTCAACACTCAGGTGAGCTTTGACCACATATGGATGTTGCCGTAGTTTGAGGAGTCTGTAAAGTTATTTAAAAAACGTCAGGAAGGTTGATGGATTTTGCTTTATTTTCAGATGAAATGTTACTTATCTGTGCAACTGTTGAATGCTAAGCAGGAGTTTAACACTTCAGCCATTGGTATTTAGTGAAAGACAAGAATTATAACACTGTCGTCTCTGACCCATCCATCCATCCATCCATTTTCTTCCGCTTATCCGCTTATTCCGCGACCCGTCTCTGACCCATTTGTATTAATCATACATTGGAATATCTCTGGTGCAAATGAAGGTGATTATGATTAAGTGATAAATTGATAAAAATGATGGATGGTATTCATGCTGCAAACCTGTCACCTCTCACCTCTCACTCTCTGTTTCATTCATCCCTCCATTCTTTTCTACTTTGGCGCAGCCATTGTGGTCCCTCTCCCACTTCTGATTTAATTCTTTCCCTTCATCTGCATTGTCTTTGTTTAGACATCTGGATCTTTCCAACAACAGTCTAAGCACCCTCCCCAGAAAGACCTTAGCAACAGCGCCCCTACTGGAGACTCTTGCATTGCAGGATAACCCATGGAGCTGTGACTGCAGAATGAACTGGTTCCTCACATGGATTCTAGCTCATCCAGGTGACCAAAAACATCTAAAATTTTTTTTATATATTTATTGTCCCACATGTATGAATGTTTTAAAGAAGTCATTCAGAGATCGATTAGTTATGGAGAGATTGTGTAAATAAATATAAGGGTTCTGTCTAAATGCTATCACATCATCTCATAGAATAGAATAGAATAGAATAGAATAAAATAGAATAGAATAGAAGTACTTTATTCATCCCAGATGTGGAAAATTAACAAAAATTGTTTAATTAGTGAAAATGGTTTAATTAGTGAATAGTTAAATGAATATATACTACCAAGCTTCTCTAAAATTTCTCCACCAGTTTGTCATCACACACTGTGTTCCATATCCCCCGTGGCTGTTGCTGAGATTTGACAGATGGCGGGTCCGTGAAATGTGTCCCGTTGATATGCCAGGTTTAACCTGCTCTGACTAATCCATGATGACAGCACTGATGTGTGTAGACAGTTGAAATAGGCTAATGATTGCCATGTTGTAATGAATTGATGCATAATTTTGATCTATGATAAGATGAAATGACCATATCTAATTAGGAGGTGTTATAAAAGGTAATAAATGATGAAGAAGAGCCTACATAACTGATATATGACATCACTATTATGTGGAGACAACTGATATGTTTGTATAAGTGCTATGCTGCTATGTAGAGAGGGTAATCCTGTCTTTTATCATGTATTTGTTTTATTATATTTCTCTTTCTTATTAGGTTTGATGAAATGTCCTGGTGGCCCTCAGTGTCCAATCTGCGCTTCACCCAATTCTCTTAAAAACCAGGCCTTGCTTGAGCAGGCTGGCCTCACATGCATTTCGCCTGTCATCCCATCAGCAGGGAGGGGACTGCCTTTGGAAGCAGAAGTCAGTGAAATCGATTCAATTGAATCCTTTATAGAGCCTTTAGGATCTGCATCTCTGGACCTGTCTGACCATCAGGGGAACAACGTGGTTCTGAGATGCAACATCACCCAGCCCTCTGAGATTCAGGACAATTCTCTTCCAGACCTCACCACGGCATCGCCCACTCCTCTCCCTCTCGCTCTTTCACTCATGTTGGACTGCCCTGTGGATCGACAGGGCTATGAGAAACTTTGGAGGATTTTAGCTTACTACAGCGAGACAGCGGTTCATCTGGAGAGGCAGATCATGCTGAGTAAAGCACCATCATTAGCCTACCGCTACAGGCAAGCAGCAGAGACAGATGGATATTATCACAGTGGAGTTAGGGCTTCTGTGAAAGCCAAACCAGAGTGGCTGTTACAGCCAGCCATTAGCATTCAACTCAGCAGAGCACACTCCAATGGACACAAAGTTCAACTAATATACTCAACAAGAGTTTCCGCGCATCTTGACCTGGCTTCTTCCCCAAACTCATTACCTATCTCAAAACCATGGGTGTTGATTTTAACTAATACCACCACAGCATTTGCAGCAGCAGCAGGCCATAAGGTAGAGATGCCCTGCCCTCTTCTAAGTTCTGGTAACCCCAAAGTACATTGGATTCTCCCAGATGGATCTCAATATTTCCCCAGCTACAACAGCTCTGATAGTAGGCTACAGATATCAACCTCCAGTTTAGTTTTACACAAAGTGCAGCTTTCAGATGCTGGAATTTACTACTGCATCACCCGGGCAGATAGGGATGTAGATGTTCTTCCCCTACGCCTGGCAGTAGAGGAGTCCTCTGTTCCACCATCAGGAGAGACAAATGGACTGTCTATCACTTCAGCGGTTGGGGAGCCAGTTATTCTCTCTTGTAAAGCATCTGGCTCACCAGAACCTCAAACAAGTTGGCTGTTACCAGATGGAAAGATAGTAAGTCAGGGTGTAGCTGCATCAGGTGGGGTTACTTTACACCCAAACGGAAGCCTCTTACTCCCTAACCCCTCTCGTAAGGATGCTGGATATTACAGGTGCATAGCGGTCAGCCAATATGGGAGTGATGCTCTGTCCACACAGCTGGAATTAAATACAAAACACCACCCTCTGCTTAAAATACCCTTTCCTAGAGGTCCACAGTCAGCTGCTGGGCGTTCAACCAAGATAAGAGCTCCTTTACTTCATGAAGTAGGGGAAGGATCAGGAGATGAAGAAGAGAAAAAGGATCAAACTCTGTCCAGCAAAAAGGGGCAGCCTAGACCTGTTCAACCTTTCCTGAACAGACGTTATCCAGGTGGAAATCCCCGAAGACGTGGGCCTATGAGAGGCCCCCTGAGAAGGGGTCCTCTGTCGTCTACTGACCAAAGAAGGAACCACTTACAAAACAGATTCAGAGTTAATACAAACAAGCAAAGGATAGACCCCCAGAAGTGGGCGGACCTCCTAGCCAAGATACGGCAAAAGACCGAGCACACCAGCAACAACCAAACCAACCAAGTTACAAGCAATAGTGGAAACACACACAATGATACAGAAGGTGAGGGAGTGGCAGAAGAAGTAATGGAATCAGAAACTGAAGGGTCATCTGCTGACGTCAGTGATTTACAAGAGGAAGGTCTGCAGCCCATTTATCCTGTCATCACAGAAACGAAAACACACCCAAAGGCAAAAACAGATGCTGTAACAAACTCGGAGATAAAGAATGGTGTAGAAATATCAACAACAATGCCGACAGATATAGACAACTCCAGGGAGACCCACATTCAGACAGAAAATGTAGGTCTACAGACAGAGATAGTAACTAACTTAGACAGTCGGAAAGAAGTCATGTCTCAGACAATCTCTGCGACAAATACAATTATACCTAAACCAATTGAAAGAGGTGAGCAAAAATCAAACCCCACAATAGGGCCTTATAAAAAGCAGCAGAGCCTCTTACCTAATTTAGTCCCAAACTCTCAGCCCCAAAGCCCTTGGAACTCTCGCAGGAGATTTGGACATCGAAGAAGAATCACAAACAGGCCCGGTTTGCGACCTTCCACCCCACTCCAAACCCATCCTCACCGTTCAAACCTAAAGTCTCCAACTGAGACATATGAACCTCCCACTGAACAAACAAACTGGTTGTTTCTGCCATCAACAACATCATCTCCAACTAGTTTGTTTACACAAAACATCCACAGCGGGAATGCTGTCGAGCAGAATTCTTTTAATCCCCCCTTTTCTCACACTCTAAGCGTGTCTACTTCAAAATCAGACTCCCATTTGGCGACGTCGTCTCCCTCCTCTCTCACCTCAGTATCTCCCACACATGCAGACAGAGTGACTCTCCCAACCAAAATCCCAGAACCTACAGACTTCACACAAGCACCCAGTCGGGCTGACAACACGATTGCAGTGACAGATGTTTCAGACATAAGCGCCAAGACACATAAACATGGTTTACAGACAGATACAGAAACACAAACTGTTTCAGTCACTCACAGGGAGAAGCTAGAGAGGAATTCACTCAATGCACCATTTGTGCCTTATTCCTCCACTTTGTCCTCTACTATTTCCACTTCCATCAGCCCGTCTACTGTTCCTATATCCGCTACAACTATGGCAGCTACTAAAAAAATCACTACTCCAGTTACTACTCATAACACTCCTCTCAGCAGTACTTCAATTACTGAGATGCTTTGGATGACCACATCTACTCCAGTGATATCACGCCCCATCTTATCTACCATAGCTGTAGTTAAACAAGCAGTTTATAGCAATACCAGGATGCCAACAATTACTGTCCCCACTGCTGCTCCCACAACACCCAGTCTTGCATCTACTGCTGTTACTCAGTCCACCCCTGCCATGAGGACTAGTGCTGCTCCTGCATCCCACACTTTTACTTCAACAATTGCCCCTAACCTAACAACTGTCCCGACTCCTATGAAAACAGAATCTGCTGCTTTATCTACCAGCAAAATATCTACAACAATGGGAGATACAACCAGTGCACCTCCCACTATCATCACAACACTAATCAAAACGTCGTCTGGGGAGAGGACAGTTGTTTACCAGGGAGGGAGGACTGTTTCTGGAATTTCAAACCAAAGTCAATTCTCTACTGACTGGAAGAACCCAGGAGTTAATTCTATTCCTGATTCACACAGCAGCCGCCCACGCAGGCCCTCCTCCCCTCTACTCCCTGCAGCCCCCGGGGTGAGTCCTACTAAATTCAAATGTATTATAATGTATTGCATTTGAATTATTGCTACTTCGAGGATGATTTTTCTGGAAGATGTTGAGGAGGAACACATTTTGTAAAGTATTTTTTTTACTACTATATTTTTTAATTTACACATTTTTTTAAGTAATGATTTCTGATTTCTTGTTTTCATTAATTCATTAAAAAATTCAAGACAACAAATCTTTCCCACAGGCCCCAGTTCTGAAGTCAAGACCGAAGATTGCAGAGCCTCATGTCAGGACGGCATCAGTCCCAGCAGAAAGCACTGCTAGACTGATTTGTGAAACGGAAGGAGAGCCAAAGCCTTTCATTACATGGACCAAAGTTGCTACAGGTACACAGGCAACAGAAGTCTACCCAGTTATTTTTACAAAATTGGGCATATAATAGCTACGTAAAGGTGCCTCAAACAGTCTGTTGTAACAACTTTTCCAAATCATTCAATATTTCCGCCGTCGGGTATTCACTATGGACATTGCTGACCACGCTGGGAATCACAACCCTACTCTAAAGTGTGAAATGGTATTTACATGTAAAAAACAAATGTAACTGTTTTAGTCAGAGCTTCAAGTGAGCAATTTGAATTCCATTTCACTTTAGTACCTTCGGCTAAACGATGTGAATCGCATTTTACTCATATGAGATCTTAACAGCCAGTATAATGCACTGGCAGGCACACAGTCACTTCCTCTATCTGTATATCGAAAAGACCTTTTGGAAAAAATAATGGAAAGTTTTTTAATGCGTCACTGACTTTACTTGACATTTTACCACTCGGTGTCTCTTGATTCTGCTTTGCTGTGTCTTACTCGAACCATTACTTTTTAACTTTGTTTCCCCCCGCTCTGTCTCCTGACTGTTTCTGTCTCTCACAATCTGTCTGTCACTAAGGAGCCGTGATGTCAATCCACTCCAGGGCTCAGCGTTTTGAGGTGCTGTCTAATGGCACCCTTGTCATTCATGATGTTCAGCTGCAGGACAGGGGCACGTACATTTGCAGTGCACACAACTTCATAGGTCGTGACAGGTGAGACTAAACATAGAAGCACGTATCCATATAGCCTTCAGATAAAACTGCATTTGGCTTTAGTTTCAGTACTGTGTGGTGTTCTATTATACATAATATGTATATGTAAAATGCAAAAACAAGACAAATGAATTCAGTTGTTTTGTTTTTTTGTTTTAAAATGAATTGTTTTTGCGTAACTGCGTATTTTCATGAAGTTTGGTGTTCTTTCTTCCCGTTATAGATCAATAACCACTTTGGATGTGTTGACCCGCCCCCCTCGAATGATGGTGCCAAGCTACAGAGAAACTACCATTCATCAGGGTGGAGAGCTGCACCTTGAATGCCGGGCAGAAGGTGTTCCTGCCCCTCTGCATTCTTGGGTTTTGCCAGATCGTTCTGTCCTGACTTCCGCTGCTTCTTCAAAAGGTCGCATCACAATGGACACAAATGCAACCCTCCACATCCCTGCGATTTTATCGAGTGACCGTGGATTGTATCGTTGCGTGGCCTCGAACTCAGCAGGTGCAGCAAGCGCAAGTGTGCATATTTACGTGTCCTTGCTGCCCCCAATGATACAGCTACCCAGAGAGGAACACCTGCTCTTGTCTCCAGGGATGCCTGTTTATGCTCACTGCTCTGCCCGAGGAGCCCCACCGCCAACTCTGCGCTGGCGCATCCCAAACGGGACTCTCATTCGCCCATCACAGTTTCTCCACGATAACCTTTTTGTCTTGCCCAATGGGACACTGCATATTCGAAAAGTTGGGTCCAAGGACTTTGGAATTTATGAGTGCACAGCAAGTAACGCTGTCGGAGCTGATAAGAGAACCGTGAGTGTAAAAATTGAAGCATCGGCAGAAAGAGAAATAAGACAGGGAAGCGTAACTGTCGACAAGTCATCTTCATCATCGTCCCTCCATAATGAAAGAAATTTGTCCTCCTCCAGTCACTCCCCCAATCCAGTTAGCTCTAACAGAATTTCTCCCTTATTACCTATTGGTGGCCTCCCTGGATCTCCTAGCACATTTTCTTACCCTCACCAACAGATTTCTACTGACTCTGTTGCTCCAGTCAGTAAAACTGTCACTGTCTCCCCAATGCATCTCCCCAACATCACTCCCACAAATAACACCAATAACTCACTGAACCATGTAAATAAAACAAAAAGTGTTTCTTCTATTCTGTCTGACAAAAGAAAAACTTCAACTGTTTTACACCTTTTTCCCATCTCCCCCTTCACTAAAGCCCATATTGTTTCCACATCACCTTCCCTCACTACTGTTCACTATGGCAGAGATTTACAGCTTCGATGTTCTGTAACAGGAAACCCACCGCCTATTGTCATTTGGAGGACACCGAGCAAAAAGTTGGTGGACGTGCACTTCAGGTATAATGCGAAAGAAGAAAAAGCTATTTTAGCAAGCATGTAAATACATATCAATTTTTCTTTTTACATTTGAATTTTAGTTTTGACAGACGTTTCAAGGTGCATTCAGACGGCACTCTGTCAGTCCAGGCAGTAACAGAAAAGGATGCTGGAGATTACTTGTGTATCACACGGAACAGAGTGGCAGATGATTACCGCCTCCTGCGCGTCTCTGTGGCTACAAAGCCTGCCAAGATAGAACCCAGACAGCCACTCAATCACCTGGTGTCGTTAGGCAAAACACTGAAGGTAGACTCACACATCCATTCAATAATAATATTTTCCAATATGCACCTGTTTGCACCTTAAAAATATCACAGTATTTTTTTTTTTTATCCCTTTGACAAAACATTTAAACATCCATAATCTAAAATCCACATCTTATTTGTTTTGCAGCAATAATACATGCTTGGTGTGTTTTATTGTTAGATGTGATTTCAAAAGTTTTAGCAGCTTCAAGCTATGTCATTTTCATATCAAAATGTGCTTCTTTTACACAGAAGGAATATAAAGACCTGTCTCTTCAGTCGTGAATCATCTACAGCAGCCTTCCACCATAGTTCACACATTAATATTTAAAAGCTCAATAAAAATAATGCCAAGCAGTGGTAAAATATAAAAAAACCCAAACAAAACCAAGCAAAAAAAGAAAAAAAAGCTGCACTCAGTATTTCTGTGAGCATTTGTTGCCCTTATTGTTAAATATTATTTAATTTTTTATGAGGTTTGAAGGCCATTTTCTGTCTAGATCTAGTTCACTTTCCAATGAAAACATCTCAGATTCTTTATTAATTTATTAAAAAAAACCAGAGTAAATTTATAAAAAAAAAAAAAAAAAACACTATATAAATAATGACCCCCTCCTCCCTCCCTGCAGGTGGACTGCCAGGCCTCAGGACTCCCTGACCCAGCTGTCTATTGGAAACTACCCAATGGAACCATGGTGAATAGTGTGTTGCAGGCAGAAGAACAAGGAGGGCGAGCACGAAGGCTGACCGTTTTTGACAATGGTACATTACTAGTGCTTGCAGTGGGTGCGCGAGAAGAAGGCGAGTACACATGCTATGCTGAAAATCAACGAGGTCAAGACACCATGAAGGTAAAAGCAAATTTAGTTAAAGTTTATACATTTCATTCTTAAATTAATTGAGTCTTAATAAAGCCCTTTATTAATGTTTTAAGGTCAAAGTAAAGGTGATGATGGAAACTCCTCCAACATTCAGTGATGGCAGGAGCTTCTACGTCGTGAAAGTCCCCCAGGGAAAGAAGGTTGCAATTCGGTGCCAAGCAAAAGGAGATCCCATCCCTATTATCACATGGTTTTCCCCAGGCCAACGTGCCATCCCACACCGCACTAGATTTTATCATGAGCGTGTTGCAGTGCTTTTAGATGGATCTCTTGAGGTGCATGGGGCTCAGAAGCTCGACTCAGGAAACTATACATGTCGAGCAAGTAACTCAGCTGGAGAAATCAACATGGTTGTTGGCCTGGAGGTGGAGGCTCCTAACTATGACCAGGTGGGTGGAAGGGGTAGGAGCCCTAATGTGGTGCCTGGCATTGCTTATAGTGGTGTATCCAGGGACAGCAATAATAATAATGGTGGAATATCACAGGATGGAATAAGCAGTGGTGTCGCAGGCCAAACTGGTAGCAGCAATAATGGCAGAAGTGATAACAGTTACAGGGTAAGAAACAACTTACCCGGACCAAATATATACACAGCAATTAGTGGGTTTAATCCTACCTCTGGGAGTGGAGGTCAAAGCAGGTTCAGTCAGCCTGGAAGTGGAATCACAGCTAAACTCAGAAGCACTGGTAGGAACACAGATATTCCGAACCAGACTCTTGCTGGGATAAATCCAAATGGGCCTGGAATAGTGAGTAGTATGACCCACAATTCAGAAACAATCAGTGGTATTTCTAACGGTGTCAGAACATTTGGCAGTCACCTGTCCAATCATGGTGGTGCCAGTGGCACTGGTATGACCAACGCTTACACCAGGAAAAGCTCAAGTGCTACTGGTAGAATTCAGGATAAACACCATATCAAAAATTCCACCAACTCAAGTGTGGGTGTGGTAACACTGAAGAAGCAAGCCCTCAAAGGTCAAACTGTTCTTTTGCCATGCCCTTCAATCGGCTCCCCAGCACGACGCCTGGCCTGGATTTTGCCCAATAATGGTGTCTTGCCTGCTCCCTACTATGACAGCAGATTTACGGTTCACCGAAATGGCTCCCTGGAGTTACGCAGCGTTCAAGTGAGTGACACAGGGACCCTGATCTGTGTGGTTAGAGGTACGAGAGATGAGAGTAAGATGCGAGTAGAGCTGGAGGTGTCTGAATCTCTGGAGGAGGTCAGGTTTTCACAAAGCAGAGCAGGAGGGAGACGTGTGCCAGAAGGTCCGAGCGTATCTCAGTCTCCTCAGTCCACTTTGAGGTTATTACCTGAGAAGCTTCAATCAAAAGTTCCAATTACTCAGACACCTCTGAGAAGAGTGCCATCTGCTGCCCCTTTCACACTGGCCCCACCGCCCCACCCAACTGTCCCACTTTCAGAACCAGCAGTAAAATCCCAAACAGTTCCCCTTGTAAGTATTACTAATGGAGAGACCCTTCACCTGTCTTGCCCTGTGCCTCAAACCCACGAGCACACCCAGGGATCTTTTTCATGGACCTTGCCCAATGGTAATGTACTGTCCTTCGGTGAGAGTGGAGACTCGGGGCGGTACCACCTCCAGGAGGATGGAACACTGACAGTGCGACACTCTACAGTGTTTGACCGAGGCACTTACACTTGCAAGTGGACAAGTTATGACTCCTCTTTGGTTTCAGTCATTACAGTTCCTGTTATCATCATTGCCTACCCACCACGCATCACAATGGGCCCCTCTCGACTCACCTACACACGTGCCGGGGTTACTGTGGAGCTGCCATGCCTAACCATAGCAACGCCACAGGCAACAATTACTTGGGAAACACCAGACCTGATCCAAATGAGGGTAATGGGTCAAGCACATCTGTATGGCAACCGCTACCTTACTCCTCAGGGTTCACTGGTGATACAGAATCCGACAAGCAAGGACAGTGGAGTTTACAAGTGCACCGCCATCAACGTTATCGGAGCGGACACCAAGATAACCTACCTACATGTTTTATAATGGCACAGACATGCAAACGAAACTCAGAAACTTGCCTATGCACAGATGAATGAGCGCCGCTGTTGCTGTAAGTGTTTGACAAGCCCAAAGGAACTGCAACACCATCTGTCGGATTTATTGTTGACTCTCAAGACACTACAAATATCTGCTATAATGTACATTTCATGTATGTATTTTTCAGTTTGTCATATTTAAAATACTGTAATGTGTTAAATTAGGAGTGAGACATGTGGGCATCAATTTTTTTTGCCTAAAGTATTAATTTAAACCAACTTTTCTTTTGTAATTGATCTGACATCCTATTTTAAAGTTAATTCGAGACAGAAGGGAATTAAACGGTAACCCTGTTATTTATTTCAAACAGCCATTACATAATTTAAACCATTTTTAAAATAACAGAATATTTAATCTTTTTTTTTTTTGTTCTACAAACATTTGCATAATCCATGAAATAAATTTTTCGCTATCACAGAGTATGCCATATACGTTTTAGTTGATAATCTTTGGGACTATTTTGATAATAATGATTGTATTAAAGGTGTGGTTCTGTAGCCTTTTCTCTCTTATTTGCCACCTTTACTTTGTTCTTTAAGTTATTTGACTTGTGAAGACTTTATTTTAACATGTTTTATTATATGAAAACTTTTATGAAATGAGTGTCCTGTGTCATTAAAAGCTTACTATATTTTTATGAGTTTCAATTTAATAATAAAAATGTAAAAAAAAAAAAAATAGACTTCATTTTAATGAGCTCACCAACAGAAGCAGTAGTAATGCTGTAGAATAGATGCGTTCCAGAGTGGGAAAACCCAACACTTAGAACTAAACTAAAGATTTGTTTAAAAAAAGAACAGAAACTCTTTATCTACCGGTACAGATGTCAAACTACCAAACTGGGTCTTAGGTACAGATGAGACACATGGTAATGACATCACATCACTCTGGAAAATGCTGTAAAACCTCCCACCAGCCTGTAGAACAAATTCATGCACCACCCTGCACTTAAAAACACCAAATGCTGTTTAAATATGCCCACTGAATGGTGATGCATATGCTACAATTTAGCGCACAACACTGACACTTTATCACTTTAAGTTGTTGGTGTCATCTACATCAATGCTCAAAAATAAATTAAAACATAGTAGTTCAGCTATTTTTTTATTCTAATGTAATATAAAAAAATGCAAATGTATGATACATAATCCACAGGTTCATTCTCAGTGTATGCATGTACTTTATTTTATTGTTAGTACTAACATCTGTTTGGATGGGTGATGGGTTAAAAAAAAAAGGGCAACCTTGAAAGTCTGGTATGGATGTGTAAGGAAGTAAGGAAGGAGTTTACCATTTTGAATGAATATTCATGTCTGATCTGTGTCTGTTTATGTTTTTTGGGTCCTACCAGCGCAAAACTATACAGGGTATCCCGGGACACTGAGCCCTTGACGCTAAGATCAATAACATGGCACAGATGTGTGGAGATACGAAATGTTAACAAACAAACAGGAAGTAGAGCCATTTCAAACCTTACGATATGAAGCTGTTCAGAGATCAAAGTCAGTGCTAATTAAAATGAATGCCATGTAACTCTCATTAATTTGGGTGATGTAAATTGGTTTGGGTTTCAAGGGAAATCAAGAGCAGAGGCCATTTTATCTGTGAAAGCTTTTCATGTTTTGAATTACCTCTTTTATAGTCCTGGAAATAACCCATCGATTATGCCACAGTGATTTCATGGATCCATGTGTGCAATCCCTAAACCACTGCTGATTTGCAGCTAGCACGTGGGCTTTTTTTTACTTTCCTCTCGCATAACTTCATTTCGCAGTTCAGCTCTTCAGAAAAAGAAAATGAAAAGCCTCATTTATCCACTCGAACTGTATCGACTGCGACATCACTGCTGAAGCTGCCCGTGACAGATGAAGCCTTTCTTGGCCAAAGTAAAGGTCACAAGTCATCAGAGCGTTTTCATTTTCAATAATTAGGATTGATCCAGCAGTAATACGTCAGGCCCGTCACTGTCATCTTCAGCAGGATGGCCATACGTCCAGATTTAGACAACATTTAGAAAACACAGAGCTCATTCGATGCAAACTGGTCAGAAGAGCATTTATTAGCAAATGCAGCAAAGACGACTTACTTGCATATTGTACGCTTTGTTGGATTGATGTGGATGTCAGTTCACAAGGAAACGGGGCCATTGTTCAAGACGACAAGACAGCCACCGCAGAGCTTTGTAAAGTCTATTGTGCGGTCAAGTATAACCAGTCATACAGGGGTGTTGGGTCTGGAGACAGACAGAGCTCCAAGTCAGTCAGATTCACCGATCCCTGCACAAGCATGTACCAGAAGTTCCTTGGAAACAAAAAACTCTTAGATGCAGCCAGGAAAGTGCAGAAGTATTGCAGGTGGACGTCAACTATATTAGTCTCATGTATAATTTTACAAAGAATCATTTGATTTACTTCTGGTTAGGGTTAGTCTCATAATGTCTCATACAGACATACATACAATACAATACATCATTGTATTGTAAATATGTTGTAAATATGTCAGTGCTGATGCTGCTGCTGTGACAAGTCAATTTCCCATGTCTGGGATGAATAAAAGTATTCTATTCTATTCTATTCTATTCATTTTATAAATGGACTTTATGAAATTAACATGTATTGGGTTTAAAAAAATATGGATTTATGAAGTCTATGTGTTCCTGCAGGAGATGAACAGGCCCACAGGCTGTGGAGGCTTGGCCATGATGACCCTGGAGGTGCAGTGTTTGCTTTCATGGAATGCAGACAGTGAAAAATCTCTCACTGCAAGACTAGATTATCATGATGATATAATCTTTAATGTGAAGGTATTCCATTGAACTGAGGCTTCTGACAGCTTCATTACTTTTGTTTCTTCAGCAGACTTTTGACATTTCATATTCACGTCTCATTAGTTGCTTTTCAGGGTTTGTTTTCCAACAAACTTTACTCCTCAAAATATAAGCGACACAAAATATCAAATTATTCCTGCTGTGCTGCTACGCTTTACTACTTGTAACCATAGTTACAGAAAAAATAGCTTATATTCTTTATGTATTGCACATCATGTGATTAGTGTGTATATATTGTATATTGTAGCCTTGCGAGTTGAAGACTCTATGTACATGTTTTAACAAAAGCTTTTCCGAAGTTATTACTTATTTTATGTTGGATTTGTCAAGAAAGAAAATGATTTATTTGCATGGATATAATGAAAGACCAGAGAGAGAGAGAGAGTGTGTGTGTGTGTGTGTGTGTAAGCTGATGTAAAACTTGCCAGGAAGGAGGTATGCTGTGGTACTTACTGAGGTTTAAATTTCTAGGTGGTAAAAACTATGCTGTTTCTTTTTTACACTGATGGGATTAATCACAGATGATTAAAAGATGAAACGCAACTCAGGAATGAAGAACCGAGATTTAAAACAAATACACTCAAAGCACATATCATTGCAGGCGTGAGCATTATGAGGCCGTGTTTACGGATGTGTGTTAAAGCCCATTACCAGCTCATGAATATAAATAAACCAGTTTCATTTTGAGTTTGAGCTCCAAATACATTTCCCACGAGGAGAGGGAAAAAATTGCCTCTACCTGCATACATGTTTGACATATGGTGAAATCTTGAATTCTACACCCTTCTCTATGTCAGAGAAGCTACGGTAGCCGCCGAGCAAAACTCTGGGGCAAGTGCTGTCGTGAATGCTATGGTTCATATCTGCATTTAGCTGAAATCAAATCACTGGCGGGTGTGGTGGGACACATGACTCATGCAGCTGCAGCGCATTCTATACGTTATGTCGGCACGTGCATTGATTTTACACAGATGTGAGTGTGCGAGTCTCCATCTGTTGGGCGTAGCGGTCAGATGCTAATGATGTCATGTGCAGTGTCAGGTTGACTCATGGGCTAACTGGCTGCCCTACTTTTACTGGGACTGGAAACTAAATCACACGCCCCAATCAGGTGCGCACGACAAAAATTCGGTCAAACTGGATGGAGTGCAAAACTCTCGTGGGAGACGTGGTCAGCCCCTGTACTGAGCAGATATCCTGCTTTGACCTTCTATGGACTTCTTTAATTTGTTTTTTAGCAATATCAGCTTGCTCTGGGTAAATGACACTGAAGTTGTTAATTATTTCCTTATCAACCTTGTCTCAGCTTGCACATGTCTTGTAAGCTAATTATCCATCTGCTCAGCAGAGGGCTATAGAATGTTTTCATCTCTCCATGCTAAATCTGAATTATCATTCCCAAAAAGAATAACTCACAAGTGAATTGTCTCCAAATTTGAAAGTCTAAAAAAAGGAATAAACATTTTCCATCCATGTCAAAGGAGATGTTCTACAGGAACTTTATGTTCTTTTAAATGAGTCACAATCTTCCATCCACAATAGCTTTTTTATTGGTTTTCTTATTTTTCTGCAGTTGTAAATGGATTCTGGTTAGGAATACTGCCTCCGTGTAGTGGCCAGATGAAGAACAGCAGTCATGATGCTGAAATGACAGGCCAAGTCAGGGAGCCGCTTCATACATTCTCATCACAGATGTGAAATTAAGATGGATGATGCACAGCTGCTACTTCCCTTTCTACAAGGATAAGGCTGAATTGCAGTGAAACTGAATGCTGCCACTTTACATGGATTGTATCGTTTTTAACCTGAGTCATCATAGCTGAAAGTGGAACCACAGGTTAGAGCCCAGCACGATCAGTCATCCTATTTTTATGTGCTTGAAATAACTGATTCAATCTACACTGATCAAAAGGACAGACCTCTGGAACTGCTATGCCACCTTCCACTCTTCTCAAAGGGCATTCCACGAGATTTTTGGGGCCTTTCTTTGGGTATTTATGCCCAGTCATTTAGTACAGCATTTATAAGGTTAGGCGCTAATGTTCAGCTCTGTAAAGTTCCCACCTTTCAGCTCACATTAATGAACTTTTGCAGTCGTTGACCCTGCATCTTTACATTCTTTGCATGGCCTTCTGCATTGTGGCTGCTGTTGTCCCTAAATGCTCCTTCTTTTCTAATCTAAATTTACAGTTGACTGTGGAATATCCAGCAGGGGGAATTTTTCATGAACCATCTCATTCCAGAGGTGATACTCTGTCACAGTACAACACTTCAACGAGCGCTTCAGGCCCCTTTTTGTATCACCAGTGTCTGCAAATGGAGACTGCATGGCTGCAGACTGCATGGCTTTATTCACCTGTGACAGGTCTCTGATTCAAACGCCTGACAATAATGATAAAGAGATGCGGCCAAATATTTTTCTTCATATAGTGAATTTAGGGGTTTGGAACTGAGAAATACTATATGAGAATGAGCAGAGAATTCTGGTGTTAGGAGATGCCTGCTGTCACTTCAGAGATTTAGGAAAGAGTTTTCCCATGATTAATGTATTTACTTTCAGCTGAGAAGTGTGTACATTAAAATGATGAATAATAATAGCACCGGGGTTGTAAAAACAACCCTTTTGGACTCGGCTCTGTGATTTAGTGTAACATCCTCCTCGGCGTGCTCTCTGTAATTATGGACGTTAAATGTGGAGCAGCTGTTAGATGACCACTCGGATGAAGACAACAGGACACACAAGACACAATGCACTTTCCCCTCACAAAAAAGGACCCGCGCAGCCTCCTCACACACACTAATAATGAGGTAATAATGAGGTTTTCTTCTGTTATGTAGCAGGTGAGCTCCCTTAGGTAATGGAAAAGATTATACGGCGGAATAAAAGAGGGGTGGCTGAACAAACAAAAAAGTGCAGAGGAGCCGTAAACGGGCAGATGTATGTCCCCTGTATTGGAAATAAACATTTTTTTAATTTATTTACATTTTGGGAGTTTGCCAGAAGGTGCTTGAGTAGAAAACAATAACACTGGAAGAGTCTGGATGCAGGATAATAAATCTGGACAGATGGTGGCTTGTGTATAAAGCTAATGTATGCGCTAATCTCTCTGGAGGGAAGAGGCTGAGGTAAAGCATGATGTAACTGGATGTCTGATCAAACCATCAATGAAGCAAGTTACAACAGAGAGTTAAAGCGGAAAAGTAATAGCATGAAAGGCTCCGCTTGTTCATCGGCGGTGCCGAAGACCCCAGAGAGTCAAACGAACTCATTCCTGGAAATCATGACGCCACTGAGAACTTGGACAGTGATGCATGGAAATAAAATCAGACTGGAGAACAGGAAGGAAGCAGTGAAACCAGCACAGGGACCTAAACAAATACGCTGAAGGTAGGGGAAGGCGAGGTGAGAGGATAGGACGTGGGCAGATAGCAGAGGGATGGAGAGACATCTGTTTAGTGTCAGAGAGAAGTTGCAGACTGATAGAGACACAAAGAAGAGAGAGAGTAGAGCAGGAAGAGTGCAAGATGTGTGTATGTGTGTGTGTGTGTGTGTGTGTGTGTGTGTAAGCTGCATGGTTGGAGATGTTGTATCTCAATTAGGGATATTTCTGCACCCGCTGTGTTTTATGTGTGAAAGAGAGAAAATGATGAGAAAAAAATGGTACAAACGGGAACACAGAGGAAGACAATCTGCAAGGAGAACAAAGCACAATAACAGATGAAAGACAAAGCTCACTGGGGGAGGTATAAGAGATGCTCAACACTGAAGTAAGTCGGCTCGTCTGGGAGGCCGTATGCTCATGGAGGTTTGTTTCAGAGCCTTACAAAAGTACATCCTGGTGTCATTAACTGAAAAACTCCTTATCTTTAGCTCCCTACATGTAAAGACATCTACTACTGTTCTTACACCAGTTCAACAAACACACAGCATGATATCTTTCTTTTAGTGCATTAAATTTAAGAGATTTTTCTGCCAGTTTTTAGCAGTTAAAATTCTATGCCTTAACAAAATAAGAGCTAAGAGACCCTGGTGGAGGCCCAGACACAGTAATTATCCTCTCCTCTTTTCAAATAGACAGGAAGAGGACTTGCTAATGTAATTACTTTTTTTTGCCTTATGCAGAGGAAACAGAGGGAGGTAGTTATAAAAAAGAGAAAGAGCATTGACGAGGAGACATGAAAAGACAGGGGCTGCCTTTCAGCCCCACAATGGCAATATTATCAGTCCCCAGCGATGGTGATGTCTTCTTATTCCCTATCTTTCACAGCCTACATTTTAAATTAAAGTCACTGAAGTGATTCTGTCTTTTCTGCACAATGACTTGTAGAGAATGCACATCAGATATGCTAAATATACCTCCGGCACAACTGGGCCTGTCCCAAACTGTCATTTTATCAGCACACTGGTGCACTCAGTTAGAAAATACAGTTTGTGACTACAGCACACGTGTTCTGGTACTAAAATTAATAATACGTTTGCCAAAATGTAACTTTGACTTAGTGTGAAATATGAAAATGGCTTATGCAGACTACTGCTTTGGGTGTATATTTATGCATGAAAGTCTTTGCACGACATGGAGAGCAGCAGCCGTGTCCCATATACTTCTGTGTGATCTTTGCTTTGCTTCTGTATTTCTTGTGCTGTATATTTGAACAATTGTGTATATGGATGTAAATCCAAAACCAAAACAGAGCGGGGGTTAGCTGTGCATGTGAGTTGGGGTCGCCTTCAGGCGAGTGGCGCGGTACACCCTGGACGAGTTGCCAGCTCACTGAAAGGCTAATATAAAGAGATGTTCTCGGAGATCTCAGGTGTGTTGGTACAACGTATAATATTTAGCCGGTAAATGAGGTAGCATGGAAGCAAAATTAGCATTTTAGTTTGATGATTCATTGGTAACTTGTGAAAGATCTTTTACAAAGAATTCCAGTGACCCTTAATTCATTATCTGAAAGGGCAGAGATTTAGCCAGTCAGTCACTTCATCAAAGAAATCTACTCTGGGAGAAATATGTACATTTCAATCAAACCAAAGAGCTTAATCTCTGCTCTTGAGGATAAAATCTGATAATGGATTCTACGATCAACTAAACAGAAGTCTCATTATCCTGGGAACACATTTAATTTTTTTTTTTGTTTGAATTTACAGACTGCCATCGCTGGACTCACAGCAGTACTTTAGCTATGAGAATACAGATAAGTACCTTCGTTACACCTAAGAAAATGTGTCCACGTGAGTGTGAAAATGATGCCCACTGCAGAATAAATCATGCATGTTATCATATCACGGACGTGGTTTTGTTCATTTATTAAATAAAAGTAAGTGTTATGTGGCGGTGTTTATACATAATATGCAAGTGCAAGGGTGTATCCAAGCGTGCTCTATTTGCATGTCACTTTGATTATGTGCATTGGGAGATTAATCTGGACACAACCTTTACCATAGACCTGGTGAGTATGTGTGCGTGCGTGCGTGCGTTTGTGTATGTGTATGCGTGAGAAAGAGAGAAAGAGAGAGAGAGAGGGAGAACAAGAAGCAGTGAAAGCAGGCAGTGCCATCAGATACAGGAGAGATTTTTGAGTCAGCAAGCTGAGGGCTCTGACTCAACTCACGACTGCTGGTGTTTCTCTGCGAGAGCGTGTGTATGCAAGTGTGAGATGTCCCCGCATGTGTGCACAACCAGAGTGATGTGGCGTGGAAAAAGTCACATGTACGTGTCTACTGTGGAAAAGGGCAAAGTTTGACGTTGATGAGTGTGGTGTGTTAGTTAATATATTACAAATATGTCAGAATTTCCCTGTTTTTCTCTGCCAACACACCATATGCTTTAAATCCTAATCCTAATCTATGTTAGGTTTTATATAAATTAAACTTGGATCCAGATAACGTTCAAATCTGATAAGAACCACATGGAGTCAGAAAGATTCAGGACATATTTTTGTCACTCCTCTGGCGAGCCATAAATTCAAGCAAGAGAACGACTTAATTTAGTCTGAGCAACAGGAATTCCATCGTGGTTTATGTGAGACTTTATGTTTTTGTGAGTCACAAGTCTTTTTAGCATAAATTTTGGACGTTTGGACTGTAGAACGAGACCAGATGAGAAGGAGTTGGGGGGAGAAGAATGTGGGAAAACAAAGGATCAAGAAGAAGATAACAACTGAATGGAAGTATGCAACAAGAAAGACAACCCAGAGGAGGAGAAGAGAGATGAAAGAGGGGATAAAGACTGTGAGATCCACAAAGAGGATGAGAAGGAAGGAGAACTGTATCCCAAAGAGTTCGACTTGACGGGCTGCTTTTGACTTTAATATGCAAAACATTCCTGAAATGTAAAACATCTCTTGCCTGAGGACCTGCTGCAACAAAGTGGTCTTTTCATTTTGGAGGATGACCAGAATCCCCCCTTTAGCCTTTGACCATTATTTCAACACTCACCCTGGTTTTTTTAAACAAGACTAATGCCAAAGATTTGGCTGCTGTATAAAATACAAACAGAAGCTTTACCGCTTATTTTCAACCTTCTGAAATGAAAACAGCACATAGACAATAGCTCAGTGTTTAAGTAGAGACCACACACCACAATCTAAACCAGTGGGAGGAGGGGGGGTGTTAACGCTGACGAAAACATAAACTATGCTGTAATCCTCATAAAACACTCACCTGCAGTGAAAGGGGAAGAATAACACATGACAATGTTTACGATTATTTCAAACCTTTTTAATTTCTAACCACATTGTGTCAGGTGATATGAGGACGTGGATGTTCTTAGTGTCATCGCCACATAAACTGGCATATTATGATATTCAACTGGGATCTGATGAAGAAAAAAAAAAAATCATATAAATGCACTACAAAGCACTTGTTTGAGTAGTGGTATGATCAGTTTATTTAAAAAAAGTACTCCTGTTTCCACACGTTTACCTGAACACATCAGTCGAGCACAGATGGTAACCTTTAAGCAGTGGTGGGTTTATCAGTCGGTAATGGCAAAAACGCCTGTCAGCATTGTGATGGAACCTCTCCGTGGCTTCTTCGCATATTGCTTGAAAATTTTTGGGAGGAAAAAAGAATGACCTCACTCCACCATGATGGCTAAAGTAGGATATCCGATAAGTTACACCACCCTTCTGTGCTCAAAGACTGGGGTAATTTTTCAGTCATATTGCTGTCACACTGACAGAGTGTCATCAGAGGGCTGGGACCATAACTACATCTGTAAATTAAACATGGATGAAGTCATTTCCATTTTGATCACTGCTCTGAAAATGCTCAGACTATGGAAAAATCATTTCTAATCACACACAGGATAGAAGATTTGAACTTCTGTTGTGCATGAGCGAAATCGCTAATGCTTGCTGGGCTTTATTGCTGAATTGACACTCCTGTTAGAGGTCAGGGGTCAGGAGTCGCTCACGATTTCTAATATTTTTCCATCATAGCCAAGTGCAACAACTTAACAAATCTGATTCTACACATGTTTAATGATACAGTTAGTATGATCTCAGTCCCCTCGTGGCTTTAATTAGTCTATTCTCCTTTTTAATCACTTTTCTTATCTTTTGTGTCATTTCATCATTTCTTCCTTTCTAGCCTTTGTCTCCTTTGTCTGTCCTTACCCTGCTCTCCACTGATGTTTTCCTCCTCATGAAGTGACTCTGCACTTTTAAATTCCCTCAATCACGCGCTTCTCACTGAGGCAATCACTCGCTCTCTGATGAAAAGAGGTCGTTTGCCTGACACGCTGCCTCCCTCACCCACTTCCAGCTCAAATCTGCATATTGGTCTTAATTAAACCTACAGTGTCTGGCTTTAATGAATGAACATCAGTTATATTCAAGCCCTCGCCAAATGAATTTGCACAGTTAAGCCATTCACTTCCAGGCTATTCTTGAAAAGAAATTTAAACCCTTTATTCAGCTGACAACCTCGCTGAAGAGACTTTAAAATGCAGCCCATCTGTACAAGTCTGGAGCTGCTAGATGAAATTGAAGCTAGTACAAAGTAAATACTGCAGTGCTACATGTGCCGGTACAATAAAGCTTTAACTAGCTTCCTCTTCGGTTTATTACGGGCAAAAGTGGATACCAAACTCAACCACACTAAAGTCACTTTCACACATCCCGTTTGGGTGAACACAAATGTCTGGATTTTCTGAAACTACATATTGTGAATTCTGTCAACTGGAACTTCGGGATCAGCAGGTGGGGCAGAAAATGAAAGTGTTGATGGCTGGTGGCTTGGTGGCAAACTGCAAATATCAAAGGGTGAATTAGCAGCGAGATAATTACAAAGCAGAGAGCTCCTGGTGGTGTGGGCTGAAAGTCCACCCACACCCACCACACACTCCAACCATCCAGGCTATGCCCTGAGACTTGTGAGGCAAACATACTGCGTGTGTGTGTGTGTGTATATTGTGGCTGTTGCAGATTGAACAAAGGGCAGTGACACACAGCCTCATTTGGAAGCAGCGCAGTCCCGGTTTTCTCAAAGTTGTGGCCCAGGGTCTAATCTTCTCTTTCACATATCCCCTGGATATGTCCCAATTTTGTCTTTTTCCTTGTCGTACTTTTTTCCCCTCAGATACTCAGGTAAATCCCTCATACTTCCTCGTTCCATCCCACCATACTAACCATTTGTTTCAGGCTGGACCCCTCGCGGCTGCAGCGTTTTCTCCAACATCAAAGCGCTGCCTCTGCGCAGCAGTCTTTATTCTCATTGGATTACAGCTTCTCTCTGCTCATCTTTTACAACCTTCATCTACTTCATCCGTGACTACCGTCTCCTCTCCATCTCTATCCATTCTTTAATCCCTATTTTCTGAGCCAGAGGCCCTCTCTTTCTTCCCCAACTGTCTCTCCTCATCTGTTTCCTCTCCTCACATCAATATCCCTCAGCTTCTCCTCCTTCCTGTAAAAAAGAGTGACCCTTCAGTCTTCTGCTGCCTCCAGACTCAGACTCATCTTTCTCACTCCCCCACTCCTGTGGGTAAACATGACCCATACCTCCATCATTCCCTTGTCGTTTTGTCATTATTTTGCCTCCTGAACATTTCTCATCTCTCTGCCCCTCTCCTGCCCTCTCTTATTGTCTATTTCTCATTCATTGGTTCAGCTTTCTCTCCTCATCTCATGGCAGACACCTCAATCAGTCTTCAGCCAAATCTGCCTCACTCTTCCAGTATTTGGTGCCCTCTCCACACACCCACCCCTCTGTCCTGCTCCACATTACAGTGTATTGGACACCCAAACATTGCACCAGACACAAAGCACCTTTTGATGGTCTCATTCAAAAGCCACAGGGCTGAATATGTAGCTATAAACGCCTCCACCCTCCACTCCTCTGGGAAAGGAATTCAGTTTATGAAAATTGGCTGCAGAAATCTCCTCTCATTCAGCCAGGAAGCCATTAGAGAGGATGGGCCAAATGAGATCTTTCACACCAAAGCAGGAAAAACACTCCCGCCTTCAAACCTTGTTGCATGTTGCAGGCCATTGCCACAAAGTTGCACCATATCACAATATCTTTCTGCAGTGGTTCTAATAGTTCCTCTCTGTTGTGCAAGACCAAAGTTTTCATTAAATCTTCTTAATAGCATCTCTTTGATATGTTTCGTCTGCAGTCCATCAACAAGTGGAACCCTCTGGGTTTTTATCAGCGTGTAATAATTATGAACCACAGCCCCACCTTCGCACTTCAGCATGTCTCCTATTATCTTCCTCAATCATTACGCCATTATGAGCTATGATTGTTTTCCTCAGTCTCGCCTGTCACTCTCACTTACCAGAAAGAGCGGAAAAGATGCTGCTTTCCTCCTCCAGGTATCCCCAGGCCTCTCTCAGCCTTCCCCTCCTACCATCCCTTCATTCCCGCTCTCACCTATCTGTTACACCACCCATCACTCCTCTCTTTCCTTCTCTGACCATCACACCATTCTTCCATTGTTTATTCCAGTTCTGTCTCTGGTCCCTCTGCTCCATCCGGAGCAAAATCTGCACCAGTAGCTGCAAATGCTACCAGGTGCATTTATTGTATTGTTGATGGCCTTAGTTTTAAGAACATAATTTATACATCTTAATGTATATTTATTATAAACAATATGTTAGGTTTAGCAAAAAACTAAAGAATTAGTGGTTCTTTTTTATCTGTGTCATAACGGTATGATTCATGTCCCAGACGCCCGTCCTTATTTTTTTTATACTCGTTTTTATAATCTCCAAATAGGATGCATAGCCACACATGTTTCCTGTTGGAAGCCCATTATACACTTTGACTGACATGACTGCAACATCTGCAGAGTGGAAATAAATCCATGCTGCTTGTATATGTGTGTGTGTGTGTGTGTGTGTGTGTATGTAGGTCAAGGTGTCAGTTGTGGAAATGATCCCTCTTTAAAAACATCTTGCCATCCTAAATTACACACACTCTCTTAATAAGTGCTACTAACTGTGAGTAATTAGGTATTTTGCCACAGTTGTTGGGTTTTTCCCCCTTTGTTTTTGGCCCATAATCAAAGCAACAAAAGTCTGAGAGCTGTTACACTGGAGTGCTATTCTGAAATAGATGAGAGTGTTACAGCCAGGTTGCTGTATTCAGAGCATGAGGACAGAAGGAAAGGTTAAACACAGTCCTGAGCATATGTGTGTGTGTGTGTGTGTGTGTGGAGTGGGGTGGTGGTGGTGGTGGGCAGATTAGCAGTTATTAAGCTATCTGTTGTTCATCAAACCCCACCTCTCTAAATACTTCCTGCCACCGGAGATGGATCTTACAGGCTATTGTATAACTTGGACACTGTGCACAACTGTGTGTGTATGCATTTGTGTATGCAAGTGTGCGTGATTGCTGCAAAGTCATTTGTCACCATTAGGTACGTCGGCAAGAGTGAGAAAGTGTGTTCTCGCTGAGTATGGAGCACATGCGTGTCAGTGAGCCTGGCTGGCATTGTGTTCCCGTGTGATGTTCTGTCCTCTGTGTGGGGTAATTCTGACCATATGGTACACAACATGACACACACTTAAAACCTGAGACATGGCATAAAGGCACACACACACACATACAATATACAACCAGTGATCATAATGAAAGAAACATTTAAGAGAGAGAGAACAGACATGCACAACCCAGAGTTATTCTGTGTGCATGCGTGTGTGTAGTCATAAAATTCGTCAGTAAAGGCATCAGTTCATCCCATCCCCGGAAGGTTTTCTAACATGGTAACAATTGGGTGTGCTGCTGCTGGGAACATACACACACACAGACACAGACACAGACACACACACACACAAATGAGCCTAAAAGCCTCATTCATTGACAAATTCTGTCTGTCTGTCTGTCTGTCTTCAGTGCAGATAAGTGTGTGTAATTACTGCTTTGGCCACTAAATCACATGACCTCATGTGTTACATCTATACCAGTGATATCAACAGTTGACCAGTTTTTAGATTAGATTAGATTAGATTCAACTTTATTATCATTACACATGTATAAATACAGGTAACGAAATGCCGTTTAGCATCTAATCAGAAGTGCAAGGTGCAGCAAGCTGTATATACAGTGTATACAGTGTATACAGTATGGTTAGCAGTGCCAGTCAGTTTAGGTTTCTTTAAAGTTTTAGACAAATGTTGCAGATCAACTCCCTTCACATGATGTGGTTGCTGGTTGCTCCTGTGTACTGGTATAGTGTATTCTGGTATTTGTCTTGGTTTCTTTGGCAGACTGCAGACTGTCTACCTATGGAATCCTTTCTCCAGTACATTTATTTGGTTCACTGCTTATGAAGCTGCGGGCATTTGAACCCAGTGCCGACCAGGTTGGCTTTAATTTGAAGGGAGTCAAAGAAAGGTATTAAGGGGCAAACGGTGCAAACTGCCTGGACTGAGATGGTATGTGATGGTTCTACCGCAGACATCAGCTGCCGTTTTCAGAAAAAGTTCTAGCACCAAACACAACAGATAAACAACCATGACTCATTTGTCCACTAACTGTACAGCTAACAATGAATTTATTCATGAGGAAACAGAAACCAGCTCTGCTTGGTTATATTGTTATTATAGTTGAAGGTACAACATGCTGCTAATGATAACAACTGTGTATTAGAGTTGTCCAAAGAGGTCAGCTGGTTTCCGGGTGGTTACAGGGCAGTCATTAAGTTCAGATCTTTAGAGAAGAATGTCCAAAGCTTGGGGTATCACCCAAGAAGACTTGGGGGCTGTAGCTGCTGCTAAAGGTGCTTTAACTGTGTAGCAACATAACAAAATGTAAGAAAAGTAAAAGGGTCTGAAAAGAAATGTTGCTACATTCCAGAGAGGTAATAATGTGACTTTGTGAAACGAGCTCCTACAACTTTTAAATGTTCTCCGTTTGGAGCATCCAACGCAGGAAAAACAGCAAATTAAAACAAAGGCGCTAAGGTAGCTCCTCATTGGCTACGTACTGGAGAAAAAAATGATCTGCAGCATGTTTATTCCGCCAAGCAGCATCATCTGAGGGTGTATGTGTGTTTATGTGTGTAAGGGGGGAGGGCTGTAAAAATGGTTTATGGCAGCTCCTGAAACACTGACCTTTACAGAAAACCACTGATCGCTTAAAAAAAAAAAAAAAACTACTTCATGCACATGTGCGCACAGGCATTAGGCGTGCACGCCCCCACTCACAGACAGCAACAATGTATCCCAGGATTCATCATTAACTTTGATGTACAGCCAAATGTCATTATGTATGGCTGACTGCTTGATTTACCGTTGGAGATATAATGGAGTGGCTACTGTAATGAACTTGCTGAGTGTTTGATGTACGAGTCTCTGCTGGAGGGAGAGAAGTAAATACAGCAGCGATGGCAACGATTACAACGCTGGTGATGGCCATGATGAAAATTCCCCTGCTTGCTAAAGATGTGGGAACGAATTTCTGAAGGGAGAATCAAGGAGGAGGAGAGGAGGGAGCGTGGAAGAGGAAGGACTGAAAGCAATTACAGTTGGAACTAAAGCTTTGATGTTTTGACAGGCAGCCACTGCTGGAGGGGAGACGGTCTGAGTGTTGATGGTGACGATAATCAATGATGATGACACCGCTGATGGAGGAGCTCCCCGGCTCTTTCATTAACCAAGATCTGTGGTCAAAACTGGCACCAAAACAGTCAACCAGCCCCAGCACAGCCTCACGAAGATGATATTTCTGCCATTTTTGGGTTTAATTAGTGAGAGGCGTAATTGTTTGGGTCTGTGGGGGAAATGAGGGTGGTGGTAAAAGTTTAAGATGCTTTTATGAGAAGGAAATTGATATTTTTGCGCATCTGCATTATAATGTTCAGTCAATCATGTATACCACGCTGAAAAATCCCTCTCTGACTGACCCACAAATGAAGAGTAGATATTGTAAATATCATTTAAAGACAGAGCAATTCTGCCCTCTAAAGGCAGACACTTAAACTACTTCAACTTGTGCCTTCGTGGTCTATTTTACAGGAGCAGTACGTAAGAAATGTATTAAAAGCAATCATAAAATGGCCCTGATGTGTTCCTTTCAAATACTTATATCACTGACAACAGTAGTCCAGCCAGAATATTCTTACTTCAAAATCAAAATGTAAGTCCCTAAATAATGTTAATTTTTTGGCCTGTTGTCAGTCAGTGGCGCTTAGGCCTCCAGTTGCCGGGCTGCAGCTACGAACGCCTGACTTCACTACACCTAAAAGGCCTCTTCATGATTCCTAAATACGTCGTGACAAAGTCTGAAACAATACATGGATCCGTATTGGGGACGACTTAAAGTGGGGAAGAATTTAAGGACCGGCACCGAAGTTTCTGGCTGGACACCGACGATTATGCTAAATTTGGCTAACAACTCACACTTAATGTAGGCATGGACATTTCAGATATTCTCTACAGTCAAATAACGTTGTGCATGTTCATTCATACTACGGCAGCTCCAGCACGTAATCAACACGATAAACTTACTTGTGGCTTCCAGTGGTTGTGGGGGGCGGCGGAAGCAGACCGCGCTCCTCAGTATTTTTTAACGTGATTGCAGCACCTCTTGTGGCCACAAATACGCATGCTGCTCCTTTGAGTCTATTATGGCCTGAATTGCTCCTGAATTGCTCGGAGTAACATCGGCGAAGTGAGAAAGTCATCCTGCATAATGAAAAGCCTGATCACCTCAGTCTCACCCTAAATAGAAACGGAGCGAGTGAGGCATAAGGAAGCATTAACGGGGGCGGGGGGTTAACTCAAATGATGCCTTTAATGAGATGGAAGTGTAGTTACGTTTTTATGCTTCTGGACTGAAAATGCATTTTTGGATTTAACATTTACACATTTTACTCAGTCTGGTCATCTTTGGAACAAAACACATTATGGGAGATTTTGTTACATATAATGGTGTAACTATCAACAGAATATTGCCTTTGGTTTAGTTAAAAGACCACCTTGTAAATAGACACCATATGAATAAAGTTACATTTAATTGAATAGTTTAGATTTGGTCAGCTGATATTGAATGCAATGCAAGAGAGTACTCCTTTATATCTTTGTATATTTATAGTTTTATACTGAGCGTGTGTTGTTCTCTGTGCAGCTGCAGAAGGGAAATGTCCCACAGCATGGCTGGAGCCAGGGTTTCCACAGAATCTTTTCCCACGTCATTTGGTTTGGAACCCCATTTATATCATGAGGTGGCTGCTTGTTTACAAGGGTGTTTCGATGGTGTTCCACAGCTTTGGCGGTCTGCACGAGGATCTCAGAGTATCTCGGCTCGGTCTCGGGGGACAGTGGGTTGGATTCCGAGGGATCCCGGAAAAGGTCAAAAACCAGAGGCGGGTCGTGGTGGGTCACATGCTTTCCGAAGCACTGGCAGATACGGGTGTCGTAGCATCCACCAGCGCCAGGGGGGGAAAAGTTAGGAGTGAAAAAGTGCACCTTAAAGACAGAGTCACCTGGGCACAAACACACAGGCAAGAATCAGAATTTAGGGAGAACTGGAGAACAGAAGCATAACAATCTAAAGAAAAGCCATCCTTCATTAGATTTCTAGGTTACAGTCATATCTTCAGCAAGAATGTCAAAGGATTTGTCATATTTATGAAAGAGTTTACAGTGGCTTACACCCAGACACACACACACACACACTGCATATGTAAATGTACAACTATATCCGAGACACTTATTGCATAATGTATGTTTTCAAGCTCTTTATCCTAAATTTCCAAGTCTTTAAATCCAGTAAAAATCAACCTAAAAGCATACACAGTCACGTGATAACATTTACATGAGCACAGAAGCGTTTTCTGCAAAATAGGAACTGTGATATTAAAGAGGATGGAGCATTCATCCACGGGGGTGAACTTACTTCCAGGCGGATGCCAGCGTACAGCGTTCAGGTAGAGTCCACAGTAGTGGAACATGAATTCATGCTCTGATCGCTCAGCCTTCCCCTCCAAGAGTGGCATCAGGTCATAGCCATCTAAATGTCTACGGCAAGAAACAATGATAAAGAATGCGCGCGTGTGTGTGTGTGTGTGTGTCCATATCTGACTTTACCTGTCAGGCTGTGTGTCTCCAGCCAGGTATTTCAGTGTTGGATAGAGGTCCATGAGACTGGTGGGCTCGTCCACTACTCTTCCAGGCGCCAGTCTGCCAAGCCAGCGAAAAATACCAGGCACTCTGATCCCACCCTCCCACCCCCCCATAGCTTTTCCACCTATGTGAGAAATTAGTTAAAAGGATTCATATCGCTGGACTGAGCTGAAGGGTTTTCTTCAGCCCAGATCAGCCACTAAACACACATCTGTCCGCTCTTAATGACAGAATTATAGCTTTTCGCACTTTTTAAGATTCTCTGTTAAAGGGATGCCAGCAGATGACGAGGCCTACCTTTATAGATGCTGTTCCAACCCCCTTGCTGGCCTACTCGTGAATTAGAGTCCTCGAGGTGTCCACCGTGGTCTGACGTGAAGTACATTAAAGTGTTGCTGGCTAGACCGAGAGAGTCCACCGTCTCTGTCATTTTCCCTGGAATCAGAAAAACTGGTGAGAGTTGAGGCTGAGTAAAGAATACATTCTAAAATTAGATCAGGACCTGGATCACATCCCAAACAGAGTCCAGCCTCTGCTAATGCTCTTATGGGAATCAATCTACCAGTTTGACGCAACCCTGCTATAGTCAAACACAGAGTAAAACTCTGCTTTACAGCCTTAGCTCACCAATCATCCAGTCCACCTCTTCGATGTTGTCGCCGTAGAGACCGTGAAGACTTTTGCCGGCGAAGGTAGGGTTTCTGAAGAGCGGTGTGTGGATGTGAGCCATCGAGAAGAAGAGGAGGAATGGACGATCCACGTTCCTGCCGCAGAAAAGAAGAAAAAAAATGACAGAAGCTCACAGTTTTTGCACTATTTGCGTTTCGCCTACTTTCATTCCTTTATTTTTGTCACCTAAGATGAAAATCTACCTGTGTGAAAGACTACTGTTTGTGTTTCTTTTTCAACACAGACAATTAACTTTTCAGCTGCCTAAAACAATCAGGGTGTGGCTGTTTGCACCGACTAGTTGAAAGTGGATTTTATATTTTTCTGCTCGGGTATTCTTACCTCTTTATAAACTGTTGTGCTTCCCTCAGCAATCTCTGGGGCAGCGTCTCCACTGTCATCGGCTGTTCGACCACCTCCTGGTTTCTCATGAGGATGCAGTTCCAGGTGGGGATAAATTTAAAAGGCATCCACCACAGAACAGTTGCCAGGATACTGAGTAAAAAAAGCACCACCAGTAACCGCAGACTTATGTCAACCAGGCCGCAACCGCAGACAAACACCTGAAAATGCACATTATCTGCTGTTATATTGGAAAAGAGACATTCTGATTTTAACATAATAAAGAATTTTCTAGGTTTTCTTAACAATGCAGACTTGACTGCAACTTTTCATCGATAAAAACACAAAAAAAAAAAACCTGTAAAACGAGGCCGAACAAACAACTATCAGCCATACCAGTGTTAAAAGTCCAATGCCAAGAAAAATGGTGAGACTTCGGAGTGTTTTCTGCAGGTCTGCCAGGATGTCACTGCCCTCTCCAGGAACACAGTCATTGAACAGCGTGAATGGGAGGCCATAGAAGTAGCTGAAGCCGTGCTGGTTTGGATGGTGGCAGTGGTCCCCCCTGCGCTCACAGTTCACTCCCAAATGCCACTTACCTGCAGGGAAAGGAGAGTGCATTTTTATTTCATTTCCGTTTCATCGGTACTGAAAGCAGGATGAAATAACATGTATATCTGCTTCTACGCTTCCTCACCCACGAGGCCAGTGGTGTATCCCTGCTGCTGTAACCTCTTAGCGAAGGTGGTCTCACTGGGTGGCAGTCCACCTGAACCACCCAGGAAGAGGAGCACCTGCAGGCGTCCAGTGCTGCCCATCCCTGATCCCCAGAAAGGCACATCAGCAAAAATACAGATGCACTGTGTTGTAGTCTCAGTCAGCAGCGTGTCACCTGAACGGAGCGCGTAGCGTCCCGTCATGAAAGCAGCGCGGCTTGGCGTGCAGAGGGGAGCAGCAGCAATGTGCTGAGTCAACTTTATACCCTCAGACGCAAGTCTGTCAATGTTGGGAGTCCTGCAGGGAAACCAAACTTGTAAATTTGGAGTAAAAAAAAAAAAAATGAAAGAAATATCCATGCTGCCATTGCAGTAACACAGACAAGACGTAATAATCAACACAGCTTGATAAAAGTCTTGAATTCAGTCAGTCGAGATGGACACAAAGCAAATGCATTAGGACTGGCCTGATAGTGTTGTTACCGTAGCATCCTACATCACCGATGCCCAGGTCGTCCACCATCATCAGCACAAAGTTGGGCCTTCGGACGGGCTCATCCCCACTGACGTCACCCCCCACCAGCAGGAGCAGACAGACAATATGGCACACAGACACAACAGACCTTTAAGGAAAATATACCAATAATCAGTCAATCAATCAATGCTCATAGGGGTAATTTAAAATAAAAATATGGTATGTAGGGGCAGAATTGAGCAGCCAGGAGTTTAAAGTGTTTCAACCAGTGTTGGGAAAGTTCATATTCTACATAAGCTAGTTTCAACAACAAACAAATTCACAGCAGGTTTTATTGCAGCCACTTCTGTTTGTGCAGTGATTTACATCATCATTTACATCATAAAAGCAAAACTATTTTGTCCTTTATTGCGCTGTACAATTTATTCTTTTCTATCAGAATCAGCTTCTTAATCATTTTCAGCTACTGTAGCTGTCTCTTGGAATTGGAATCAGTTTACCACTGACTTACCGAATGACGTGCGCTTGCTTGCCCTTACACACACATTTGTTTGCTGCCCTTGTTAGTTTAAAGGAAGTTTGCTGGCAAAATGATTCCTGTGCCAGATTTTAAAATAAATCATTTTATAAAAATCCGTATGTTAACAAATGAGATGTCCGCGAGCGACTTTACTGTGCTGAATTATGTGTGAACACATATTGCACAACTTTGAAAGCAGAACTGGACTGTGACGCACCCGCCAAGAATGAAATAAGATTCGGCCACAATACAGACCGACTGCACGAAAAGATATAAGAGGACTCACCTCATGAATAGTCAGTGTGTGCATAATACTGTTATTGCAGAAACAACAGAAACGTCACTCTTCTATAACTTCCTTTTCAGTCAATGAATGTCCACCCCTGAAGCCTCTGCGGTTTCACGTCTGTGTAACGTGTAGAGTAAAGGCGCACAGAGAAAATACTGTAACTGCAAAATATAAATAAATATACTTACATCAAAAAAAGAGAATGTCCTTGTATATCCTTTAAAACCCAATAAATATTAATGGATTTTGATCTGTTTCTCCATATTTATGCACGAATCCTACATCTTTACGCATGGCTGTTGTGTTTATTATGTGATTAGCGGTAAACTCGAAGCCTTGTGTTAAATCTGAGCGCAGACAGCTCCCTCTGTTGGACTTAAGGTCAAATAACAATAGAAAGCCAATGAAGATCAACGCTTCTTTCTCACTCGGGGCTGGACCGTCATATGGCTTGGTTTGTCTGACTGTTAACTGGTAAAATCATTTCATAAATGAATACTGCTGGTGTTGGACTTTTTATACATGAGCAGTAAGTCTAGTTTGTGAGCAGTAAACCCATTTAGTGATGTCACTTTGTGCTTTTATTTTTATTCCCTTCAGCTCTTTGTCCTCTGTGTTTGATCGTTGGAATTAAACAGTAACAGCATTAGAAAAGAAAATGAACATTTAGTGAATAACCTACAATCTAGCTTCTTTCACTGCTGTTTTTTGGGGAAAAAAATCTGTGCTTGCAGGCCCCCATTCTTGCAGATTGTTCTAGTTTCAGAAAAAAAAGGGACGATTCTCCTGGGGTTTGTCCGGGGTTTAACTGACTACAGTTGGTGTGGAAGCAGTTGCTAAGTACAGTACACACACACACGTGTTCCCAACATGTGCACTGTACGCTCGGCAGTAAAAGCCAGAGCAGGTTCCCACGCTTCTCTGACATACTCAGGTGGATTTTTATATACATGTCACAGTTATAAGTTTATCAACGTGTACAGGCAAAAATCTGCTTTTGACAGAATAGCTCACACTCCCAAAACACACATCCATAGACAAAACAGCTCCCACAAAAAACAGTTTAATTGACTCCTCAAACATTATTTACAAAGTTCCAGGAGAACACCACAAGTGCCAGCTGACAAACCTGGAGAAGACAGCTCCTTGTCCACCAAAAATACAACATCTCAAAAAAAAAGGAAGATTAGTTGGTCTAAAGCAAAACATGAAGTGTCTATATAAATCAAGATGTATACAGGACAGAAAAGTGCTTTTCCCCGTACAGATTGTGTTAGTAAAATCGCTGCCTCGTCTTTTCTTTGTGGTCAAAAAGTTGTTCATTTTCTTTCATCTATGGAACATCGAAGAGGCAACATAAGGCAGGTTCAGAATCAGGGCACTGATTGATGCCACAGCGTTCACTGGGGAGTGCACTTTAGGCCCCAGAAAAGTCTTTTGTTGTTTTACATTCCTTGTTTACGACCTTGTTTTACATTTGGAAGCTAAGGCTTGAGAAGTGAGATTTCTTTTTATGCTTTTTATTGTCACCTTAGCATCAGATCTGAAGTGTGCACTGCGGGTAAGCTGAGGCTAAGCTGCAGGTAAGCCATCATTCCCACACCAAAGGCATCAGTGGCTTGATCTAAAAGCTTGAACGGTTTTACCGCTATTCTGTGCATTATAAAACCATGCAATTGTAAAAAATGCAGTCAAAAAATGTCATCACAACCTCTTCGGTGTTGTTGCGTCAGTCACAGATTGCAGGCTAAAAGGCTTTTCAGACAGAGATCTGACACCGTGTCCAACCCACAGTTGAAAGAGTAAGATTTATCAACACGCAACATTACAATTTATTATGATTTCTCTCCAGGCTAGGCTGTTAACAACAGTCTCTGTCCCATATTGCAGCAAAATGACGCTGTACAATGCACAGTTTAAACAACGGCTGCATTATGCAACTCCCGGAACCCCAGTTCAACATTTAACGGTGAGCAGAAAAGCTGCGAGGCAACACATGATAGTATGAAACTGTGCAAAAAAAGGAAAAAAAAAAAAAAAACAATAAATGAAAGGATGATTAATAACACAGGCAGCAACTGACTTGCTCAACCAAAGAGACAGCCAATGAGGAGAGTAAAACTACTAATGGTGCAATGGGTTATAATGGGAGGCAATAAAACAGTGGAAAAAAAAAGAGCAAGCTGGAGCAATATGAACACCTACAGAGCAGCTATTACACTAAAGTACAATAAGAGTCACAACAATTAGCAGGTGAGACTTTTTAACCACCACGGTAAGAATCAAGAGAATACATTCGTCAGTGTTTTTCCTAATATACATTCATTTACTACTTTGTCTGTTTACACGTTTACTCTCCTCCCTCCGCCTCTGTGGTCTGGTCAAGCCAGGCTGTGCCAGTAAAAAGGCACTGGAGGAGAAAGTACTGCATCACAACTAGACCGACACACACATTTACACACCGTCTAGTACGTATCTACACATTCTTTGTTGGGTTTGTCAGCGTCAGGTGAGCGTTGAGCTGCTGAAGCAGCCTGACCTCGACTTCTAATCAAAACACAGTGACACAAAAGGGCCTTTTTTTATAACATGGTGGAAAACTGAGCCCCCTGCTCTACAATGCAGAAAACTGTACTATATTCTATGGCAAATGTTTCATAGTTTGAGCTGATTTTCTGATTTTCATTTTGGCTCAATCAGAATGCATTAAATCACAAAATAGAAATTCTCCACAACACTAGTCTGTGACTGGTTTATAGTCAAGCTGTCTAATATCCATACAAAACAAACAATAATGTCGTTTTTATCCATCAAATAACAGATTTCATCTCTTTAAAATCCTAACTTAAAAAAAAAGCCAAACTCTCGTTCAAGGTGTGACTAATCATTTTCCTATAAACGGTAAAAGCTTCACATACTCATTTGTTTTCCCACATTCTCACGCAGAAATAAAGATGGATGACATGATCCTCCCACCAGGCAGGCTGTGCAGTACTGATGAGACGCTGGAATCAGGACACTGAGCTCCACCCCTGTTGACCCCTGCAAAACCGCCGCGTTTCAACGACGTTTTATGATGTAACGTGAAAGTATCAGGACACAGATCATCCTAGGGATTATTCTGAGTGTCCAAATCTGCCTCTGTCATCCTGGGCCAAGGTTACCCGGCGCCGACCCCCCAGACACACCCTTCAGCTGTGCACATGGTCCTTCTTTATTTAAGGTGGATGTTGGGTTAAATCTAAATATGTGTTTGTGATGTACTGTAAACACTGGCCACGGTGTGGGAGAATTATCAAGTGTAAGAGCCTTCTTCCAGCTCTTCCTCTAACGTTGGTTATCCAACAAGTACGCTCGCTCATCTCAGGCCATTCATTCTGTTCAGCGTAGGTCAGAGATGTTGAAACTTGTTTTTCTTAATCTCATAAACTTACACAAACACTAAAGTTGCTCCAGCTGTCAGTGACTCATCTGCCAGCTGTATCATCGCCTGTCTATTGAGATTAATTAGGCTCCATGACTACAATAATTACTTATTCCTTTGAAGTATAAATAATAATAGATTTACTTTCCTGCTTTCTGATTAATAGTACATCCAAATCTGCACAGCCGTATGGAAGAAATTAACAGAAATGATCATGCGTAAGCATCCGGCTGTGCTGTATCTTGTGAATGCAGAACATTTGCGTTTGTGTCTGCTTTGGGCGAGCGACAGCAGTGCTACCTGTTGTTGCATCGACTGTACGACAGAGCTCAGTGTCTCATTCCTGACCTTGTCCCTGCACCAGCCAGCAGGAAAAGGCATTATTTTCACCTCAGCAGCGAGAAGATCATGTCCTCCATCTTTATGAACAGTTAGCGATTAATCTCGCATATAGGACATACACACACAAACACATACACACACACAGACACACAAACGCAGACATGCAGCCCTCTGGGGCCTCACAGAATTCCAGCTCTACAGAAGATAGAGCCTAACAGTGAGATTGCCACTCTGCTTGCCGTTGTTGGTCCAGGCAGTCATGTGACCACTGCTGGTCTAAGATGAATTCAACAGATTGCTAAGGACTGTGAAAAACAAAAGAAAGGAAAAAAGGTTACTTGTAGAATTTATGCTGTGTGTTTAATCTCTCCGCCATGTTAAAGTGTGTGTGTGTGTGTGTATGTCTATACCCTGGGGCTCAGACTGAGCTTCCGCTGGATCAGCTTTGCGAGCAGCTTCGGGATCTGCTTCTAAAAACACAAAACAGTGGGACGATCAGGTAATTGGAAGTACAAGCAGCATGTGTTTCACTGCTGTGAAAACGAGCTTTAATAAGTGATCAGTGGAGCAACCTCTCAGGCTACGTCATGCACACGGCAGCTGTGAGCTTTCAGCTGTGGGAGTGTGTATAATCCATCTGTGCGACTCTTACGCAGCGCTGCTGGGCTGCACGGCCCTCATGTTGACTGTAAATGAAAATTCTGCTGATTCTGCAGTGCTGGTACCAAGAATGCACGTGAGTTGCATGTAATTGGCAACACATTCTGGAAGACAACGTTGAGTCTGCTGCGACTCACAGAGAGGTCGCTGACCACACACACACACACACACGGCCACGCCCAACTCGGATATGGCCAACATAAAGATACTAAAATGCAAGAAGGCAAATCAAAGTGCACAAGAGATCCATAAACAGGCAGTCAAACGTGAATCATTGTTGAGGCCAGCGAGGTGACAGGTCGCTCAGCCTCGGTGAGAATTACCTTGTCTGCTTTTGAAGCACAGCTTCTTCTGCTGGTAGGTGAAGTATCCGGCGACAGCTCCTATTGCTGCCACAATGATTGCACTCAGGACACCTGCTAAAGGACCGGAGCTGGCCTCTGTCAAACAGACGATTACGGAAATATCAATATATATCAAGTCCATCTTATATCACAGCAGGGAGCACCGGTGAGAGCATCAGAGCTAATCACGATAATGTATACTATCGCCCATGTGTTCGGCCTGGGTGACTCCCTCATGTGTGGTATTTTAGATAAGATGAAAGGGACCATGGGTGGGTGGGTGTGTGTGTGTGTGTGTATGTGTGAAAAAGTGAGAGGGGAGAGAGACACCTCCAGCACTTTCAGGTTCCACTTCACCTCTCCAGCCTATAATTTAAACATTATAAATCTGTCTGCAGCTACAAGGCAGCTGTTATTTCACAATGAAGCGGAGGAGTTTTCACATTAAGTCAAAGCAGACAGTAAATACCATCGCATGTCATGAGAAATGACAATGGAATTCTTTGCATTCTGTTAATTACATAAGTTGTTTTGAGAAGCAAGAAAGAAAGAGAAGAGAGAGAGAGAAAGAGGACATGGTACGAGTCAGCTGCTGTGGCTCAGCATGAAAGATAAACTGGATAGATCAGTGAAATGTGTGTTGAGGCGTGCATGAAAAAGCATGTGAAACAGATTTGTTGATCCCCTCCAACGGTCGACTTTGACCTTGTGTTTATGGACACACACACACACATCAACAGCCCGGCAGCACAACCGTGCGCTTCCACTCCCAAAAACCCGACCCTGGAGTTGACACCACTGGGATGTCTCAGATAAATTTCCACCTGTGTCGGCCCGACTGTGACTCAAACCAAGAATAACCCCGGGGTGGGGGGGGTCAGTGGCTGCCTCGTCTATCAGCACCTGGCTGGTGGCAGATCCGCCGAGTCCTGTGGGTTTCAAGGTGGGGCCTCCATTGATTGAACTAGTTCAAATTGGAGCCTGGGGAGTTGAGAGGGTGGAGCTCTTTCTTCCCTACTCGCATGATTTTGTGGCAGGGCTGGGAGCAGTATCCTGCACGACTTTACATCCAGCATGGGTGTTTTTTTTGTTGGAAGGAAATACGTTCCATATGCATGCAAGCAGGCTTTTCACAGGGACTCGGCACTTTGCACGAATGTTCCCACATAAGAGTCCAAACCATTGTTAATATGTTGTTTTCTTTTGCTATTTTTTACATTGGTAAACGTAGACATATTTACTGTGCACAAATCACTTGACAATAACCCGGACAAAGTAAAATGGAAGGCAGCAGCTGAAACACCTACTGCACAGAAAGAAGCCAGGAATGCTTATGCTGCGTGTGTGCATTGGGTAATGCACGGGGAGGACGGGTAGAAAAGAGAGATGACTCACCCTGAGCTTCAGGCTTCTCTGCTGTGAAGAACACAGGACATAAGTACATTTACAAACGGGTTTAACAGTCACTCGTTATCGCAACCGCATTGCCGTTTGAACAATGGCGGCAAAGGAAAAGATTTGCATGTAGAAGACTGTTTATTTAAATACACCCACCAAAACCACGTGCAACGAAGGTTATTATAATATTATTAATCATTAGCTGGGTCAATTTAGAATACTGACTGAACTTAAAAAAACTGCAGAAAAAGGTTCAACTCTGAGTCTGTGGCTTAGGCGCCTGCTGAGTGGGACTGTTTTAAATTGTTATGCATATTTTGATAATGACACACAAGCACACAAATCTCTTACCATCTCCTTTGGCGCCAGCAGCACGTACTGAGAAGAGACAGACAGAAAAAGATAATAGATTTCTAGTTAAATGAGTAAATGGTGCCGATAAAACACCGTGTCAGAACTGCGAGGGCAGAAGAATCTCCCCTCGTGAGTGCATACCACGCATTTTTGAAAGATCGCAGCTTCTGCTTTTACTCGACACTTACAAGATTTGTCCCAGGAGATAATATCAAAGAGATTAAATGCTTAAGGGAGAAAAAAGCCCTCTCACTCTTATCTTCGATCCAACATGTTAGCATGTGCCTGGGATCTCATTTCTACCTGCTCCGACTTGACAAAGCCACTAATGACGGTAAAGAGGAGTGCCTTTCACTAGACTTCAAAAATTAGACAGACCCAGATGAGTCAGTGCTGAGGCAGGGATGCAGCTTCAGGGTAATTTGTGCTAAAATCATTCAAATACATCTGCAAATCAGATGGTAAATACTGTAGGAATATTAGGAGAGTACGTAGAAAAAGACATCTCCAAGGAGAGTCGGAGGTATAGTGACAGACCGATAAGGGTCTAATTTAAATGTTTAGTATTTTTATCCATGCCTCGCACATTTTTGACATCATTTATTTCTATGCCCATGAATGGTTGATATTTATCTGACCATCCATTTTCAGTTTGGATAGTTAATGGTCGCTGATTCACCCCAGCACCAAAATAGACACATGCCAAAGCAGAAATTCAGCCCAACTCAAAGAATGTGGTGAAAAAAAAAATAAATAAAAAAACAAAACTAATTACAACAAAATGTAGTGAAGACAGGACAAAAAAAAACAACAAAGCTATTCTAAATATTTACCACATGTACTAGGAGGGTAACAACCAAAAATTTGTTTCATGAAAAAAAGACTTGGTTCTACCTTGAATCCCAAAGAAACTTAGTCAAACTAAAAGCCAACCGTCATTAAGCAGAAAAATCAACAAACATGAAATACAAATATTCACATTAACATCCCTAGGGCTCGGGTTTACCTTTCACTTAAGGAAAAAAGTATAATTAAAAATACAAGATTGCAATAATGTGTATAAATGTGTGTTTACTGTAAAATATTTTCGATCTTTTAAACATATTCTTCTGCAGCTCATTTTCTGTCATAAAGAACCATTATTATGACTAATATCTGAACTTTTATGTTGCTCCGTGGATTATTTTCTACCCGGAGAACCATAGGTATTCGTTATTCTGTGGCAAACTTACAATAAAAAAAAAAACCTCAGTAGTAAATGTTATACCTAGGTACCAGTGATGTGCGGTGAGGTTGGTGGCTGGTGAGGCACTGATGTCATCACAATCAGATTTACAAACATATCAACCCTACAGACTATCTTATCCAATATTTGATTGGCAGCAGTTGACGGGTTATGTTTAAGGTCTCATATCAGCATTCTTTACACATACAAACTCCAGCACAAAAAAAAAATACATTTAATTGAAAAAAAAAACAAAAAAAAAACAAACGTTTTCTTACATTTACTTATAAAGTCCAACTGCCGCTCCTTCTGAACAAAAGCATCGATAATGCAATGGTAGAATTTTTCATTGTCTTCTTTTAGTTTTAAAAGTTTTAGATATGTAATCCTCCATTTTGAAAGTAAGGCTAGGCAAATGGAAAAAATTAATGACTGCACTTCTTGCTAACTCTTAATTGATCGCAGTTTAGCAGTGTCCTGTCACTCTGCAGCCGCTGAATCATAAGAAGAATCCTTGGGATCACGAGGGCCACCTAGTATGAGGCACGAGCACTGCGTGCCTCACCTTTTTTAGCGGTTTTATGATCGCTCAGCATAAGAAACACGTTCCACACATAGTTGTTGACCAAAAAACGCTACATTATATATTATGTATATCAGCTAAACTATGAAAATTGACTTTGCACTTATTTTGCAAGAGAAACCGATACGGTCTAACTACAGCATGTCAGCACAGTCAGCTGAGTGATTGCGCAATCCATGGTGAGGCACAGCAGGCTGGTGCCTCACTTCAGGTCTCGCTGGAGTAGTTGAACGGTAAATGTGAAAATTCTGCAATTTTAATAACTAATGATCTAAAACTGGTGCAGATAAGTGGTAAATAGGTACAAATCATTATATAAATACGACCATTTTTTAATTTTACTTTTTTTTTTCTTTTCACTGCCTCCCCTGACAGCACGTCACTGCTAGGTACTAACCTTCAGTTTCCAAATTGCTGCTCTTTCCTGCCTTCGATGAGTCGTCCCTTTTAGGCACTAAAGCATCCTCCAAGTTAAAACCGACATCTGTAAAAAAAAAAAAAAAAAAAAAGAAAAAAAAGGAAAAACTATTTCAGACAATTGGCGACAGATACTCGATATCAAAAGAAACCTCCTCTCGCTGTCCCACCCAAGAGTGACGTTTCCCAGCTGTTCACCAAAGCAGCTCCAGCTGTTTGATACCGTTAATCAGAAAATCATTCCCACACCAGGCCCGTGCGAGTGCGCTGCAGATGCTTCCTCCATCAGGACGCTGAAACACAACCTGCAGGGTGTGACCCTGATCTTAAAACAATCCCTAGGACTGACCTGGGGCTATGCTCATTGAAAGAAAACACAAGTCTCAGACAAAATGTGTGTGTGTGTAATCTCAGACTGAGGGAGAAAAAGTGAGATGAGGACTGAATTCCAGAATATTGTTTTAAGCCTGAAGTGAAATTAAGAAGTGACTGTTTCCCTCATGGAAAACACACTTAGTGATAGTGAGATTTTAGACCGAGTGTTCTCTGTTCAGGTCTTCGCTTAAACGTGTAAAAGATGGACGTTTGCGGATGAAGCTGGTGACCAGGAGAGAAAGCTGCTAGATCCACTTTCAGGTTTGGCGCTCACGTCCACCCGACTGACAGAAACCAACTCTGGGGAGCAGATTTTTAAATGAAAGTGGTTACACTTTGACCCTAACTAAGACGCTAGGATGAGGAGGTGTATTTCTCTACTGCAGCCCGCCAAAAGGGGGCGACTGAGACAAAATATAATTTATGAATTCATTTACTGGAGAGAAAAAAACAAAAAAATGACAAAATGAGATTATATGACTTTACATTACATTCCTTCTCTACACTTTTAATCCACAAGACGTGTGTTTTACAGTCCTGGTGATCGATGTAGTAACACCAAAAAGAGAATGCACTTCTTGAGTGAGCTTTCACATAACTCAGGATACTGTGCAATTGAAACAGCCATCCTGATAAAGGGAAGTGCAATAATAATCGCATAAGGAAATGAATGTTAGAAAAGTTGCAGGTACATTTATCTCTGAATCTGCGTTATTCCCCTGAGATCAATATTCTCCACTCAATTTATACGAGTGCTAATCTGGGAGGTGCTGCTGGATGGGCCAAAATCCCAGGTCTGAACTTTTAATACTGATTTATCTTTTCTGGGGGGAACATACATCTGGCTTCCATTTATCTCAAAACAGGGAGGTGTAACAAGAAGGACGGTGGATATCGCATGAAAGAAGGACAACTGTGTATTTTAAAATGACTGATAATGCAAAATGACAACAATAACAATTCCATGGGTAATCCCAGGGTCAGATCAAGACACACCATCACGTGATATGTTTCAACATATTGCAGTTTAAAGTTCAAGGGGAGGCCAGTATGGAGTGGAGCCTCAGAAAGGTCTGGTTCTTTCCCTCAGCTCAGGAGTGACGCTGTGGTAGTGATAGACCATCAAATGTTGATGGTACGCTGTGACTAAACAACCCTGAACTTCTCTTGCTTTATTGAAGGACAGGAGTAACTGGTAAACATCCCCTGAAACATGTTTTTTACCTGCATTCCCTCCGGTTCTGACCACTGGGACGATGACTTCTGAATCAGGATCCTTTGGATCAGAGTGGTGGTTACTGTCCGATCCCAAAGGATCCGATGTTGTTGCAGTGTCGTCATCAGCTTCGCTCTGTTAAAATATCAATTTATGCACCGTTAGAGCTGCAATGTGCACATCTATTAGGATTACTGCTCAATGGCTGGACTAGAATAGAGACACCAACATCTGTCCCAGCATGTGTATCATCTTTGCTTGTGCTGTCTTCTTCTTTCTTGTCTGGTTGTCCAGCATCTGTGTAGGGGAAGTGAGAGAGTCTCCGGTTCAAATCTGGATGCTTCCTCGTCAATCGTTTCTGTTCACTTTAATATGAAAATTGTTTTTTTTTGTGTGTGTGAATATTGAATAACTACCTGGTGCAACTGAATCTGGTTCTTTCTGTGATTTTGTTGCATCTGTGTCTTCATCTGCAGGAGCCTCTGTGCCTTTGTCTGTGCTAGAAAGAACTTCCGCTTCAGTGTCTGTGCTAGCAGGAACCTCTGCTTCGGTGTCTGCAGGAACATCTGCTTCAGTGTCTCCAGGAACATCTGCTCCTGTATCTGCAGGAACCTCTGCTCCAGTGTCTCCAGGAACCTCTGCTTCGGTGTCTGCAGGAACATCTGCTTCAGTGTCTCCAGGAACTTCTGCTCCTGTATCTGCTGGAACCTGTGTTTCAGTGTCTCCAGGAACCTCTGCTTCGGTGTCTCCAGGAATCTCTGCTCCTGTATCTGCTGGAACCTCTGCTTCGGTGTCTCCAGGAACCTCCGCTTCAGTGTCTCCAGGAACCTCTGCTTCAGTGTCTGCAGGAACCTCTGCTCCTGTATCTGCTGGAACCTCTCCTCCAGTGTCTCCAGGAACCTCTGTGCCTGAATCTACAAGAACATCTGTTCCCACATCTCCGTCTCTATTTGGTTTATCAGCTTCCAATTCAGGGTCAGCACTGGGCTCAGGCTCTGGTTGTATGTCCTGTAATCAGTTAAAGAAATGTTCATACAAAAAAAGAGTGGAGAGGAAAAGTGACAGGTCTTATTTATTTATTGTGGTAGATTTGCTGAGTTGGTTCGAAAGACAACAACAAAAAAAAGCAAATCAAACTAATACAGAAAATGTTTTTTCTTCACCTCAGTTTTCTCTCCAACTTCAGGGTCTGCATCTGGTTCTCCAGCATTTGGAGCCGGATCTGCTTCCGTGGCTGGAACCTCTGGAGCTGCTGTCTCCTCTGTTTGTGCTGCATCATCTAAACATAAACGTGCAGCGACTTTGTAAATTCCGAATTATTTAAGTTGATAAATGATCACAGTGAGATGAAAATCAACAGCAGATGTATAGAAAAAGCAACCAGAGAGTAAATCACCAGTATAAATATAACCATGGGGAAATACATCTTCCACTGTGCCCAGAACTTGCTCCAGTGGGAGAAGCTTTAGTATTTATGGTATGCACGTCAGTTACAAACCATCAAAGTGGACCACCACCATGGAAGAACTACGCCGATGCCATTTTTTTCTCTTGTAAGCCGAGATGTGCTGAATCAGAATCAGAGACACGGCTGATAAACTTTAAAGTACTCTGGTTCCTCGTATATACGTTTGACTCAGTCTGTCTGTGTCTCAGTGTCCTCCACTAACCAATATATTTACATTATTGTGTCCCCTTGTGTTTACAACATAATGGTGTGCTTTTGTTCACTGTTTCCCCGTGTGCTCCTGCTCTTGTGCGAGTACTTGTAATGCTGTACTGTTGGACAATGAAGTCCTTCCTCTACTGCAGTTTCAATTACCTGGAACTGGATATCTATTCCAGACGAATCATTTACTGGGAGAAAAGTGCTGTGTTGGTCGCATTACACGCTGGACTGAAATAACAGAATTAAAGAACAGAGTCCCTGTTGAAGCATTTTAGTTAACATTTTATTTTGAAAGAAATGGACCGCTTGACATGGCAACCCAACATCCATCTGACCCAACTTGACACTGCAGCATTGCCAAGGCAATATGAAACGTTTTGTGTTGTAATAGGAAGGCAGCTGCGCTTTGGTTAGCACAGAAGTAAGCAGCCGTTCACAACCGGCAATGCCAACTAGCCTTAAATAGTGTAGTCCTGGTAACTACAAACATTCCCAAATCCATTTAAAAGCAGGGTTGACTGGTGAGTAAGCCACTGTGTATCTAACACAAGCTCATGCATAACTATCCCGAGTGACACACACAGAGGGCCACGCCCTGATCTGATCTGCTCCTGATGTCAACGCTCCGCTCCGGCACTCAATCAAGTCTGATCCGCCTCCACATCATACGAGGCCCCGACCAAAGTGTTGACATCGCAACTCGGCACTAATGAGAAAACACAAAGAGCGCATCTGCGTCACTCCCTGTGCGAGATGAGCGCGCTGTTTGTGTGTGTTTGAGGCGGCGCTGTGAGATTCCCCCTCTGCATGTGAGAAGCTGAAACAGCAAAGTGAGCACGGACGCGATGACTCTTTGCCCTGCCGATGTTAGCAGGGGCCTGATGCTGCTTAATCCGCGTGCTTCTTCAGGACAACGCCCTTTCGGTTCCTTCTGAGCATTTCAGGGGTAGAGGGAAAAATTACTAAACTTGTTTGTGTTGAGCAACATTTTCAATTAAAAGTCTGTTTGGAGAGAAAGATTATATCAGTCGGTGAAGCTCTGTGGGAGTTTTGCACAATCACCTATCAGGTGTTGTCATCTCATCGTAAATTCTCAAAAACCAAGCCGTGCCGCCTCCAGACACACAGTCACACGTGAAGAGCAGAAATTATTGGACCGGACCACCAGGGGCAGCCCTAAACACAGAGCATTTGGTCCCGGTTTTTGTGTGTGTGTGTGTGTGTGTGCCCGTGAACCAGGTGATGCCTCATCCCATCCTTCAGTGGAACACTCTGTTCCAATATAGTTTGCCATTTCCTTCTCTATCTCTTCCACACACACACAGACACGTGGAAACCTCGGTGTAAGCTGGTAAAGCAAGAAAACTCCTCCCCACATTTTTACAGTTCAAACATACAAACAGGCAGATGTTCAAACACATGTTAACGTGCACATGGACGCACACTAGCCTCACTCTCCCACCCTGTTCTGGTTTGTGTTAAGCCAGCGCTAAGACAAACTGTTGCACACACGCACGCACAATCTTCTTTCCTTCCTTAAATCTGTCTCAACCATTTCCTTTCTCTTTTCTCACTCCCAAACTCTCTCTCTTTGTGTCACACTTTTCCCCGGAGGCAGATGAGTCACTTGTGTGTTTGTCGCGGCTGCACGTTCGTCAGATCTGAACTGCGCAACGTTGAGGCTGTAAAAGCCCCCTCGGAGAAAAATTCTTAAGTCAAACTTGTTTACACATGTGGGAATCCATCACACTGACGGTAACAGTGTGTTCTTTTAAAACTTAAATGCCTTTTATGCATGGATAAACTCTGTTAATCTTTGGTGGCATCAAAACAATGTGATTTAAGTTAAAAGTTAGTCAATGTTCAAAGGTAAATACGATAGATTAGTCAAATTCAGTCACTTGGATAATAATAACTCCTACAGTTCTGCTGTTTACTCTTTATTTATCCGCCCTGAAGCATGGATTGCTGTTCTGTGTGTGGTCATAACACACTTTCAGCATAATGGCCGTGTAATGGGGGTCGGTGTCTTCGTCACTCAGTGAAAGCTGGAGGGCTGGTGCTGAACGCCTGCTGATGACGAGATGACACAACGCAACTGTTAACTGTGCCAGTCGAAACTTCCACACAGCAAGAATAAATCAAACAAATAAACCCGGGGTCTGCTGGCGCACGGGGTTCTTCTTTTGTCGATGGAAGGTACATAAGAACAGAGAAATAAATTCACTGCAGTCACTAAAGACAGAACCGGACGACCCACATGGCAGAAAGGCAGAGAGAGCTCACTGGTCCTTTTGTTCTTCACACGCAATTGTGTGAGGTCACCTGGTTTGGTCATGTAAATGAAAAGTAATGTGTTCATGCATGTCCAGACGGCCAAGCCCTTCCCTGTAACAGAACACCGGAAAAATCTGTGTGTGCCTGTATTTGTGTGTGTGTGTGTGTCTTCTTGTACTTGAAATGAGTACCAAAATACTCATTCTACTACCAAAGTGAGGACATTTTGGCTCACAACTTCCATGGCTTGTTTAAGGGTTAAGACTTGGCTTTAAGCTTATGGTTAGAATTGGGTTTAGTTTAAAGGTTAGGGTTAGGGTAAGGGGCTGGGTAATGCATTATGCTCATGAAAGTCCTCACAATTATGGAAGTACAAGGATGTGTGTGTGTGTGTGTGTGTGTGTGTGTGTGTGTGTGTGTGTGTGTGTGTGTGTGTGTGTGTTAGCAGCATCTCTTCAACACATTGTTCACTCAAGTCTATTTCTATTGTGCATTTTTAGGACACAGTACGTGCCTTATGGCAATCATGCACGCTGTAATGGAAACATGATTTTGTAGTCTGTGTGTGTGTGTGTGTGTGCATGTGTGTGTACTGTGCATCTATTACTTATCTAACAATGAAATGTTGTTTGCAGCTGACAGTATAAACACAGACAATTCAGTACACACATATCCAGAAAACTCTGTGTGTGTGCACCTGGGCGTGTGTGTGTGTGTGTGTACCTGGGCGTGTGTGTGTGTGTGTGTGTGTGTGTGTGTGTGCGTGTATACACCTGGACCTTCAAGCATGTATATGATAAAGTGTCTGACCTTGCACTCTAACCCATATAAACTTGTATTTCAGGTAAAGTGTTTGTATGTGAGTGTGTGGGTGTGTGCGGTTCCTGTTTTATATTAATTAGAACAATAAACTGGTAGGGTGACTAACCCCTCACCAACGTTCAACAGGGCTTTTGTTTACATAAAGATGGAGAGCAGTTTAACTGAAATTTTCTCATGATAAAAAGACTCACTCTTACTGCGACTGCCTCTCTCGCTCTTTTACCCTCATCCAACTTTAGTCTATTTTTTTAGAATTTGTGCATTTTGTCCCTTTTCCCTCCATCCTAAAGACACGTTTTAAAATTATTGCATGTGTCACAGTAACGGGCCACGTGTGAAATGAGGAAGTGGACATGATGACGACAAAATATGAAGATTACAGATAAATAAATAAAAAATGGGAATAAGAAAGAAGGGATATGGGGATTAAGGGGATGGGAGGGGGGCGTTGAAAGGGGCAATTCTTCCCGTGTTTGGTCCACCACACCCGAGGGGCAAAAATGCCCAAAAAAAGATATGGCCACATTACATGACACACCTTTTTTCATGTGATAACGTGTGGGCCAGAGAAAGAGTGTGAACAGATGAGTGGTGGGGTGAGAAAGAGGAGATAACCATCGGAATAAAGGTGAATGGACGGGTCAGGCAGACAGGTAGAAGGAGGGAGACAGACAGATAGCTAGATCTGAACTGAATTAAAAAAAAACAAAAAAAAACGATTACCTTGTGCGCGGACGCTTGCGGTCAGCAGGCTCCCAAAAAGCAGAATCCACAGGTATGACATCATGGGAACACGGTGTTCTGGCTTCGATTGACCCGGGGCTCAGACCATTAACGGCTCGGCGGCTGTCAGGTGGCTGCGGAGGGCGTGTGCGTCGGTGCGCCGGTGCGTAGCTGCGGTCCGAGCCGTGAGTTTCTAAGGTGCTGGCTCAGTGTGCGCCGCCGTGGATCAGCCGTCCTCTCCTTTTGTCTGGATTGGAAAAGAGAAGGTCCAGTCGTTATTAAGGTGGGCGGGTCTCCAAAATCCAGGCAGGCAGCAGCCTATTACTCCTGCCGAACATGCAGCAGTGTCTTTCAGTGACTCAGTGAATTTTTTTTTTTTGGGCATAGTCCACAACGCCTGTTTTGTGTGAGAAAACCCAAATTATTCCCCAACACCTTGGGGACATAATTTCAGCAGTGTGCCAGGCATTTCAGATTCCAACAGCCATGTCTTTTTCTAGTCTTATGACTGAACAATACACACAAAAAGGATTCATGGCTGCATTAAATTAAAATTCTTTATCAGTCTCTTTAAATACAATCTGATGCGGTTTTGTCCATATTCTTTTGTATTTATTGTGTCAGGCTTGTGAAGGAATAAGATCGGAAAATTGAGGACTTTACCTCTATTCCTCAATGTTGAATTAATGATATGCTTCCATTTATGAAAACCACATATGACCTCATCTAAACCCACCAAATGGTGAATATGAAAAGGGAATTTTCCTCTTCTCCTCGGAATCTTTTCCTTTTAAATTCGTTCATACCTGTTTTATTCTGCAGGCGGCGCCATTTCACAATTTCTGATGTTGACTTGATTGTCACCTGTAGATGAGTTTTAGAACTTCAATAAACATTTCAAGTTTTTTTTTTTTTTTGTTTTACAAATCTACCTATCCCTCCATCCATTTTCTGTACATGCTTTATCCACACATGGGTCGCAGGGTCACTCTAAATTGTCCATAGGTGTGAGTGGGAGTGTGGATGGTTGTCCGTGTTAGCCCTGTGATAGGCTGGTGACCTATACCTCTCACCCCTTGACAGCTGGGATAGGCTCCAGCAGACCCCTGCGCTCCCCCACAAATCTATCTTTAACAAAAAATAATAATTATAGATCACATTTTGTTCTACCTACAAACACAAATTTGTTTAAAAATGTTTATTTGTGTCTTGGGAAAATTATTACATACACATAATTAATAAATCACTTAGAATATTTATTATATAAAAAAAATTGGGATTATTCCAGTTAACTGGTGATTCTTAGAAGGCCACAAAATTAACTTGCCGTGCTGTATATGTGAATTTTATTCAATCGTGTGACGTATTTGGTCAGCAAATTCAACAATCTTCCGTCAGCAGCATTGGAAAACCTCACTGGTTTACTGCAGTGACTTGATATCAGAAACAGAGACCAGGCACATCAATAGCTGGAAGAGGATCCCAACTGTTTTTCATCCCTGCTCTCCTGAACAAACCTCAGGAAGCCTGGAATTGAATATGTATGGGTGTGTTGCTTTAAAGCAAATCAGCAGGTTTGCTGGTCACTGTGTTTCAGTCAAACAAAAGCCTCAATGGTCCAGCTTTTGGCAAAAAAAGAAATCAGACAATCAAATTGCACTCTATACTATTTATACTTGGTTAATAGCACTTTGGTCGGGTGCCTGGCGGCAGCATAAAGTCTGACTTCAGCATGAAGTGAATGTAAGGTCAATGTTCAGAAGCTTCTTGGCATGTTGTCCATGTTCCTTTAAGTTATAGCCCAACTCCACCTTTATTACTTTGAGCTATTTCAAGCCAGTGAAGGATAGCTGGGATCACTGCATTCTGGTGCTACATTTGGATGGTGTGAGGAGCTTAAATGCAACTCAGACCTTTGAATTAATCCAAAGTGTCGGGCTTATTAACAAAGTCAAACAATTTAGTGTAGTGCCAGTTGGCAAATCAGACAAAAGCAAGCCTGATGCTGTAGGAGACACTCCTCTTACAGTATAATTATCAGGTGAGGTTACAGTATAATAATCAGAAATGTAGTTAATTTTTGGTGTCTAGTTTTCTTGCTCTTAGAGCAAGGCCACGTGATGAAAAGTCAACACACAGCTATGCAAATAAAGTGTTGAGCGCTCCTTTCCTTTGTTCAAGCTGTTAGCATCAAACAAGGAAAGAGCAGAGGGACTTTGGATCTTCTGCAGTGTGCCAAGAGAATGTCACAGCGTAGACAGCTGGATTTAAATCACAGATCCACCCAGTGACTCTGGAATCTTGTGTCCGTGTACCCATGTGACAGAGGAATAAAAAGAATAAAGTTCTATGTAGTGTTCAATTTGTGAATCACACCGGCTGTGGTCGGAGGAAGGGTTCATGGAACCTGGCTCACATTTTGTTGAAACACTCCTTGGCATTGGACCACACCTGGATTCCCTGAAAAAAAAAAAGAAAACAAAAAACAAAAAAAAACAAAGACAGTGATTCTAATATCTAATGAAGTATTTAAACATCTAACATTTAGAGTGTGTGAGCATATGGAACAAGGACAGAAGGCCAAAATACCTTTTTACACATGCTGATCTGCATTATGGCATAGCTGATGAGTGCTTCATGCAGATCTTTGTTTTTCTGCTCCTTGAAGCGTTCAATGTCCTCCCAGGCTGTTTGTACAAACGCTCTGTAGACGCCATCACAAACAGAGGGAGAGCACAGATGACACAGGAGATAAAAGAATATTTGAAAATGCTGAGACAGCTGCCATTTGCTCCAAATGTTACATTTACATGTTATGCTGTGACTCTGCGTAAACAGAGACTAATCATGACTGTCCTAAAGGTGCGATGACACATTTCTGTGATTATCATGCAAAGAAATGTTCTCTAAGCAAATCCACAATTCATGTTGATCTTACTGGCACTCTGCGTTCTTCTGCTTCAGCGCTGCCTCTCCTTCCTGGATGTTCTGCTCCAAAGCTGCCAGCTTGCTCTCCCTCTGCTCCTGGCTCTCCTGACCAAATAATTTACTCGTCATCCCCTTCAAGGAAAAGACTCGAACAGTCTGTGCGTACACACACAAATACAGGATTTCACACATGGATTCAATGATTGTGGGTGGTGATGAGCCTCTCAAGGAAGCATTACCCCAGTGACCAGCTCTTCTTTCTGCTGCTTTTTATAGGCCAGGTCCTGTGCCGCCAACTCCAACTCATACTGGATCAACTCATGTTTCCTGCACACTGCCCTTATGGTTCACACACAGGGAAAAAAGGCTCAAACTCTCCATAATGCACCTGATGCTGGACATCATACTGACCTCTGAATCCTTACCTCACTGCATCGGTGTAGAAAAGATATTCTTTCAGCTGGTCAGCATAGTGTTCCTCTTCTTCCAAAATGTCATCTATTGATGCGGCATACCTGCAAGTTGCATCCAGGAAGACAAACACATTCTGTAGAACATGTTTGGTGACTGGTGTGTGATTACTGTCACGTTACTGCTCGAGCAGCCACACTCGGATAACACTTACGTGTCCATGTGGTGCCCAGCGCTCTGCAGTCCATCTCCCATCTCTTTCTCTATAGCACTCCACTCGCTGGTGACAGAGAAAAACTGTTGCCATTACTTACATTAAAGGCTTCGACCTGGGATTGCTGTCCTGTGGAGCAGCTGCGGTCTTTGGGATTGCAGATATATTATGGCTCACATACAGTACTGCTCGGAAAATTAGAATATCGTGTAAAAGTTGTTTTATTCAGGCAATCCAACATAAAAGGTAAAACCAATACATTTTACAGACTCATTACATGCAAAGTGAGGTATCTCCAGCATTTTTTGTTGTAATTTTGCTGATTATATTTTTTATTGATTTCAAGCAATATTCTAATTTTCTGAGTTTTTGAATTTTAGGTTTTCTGAAGCTGCAAGTCCTAATCAGCAAAAAATAAATAAATAAATAAAAGCTTGAAATATATTGATTCGCATAAAATTTATCTATATAATATGTACATTTCACCTTTAAAGTTGAGTTACAGAAATGCATGCACTTTTTCAGGATATTCTAATTTTCCAAGTAGTACAATGGCTCGACTAACTCATGTAACTCTCCTTTAGCCATCAGGACACTCACTTCTTACCTAAAGACGCGGCCATAGTTGCCGTGGACCTTGTAGACGCCGTACAATCTGTCTGCGACTTTCTGGAACAGAGATGGAGAAATCAGCGCTCAGCGCCAGATTTAAGCAGTCTGATGTTTTAGATGAAAAGCAACATTAGAAAACCAGAACATTAATGCTATTTGATGCTGTACAGTAACATTTGTCAAAGAATGAAATCAGCTGCAGGAACTGGTGATAAAATACCCACATTGTTCTGAGTGATTCAGAATGCTGTGCCAAACATAAGCAAACAGTTAAATACAGGTGTGTGCGCGTGTGTATAAAAACCTACTGCCCGCACTCGTAGCAAATGAGAGATGACGGTGTTGAGTTCATCACTGTACTGTTTCAATTCTGTGAATCGTCTATGGAGAAAAAAAAAAAAAAATCAAGTCAACTTTGAGTTCATACAATTGCGGCTGTGAGAATCTGATATTCCCACCATTTACCAACTGTGGAGCCACATTCCTTATTAATGCAGAATGAATAAATAAATAAATAAATAGATACATACATACACACCACCCACCTCAGCAGACAAAATTGTCCCGTGATTCAAATCACGTAATTTTATCCACATTTTTCACTTTTATCAGAAACGTAATTGAATCTACCGTCTGTTTTCCACATACTTGTCAGGGTTCTTGACTCGGAATGTGGCATTAAGAGACTTGAGTCGAGAGTCAACCTAGTAGGCAAACAGAATAATATACGACAGATGTCATCTGACCCCTTTATGATTCTGAGATGATCCATTCTCATGGATAAATGTGTCAGCTCTGATACCTTGTCTTGGAAGCCTGTTTCCAAAACTGTCTCTCTCCATCCCTTCTCCTAAATGAGTGAGAGATGACAGGCAGGATTACAATCCACATTGTGTAGCACAATAACTGATAGGGATCATAGAGGAATATTAATCCACAGGTTCACATATGCCTGAGCAACTCAGTGATGTATCTGCTGGTAGGTAGAAGCTGGTTCTAGACATAAGACATGAGAGATCGCTTTGGTTCAGTTAATGGAGAAGCTTCCTGTAATTAAAAATACAGTCATAACTTCTGCTTTAAGCTGTCAGCAGCACACTTCCTGACTGTTATATATTACTTAGTTTCCTCCCACACTTGAACAACAATCTTGTGTGTGGGGGAAGTTTTCCTCAAAGCAGATTCAGAACACTTCAGAAATATCAGATAAAATCTGCAAAATCCTCAAAACATCAGGATTTGACCTGGATTAGGCCACTGTGCAAAATAAGTGCTCACCTCTGTCAGAAAGAGGAAGAAGATTTTATCATTGGAGAGGACGGGATGCGATGCAACACGCAGTAAGAAATTTTCAAGGCCGACTCTCCGCCGTTCAACAAAGTCTGGGTCGAGGTTGTCTGCAGACAGCTTGTGCCACACAAACTCTGCCTGTCAGAGGTACAACGATGATTATCCAACAACAGAAGACGATGGGCTCAGAATGACTCCAACCACTTCAACCAATAAAAGGTTTACTGTAAAAATGTATGGGATTGGTACTTTAACCTTTATATGTGTGCCCCATACCCTTTTCTCTGGTAGTGGAGGGATGATGATGTATGGGAAGGTGACCAGGAGGTATGTTCTCAGCAGTTCAAACTCACTGTAGCGTCTCCACAAAATGTCTGGAGTGACAGGTGTACCTCCTTCTGGGACAGTTTCAGCTGGCCTGAGAATGGAAATGGAGATATAAAATAACTAACACAATTACTTGTGATTGCAGCAACATTGACGATACAATGTAAAACAACAAAAAGCAGAGTCATCCACCGCGTTTCGATGAGATAGACAGTGTAGGTTTCCTGCATGTTAACGGTGTTCTTTCCCGTTCTTTTCTCTGCCTCTGCCACGCTTATTTCCATTTTTTTCAACAAAGATGTGCCCCTCTCCACCATCTACACACGGGAGAATCAAAATAAATGGGTGGACAAAAATCAGGCAACAAATAAAGAGCAGATCATAGAAAAAGTATGCGACAAAGTCTAGGCTGGGTTTAGGACAGCGGCTTTGGTGCTGGTTCTTTAACAGGAATGTGCTGGTCACAAGATATGGAAGAAATAACCAAGACCAAGGTGCATTATATTTTCAAAAAGAATGCTTGTGTCTTGATATAAGAATCCATATTAATGTCCGTTGAACTTCTACAAAAGCGACAGTGAATTCAATTAGCTAAACATTCTTTCCGTGCATTTAAGACATGCTAGCTGGAAGGCTAATATCAGAAATTACTTCGTTTACGTCAAAATGCTGATAATATCAGCGCGATTTGACTTTAAATGAAAGCACTGTTAAGGACATTCAGCAGCAGTGCCTGTAAAAATTATTTATTCTGTTGAAAAGGCTAGTTTGATGTCAGGCTTCAGTTTAATCAGTCTAGCTAACATCAGAGTAGTTATATTTCGACAAAGTTTTGTCGAAGCAAACTAAATATTCTGACTCGAGAAACGTTGCAGTGAAAACCAAATAATACGACCGTGTTAACGATGTTGTTCTCGGACTCCGTGGGAGTGATATCGGTGTTTCCAATCACGGCCACTTCTTCGATACTTTCCGAGTCTGCCATCACCTTTTCTGTCTGCTGGAAGAACCGCTCTTGTCAGCTGAGCTGGCAGAGACCGCTCTGCGCATGCGCCAGCCAAGATTCACCACGTCATGTGACCGCACCGAAATAAATAAAATAAAATAAAATAAAATAAAATAAAATTTAAAGAGTACAACAAAACCTTTAGGAATAAAAGTAATTGTGGAAAAAAAATAGCGACTTTTTGTCTCATATTTCGTGGTTGATTATTATGCGTGTAGTTTCAAATTACTATTTTATATAAATGCTGCAAATAAATGGTGAAGGAATGGTTATAATTTCAGGTACGTACTACTTTCTTTTGAGTTTAGGCTGGAAATAAGAGTTAAGCCACCATCACGCTTGCAAATTGCATACCAGCAAACAGGGGAGGTTTTAATTAAATTACGATTTGTAGTGTTTCTTTACTTTTAATCCGTGCTGATAAAGAGAAGAGCTCCTTAACTCTTTTTAACGTCTCACAACAATAGCATAGATCTATTCTATCCTACGTTAGTTTGTGACAGTTTTGACAGACAGCGTCTCCTACAGGTAGATAAATGCAAGACACTTGCTGTCTGGGTGCTCCATGGTGACCCTCAGGTCCTGCAGGGCAGAGAGGACCTCCAGCCTCTGCTCAACCCTCCAGTGTGTCCTGAGGTGGCTTGATGATTGGAGCATGGCTCAGCAGTGGAGCAGGGGAGTGCCACCTGAAAACACAAACAAGCTGAACTCCAACTAAAGACATTCACTGCAAAATATTTTATTGCATAGTGCATGAATATGACAGATTATGACTGTTCATTTGACATTGTACATATTTTCACTGCAGGAGACTCTTTGGCTCTCAGACCTTCTGCTCCTCAGTTTTCACTTGTTCTGATGGTGACCTGATGGTGTTCTTTTTCTTCTTTTTTGTTCTTTCTAAATTTCTTCCTGCCCATTCCAGGACTGAAACATGCTTCTAATGATCAGAGAAAATGATTAGTGTTTTTTCTTAAGTTTTATTTTTAACCAGCAGAGAGAGATAAACCTCCAGTAATAGAAAAGTGTTGTTTAGAATCTGAATTTAAAGCACACTAGGATGAGGCTAGGATGCTGGAAAACAAGTATAAATAATTATTATATTTGCAGAGCTCATTTATAAAAGTTATCGTTGGGTAACTCACAGAATTAATATCTCAGGCTGGGCATCACTTGGCTTGTTATTTAACTCATATGTATTCCTACAATTTAAATCTTGAGGAAATGATAGTAATGGATTTCATGGTCAAGTGTATAGGTTCTTAAGCCTTCCAGTTCTGACACCAGACCACAAACTATTAGAACTCTTACACATCAACCTTACCAGGAATGATTTTGATTTTAACAATAAATTTGATTTACAGATCAAAGGCACAGCTATGGGAAAAAAGTTCGCACCTGTATCTGCCAGTATTTTCATGGCAGCTTGGGAAGAGTTAATGCTCAGCTGGTACCTAAAAAGCCAGCACATTATTATAGATTCTTGGATGACATATGTGGAGTGTGGACACATTCAAGAGAGGAGTTCAATACGTTTGTGGAGTTATTAAATGGATTCAACACTATTCAAAGCCACTATTCATCCTAATTCTGTGGATTTCTTGGACATAACTACTTACAAAGGACCTTATTTTCAACAAACAAAGAAATTAGAAACAAAAATATTTTCAAAACCAACTGACACGCATGCATTGCTGCATAAGTTCAGTTATCCAAAACATACAGTACTACTCGGAAAATTAGAATATCGTGTAAAAGTTGTTTTATTCACGCAGTCCAACATAAAAGGTAAAACCAATACATTTTATCGACTCATTATAGAGCAAGATTTTACTTTCAGAGGCCTGACATTTCTGTATTTAACATTCTTTTTTTTATTGAATTCAAGCAATATTCTAATTTTCTGAGTTTTTGAATTTGAGGTTTTCTGAAGCTGCAAATCCTAATCAGCAAAATCAAAACAAATATAAGCTTGAAATATATTGATTCACATACTATTTGTCTATATAATATGTACATTTCACCTACAGAAATGCATGCACTTTTTCAGGATATTCTAATTTTCCGAGTAGTGCTGTACATTTACGGGCATTGTCAAAACTCAGCTGTTCAGGTTTTACAGGATCTGCAGCAAACGCGAAGACTTTAAAAAGGCCACCAGGGCGTCATACACGGCACTGTCCAGCAGGGGGTACTCGCGTTCTTTTTCAGAAAAACCTACAAGCAGTTCCAGGATATCAGACCGACAACCGAGACATCACCACTCCTCCCGTTTGTTTTGGATTATTCTACATCAGCCCTCAAATTGGTCAGAACCATCAGAACCAATTCTCACAAGGCAACTCAGGATGCAGGAAAACTACAAGATCATAGATTAACTAGCAGCATTCAGAAGAAGGAAAAACCTACACGACTTTTTAATCACAGCCAGATTGCCACCCTTGGTCAAGCCCCAACACAGGTCAAAATCAGATTTTCTCCTACAATGCAGATGGGTCTATAATCATCACACACATCAAATATTCAAAATACAACAAAATACCAGTCTGTCTTCAAAAAACTGCATTTATTTAATTGCTCATTCCACCTGTGGGATACAGTATGTGGGTGAGACGGGGAATACAATGGCTGTCAGATTTTATCAGTACAAGTACAAAATCTTAAGGAAACAGAACTCACAAACTCCAGTCATAGCACATTTCATCCAACATGGCTGGTTAGCACTGAAAGCCACGTTGCTGGAGAATAACCCACACTGGACCTTGGACCAGCGTAGAAGGGCAGAAAGAAAGTGCTCCGGGGGGCTCCCCACATCTCTTTTACTGCTGATGATGTTGATGAAGCCATTTGTGTTTTACTGAAAGTTAAAGCTGATTTGAAGATGTGAAACTTTTTAAATGTTTTTAAATGTTTATGCTCCCACTAACCTGGTGGACAGGATAGCATTTTTAAGCATTTTAAGTGACTGTATAACAAACTCTGTTGATGATGGTTTTATGTTTTTAGGGGGGGATTTTAATTGTACTGAAAATCCTCACCTAGACCGGAATTATCCAGCTTCAGCCCATGCGCTCAGACAGCTGACAGAGTCGGGAGCTGGCCGATGTCTGGGGGACTTTTGACATGAAGGGAAGACAGTACACTTATAGTCACAGCAGGGGAATGGTTTCATCCTTAGCCAGACCGGACCATTTCTATTGTTTTAAACACATTTAAATATTTTTAAGAGGAGTTTTATTAATCCTGTGGGTTTTACTGATCATTGTCTTGTGTCTTGTCGGATTTCTTTTAAGAACATTCGTGTTAAGAATGCCTATTGCTCTTTTAAATGACCAGACTTTTAGAAACGCTTTTAAACTCTTCTGGTTGTCCCACAGAGAGAGCAGGCCTGCCTTCGCCAATATACAGCAGTGGTGGGACTTTGGTGAGGCCCAAGTGAAGCAGCTCTGCCAGCAGTTCACTCACGGTGTCACTAAGCAGTTGGCAAGGAAAATGAAAGATCTGGAGAGGCAGGTAGGAGAGCTAAGCATTGCAGCCGTTTCTACAGAAAACAGGGGGCTACTAAATACCCTCAAGTCTAAAAAGCCGGTTAGTCAATTTCCCATGTCTGGGATTAATAAAGTATTTCTATTCTATTCTATTCTATTCTATTCTATTCTATTCTATTCTATTCTATTCTATTCTATTCTATTTGGCCAACCTGTTGGCTGTCTCAGCACAGGGTGCTCTGGTCCGGTCCCGGTTTATGAATGTTTCCCAGATGGACTCTCCCTCCTGCTTTTTTTTTGTTTGGGCTAGAGAAGAAGAACGGACAAAGGAAGATCATTCACTCCTTATGTATAGGTAGCTGCTCCGAAATCTCAGATTCGTCTGAGATCAGGAAGTACGCTGCTGGGTTCTACAAAAACCTCTATAGGAGTGAGTGGTCAAGTCAGATGTGCAAGACAGCTTCTTCGGGGGTCTCCGTCAGGTCGGTGAGGACACCAACGCAGTGCTGGCAGCAGAGATAACCCTGCAAGAGCTCCACACTGCCACCTTAAGCCTGCAAAATGGCAGAACGCCAGGGATAGATGGCCTGCCAGCTGAATTTTACAAGTCTTTCTGTGACGTCGTTGGTGGTGACCTGCTGGAGGTGGTCTCAGACAGCCTGAAAGTGGGCAGACTGCCCTTGAGCTGCAGAAGAGCTGTCATCACCCTTCTGCCAAAGAAGGGAGCTAAATAACATAAAGACATAAAGAACTGGGCATAAAGAACTGGAAGCCGGTGTGCCTGTTGTGCACGGATTATAAAATCCTGTCCAGAGCTCTGGCCCTTAGACTGAGGGAGGTGATGTCGTCCATCATTCTCCCTGACCAGACCTACTGTGTGCCCAATGACAAGCTTTTTGCTTGAACACGTTTTTAGAGGTCAAAGGGTCGTTATCACCGGTGCTTCCCAGTCATTATGAAGAGAATTTGATGTGGGAAGAAGAGCTGACGTACAGGACCGGAGTTACGTGATCTGGTGTCACATCTTAATGGATGTCTCTGTGTGGTTGTTTTTCATGATCTGTATTTTTAGAAGCTGTGCTCTGCGTGCTCTTGATGCCACGCACAAGGCTGGTTGTGAAGGTCAGAGAGAGGAAGCCCCTACAGTCAGCAAAAGGGAACACATGTTTTTCTTTATGTCGTAATGTCTGTCGTCCATTTTTCTCCGTCATCCATCTATTCTTGCCTTTGACAGCAGTGGAAAACTCATCCTGCAGCTCCAGCTACCATTTTCTTGTGCGGTTGCCTGCATAGCGTGTGCATCTGCATGAATGAAGTGACGTGTCACTGAGGCCCTATTTTTTCTGTCAGTGACCCAAAGTGAGTATAAGAATTTTAGTTTTGTTAAACACACACTTATTTCAACATTTTCACACTTTTGCATCAACAATATCAAGTCTATAACTCAGAAAAAATACCTTCTCCACTCACTTTTCCAGAGTTTTATAACCCTAAACCTGCAAACCTGTGCAGCCCTCAGCGCAGGTAGAACTTTGCTCTCAGGCCTCGCACCCTTGCACGCCACGTCTGTCTGCCTCTAATCTCCCTTACACACATGCTAAAGGACAGGCAGAGTGTGAGCAATGCGGTGCAGAAGCAATGTGGTCTGCACTGCCCCACGTGCAATCGTCGTGAAGCCACATGAAGGATTCCGAGTATTAAAGGACAAGCCTCGGTTGGCTGGAAAGGAATCTGTCATGCGAGGAGAAAACAGCTTTTCACTGTTTTTTTCCCCATTACAGTTTCATTTTATACCCCCCCCCAGCCTTTCTTCCCAGGTCCCGTCTTTCACCAAATTCTCTCTTCTGTGCTCAATTTTCTTCCCTTCCATTTATTTCATTCTTTAACACATTAGACCAAATTACCCCCTCTTAAAATGACCACAACAGAGGTGAGAAAGATGCGGGAGTAGCACGACCAATTAAGGAGGAGATTATGGTGAGTTGGTCAGCTCCTGAATGGTTTAATAACAAACTAGTAAAATGTAATTAGAACGCAATAGCGATAGACACTTGTAATGACAGGATGTATTTGCCCCCGAGACTTCCTAATTATGGCCTGTGCATAAGGGCTGTTAACATGGTGTGGAGATTACAGAAAGGTGTCTAAAATCTTAAATTTGACCACACAGACTCAGAACAGCATTGAAGAACCCAATACACACTCAAATGGCCCTCTGGGTATTGATCAGACTGTTTATGAGCATGTTATTGATCCGTCTCTTATTTTAATTCCTTGTGTTCAACAAATTTCTGCAGTTTTTGATGAGGCGGTTCTCTCATGAATTGCCTCCTCTCATACCGCATCGATCCACTGTCCTTTTGTTTTCCAGTCTGCCCAAATGTGATGCCCTCCATCCATCCATCCATCCATCCATCCATCCATCCATCTCTCCATCTTTAACAAGAGGAGTGGATGGTGGCGTCCATTATTACAGAGCATCCCAGAATAGAGTCTCGTTTTATTACAAGTCCCTCTGGTCGCCGTGGCTACCCAAATTACAGGCCAGGCTTCTCACACATAAAAAAGATTTTGCTGCCGAAAACCAGCCACCTCAATAAAGGATGAATTAGAAAATCCTTTGCTTTTTTCCCTTCCCTTTCCTTTTTGAAAGAGTTTTCTGTGCATTTTTCTCCCTCTGGTGTTTTGTTTTATGTTGGGGTGAAGCGGTCTTCTTCTGTGGTTTTTCTCCCCGACCCTGTGGTGGGTAAGTACGCTCACTTGTGGGTTTCTGGGAAGGCAGTGGTGAATGAAACATCTGCTAGGAGCAAGATGTATGACCCTGTGTTGCATGTGCATAAGTATGTGCAAGTGTGCATGATAGAGAGAGAGAGAGAGAGAGAGAGCGGGAGAGAGACCCCCATACTGCACTAGATCTATTTGAAAAACAGTAGGAGAGAGTGAGCATTCATGTGATCATTTGTGGTAACAGTATCTGTTTTAAAATATCTTTTAAAAGCAGCTTCCTCTTGTGTGTAAAAAAGGATATGATGGGGTCTGTGGAGGGTTGCTGCTAAGTCCTGAAAACCATAGAAAAGGAAGGCAGCACAGCAGTAAAGACCTGGCAGTACTATTATGGCAGGAAAATGTGGGGATATGTGTATTTAAATCACTGAAATTTTACAATATTTAAAATTTACAAAGCATTTAATGGTTCCAATAATTCTCTAAGAATTATCAACTGAAGACATAAATTAGCGATGAATAAAATAAAAATCCCACCACAGAAGACCGTGTGATCGATTTCAGTCTCAAGACCTATTTTAAATAATCAAATTTTCCGACAGTGACGAACGAGTCTCCCTGTAGCCTGACTCATCTGTGATTCAAAAGCGGTGTTTCTTTGATTGGGAATATAATTTCTGTGGCTTCACCAAACATGTTGAATCACCGACTAAATCCTGCTCCTGCCCCAAATGACACACTGGCACCTTCAGATGCATTCGAAAACACCTCAACCATCCCGGCAATGACTAATGAAGCAGTCATCCGCAGTTTGGGGTTGTGGTCACAGGAAACAGATTCTAAAGATAAAAAGGAAGAACTTGAAGCTGTAGGTGGAAATATGGAGTATAGAGGAGATCTATCACCACCAGTTGAAAGGATGTTTACAACGGTTTCTCTCACATCCTCTGCCTTTAAAGCCAAAATGGGAAATACAGCATCATTAAACAATGTGAGGGATCTTTATCATGTGGCAACCCACCAGAAGCAGGGCTGCGAACCATATTGGGTCCCGAGCCATCGTTTAAGAAGCCAGGCTTTTATGGGAAGTGTGAATGTGGTTTGAGATGTAAGGATGGGATGAGGTGTGTGTATGCGTATGCATGCGTGTCTGCAGTCTGCGCTATTATTATGTTCCTGCGGTGGCAATGATGTAAGATGCTTGAAGGAGTAAACAAGAGCAGCACGCTATCTCCAAAAACAGTTAAAAACACTATGTTGCAGGTTTTTTAAACAATTGAGTCAATAGAGAGTAATCAGTAATAAGAGTAATCAGATGACAAACACCACTGGAGACACATCAACTGAGGAAAGCAAATCCAACATCTGCTTAGGGACAGGAAATTATTTTTTTTATAATGGGAGAAGGATCAAAACATTTTATTGTTTCATTTTTCAAGGTAAATAAAGTGTGCATAGATGTACTGTAGCTGAATGTCCTTCTAACTGATTTCACTTGCGATGCGAGTAGATGCATCGGGGATCGGGTGGTCAGAGAGGCAACAACATACGAGGCCAGAGCTGATTGATAAGCTGATATGCTTTTACAGAATGCCAACATCATAAACTCTGCTCAAGAAAAAAAAAAAAAAGTCACAAATGATCATTTTTCTTCCTCAAAAGAGAGTCAGGCTCATACTTTCTCACCCCCATCTCTGATCCGCCCCCACCTTCTGTCAATCAGCAGAAGGAGGAAAAAGTCATTAAATCTCTCTGTTGGCCATATATGTAATTACAGTCTGCCCGTATGTTGCTAAATACGCCCCGGCGCTAGTCTGGTTTCCCTGGTCATGTTTTTTCCTCCCGCCGGCCATGTTTAAAGCCATTATAATTGGCAGAGGCAGCGTGTCAGGATTAGAAGCTGCTGGTTTGAAACCCCTTCTCCTTTCCCACAATGCACAAAACCACAAGCTTAAACCCTAATCTCACTCTTACCCCTCTCTGAGCTCCCTGTGTTACGTGTTTAGGTTTAATCCACTTCTAGCAAGTGGGATATACTGTTGCTATAATGATTAAAGCATCTCATTTGCCTGTTTCATTAGCAGATTTAACAATCAAAATCACTTTACTCCATAATTCAGGCACAGTGTTCTGCATTAAACTAGACTTCCAGCTACTTCACACCATGACGTGATGCATGACACCTATCATGGATCACATTCTTGGCCTCGTTAAGGGATTTTATAAGTCTTAATTAGACCGGTGTATATTTGACTGGTGCCTGCAGGGCGCCTGCGGTCACATGTCTACCTCTCTCATCTAACAGTACCACTCACAACACTTTTCCCAGCGGCTGATGGTTCGAGATACCAAAACTCGGTCAATATTTGCACGTTCAAACACAGATTTTCTCACTGCAGTTAAATAATTTGACCTTCAGTCCTTTAATGTGTGTGCATGTAGCATAAATCTATGGCTTTTTAAAAAAGAAGTACAGGGTTGTCCTTGTCTCACTGGTAGTAGTAAAAACCCTTGTGGGTTTAGACAAATGAAGGTTGTTTGGACCTTTAAAGCATTTAAAATTGAAATGATGGAGCTGATGGTCAGTGATGTCAGCAAGAATGTTGACTTTGACTGAGTCAGAGCACTTTCTGGTCAGTAGAGCCCCTAATTTCTCCGTCTATCCATAGCTGTCTGTTCCTGTCTCTCTTTTAACTTCTTGTCCTTTCACATCTTCACTCTCTCACTCTGTCTCTTACACACACACACACACACATATACAAACACACACACACACACGATCAATCAATTTTCACAAATACTTTTAAGCCATGAGTTGCTGTTTGAAGAGAAGGTGGAAAATGTCAAAAGGTCAAGTCAGTCAGGTCCTCTGTCATTTACAAATTTCTCCCATGCGCACCAACACATTATAATCATGTGACCTCTCCGCTGTGGTCCATTCTCATGAGACAAAGTTGGACAACGTGCTGCCACTTCCTGTAAGTGTCCTTTGGACGTGAGAACGCAGCGATACCGTGTCGTGCTGCACATGGCGTCAACTTCCTGCAAGTAAAGTTAACCAGTCCTGATATTTTACATCTTTTTAAATAAATAATTAAGAGTGTGATGAACATGCTACACATTTGTAAAGCTCTATTATCTAGAGCAACATTATTCATAACATCCTCAGTCAGCCAAAACTTTTGCTGTCTTAACGTGTTTAAACCAACACTTGAAACAACAACGTCCAAATTAAACACTCTGAAAGTTAGATAGAGTTATGCATATTAATTAAAAGTTGACTATCTTTCCACACTGACAATGCAATGTTATTAGTGAAATGTTTTGTGGAAACTGAGTGCAGATGTTGTTGCCGGGGAAAGGAGGCTAGTTTAGGTGTAATTATGGTACCGTTAAATGAGGCTGTTGATGGAGACTGAAGTAAAATGAAGACGTTGACTCGGGTGTTATTTTCAGTGAGGCCTCTGTACGTGTGGGACACAGACGTGTTTTTAAAAACAAACCGGGGGAGTGGCACACGTATGCAAACACTTTACACATACGTGCAAACCTTTTATGTAGAGGATTCATGCGGCATGAAAAAAACAACCTAAAACAACAAAGTTAAGTGGCTAAGAGTGTACAAAGAAAGGTCAAAATTGGAGTAAATTTCAGTTTAATTTCATCATTAATATTGCTTTTCTCTTCTAAGAAAAGGCAGCCCAAACACAGAAACATCAGACTAAACCTCAAGCAGCTTCGAATCAAACGGTCTGGGGCCACAGGCCGGTTGTTTTTCTCCTCAGGCCAAACATGCTGTTTCTGATGTCGTCTCCAGCTCTGCAGCAGCTGGACACCAGTCTGGCCGCCCATTTCTTGGACACATCTGCATGCTCTGGCTCCTGATGTGCTGACTCCAGCCTTGGTGCTCCCCCTGTTCTTGGATCAGATTTTTTTGACATGTTATCTTCACATAGATTACACTTTGAGCAGTCTAGTGCTGTAGTAAACACGCTCGAGTCAGCGCAGTCTTTCTGGGTGTGTTTACTACTAAAAGTATAATCTGTGGAGATAACATTTACATGCTGTTTCTCTTCTGCACCGCGAGACCTTTGTATGACCTTTCGACCCTCGATGCCTTATCCCGCGGTGCACGTAGTCCCTTGCTCCCGCCTGAATGGACATTATAAAGCCCATTGTATCCATACGTACAATGGTGAAATATCCCCTGAATAGGAATGTCCTCATTCAATAAACAGCCGAACAATAAACCACGGTAATTCCCCCAGTTTCTGTTTCCCACTGAATAAATATTTCTCTCTCTGCAAACAAGAGAGTTTGTTGGTTGGGTAGCCAGCGCTGATGCCAATAAAAGAATATTTAATTTTTTTAGCGTCTGTGGCTGTTTTCGGTAGCAGAAGCAAAATCGACTGTTATCGTTATCGGCGACTCGCTCGCTAATTCTTGCTTCCCAAAGTATTGTGTTTGTTCTCCTCGTTCTCTCAGAGCATCAATTGGATTTCCTCTTTCCTCCATTCTTGTTCACCCCCTTCCACTTGTCCTCCCACCTCCTCGCTTCCCTACAGCCAACGCCCCCCACCCTTAACTCAAACTGCTGTCTCACCACAACACCCAGCTATATGACACCACACTATAAATATTACTACACACACACACACACACACACACACACACACACACACACACACACTATAAATACCGTCACTGCGCACATAAGTATTTAAGTATAAATGTGTAATGAATTTATTGAAATGTTGCCATGCCAGCAGGCAGTGTCTGGAACCACAGCGTGGCGAACCACCGTGGTGGGATTGAAGTGGTGCTGAGGGAATGTGGGAACGCATGTTCCGAGTTAGGCACCCAACCAATCAGCAGGTCGGAGAGCCTGAAGCCGCATCACAGAAACAGCTACTGATCAGTACCAGTCTTTGGACATTTGCCCTGTTTTTTTTTTTTTTTTTTTTTTTTACTCTTTCATTTTCTTTATCTTTATTAATTCTTCATGCTCTTTTCTGAATTTAAGTAATTTCTATTTATCTCATATTTTCTAATCCTGATTCATTTTGACTCCCATCTTTCTTCCATAGTCTGACAGCGTTATTGTGGAATCCACCTCTCTTTGACATTCCAGACCTCCACACGGTGAACCGTCATTAATTAGACTGATCCTTTCCAACCACGCTGGTGAACAAACAAGGCTGCTTTTGGTCAAAAACATTTGGCAAATAAAGGAAACATGTTTGTCTCCAAGGAAAAGAATCATTTTTATTTAACTTTAACATCTCTTTACTTGATAGTTTTGGAATCTAAGTAGTTTGATGCTGATTCAAAATTAGAGCGATACGTGTGTAAAATTGTTGCACTTATTGCTGTTTTGCATAACCCTACTGTTGTTTTAATAAGCATGATCTGTATCTCCTGCAGTTTGTCAACTATTAGCCTCAAGGGAAAGTAAATCTGAATAAAATGAATCTGAAAAAATAAAAAAATAATAATTTCAAACATGTGTGTTCAAGTTGTGTTGACTTGATGTTGAACCAGTATTTAACTTTTGTTTATCTAATTATATCTCAACTTTGCAGAGTGTTTTTCAAGTCGCACTAAGAGTCCTGAATAAAAACTTAAATGTTATGCCAACTTTAAAGGAAACCACTGCAGATGTGTTTTCTTCCCGAAATAACATGTTGATGGAAACAGATGTTTGAATATTCTGTCTGGAGAATTTGTGGGACTGACCATGACATTTTTACATTGTACCACCTCTCTGTGGTAACAGAGATGATGCTGGAGGAGGCTCCTCCGTCCTCCTGACAGGTGGGAACCACCATGATCCCACAAACAACAGACACTCTTTTTTTATCATCATACTTTTGAACTTCGGTCTTCTCCGCACCTCTCCTCTCCATCCATTCATCCATCCATCCATCCATCCATCCATCCATCCAGCCATCCATCCAGCCATCCATCCATCCATTCACCCATCCATCCATCCATCCATCCATCTATCCATCTATCTATCCATCCATCCATCCATCCATCAAGGCAGACGCGTTGATAAAGTCCATCCTCGTCTCTCCAGGTTACCAGTCCACCACAGGACACTTACAGTTTAGGACAATCTGGAGTCTCCGATGGACCAAACTTTATCTGTCAGCCACCTTACTGATTTAAATTTGGACTGTGGGAGGAAATGGGAGTATCCGGAGAAAACCCACAGAGGGAAACTTGCAGACTCCACAAACGAAGACCCAAAATTTCCCTTTTTTTAATTACAATAGGCTATTAAAAAAAAAAAAAAAAAAAAAAAAAAAAAATCTGACTGATTGGCAGCTGATTAGTGCTAATATGCAACAGAACATGACACCAGGGCAACATGGATCCACCTGCCAGACATCATTGACTTTGATTAACTGATAACGCCTCATGCTTCTTCTTGTTAGATCAGTGGATTTCAAATACTTAATCAGTATTGATCTTTTTTCATCAGATAACCTCAAATATTGACAAAAATGGCACATAAAGCCAACCCATCTTAGCCATTTTAGACTAACAAGATAAGGCCAGATTAGAATTATGTCACAGACCCGACCCCTTATGGATATACTAGATTATTTCATTGACAAGTTCCCTCATCTGTGTATCTTTACATGTGCACCTAAATAAGGTCATTAGGTCATTTTTGTCCTTACCAGTTTTTATCATTCCATTAACCCAATCTTTCATTATTTCTGCTCTCTTCCTCTCGCCCTCCTCTTTGCTTTTCCTCCCTCTTTTTGCCCAAGGTTTTGCAGCCCAGCTGGCACGGTCTCCAAGTGGTGTAGTAAAATATAAATATAATAAGGACGTTTTTGTGCTGGTGAATCCATTCTGAGCAGAGAAACATCACCGCAGAGGCCACAGATGTGGCACGCAGTCAGGGGAGAGAGAGACGGATGGAGGAGAGGAGGAAAAAAACACGAGGGGAGCGCAGCAGAAGCACTGACTGCATTTTTGTTGGCATCGCTCGACTTGTTATTAGGACACTTCATACAAATTTGCCTCAACATCAACAGTCTTCAACCCTACAATCTCAGGAGTCCAGCTCAGCCCTCAAGCCTTATTTATGTCCTATTTTAAGACTGGTCTTTATAAACAATTAACTTTAAAAATCACGTCTTGACATACCTTTAATCACACTAAGTAAACTTTTGTCTTTAGGTTTATTAGATAAGTTTAATTTCATATAATATTTAATTTCACCAAGATAAAAGGAAAACAACTACTAAAATGATCAGATGGATGGATTAATGGATGATGGCTGGATGGCTGGATGGATGGATGATGGATGGATGGATGGATGCTCCGCTTGTCTGTACGTGTTCGTGTGTGGCTGAAGACATGTGCCTGCGGTTGCCGACATGCTTTTGTACCGTTGAGCACATGTGCTTAATGTCAATTACGGCGTAACCTAGTCCCTTGGGCAACATTCTGCTTGCTTTAGCTACGCGGTGGCTAGCTTAGCCCGCTAACTCCAGGACACATTTAGCCCATGTGCCACTTATACATCATCCTGCTATTATTTGCCTGATGTCTGTTTTCTGACCAAACACACTAGTACCACTTGACTCCAAGTCTTTATACTAAACTATAGGAAGGTTACAGTTAAATGTATCACATCTAGAAAGTTTTATCTCAATGTCCAGGATGATTATGGCTTACGAGGTTTCAGACATAGCCGCTCTAAAGCTAAGAAAGCCGCTGTATAAAGACCCAGTGTTAGGTGTTTATTGTGGTCTGAGGTTGGACGCTGAAGTGTGCGGAGGGATAGAAGAAGGAGGAAGAGGGATGGTGGTTTAAGCCACCAGCTGTTGTTACCTTATGCATAACGCCCTTTAACCCCCATTACAGTGAATCACCACAAGCCACAAACATGCTAGCTTCCACTGAGTGCATAACAACCCAAACTCACTTGTTTACCATCTAATGTGCCATGTCCTCCTTCTTCCCACTTGTTCTTCTATGTGCAATACTGACTTCTCGGTTTACATAAGATATTGTGATTGGAATAAATAAATAAACTGTTACTGCAGGTATTTTCAAAACAGCTTTTCATTAATATTTTTAAACTATACTTTATTTCATTAGATTTTTTTATTTAAATGTTTGAAATGTTTCATTCAGGATTCAGAACTTATTAGAATACAAAAACAGCAGTTAAATAGCACACTAATGCTCCTTTCATAGTTCACAAAATGGACTCTCCAAATTGTTTTTCTGGACCTGGTTGATTATAGCCTATTACAGAGATTGAAGCATGTCATTGGGATTAAACGGACAACGCTAAGCAGGTTCAAAACACAGATCCCCATTTGTTCATTTAAGTGATGTTTCCTCCCATATACTCGGCTTAGTAATGGAGTCCCCCAGGGTCCTGCACTTGGACCAAGATTTTTCTTCTGACCTACAAGGTCCTGAGAAGCCAAGCTCGTTTCCAGTTCATTGTGGTCATTATGAGCACATGATGTTGTTCAGAACAGGTGTCTCTGACGGTATACTGTATAAAAGCTAACAAAACCAACAGAAAACGTAGTCATCATTGTCCACCGTACCACCTTATGGAGCAGATTATGAAAACATCTTTTTTCTTTCCCTTGTGTCCTGTTGCTATTGAAACATTTTCAGGATTATTTACCCTTTGTGGTCAAGCTTGTGTTTACTCAAGAAAAAACATCAATGTGTTCCTTGCACTTCAAATTATAAATATTAAAGCCATTGCATTAGTGGACCATTAGCCTCTCTGTGCGCCAAATATTACAACAGATGCTAATGGTCCACAAGGGCTATATTTTCAAGCTCTGCCCCCAGCAAGTTTAGAACTGAAGAAGCCTTCTGAAGAGAAGGCGAAACGTCTTCAAGGAAACCTTACAGTCCATTTGCACACATAGAGATCTAACTTTGGATGCTTTCCTCTTCCTCTTCATCTTAATCATTTCTAATTGCCTTATAATATATCCTTTTATCTGTTTTTTCTTCATCTTTGTTGGTTAGCATGCCTGGGATGCATGGCTAACCCATGCACTTGTGCAACAGGGCCCCAGTGCCAGCAGATGAAAGCAGAGAGAGGTTCTTGGGCTGGCAGCCATCATCTTCTGTCCTGTCACTGTGGCCTCTTATTTTACGGAGGAAATTAATAACTGTAACAAACATCAATGGGTGAGGGCCTGATGCTCGGTTGGACCATCAGCTGCTTCAGCGTGGCCGTTATGTGTCTACTGAGCACGTTTCTAGATATGAAACAGAGCCGCCCACAGAAGTGGCCGACCTCCTGAAAAAGATCAGTGAATCCCCTCACATGTCAACGCGCAAGACTGCTTAGAATTCACGCTTAGCTTTAGAAAACAGTGTATAAATTGTATTGGTTTTTTTTGTTAAAGTGCAAAAAAGTTGTACTTGAGGCACTGAATTTGGAGAATACCACAAAATTGAAACTGGTGAAAGAATACAGATGCAGAGAATGAATTGATTATTCTGAAAAAAACCTTAAAACAAAATGATGTTTTTTTTTTCCAAATAAAAGACTCAGAATTCTGCAGAAAAAAAAAAACAAATACCCTTAAACATTTCTTTCATATATTCTACAAAATGGTGAGTGTTATGAGAAAGTCTACTTTACTGTTACTTGGGAGGAAAGACAAAAACCTGCCAGGAGAAAAACTGAAAGAGAAAAATAGCAAAATGATACCTGCTAACAGAGGATGAATGATTTTTTTTCGAAAGGTGGATGTAATATCAGGTTTCGCTGTGATTTTTTTCTTTTTTTGCCTGTCTGAAGGGCCATGGGCCTTCTGGGGGCTAAATGAGCAAAAAGATGGATGGCAGAAAAAAAGGAACAGAGCAGCGGATGAGAACGTAACCACTTCAGAAGCATTGTTGCCGAGCGTGCCGAACAGGCGGCGGGTCTGCCTGGAGCAACGCCCGTATTTATGATCTTCAAAGGAGGATGGCACGCATGCACACACAACCGCAAAACACTGATAGTTACAGAAACATATGGTCAAGCATACGGGGACACAGCAGCGTTTCTGCTCCTGCACAGACAAGTATAGACAGCAGTAACTTTTACTGAAATCCTTCCTCAATGTGGCAGAGATTTGGCAGAATTAAATTATTTTTAAGCTAAATTGAATTTGCCTTTAATGGCAGCGTTGTTGTTGAATGTATCATTCACCTACAATAACAAGTGTGGGTATCACAATGATCAATAATTCACAAAATATGCCAAGGGAGACCACCGGTTCCATTTAAGAGAGGTGTGACACTGATTGTAAACACATTTACTGCACCCAACAGGCAACGTGTCGGACAGCCGGCCAGGTTCTGTGACGTAACGACGCAGCTGGTATCGGTGGCTGGAAGCCATTACACCGACTGTGATGGCTGCGTTAATAAATTAGTTCTCAGTTACGGTGAGAAAGAAGCAGATCTCTGCTCTGCTCCATACCACAAATTGTTTTCAGATACGTGTAATCAGCCAGCGATGAAGCGTGGAGAATACGAGTGTTGATGAAAAGGAGGCTGAGCGTGCATAAAACATGCATTCAAACCTTGACTGGGGATGTAATTCTCACTGGCCATATGGAAGAAAGAGCCTTATAATACTGTATGTTTGTATTTGGGCTTTTTAGGGTAATTTATTTCAAAAACATTAGACAAAGTGATGTTTTAAAGACTTCAATTTAATTTCACGTACAGGCACAATTTGATGCCTGTTGCTACGCCTGCTTTGCTGCTCTTTGCCCGAAACATACGGGGCTGCCCAGTTTTCACAGAGCTGCAGCTGAACATGCTCACATCAATCAGAGCCTTTATGAAAATGTCGCCTCTCTTTGTCTTTTCCCCCCTCCCTTGAAGGTTCTACACAGACACTGTAAACGTTTACTACTGCAGTCGTGGAAATGCTCATATTAGCTCTAATGACCCGTTGAGAACTGAGGTTTGTTACCTCACTGGAGACATAAGGCTTGTCTCACCTGGGCTGACATTTGGATTTAGGTTCTTGCAAGGACTGCAGGGGTAGGAAAACATACAAGATACTGTGCAAGAAGAAGTCTGAGTCATCACCATACACGTCCGAATTAAGCTGTGATTCCAGTGAAATGTAGATTTGTGCTTCAGTATTCCTGCTAACCCTAACCCTTACATCTGTGATAGCCCACCAAAGTTCATCAAATCAAAGTCCATAAATGTCATCCGATGTCTAACTTTCCTGTTGAATGTTCATCCTCTGAATGTTAAAATCACGTTTTGCTCTCCTGCAGCAGTCGTCTCGCTGCATTTATTGTTTTCCTCAGAAAAAATGTGTCTCCTTGCTGGGACATTTACATGCTGTATAATAATGATTAAAGCTCAAATGTATTTTGCAAAAAATAAAATAAAGAAATAAATAATAGATAGGGCACACATAGAGTTCAGAGCAACACTGGCTCTTCTATTTGATAAATTGTGATTTATTTTAATTGCTGCATGTGTTCCACACTGGGAAAACTCTAATGAATTCACCCAAGTGTCGAATGCTGTTCTATTTTGACTGGAAGGTAAACACAGCTATACATGGCTGCTTACTGTGTGTGAATCTCTCTCTCTTTGCTCTTCTCTGTTCCATTGAGAGACATGAAAAGCGGCGAGGCAGCAAAAATACTTTACAGTGTTTACACCATACAAATAATAAAACAGAAATTATGGAAACCCTCAGCCTTGTACAGTTCAGCTCATTGAAAGGAGGCAGCCCTGGGAAACAGGGCCGAGACCACTGATTTTCTGCTGGCAAATATTTGAAGAGCTAATTTGGAGAAGCCTGGTTGGTGTTAAAATCTCTCTCTCTCTCTCTCTCTCTCCCTGTGTGTGTGTGTACATATATATGTCTCTTTCTGTTACAAAGCATAAGTTTTGAATTCTTTTAATGCTTACTGCAGTGTGTCTTAGCTCTGCCTTTTGCTCTGGTCTACCTTTAATTGAAAAACAAGAAAATAAGCAAATTTAATGGTTCGAATTAATCAGAATGACAAAGGCCACCGTTGTATTTGCTAGTTTCTTACAGGTTGTGTTGTGTAGTGCTTGAAATTAAAGACAGAAAACAACGTATGTAACAGAAGACAGTGAGCTCCCATGAATGACCTGAAATTATCCTCCACGCAGTCAGTGAAGCTTCACACAGCATTCAGGTAAATGTGATCGAGTCAGTTTTGAGTTTGAGGTGTAAAACTAAATCCAAATCCACAACCAGTCATGATTTAAGGTTAACGCTGAAACGTCATCCCAGTCAGTGCGCAACTCAAACCAGGACAGGTGAAACCATCTCAATTATTAGCCAAAAGCTGCCAACATATCAGTCAGTCAGCTTAAATAAGTCAAGCAACAAATACTGGAAATAGAGACACGAACAAACAAACAAGGTACTGTAGACTTCATATTTTATAAATGTATTGCGTTAATTGATCGTAATTGCCAGATGTTTACAGACTGGAAAAAACACTCACACAGCTGTCCATAGCGCAAAAACAAGTGGAAATGCGGAGTTGCAGCAGCGGAGAGCAGAGTCTGTGTTTGCTGCCCTCCTGCCTGCCAGCGGCGTGTGGACAGGACGCTCCAGTGCGCCCTGAGCTGTCCCCACGCAGCAGGGGCGGGGTGGGTGGCAGAGGAGGGCAGGACTGGCAGGGTGCGGTCTGCAGTGGCAACAGATCGCTTTGAATCCCTCAGATCCCTTCAGTTCATCTGGGAAGCTGCAGCCTGTCGCATGGATGGAGAAGGGAAGTGTGGGAAGTGCGTGGACTGAGAGAGGGCAGCGGCGGCGGATGTTGTGACAGAGAAAGAGGCCGGCGGAGCGACCACAACACTGCAGCGCGGTTATCTGTCTCTCTTTAACTCTCTCAGCCACCACATCGACTTTGAACCTGTTTGTTTAAATACGCGGACTTTACAGCCTTTACACTTACTGTTGATTCTGGAAGGCGGAGGGAGCGAAGTTTCTCAACTCGTTTTAGTTGCCGGGAACTAAACTTTTTCGTTGTTGCTGTCCTCTTGGCGCCTGGCGCAGACGCGGCGCTCCGCTGCTTCTCTCTGGCTTTGTGGGGCGCGATGTTGTGGCATCCACGGACCATGTAGGCAGGAACTGAACCGGCGAGGTACTGAAGACGTCTCTCTCCCCCGGGGAGAGTCCCCCCTCCGCCCGGGGCGATGAGGATCTCCTCCCTCCGTCTAACCGCCTCTCTGTGCGCCTTGGTCCTCCTCTTCCTCCTCACACCTGCTTCGGAGGGCTGTGGACCGGGCAGGGGGTACGGCAAGAGGCGACTTCCCAAGAAACTCATCCCGCTGGCGTACAAACAGTTCAGCCCCAACGTAGCCGAGAAGACCCTGGGGGCCAGCGGGAGACCCGAGGGCAAAATAACGCGCAGTTCCGATCGTTTCAAGGAGCTGACGCCGAACTACAACACGGATATTATCTTCAAGGATGAGGAGGACACGGGCGCCGACAGGCTCATGACCCAGGTAAGGAGAGCAGAGACAGGAGGTCATGGGTGCGAAACATCTGGCAACAGATGCGCAGGGATGGAGCCTTCTTGACTTCTGAGGTCTGCTTAGTTAATGTGACCCTCGACAGATTTGATAGGCCTCGCTGTGGCATTTGAGCCTGATTATCAGCAGAGGTTTGCTGTGGGGTAAAAAGTTCACCAAACTGATTGAATTCATTCACTTTTGGATCACCCCTGCTTTACTCCAGCTTCACAAACTAGCTCACAATAGTCTCTAATCTTAATCTCTGCCTCCAGCGCTGTAAGGACAAGTTAAACTCTCTGGCCATCTCCGTGATGAACATGTGGCCGGGCGTTAAGCTGAGAGTTACAGAGGGTTGGGACGAGGACGGTCACCATTCTGATGACTCGCTCCACTACGAGGGACGAGCTGTTGATATAACCACCTCCGACAGGTCAGCACTTTCCGTCAGCACGGACAGACGACGTGTGTTCATCAGCAATCTCTAATTTCTTTCAAATACTTAAATCTCAAATATAAGTGCAGGGGTAAAAAGGCTGGGAAAAAGCCCACAGTAAGAGCCACTGATACCATGTCATTATTTTTCACAGGGACAGAAATAAGTACGCCATGCTGGCCCGGCTGGCTGTGGAAGCTGGCTTTGACTGGGTGTACTACGAGTCTAAAGCCCACATTCACTGTAGCGTCAAATCAGGTGAGACAAAGAGGGTGCAGAGACACTCTGTGTGTGTCTGTGTGTGTGTGTGTGTGTGTGTGTGTAAAAGCCTTTTGGGAGCCAGTGTGCACCTGTACACAGCATTTATTATGTGATTATGTGATTTTTCTTTTGCAATTGTAGCATTCTAATGTGAAGAAAATGTAGTGTTTTTATTATTTTGTGTTGTTAATAAAATAACGCATATAATTTATTTGCTGCAGAGATTTTTTTTTTTTTTTTTTTTTTTAAATCGTGAGACATAAATCGCTTACCCTTGTCTGGTACCACCAGTTATTTGATGCCAAACTCCATTCTAGCAGGCCATGGAGGTTAGTAGGCTGTGAGATGATTAACTCTCTCTTTGTTTTTCTGTTGCTTTTCCTCCAGTAGGTTTCTCTCAGATCTCTTATCTAAGTCTTATCACCACACAGACGTACACACCTTGGGCAAATACTTGGCGGCCTTAAGATTGCTTTAAGACGAGACTCCTACACACAAACACGCACTTAGTCAAACAAGGGACTTGTCCCAGGCTGGTTTTTGCTTTGTAGCACTGTGTCGTTCCTGAAATACGTCCTAGATTCTTTACTGTTTCCTTTAAGTAGTAGATGGATTCAAAGTTCGTGGCGATTGCCGCTCGTACGTGATCTTTCCTGTGAGACAGTTTAAATCACAAACTGTGCTGTGATCCAAACAGAATCTAGAAGTGAGAGTCTGCCTGCGTTCCTGTCTGCGTGACCTCAGGCTGTGCTTTGGCTGCACTGATACAATCAGCTGGTTATCCATTAGCTATTACTGACTACCTCTTCTTGCCACCTCATCTTTCTGTGTCTTAAAGGGCCAACTTATTAAAAACGAAATACCTGGCAGATCAGAGATCCGATTTGATTCCCTCTCAATCTGGGACAGGTGAACAACAGGCCATGTGATGTGGGTTAATCTACAGTTGATGTCGAACAACAAAACATGCGGCGGGAGCTGGAAGATGATATTTCACAGGGTTGTGGTTCAAAACAGTTTCTGTTAGTTAAAAAGAATTATAACTTCATCCGAAACTTCAACACTATTTTTGTTTACCACTTTATTGTTTAGATCCATTTGCATTTCTGAGCAGAAAAATGCGTAAAAGCATTCCGAAATCACTATAATCGCTCTTTCCCTCTCAGAAATGAATCCATCTTCTTTCTCTTGCTTTCAGAACATTCTGTCGCAGCCAAAACTGGTGGGTGTTTCCATGGCGACACTCAGGTCATCCTCGAGAGTGGCATTACCAAGCTGATGCGTGACCTTCGTCCTGGCGACCGTGTCTTGGCTTCTTCAGCCGCAGATGGTCGTGGCCCACTGGTCTACAGCCCGGTCTTGTCCTTTCTGGACCGCCAGCCCAACGCCACGTCAGTCTTCTACACCATCGGCACTAACGCTGGGCACCGTATCAGTCTGACAGCGGCTCACCTCATCTACGTCACAGACTGCATGTGGAGCGAGACCCACGGTGAACCATACTTGGACTCCGAACAGGAAGTGAGATCTAGCCGGGACAGAGGCCTCAGGATAGTTTTTGCGAGCGAGGTCCAGCCGGGACAGTGCGTGCTAACCTCGGGAGGGCAGGTGGGCTCACAGGCAACCGTCTCACCTGTGACTTTCGTGCAAGCACGGAGGAGCACGGGCTTGTACGCCCCTCTGACGGAACACGGTTCCATAGTGGTGAACAGCGTGTTAGCATCGTGCTACGCTGCTGTGGACAGTCACCATTTGGCCCACTGGGCCCTGACCCCGCTCAGATTTTTCTACACCCTAATGGGACCTTCACGATCCCAGACTGATGGCCTACACTGGTATCCTTGGCTTCTGCAGAGGCTGGGAACAACGCTGCTGGATACTGAACACTTCCACCCCTGGGGGATGGATCAAGGACAAAGACAGAGCTCATGGAAGCTGATGATTTCTGACACCTAGACGATTTCAGAAGCCCTAGACCAGAGATTGATGGCCCAAGACAGACTTGGTGGTCGTCCACATTTTTGCTAGTCAAAACAAATTAACTGTTCTTAATGGTTTTGGTCACCTCACTTTCAAAGAGTGGACTGGGATGACTGGTGTGTGTACTTTCCATGCACACGGTCCTGGGTTTCTATCTCAAGGACACCAGACCTTCAAACTGCAAATATCACTCCTGAAGAGCAGACTCTGTCTGAATGCAGGCTGTAAAGAGCTTGGAGGGGTGACGGTTAGGAGGAAGTTACTACCTTTACCTTACCTTCAGAGAAGAGGTTTAATTCCTACGCTATTTATCAAGCTCCCTCAGGAGGCTGGATTTCTGTACTGAGAAGGAAGCAGGAAAGTGAGATTGTGGAAATGACATTTTAGTTTAGCAAATGAAAGGAAATAATAATAAGGTTTACTGACACAATCCTCATTGTGTAAATTAAGTGTTAATTGTAAAGTCCATCCATCCATCCATCTTCTTCCGCTTATCCAGGGTCGGGTCGCGGGGGCAGCAGCCTAAGCAGGGAAGCCCAGACTTCCCTCTCCCCAGCTACTTCGTCCAGCTCTTCCGGGGGGATTCCGAAGCGTTCCCAGGCCAGCCGAGAGACATAGTCCCTCCAGCGTGTCCTGGGTCTTCTCAGGGGCCTCCTACCGGAGGGACGTGCCCTGAACACCTCACCAGGGAGGCGTCCGGGAGGCATCCTTACTAGGTGCCCGAGCCACCTCATCTGGCTCTTCTCAATGCGGAGGAGCAGCGGCTCTACTCCGAGCCCCTCCCGGATGGCAGAGCTTCTCACCCTATCTCTAAGGGAGAGCCCAGCCACCCTGTGGAGGAAACTCATTTCGGCCGCTTGTACCCGCGATCTCGTTCTTTCGGTCACTACCCAAAGCTCATGACCATAGGTCGGAAGACCGACCGGTAAATTGAGAGCTTCGCCTTTCGGCTCAGCTCTCTCTTCACCACAACGGACCGGTGCAGAGTCCGCATTACTGCAGACGCCGCACCAATCCGCCTGTCGATCTCCCGCTCCATTCTTCCCTCACTCGTGAACAAGACCCCGAGGTACTTGAACTCCTCCACTTGGGGGAGGATCCCCTCACCGTCCCGGAGAAGGCACTCCACCTTTTTCCGGCTGAGAACCATGGCCTCAGATTTGGAGGCGCTGATTCTCATCCCGGCCGCTTCGCACTCGGTTGCGAACCGGTCCAGTGAGAGCTGGAGGTCACGGACTGATGAAGCCAACAGGACCACATCATCTGCAAAGAGCAGAGACCCGATCCTGAGGCCACCAAACCGGACCCCCTCCACACCACGGCTGCGCCTAGAAATTCTGTCCATAAAAGTTATGAACAGAATGGGTGACAAAAGGCAGCCCTGGCGGAGTCCAACCTTCACCGGAAACGAGTTCGACTTACTCTGACACCGGTCATACAGGGAGCGGACAGCCCGTATCAGGGGGCCCGACACCCCATACTCCCGGAGAACCCCCCACAGGACTCCCCGAGGCACACGGTCGAATGCCTTCTCCAGATCCACAAAACACATGTAGACTGGTTGGGTAAGCTCCCACGCACCCTCAAGGACCCTGCCGAGGGTGTAGAGCTGGTCCACAGTTCCACGTCCAGGACGAAAACTGCACTGCTCCTCCTGAATCCGAGGTCGACTATCCGACGGACCCTCCTCTCCAGTACCCCTGAATAGACCTTGCCAGGGAGGCTGAGGAGTGTGATCCCGTAAAGTCTGTAAAGTGTGTAATTGTAAAGTCTTTACTGTATAGTAATTAATGAATCTGTAGATGAATATTTAACTGGATGGCAGGAGCTGAGTGTCTGCACCTCATATGCTTCACATCTGTAGAAGAGCAGGGAACACTGATGGAACTTTTATATCCTTTCCAACACCTTAGTTGCCTTGATCTGAATGGTAAGGTTGGTATATCCTTCTCTTCTGTCTTTTAGCTATTTTTAAAGGTTTTGCAAGAGTTCAAACTGCAGGCCAATACTCAGGCTGTATTCAACTACTGTATTAAACTCATTTGATCAGTTTAATCTTGAATAATTTACTTGATATTGTATTCCATTTATCATCCAAGACTTTAAGCAGTACCTAGATTGGCTTTGGTTTGTCTTCAAGGCAACACAAATGGCTCGCTGATCAGAACCATATCTTTTTGTAATATTTCTGACACTAAGAATCTATTTTGGTAATTATGGGGAGGGGATTTGTCACATGTGTGTATTAAGCTATTGCTAAAAAATTATTTAAAGGTCTATTTTTAGAGATTAATGTAAGCTACACTTGTTTTCACCATACTATTTGTATTTGAAACATAAAGTTGACAAACAAATGTGGCTTTGTCCTTTGTCTATCATAAATGAATTAAATTCTTCATTTAGGCTGATGGATCTGTGGTTCCAGGGTGGGCTGCTGCTGTCTTTCAGGACCATGGACAGCAGCTGCCTGCAGCCCTCCTCATCATTCCCCACGCTTTTTTTTTCTCGGATTAAAAATAAGTGTGAATATAGCTCACCCTGCTGGACACATTACCGCAAACTAGAAGGCATCAAAATGAATCTTTCCTATCTCAGCCCATTTTGCTGCGTTTTCTCTGAAGAATGATGAGCAATAAGATATCAGAAAAACCTAAAAATACCAATGAAAAGCACCAAACCAAACCAACCAAACAGCTGATTCAAAGTTATATTTATTATCGTTTTTATTGGCCAATAAGGTACAGGAGAAACATTTTCATCCCGGTCTCACAGCTCATGGAAGGAGACAGAACGATTGGGACGGGAGGGGAACCAGACCCAGGTGAAAATTTAATCTACTTTAAAATAATGATGCAAAAGTGACTGGTTTGGTTTGCAAATACACATGAACACCTCATGCACATCTCAAGTGGTTGAAATACTGAAAACATTACAAAAGAAACCCACTCCCACCCGAGTCTGGTGGTTCCAAAAACTCTTCTCCAATGAATCCTTTCTCAGCGTAGGAATTTCTGTCTGGGTTTGGACGACAATACGCCACAACATTTTGAGGCATTATTGATGATTTGAGAATTGAAAATAAATGAATCAACTGAAAATAAGTAAAACCCCCATTCAACAGTACAATGCACAAAATGATAATGCAATAATAACAATCAGCAAACTTGCCTCAAAAGTTTCTTTAGCGTCATTGTTGGGTGTTCACACAACAACACGTGGGATTTCAGCATGCTCACAGTTACTCACATACACATATGAATGTCCTTGTAGAATATTTGCCCGTCATCACACTTTGGCAAAATTACACATGTACACAACAAATGCACTATAACACCTGGAACTGTAATATCAGCCAGAAGGGAAAGAAAAGACAAAAAAAAGTCGTTTTAGTCAAGTCAAAAAATAAATAAATTTTAAAAAATAACAGTATTGTACAGCTGACAACCTTGTGGTGGTATTGTCCATTAGCCTATAGATAAAGAATTTAAGTTTCCCAAGAATCCACACAAGAGTACACACACGCACATACGGTCACATGATTCTCCCACTTTCTTTACATCATCGTAACATCCTGACAATTCTCTGCAGATTCAGTGACTTAGTGAAGGTTTCACTGTGACGTAACCGCCTGTAGCACGAGTTTACACTCAGAGTAAACCTGACGGAAGTACAAAAGCGTTCCCTTGCATCCCAAGTTGGCAACTGTGTGTAATTACATTTTGTAATCTGTGTAATACAAAAATAAAAGAAATTGCTCTGGTGCATATTCTGAATTTTCTGCATTGGAGTGGTGTTAAAAAAAAAACTGAATTCTTTCCAACCTGATTTTTTTGTTTAATGAATGAGGCTGTCTGAGCTTGGATACATCTGAGTAGCACTGGGCTGTCTAACTAGTTCATAGCAGCAGTTTGTTGTTTGTCTGCCTGCATTTTAGCGAGTCGGGGAAATGCATATCCAGAATCACAGGTCCAAACCACACCGATTTAAACTTAGGGAAGAATGATTCACTGAGCAGATGGTGTGAAACGACACTGGATGGCTACACACGTGGCTAAAACAGACCAACTCCTGGTTTCCTTCTTTGCAATTTCCAATTGTTGCGTTATTTCTCAAACAGCCTTTAAGGGTCAGTCTGCTACAGTCAGGTGAATGCATAAAATGGCTGTTAATGACGAGGTTGATATTCAAACAATACAGCAGTAGGCATTGCAGAGGCACCCATCCCTGCATCTCTCAGGCATTACGGGAATTCTCAGGTCGTTTCCACTCGTTAGAAGTAACAACAGTGCAGAGCGGCACCTATGAAATGGCTAAATCTGCAATTTGTAAATGCTGCCGAGGTCTGCTTCCAGACCTGAGAAACACGCGGTTTCTGGCGGCGCGGGATCAGCCCGGCTTCTATGGCCAAAGTCCTAGTTGAGATCTGCGTGGGTGAAGGGAGGGATGCAGTGAGGCTGAAGGAAGAGGGACAGAAACAATGTCTCCTCCTGTGTTCACAGCCTTTGGGTGAAGTTTTCAGGGAAGACTCCTTTAGCGGCGTTCTCTTTGTTCTGCTGCCAGTCATCCTGCTTCATCCCCATCAGCCAGCCGTCATCCTAAAGTTTCAGAAAAGACATGAAAAATATGACTTTAAATTGATTGTCGGTCCGTGTGTGATTGCTTGTGTGTTTTACCTGTTCATCGGGATTCTCAAAAGGGATTACTAGCACCACATCACCAGCCTTCATCTCTAGTTCATCCGTGTCATTGGGGGCATAATCGTGCATTACTTGGACCTACAAGAACCATTTGCACATGCTGTATAAAATATTTGCGTGGAGTAGATTTGAGACCTATCAATAAGATTTTCTTTACTCTCTCTCATCCCTCACGTCTGTACCTTAAACAGGAATCCAGGAGGCATTTCTATGGCTTCTGATGCTTCTTCTGTTGGCTGTGCTGCAGCTGCAGGAGGCTGATGAAGAAGAGAATCTTTATGTATTAAAAAGCTCTGAATGACGTCTAAACGAGTTTCCCCACAATCTTACCAACATACACAAAAAAGTTAACATCTTGACCACAGATGTCTGAAAAAAAAATGCCATTGTTATGTTTATCTGTAGGCTTTCATACATGGATCTGATCCTTTTCCAGATGTTTTTGCTCACCTCCTGTGTTGGGGTTTCTTCCACTGTGGCTGGAGTGTCTGCAGCAGACTCACCCTAGAAGCAGAGGCGGATACAGTCAGAGATTAGAGGACGAGGTGGATGTTACATTTGAGGGTGAGGCTTAAACCAAAGGACAAGACAGATAAGACAAAGACAGTCAGAAGACACACAGCCTAAGCAGCAAAGATTCTGAGTGACACTAAAGTTCAGATTCCATAAAGGTTAAGAATTAGCATAATGCATGTGAGGGGTCGTGATTAGAAGCCACTGGGAAATGGAGCAGATTCTATACTTGTCAATATTCAGCAGTTAAGTTTCAAATGTCTCTCTGTGTCTGTGTCGATGCATTCATGCTGCTGGTCCAGATGCATCCACGATTTTACATCATTCTGCATCTATCTTACCCTTAATTCACGATGTAGCTCATCTCTTCCTTCGCATTATGCTCAAACCTCAACACAAATACATGTTACAGTATTAAATGCATCCGCCACCATGCAGATGCATTTCTCCATTTTTCCCCCTCTTCTTGGTTACCTGACCCTCTTCATCATCCGTGGCCGCGACAGCTTGAACACGTTCTTCCTCCGTGGCCTCAGCCGCAGGTGTTTCTTCCTCTGTGGTGGGCACCTCTGTGACCGGCTGGCTTCCATCATCACCCCAGCCCTCCTGGGCGTCAGCCACAGGCTCAGTATAATCCACCTGGTTCTCATCATTCCCCCCTCCCTCTTGAGCCACATCCACGGGGTCATAGTGAACCGGCTGGGTCCCGTCATCTCCCCAGCCCTCTGTAGCAGCTGCTATCGGGTCATAACGGACCGGTTGTGAACCGTCATCCCCCCAGGCATCTGCAGCAGCAGCCACAGGGTCATAGTACTCCTGGGTGTCTTGTTCCTGCGCACCGTTGTCCTCAGACTGAAGGTCAAGGGTCAGGTTTCAGGGAATCAGAGGTCATGAGATAAATTTTAGCTTCTGGGTGTCACAAGGCTTCCATAAATCAAATGGTGTGAGGAGAAAGGGGGAGGTATCAGGGCAGATTCAATGGTGTTGCTGACATTTGGCGTATTAAAAGACATTCATGAACGTGATATATTTTATTCTTTAAATGGAAGAAAAAGAATAAAGTTACGGTTAAAAAATGTGTTTCTGTGCAGCTACTGCCTGTTAATGAAGCAAGATGATGCAATTTTCATGCTAAAACACTAGAAATGTTCAGGCATACTATCTGTTAATGCCCTTTGTGGTTGTTTCTTTGCAATTCCGCATCTTGTTTCAAAGTGTTTTAAACTGTGTTGTGTCTGAATGATGGATTGCGAACTGACATGTGAAAGCTAGCCAGAAACACGGACAATAACTAGTACTAGCTAATCACGAGAACGCTACGACTATCTTTGTGATCACAAGATGATGTTTGCATTTCATCCATTGTTTGTACAAAGCTCTGCGATGCTTTACAGAATTATTTATAGAGAAATGGTGCAGATTTGCAACCTACAACGGGTGAATTAAAACTGCCAATTTCAAACAGCGAGTGAGCATCAGCATCATCATACGACCCAAAACAATTGCCGCCGAAGGGTAACGGCTCTTGGGGGAATGCTCATCTTTAAATTAAAAGGGAGATGGTGACAAGGATGAGTGGCAGCAGAAGGCAGGAATGCACAAACTCTCAACCTTTTCCCATCGGAATATAGATGTTGGCTCTCCTGTGAGTTGTTTTTTCCATGACTATATTCAGATGGAGAAAGACAAAAGGAGCTTTGTAAGAGTGGAGGTGTCGCCCCCCTCCGCACCGCCACGGCCGACATCTCTCTTACAAGAACCAACTAGAGGGTTAGTAAATGATCAGAAGTTGCAAGCGATGCTCGGTGAAGTTGCCCGGCCAGTTGCTACGCCTGCCGTTCGCATCTAGAGTCCGCTAAAACCCTGAGCAACTTCACTCCACTTTCAGAACCAAACTTTTCCCCCGTGTGCCGCGCCAAGCACGCTGCCGACGTGCAAAAGCCACGCAGCAACATGTGCGCAGACAGGGAGATGAGGAGAAACAGAAAGAACTGACCTCAATTCAGTTACAAAATGCCAACCTTCATTCTGGAATTAGGTTGAAAATGAAATATTTGCATTGAAGGCTTTGAAACTGAATTGCAGTAGGTCTGTCTGTGCTGTTCACACTCAACACTGCGGACACACAGACAACACAAACAGATAACACAAGTACAAACATGCTGATGGAGATGATGAAGATAGTGCTAGAAAAAGATTCAAATGTCTTTGAAATAAAAAGTGACATATCGGGGTCTGGATGAGTTGCTTACCCATGAATCCCAGTTTGCCGGCTGTGTAAGAGAAAGAAAACCACATTAGAGAACACAACAAAAGGCATAACAAGGCTCTTCCTCCTGTCAGATGCAGCTTCCATCGCAGGTCTCATGCTACTAAACCTACAAGCTTGTAGCAGTAGATCTACAGCAGAGCAGGACAACAGGCAGTAGGAGGTGAGTCAGTCTGCATAGAGGTCACGGCTGTGACCCGTCAGTCACCGGCACCAGGACTGGAATATAAAGGAAAGTTCTGCTGCAAAACAGTCTGTACTGATGTCTATTAGAGTCCATTGCAAACACTTAAAGACTAACATTTCAAATGATGGAAACATGGTGTTGTGCTCTATATCGTCTGGTAGATGGTCCCTTATTTAGAGCCTGAAATTACAAAACAATGTTGCATTTCACTTCAACTCTACATTTTGCCATTCCTTACAGTATCCTCAAGCTGGCAGAGCGGGATTTTAGACTTCATGCACTGAGTGATCTGTCAATCGTGCGAAAGCAAGAAAAGGTTGTCGTGAAAAGCTGGCTTCTGCAGGTCTTCATGCCATCTTCCATCGTTATTGGGAAATTGGAAAAGGGTAGCGCAAATCACCTCAGGCTATGCCAAGCTTATCAAGTGATTTCACACAAATAGTTTAATTTTAAACTGGAGGTGGGCAGCATTGCATCACCAAGTGGTTTGCTTCTCTGAATAAAGGCTAAAATCTCTTGTAAAGCTTGACATGTCGAGCAGTAAAGAGTCAATGTAAACTATGCTTTCATGCCAGAAATGGATGACCTTTGTGACCGTAGAGGTGAAAGAGTCCAGGTCCATGTCCAACAGGCTGCTCGCTGCAGGACTGTCAAACTGGCGACAGAAGGAAGGTGACCACTCACTGGCTAACCAATCAAGAATAGATGGTCTGCTGCTGCGTTAAAGTCATTTTAATGAGACGATCTGTACAGCTAATCACTGACTGACTGGTTTTTGTCCACATCCTTGTTAATGTGCATTAACTGGTTGCTGTATAATACCAGCAGCTCTTCATTTCCCAGAAAGAGGGTGGGACAGGGAAGAGGAAGGAAAGTTAAAGGCTGTGACCAGTGTACCACAGTGGAAAGCTGGGAGGGGTTCCTGGCTGTTCATCAACACTCACCTCTGTTGGGGAGGTGACGCTGATGTCGGGCGCGGCTGCAGCATCAAACAGGTTGATGATGTTCTCTGCTTTCATCTCCTTAGACGGGGTCACCTTTGGTGGAGGAGGCACTGCTGGCTTTAGCTAGACAGGGACAGAAGCAGGATACCGCGTCAGGTTTTTGTTATACGACCAAATATCTGGTTTGTGTTGGTGTTTTCGCATGGCAAAACAACAACTTGCTACCTTGGATGGAGATTTGGGGATTGGCGGTGGTCCTCCGGGCCTGAGATTGTGGTTGGATGCTTCTTTGACACTGATGAAATGCAGGCATGCAACATTTCAGAGCAAGTACCACACTTGCTAGGCAAAGTGAGAAACGTGTTACAAAATGTTGAAAAGAGCTGATGAAAGTAAGTTCCGAGACATGCTCTGCGGGTCGACAGGAGCTGTCATGCAAAACAAGTGAGCCTCTCTTCTCCTCGATTCTTCCCCTTCTGCTTCTTCCAGCCAATGCAAGCAGGCGCAACGTGTGACGCCGTCAAGCAAGCGAGCGGTGACAGAGATATTCAGGAAGCAGCCGGAGATCTGAAGGTAGGCGAAGAGCCAGGAAAGCCTGCAACTTAGTGCAGGATCCTCGGTGAAAGTGTTAGCTTATTTACTAGTTTAATTCTATACTTTCTTTTAAACTACAGCAGAGGCCAGCATGATCAGAGCCTTTCCATGAGGCCTGATGTGGGTTATGCTTCTATGAGTCACATCTGTTAACAAGGGATCTTTGTACCCAGTAGCCAGCATGAACATGATTGTTTGTTTACCTGAGGACACAAAAGAATAGGTCTACATCTGTATCAGAATTAACCCTGGTGTTACCTGCTGCAGAGATAAACACCAAATATGATCAACTCTTACATATCTCCAGCTCAGGCTGCATGGGTCTCCCACTAACGTGTTTCTTAAGTAACTGTGAAAACCAAGCAAGGCTGCAGACTGACTGACTGACGGGCAGACAGACAGGGAGCTGGAAAGACAGACATAAGTTGTATCACCGTGGTTACCACCACAGTTGCTGAAGGTTACCTCCTATTTGTTCCCGACGACGTGGCGCCGCTGTTACCTGTCTTTCTGTAAGTAGGGAGTCGGCTTCAGGTCAGTGCGTGGAGCGTTTATTCCCACTTAACAAAACATTTGACGTATTGTTGCTTTTGTGATGGTTGCACAAATGCATCTAAGCTCATCTAATACATTTTAACATTTTGGTGGGGAATTACTTTTTTTCTAGTTCATAAAGTTGCAAGATTTTCTGATGAAAACTCTTACAAGGACATCTTTTCCGGATCAACAATGTGACCAATCAGTTCTTTTCTTACATCTGAGGTTAGCAAATATTCACCTGAATAGAATCTACACAACCTTTACATCATTTCCCAATGCTTGGTAAATAAAAATACCTGATATCCAAAGAACATTCATCAGTTTTTCATTGCTGTTCACTCACCCGCTTGTGTCTGTTCCTTCCAGTTTTTCTAGAATGTCATACAAGTCCTGGTCCAACTGCAGAGGAGAGAAAAGAAGACAGAACCTTTAGATCTGATGAATGAGATTGATAAGTTCACCTTTTCCCATTAGCTGTTAGCTGCTAAATTGTCCTTTTCTTTTAAAGTCAGCTATAAGGACGGATCACAGTCTCACCCGGCTTATTTCCTTGTGAAACTTCTCCTCAAAGCCGGCCAAACTCTGGAAGGTGCTGACGTAAAACCCAACACGACTAAGAGAGAGAGAGAGAGAAAAATGGCTGAACGGTTGACTTAATTATGTGGTAACGGTAAATGTAGCACAGATATAATTACCCTCCAGCTATCAACAGGAAATGCACACAACACACACACACACACACACACCTGTTCCACAGTGAAGGCAGCTCCTCTTGCAAGTCAATATTAATTTCCTCAAACACCTTCTGCGCTCTCTCCAACTCTTCCTCAGCCTGATTCACACACAGACACACACAGTGCCATGTTACTGGTGTGTTTGGAGGGGGATGCTTTATTATTTGCCTCTAATGTATGGCTAATATCCTCTGACATCTACCAGTGTGATTCCAGATGATCACAGAAAACGTGGGCCGAACACAAAGGTGATGACAAGCCCTAATGTTACATCTCACGTGTCAGTGTTCCACAATGTTCTACAATCAACAGCCTTCGCGAGCAAACAGAGTGGGATGTCGGAGTGCTGTACCTGACTCCGTGACAGGCTGCTCTGGGCCACATTATGTGCAGACAGGAGCCCCTGGGCCCAGCCTGGAGTGGCCCTCTCCAACAAGGACGAAGGCTGACAGACAAAAAGCAGGGACAGAAATCAAACACTGTCAAGTTCAATGCCAGCAAATGCACCATGCATAATGTATTTGTTCTACCTTTGTAATTTTAATGCCCCCGTCCTTTTTCTTAGTCTTGTGAGTGATGGCATAGTTGTGCCTGGCACTGTCGTAATCCACCAGTTTTCGATCCCGCTTTGCTATACGTGCCTGAACACAAGAAGAAAAGTATTTGTTGCTAATGTAGACTATATTCTTGATTTTAGGGTGTGAGTGCACGTCATCTCACCTTGATGTCAGGGAACTGTCCCAGGTAGGTATCCATGGAGATAAGAGCGTGATCTACCAGCTTTTGGTGGTAGTCAGTCCACAGCACGTCACAGTCCTGCAGCAGGGATGAACGCAGGAGGATTCACAAACACAAACTACACACCAGAATTGATCTGAAATCACAGTAAGAGTTCAGTTCTCCATCACTTTAGGATGTATTTTCCTGTGATTGATCCATAATCACTTTAATAAGACTGAGAAATGAATGAACAAGTGGCAGGGCCTTTGCATGCAGTCAACACCACTAGTATTTACCTGATCAACAAGACAAGTATTGATTACGGTGGAAATGTCATCACATCTGTGCCGTCAATAAAAGTGTGTCTCACCTCCACAATGGAATCCACTTCATTCTTGCCGTACCAGTCTGGCTCATACATGTCCGCTAAACATGCCTGTACGTTCTTGGAGGACTCGTGCATAGCTGATGACAACGACACATGGTTTACATCAGTGGAACAGCAGTAGATATGTGCATGTTAGGGCGTATGATTATATTTGTATGTTTCCAATATGGTTCAGTGTGCATCTATCAGAACACCTTTCACTGCTTCCAGGTATGCCCTCAGGTCCCTCTGCAGCTTGGAGCCTTCAGCCTGAGGTCAAAATGTCAAACAAAAGTTGAAAAGACAAAAACAAAAAAGATGGGAAGAGTTTTAAACTGCAGAGATGTGACACAAGTCTGCAAACCTGTTTGACATACTGAATAAGTCAGCTTTTATTGTGTGTTTGCAACACAGACAACGTTGGGTCTGACACTTGGGTGTACTCACATATTGTTTGTTGAAATTGATCACTCCCTCCTCAAAAGCAGCATCTTTGGTCTCATCAGCTTTGCCAAGCTTTTGAAGAACCTTACACCACAAAAATGACAGCCATAAATCATGTTCGTAGCGATCCATAAAAATCAGAAAATGGTATTTATCTTCCAGTCCCTATGAAAATGTAAGAGGGAATTCTTTTTTCTTGCAACCGATGAATGAGAATCTCTTTTGTTTATGTAATGTAATGACAAATAAACAAAGATGAATCAGTCAGTCTATTTTAAATGTATATTTACATTATTAATCTTATATGAACCCATAAGCATGCTGTCTGCAGGAAGACATCTAGTATTTTTGCTTCACTGTCCTTAAGCCCTGCAGCAGGATAGATTTACAAACGCACAGCGCCCCCTGTCAATCGTACACTATATAACATGCAGATGCATAGACGAGGCCCCACTTCCTATGCTCTACCATGGGTGATATTTATTATTTAAAATATCATAGGGGATGGTTTCTCCGTCATCATAATTATAATTTTCCAATATGGTTGACATTTGTATTTCAAATGCCTGAAACACATCATAAATTGATGTATTCTGGAGGATGAATTTAGGCCAGCGGTCTCGTCTTGTCTGACTTCATTATGAACGTGTCCGCTGCGTGACATTGAGAATAATGTAGGTGAAGTGGGCATCTCGCAAGCAAACGCAACATCTGTAACCTGGTGATTAAACGTCGACATGCGACACAAGCGATGTGGCAGCTGCGGCTTCTTCCGATGCTGCAGCCGCTGCGCAGCCGGGTGGCCCGAACCATCGCTTCCCCACATGAACGCGTCATAACGCTGTTCTTACCTTTTCCTGGGCTCTCGTTAGCTTTTTCTGAACGTTGCTAGCCACTTTCCCCGCAGTCAGCCCCTTCCCCAAATTCAACTCAGCCATCTTGTTACGTTTCAATCTTTGGATGCGGGATAGAAGGAAATAAAAGCAAGAACTCCCCTTTGGATCGCTACTGTGACTACTGACGCCAAATCATAAATGTCCTTGGATGGAATAATCCTAGCACGTTTAATGAGGCGTGTGTGGTGTGGAAAATGTATCTCTGGGAAGATGTAAGTGAGCGGAGAAAGCAAAGCTCTACAATTACTGAGCTGCTCTTCGCGCATTCGTGACAGAGGAGGATGCGCACAGATATGCTCTTAAAGGCGCAGATGCTGCTGCGCTCACTGCTGATCCCTGTGTTGTTTTTACTCCCCAATTAGACGACGAGAGAATCATTCGCGTTTTTCTAAAGTCTTGAATTTATATTCCTGAAATCGTCTAAAACTGTTCAGAAACGTAGATGCCCCGAATCTACCTGGGTGCGAAAATCTGAAGTTTTGTTACGTAACACGACAAATGCTTGTTGTCAGTGGAAAAAAAGCTCAGCAGTCAGATGATTGATGGAACACCAAGATGTGGATGTTTTGAACAGGAAATGCCTGAAATTGTTGTTATTGATGACTCGGGTGTTTATTAACTCAAAAATAGATTCTTGCTGACGGAATTGGCACAACAGACAACACTGAACTTTAAAATATACACGCACTTTAAGCGACCTTTTTCTTCAGGAGATGGCGCTATTGCCACATATCTTTATCTGTCAATAAGTAATTAAAATGCACACATTTATTTTGTTTCTGTTTTTTTAAACTCTTTCGTAAATGTGGATATTTATCAAAACGCCACAGAAACTATTTTCCGACTGAAATTTTGCGCCTCATCACTAATACAGATGGCAGCTGATTGAGAGCTCTCCAAGGTCCTGAACAGTATCTCGCATCACCGAGGGAAAGAGTACACCGAAAAAAGCGCACCCTTCCTTCCTATTATCAGATCATGTTCAATTAAATCATTTTTAATTTTGAGATCACGTGTTGTCGAAACCTAGACAAACCGTGAATGATGTTAATCCTTTAGAGAAAATCTTTTTAAAATGTAAAATAAAAACTCTGAAGCCACTTTATGTAAAAAACAAAGGGAAAAAAAATCACAGCATTAAAGCTAATTTGTGTTCAAATCCATATTCAAAGATATGAGGAGCACATTCTGACAACAGAGCTTTCTTTAAATTAACCCTCTCTTTGAGGGTGGGTGCGCCACCGTGACCTCTTCGCTTTGTCACCCCTCCCTTACTCTTCTCCCCAGTCGTCGTCGACACTTCCCTTTTCATTTGAATGTATTTATCTATTTATTTCCAATTTAAACGAGTCACCATGTCGTTCGTTCCCACATGAATAGATCATCTCCTCCCCCCTCTCCCGCAGCAGTAATGGTTTAACCCGTTCCCCGCCGCGAGGACAGAGAGCACAAAGGGAGCGCACGAGCTGGTGCGTCGGCAGGGATAAATATCGTGAAGGCTGCTAATACAGCGCGATGTAAACACGGAATAAAGCCCGCAAGAGAAGCACCGCCATTTCCTGTCGAAGTGGCTCCATTATCGCTCTTCAATATTACATGAGGCGCCGCTGACAACAACAGCGCGTCAGTCTGGAAAACACGGCCGGTAGCGAAGCCAAGAGTAGAAGAGGAGGAGAGGAGTTCAGCTTTGTTTGATCCCCAGCTTCTGGGTGTCTTCTGGAGTTGCGTTAGCAGCCGTTTGGTCTGGCTGAAGATGATGAGGTTTTAAAGTTCACTAGTGAGGATTCCCTCTCTCTTGTTTCCCATTTGGACAGCAAGACGAGAATATGCTGCTTTTCTGAGGTGAGTCTTTTCTTTGTTTTACTAGAATTGGTCGTTTTGATCCGCTGTAACGTTTTTATTGTGACATAAACAGAAGCTTCTTGTTATCTCCATTCAGCGGCTACAACCTTTCTTAAAATGACGGACAAAAGCTAATTAGTCCCACGGCCACAGCCGCCTTTGTAAATGAGACATATGGAGGGCTCTCCCGGATCTATTGTCTGTCCTCTTTTGTTTTCAAACCGTCGCTTAACGGAACATTTGGCGCAGCGCTGGAGACCGCGGCGCGGCAGAGTATCGCTGCCAGCCAGATGAATCCTCAACGGTGCGTGGGAATTAAAGATTTAAGAGACTAAACGCCGTATTTGATCCCAGCGTGCCCAACTGGCCAAGCGCGTGAACACTGGCAGGAAAAATTGATTTCCCGGAAAGTCACACGCGCTCCATCAACAAATGTCTGCGTGTTGGCCAGTTTCAAAACAAACAGCACATCTGGATCTACCTGGAAGCCTTCGCCCTTAAATTGAGATGAAAAGTGGGACATGGAATGATTTACCTCCACCCACTTTTACATTCTCTGAAATATCTTTTTTACTAGTAGATTTACACATGCAAAACACACACACACACACACACACACACACACACACACACACATATATATATATATATATATATATATATATATATATATATATATATATATATTCAAATGAGGGTAACCATAATACAAAACCTAGATATCTGCTTCATTCCTCACATTTTGGCTTGAACTTAATCGGTTTAGTTAATTTACTAAATTACTTTACTTAGGTAGTAAAGTATCTCCACTTAGGGTGTGGAGATAAAGCACAGTAGGTGGTGATGTTTTCGGATGGCTGTGCAGGTGCTTTTGAGGAAAAGGGGGCCCCATGTGGACCTTTGTTGATCCTGTAACTAATCAAGTGGAAGTCAGCATTTGTGACTTCCACAAAAACAGCCGTTCTGGGACGTAACCGGGACTTTCTTTTGAGTCAGCTTTGAGACGTCACAAGAACTACAGTTTTGCATCATATTTTACCCTTTTAAAAATGTTATTTTGGAGAAAAACTGAAAAATGTAATTCAAAGATGCAAACAGGAAATGTTTTGGGTATCAGACACAGGGAAGCAGAGTGTGGACACGGATTTCATTCATGCTGCCCCTGGATTTCCCATGTTGCTACGCAATGCGCATAGCTTTGCTGTCGGGTTATGTAAGTGTAGTGAACATAACACATGGGGGCTTTACTGTCTGACAAAGCTATTATGCATCAAGCATCAGTGTTTTTGATCAGTGGAAATAAGGGGGGGGGGATTAAAAACAGTGACAAATGAGAGCAAAGGAGGATCGTGAGTGAACTGGAGAGTAATTAGAGCAATAAATATTAGGAGTGAAGTCAAAGTGAGAAGATAAATGTACAGTGGGAATGAAGCTGGCAAAGAAGATGAACAAGTACAAGGTGGTGGAGGGGGATCAGGAGTGAAAGCGTGAGTGTGAAAGAAGGGAGAGAAAGGGTAAAGTCGATGTTAATCCCATTAATATGTGCTGTCCTTTCCACTGGCGTATGCATATACACACTTATTCAAAACACTTACACTCACACGGCTCTTTGCTGTGGCCACTGGGCTCAGCAGATCTAATGATTAGCACTCTGTGTGCTAAATGTTTATGACTGTGGCGAGGGCAGCGTCGGGTCGAGAGCCACTGTGTGTAAGAAACCTTTCAGCAATGTGTGTTTGTGGAGGAGGGACCGCAATGTGCACCCTTCACAGGTCAATTCAAATGAATATTGTTAGCAATGTTGATGGTGCTACAGGACGCCCAGAAGGTCAGCTCGTTGTAATAAATAACATCAGTGAGCATAGTCGGATGAGTCCACTAACACGGGTAAATATCAACAAATAAGTAGAGCAAAACTGAAGCAAAAAAAGCAACCAAAGAATGCAGTAATTCAGGACAGGTCTTCAGAGAGGCAGCACAGCAAACCAGCGAAAACAGAGATACAGACAGACAACTGTCTTGTTCTCACACTTTTGTTATAACTGTGTTTGCTACATGACTGTTAATTTTCCGTGAACCTGTAAATAAAAAAAAAAAAAAACTCTTCCTGAAAGCCAATATAGTCACAGCCTTTAAATTGGAAGTAATGACTGTTTTATAGGGTTCAGGAAGATTATGTATACATGATGTTTCCTGAATTGAATAGTGCTTCAGGAAGTTAAGGTCCTGTTTTGTGAATGATCATTTTGATGAACTCTCTCTCTCCGTCAGCTCATTGGGGACATTTAGAGAGCGATGGATAAGTGTGGAATTGAAGACACATTTACCTCAGTGGTGAAAAGGTCTGATTCTCAGGCAGAGATAGAAGTGGTTGAAAGCAGCAGAGAGATAAATGACTCAGGGAGGAGAGACGGTGACAGCGAATGAGCTGTAATCTGATGAAAGCCTCTTTACTCCCCCCGTCAACTCACCTCTGGACCTCGAGCAATGAGCGAGGCTTATGGAGGATCAATGCCAGGGCCACCAGCACATGCACAAACACACACACACAAACACACACAAACATATGTAAACACAGTGTCAGATCACTTTACTTTAAACACCACATCTGAAGATCCACCTGCTCAGTGCATGGACCACTCACCTCCAGTTCAGGCTGCTGCAACTTTCTGAGGAGCATGATTGGCTGCAAATGCTGGAATATTCACCAAATTACCCGAGTCCACACCTACTGGTTTTAGCAACATATCATGAAATTGAACACACACGACTCATCTGGGCACAGAAACCGTGCAGGTAACTGTGTTTTAAAGGCTTTATTTGTAATAGAAGAGTTGTAAAAAGCAGGAGATTTTTGCTAGTTTGCTGCTCTCTGCATAGACTGAACCAACAAAACAAGAAGATAGACCATCATCTCACGTTTGTAAATATGACCAGTTTTATTCAGTTCCACTGCTTCTTGCTTGTGGTTTTTGCTTTCACTCCACAAAGTTTCAATTCAGCAGTCACTTAATGAAAGATGCAACAGTGGGTGCGTTTTCACAGAGAAGCAAGGTTATCTACGCCTTGTTGGTTGCTATGCCAACAGCAGAGAGGTACTTCATTTAAGTGTACAGTCTGGTTTGCTAGAAACCAAAGCCTCCAACAAAATAAATTACTTTTTGCACAGGTTAGTTTTGCTCAAAGGCTTGGTGTCTCCAAAACAGTGGATGTCACATTTGCACCACCAGAGAGACTGTAAATAACTGGAAGCATCATGTCCATTTACAACAGTACTGGTAACCATTTCAGGAAAATTATTGACCGGCAGTGATCACCATGACAGCACTCCTGTCCTGGAGAAAATCTGCCATTGTGCTGGTTTCCACAACAGTTCCAAGTAAAAGCCATTTTCTTTCTCTTTCTTTCACACACACACACACACACACACACACACACACACACACACACACACACACACACACACACACACCTGTGACAGATGGACTACATGCAAACACAGTCATCCTGTTACCATGACATCACTAAAACCGTGAGTCATGTACACTCACACTGTCTGTGTTTTTAAATCAGAGCCGAAGCTGCCAACAGTCAGAAAGAACCACATTTCTTAGTGATGTTGTTCAGACTGGTGGTTTTTATGTTACACTGCGGTATAAAAGTACCTGGAAACACAATCTCTGTGCTGATGAACGACTGTTCCAGTCCTGAAATGTTGATTTGTCTGAGAGGTGGATCACTGTTATGCAGTTTAACTTCTTCCTCTTGATCTGTCACACTTTAAAATGTCATAAATAAACTCCATTTTGCAGGTCAGTGAGGAAATCATTAAATCATAACATATGCACTAATAAACCTAATTTCTTCAACTGTTAGATGTTAAAGGTCCAGTTAGTGAGTTTTTGCTTTACATAGACATGTGTTTTATAGCAAATATTACCCATAGCATATTATTTGCTGTGTTTTTTTCATCCGTAGGTGTGAGAATGTTGCTTCACTGTGTTAATAACTGACAGACTTGTGAATATGTACTTCAGTCTCCATTAATTTTTACTTAGGTGTACTCACTTTTAATGCAGTATTTATTTAAAGATCTATTTAAAATGCAATAGCTCAGCAGTGACTCTAGTGGCAACAACATTTTCATCTCAGCATATCTCATTAGATTAACCAGGTTAAATCTCTTTAATGACCTACTGAACTCTATCCCAGTAAACTCAATTGTTACAGTCTGCAAGATTGAGGGCTTCAGTTACAGCCATGATCAAGTACACGATTTAAAATCAATATCACCTGCTTTCTTCTATGTCACCAGATTATCTTCCAGTATCCAAATTTTGTTAGGGTTAGGGGTTAGGGTGTGTGTGTGTGTGTCTGTGTGTGTCTGTGTCTTTGTGTGTGTATGTGTGTGAGAGAGAGAAAAATGAAATAATCAGATAATTGATTTCGCCCATTTTCTTACCCTCTCTCTCTTTCTCTCTCTTGCTCTCTTCTCCTCTCTCTGCCCTGGAGAGGAGGATGTCCTCGTTCTGGTGATGCTCTGTCACCACCACTCGGTCTGGGCCTCTGAAATATTCATGCTGGCACACATACGCACACCTAGAGACACAACCAGACATCTCATCATCTTCGTTGTTTTGTCTCCGTCTGACAATTACAAAATATTATTTATCTTGCTGAAGAAAATCCCCCCGAAAATGAGGACTAGATCACAAATGAGTTCACGCCTAGTTCCCTCACTTTCTTCTTTTTGCATTTTAAACAGTAATCTACGAACAGGATCAAGCTGATTAGGCAAGACAGCCATTCCTTTCCCTGGGGTAAATATGGATCACTGATCTGAATACGGTGTTTATCCCTGCATGAGCGCTGACACAGAGATGAACTCCCATTCACTGCGTGACAACAGAAATGTAGTTCTGAAGACAGGGCTGACGTGTAGCAGAAGAAATCACACAAGTCTTATCATGCCGCCGCCGGCATCCAGATTTGATCTGTGACCTCAGACTGTCATCTCATCTGCAGGAGGGAGTAACAGAAGCCAAACTCCAGCTGAGTGGAGAGCAGAGCGCTTGGAAAGGTTATTACACCGCCACTGCATCTGAAATGTAAACAGCCAGGATGTAGCAGAGCAGATCAGCGTGCAGGCTGTGATTTGTGTCAGCCGTTCGCGTTGCTGTGCCGTGAATCACTCGCCCATCATTCGTCAGCGGGGAGGAAAGGCAGCAACCTCAATTGCCTCCATTCGATTATTTAGATGTCACTAAACTATCTCCACTTACCGCAGACCAAAGCAAAGCTATCTCACCGTACCATCACCTCGCCATGTGGCCGTCGCAACTCATAATGTATGGAAAACTTTAAATCAGCCGCAGAACTGAGTAACAATGTTTGGATATAGGTCAGAGTGCAAGTTTGCATGAAACGGTAATAATAACTTTGTAGTAATCAGCGCCCTTTTATTGAATTAATTAGGGAGTATTATTGTGTTGTTACACGCGCACAAGCCTAATGTAATTTTATATTGCTCATATGAGCAGTCTAACAAACCAAACGGAGTTATTTTTGTCACTATATGCTCATTTTCCTGTTAGTGATAGCCTGTGACTAATAAAGAGGGTGGCGCTAAATGGGGTCAGAGGTCAAAGCTGGGAGGCTTCAAAGAAACCACCATGTTGTTAACATACACATTTCCATGGAGACAAGCGTCACTTCTTATTTACAGGGTCGTTCCAACCCTGCTAGCTGTTCAGGCAAGAAAGTGCATGTGGCATTCTTACATGATATAACATTTTTTTCCCTTCCTCATGTGTGAATTGTTTTCCTCATGTCTTCTCACTGTTACATGTGTAAAGTTGGCGCCAGAATCGCAAACTCTGCAGCTGACTGGATCAAACTGCAGTTCAGTAAAGTTCCTGGTAAGGAGAAAAACATTATTTCACATTTAGTCTGTGTGCAATCTTTTGAACCCACTGTTCATTTCATTATTCTTTCCAGCAGAGTCGCATCTTGAATTGATCTGTTTCACCACGGAGCAGGTTATGAGTCACCAACGACAGTTATGAATTTAAATTACAGCATTTGCGTTTCAGATTTAGTTAAACATTCTGCAGAATACTGATGATCCCAACCTGAGAGTGATGTTTAAATATGAAGTCATGTAAATGTGAAAGCAAAGAGGCTGCATGTCAGGCCAAAACCAAACAGGCTAGAGATTCAAGGATGTCCTGAAAGTGCAGGGATGATAACAAACTCCAGGTTACTGTTCTTATAATAATAATATAAGAACAGCAGATAATTACACAAAAACAAAAAAAAAAACAAGCATAAATAACATGATGAAATATTTTAATGGGAAAGGTTCTCAGCATAACAGCAAACAAGGAATACAGAGTGAAGAAGAAGAAATAAGAGCAGGTAATGGAAGCAGAATCCTGCGTGAGAGGAGAGGTGCGCTCTGGTCACACTGATTGTGTGTTTTGCCCAGGGATTTTCACAGTGGGACTCTGAGGAAGCTGAGTCCAAACTGTTCTGAGCTCATTTCTCCAGCTCTGTGGTAAACAAATAGACAGTTATCAACTCGGCTTAATCATATTCTCTTCAAGTCTGCTTTGTGATGTCAAATTTCAGACTATCAGCTGTAATTCTGTTGATTAAGAACTGTTCTATGTATTTGGAACAGCCAAAACCCATAATAACCTGGTGTACAGCAACACACTTGCGTCATTGTTGATGTGGCGTTAACGAATCAAATTACACCAGGATCTGTGAGTCTGATTATGCCTTCCATTCCCTAACAAAAGCACTCACTGTTGATAGCACAGTAGCTTTATACTGCCAGGTACTGAAATAAAAAAAATGTTTTTGAATGGGTCCCACTTAACACAGCTGCTCAGACGACATTCATGCAAGGATTACGCAGGAAAAGAAATGTGAAATGTCCGTGATCGCGATCTCAGGAGTCACAAAGGCTCAATTAGAAACGCACATCACCGCCTGAGTAAGTGGTGTTGCGAGAGCAGCAGCCAGGATGAGCACATAAAAGATGTAAAAACTGTACTAGACGATTCATGAAATAATGATGATGGTGAATAAAATTCAGACATTTACGCCATTTACAGAGTGTTCTCAGTCAAAGGCTCAGCTGGAATAAATGCACCCAGTGGGGTTTTGGTGCCTGGATTTTGCAGAGGTGTGTGTAGGTTGATGGCAATTACAACTCAAATACAGTGAGTTTTTTGTGGAGAATAAAGTGTTCAAAGGATAAAATGGTGTCTGTTTATGTCGGGGTGGATAAATATACCCTTGCACAGGAAAGCACATTTAATTTGATCACTTTATTAGCTAATGGCAGTGATGCTAGCAAACAAAGGCACTGGAAGCCCTGGGGCACACTTTAATCCTCTAAGAAAAAAAATGAATGATTAGAATCTCAGGGAAGTCTGCCTGCAGAGGAAACACTCTCCTAATTGATCTTTGTGTCTTTTTCAGGCCCAGAGGACACAAGCAGAGCAATTAGGAATAAAATTGTCAATACGGTGCAGATTATATAAGAGTACATCTTTATGTAACATCTCATTAGGTTAAATGGCTTTAAGATACACCCTACAGCAGGACAACATCACTGTAGGTTTCTGGTAACGTTTACCAATGAAAGCAAAGGCTTGTTAAACACAATTTGTACTCACACGTTGGTTTTCTCCATATTTTGCATCGTTTTTGTATAAAAAACGAATAATTACATACAGTATTTGGGCCCATGAAACCAACATTGTATAAGTACTGTTCTTTTTTCCTGATGCAACATGTTCTATGGAAGAATGGTTGGAAATCCATTAAGTATTCTAGAATAGTTTAGAGCCATCATTCATTTTATGGGTGTGTTGTGCAGAATCTCTTGGAAGCTTCGTCTCCTGCACCTTGATCGAGTGTGTGCTGCTGAAACCAGAATGTCTTTTTTTTTCCATCGTTCACACTCCAAAAAAAAGCTTTATAGAAGTTAATACTATTCAGTGTTGATGGTTTTGTCACTCCATGTTTCACTAAAGTTTCACTAAACATGGAGTGTTTTTTTGGTGTACAAGTTTGGAAAATATGGAAAGCAATGTGTGAAAGTATGATATGGATGATTAATGAGGCAGACTACTGTTAATCGGGTGTTTTAGAGGTTTATGTGTGTGTGTGTGTGTGTGTGTGTGTGTGTGAGAGAGAGAGCTTGAAGTCTTTCTGTATGTAATAGTGGAGTCCATCTTCTCCTTCTCCACTTCATATCTTCATTCCTCTTGTTTGCAGGCCGGCACAGTTTCATGGGTGAGGCCCTCTGATCCAGTCGTCCCTGCACACCCCCTCCACCTCCGTAAAGCCTGCTGAAAGTTCCCTCAACATGACGTCCACCAGTCCACTGCTGGGTTTGTCCGAGGAGGCGCTGCGGTGCGACCAGGAGATTGAGAGGCGATATGAGATCGTGCCGTCAGTGGTTTGCTCCATGTGTTGCCTCTTTGGTATTATCTACTGCTTCTTTGGTGAGTGATTATGTGAACAATCCTTCTCTAAAATTTGCTGTGTGGAACTGGCTACAGTAGGTTTTACTGATTTTCATCAGCTGTTATTCCGCTTCATGCTAAGCTAACTATTAACTGTATTTAACAATTACAAAATGTCGCATGGCATTAATAACGATAGTTTTTTTTTAGTCTTTGACATTTTTGATTTAAGTAGAGACTGCCTCTATAATTCATGAATCCCTATCAGTTTTATTGGGCTAATTACAAAGTGTATACCAACTCTGCAGAATTCCAACTGCAGGCAGAATTTTGTGCATTGTGTGATTGTTTGATTGAACCATAACTATTAACGGCTCAGCGTAATCAGTTGGAATGTGAAGTCATTACAGTGATCGATATATAATTAGATGGAAGTCTGCTGCAAATGTTGCAGGGTTTTTACATCCTGCAGTTGTACACAGATTTGCAGCTCTCTGAATACAGACAGGCTCATGTTCAGAAGTTTATGTGAGTGTAATTATATTTTAATAACATCTAGTCAGTGCAGGTTATTATTTTTGTTGTTGTATTCAGCCTGTGCTGAAATAAATCATGTCATTCAAAACCATACCTGCAGCCCTGGACAGAGATGGTGATATATGTAGGAAAAATGCATCTAAAAGATAAAAATTACAGAGTACAATACATCATTATTTTGTGAAACATCTGCAGTTTTGGAATGAATATAGATGCATGCTGGCGATCCACACAGGTGTGCACAAATAGATGGTGAGAAATGCGCTTAAGTATGCAGCCACTGGCATTCTCTGTATCTGTCCTGGTAAAACATCGACAGCATCAGTTCCCGCATTACAAATAGGCTCCCCAACAACATTATTTTAGATAGCCAACAGCAGGCAAACAGACTGGAGCCCTGAAAACAAAGCCGTCGTCTGGGTAACAAACATTACTGTCCTACATCCACCGGCACAAAATGCCAAGCTTGCCTTTAGGCAGATGCCAGAAAACTAGCCCTAATCAGAATTTAGCGATGCTTCACAGTACTGCAGAAATGCAGGAACTGCTTTATTGAGCCATTGTTGTCATGCTAGTTGTGGATCTGAGCATGTAAAGATGGAGCTGTGTGATTTTAATTCAAATTCCTTAGCCTCGTAGTCCTTCACCATCTGCTGTGTATTTATCCCTCTGTTTGTCGTCAGTGCTCAGAGAGATAAATTGCTTCTCCGATCTCAGAGCCAGAACTTGCCCAAATCCCCGTCCTGCAAATGAGCACATGATGCAGAATGTTAACGTTTCTCAAAACTCTCGTGTTTGAATAATTTCCCCGCTGATGGACGTGTGTAGAATGTGATTTATTCTGCATATAGGTGATCCAGAAAAACAGAGGATGCAGCAGAAATGATCAGTTAATGAAACAAGTTGGATGCAGCAAAGGAAAAGAGGTTAAAAGGGTGGGAGGTGAACTGAACAGATGGGATGGATGGATTGATGGCTGGACCAGAAGCATGGGAAGGAGCTTGGGAGAGGAGGGGCAATAGGAAGGCTGAGGAAGAGGAGAGCAGTGTAAGAATAGTGGGGATAAGGGATCAAACGTGGAGGAGCAGTCAGAGAAAGCAAGTGGGATAAGCATGAAGGGAGGGCCAAATGAGAGGCAGCGTATTGTTCAGCTCAGCTGTGCAATGCCTGATTACAAAGCCTGATTACACAAAGATAACAATCTGATGTTGGTTCTCCCCAAGATATAGTCTAGTCAGAGCGAGGAAGAAGGCGGACAGGAGGTAAAAATAAAAGCACTGTCCGAGGACGTTCTAACTTTATACGTCAGCTTATCCTTCCTTTGTTTTCACTACAACAAAGCAAAGGCAGGAAAAAATAGAGGAGGAGAGAGAAGAAGGAAGGATGTTGTATTCAGCAGGCTGGTGGACTAATGAGTGTGGCTGACCTTTTATAATGTGATGATTATCGTACTTAAGCATAGCTTCATAAAGGTTTTTAGCATGTCTTCCCTTCATCAAACACCAGGAAAATTCCTTTCTCTGACTGAAAAAGCTGAAAATGAATCACTGACTACTGTTTTCCTGCTCATCGTGACCTTTGTAATAAGGTATCAGAGTTTAGTCACCAGTTCCTGAGAGGCACATCTTTGTTATGTGATGCTAAGTATTTGTAACCTGGAGCTTGATAGATATCTCATGTGTGGTCGCTGTCCTGCTTTTTGATATTTCCTTGGTTATGGATTAGAGTTTGACGCGGTGGGCTGTCCACTCAGGCAGCCGCTCAGTCCGTGTTTGTTTGTGCGCTTGCTGCTGCCTCACAGCGTCTGTTTTCTGTCTCCCCTCCAGGCTATCGGTGTTTCAAGGCAGTGTTGTTCCTCACCGGCCTCATGTTCGGCTCCGTGGTCATCTTCATGCTGTGCTACAAGGAGAGGGTGATGGACACTCAACTGAGCGTGGAGGCGTCCGTGGGCATCGGCCTGGGCATTGGAACCCTCTGTGGCCTGGTGACCATGTTGGTCCGCAGTGTGGGGTTGTTTATGGTGGGCCTCCTTCTGGGCCTGCTGGTCGGAGTGGCATCACTGGTGGTGAGAGATCCTAATTCTACAGATTACAACAAGCTAAACTAACTAAACTACTAACTAACTAAACTAAAACTAACCGTCCACGCTCTTTAAGGTCATGGAAGAGTTCTACCACCCCAGGACTGTGTGGGTGCCCCTGGGCATCCTCCTGGGCTCTGGGACATTGTTCGCCGTGCTCACTCTCCAGTGGCAGCGCTGCTTCGTCACTTTCTCCACAGCAACTTTCGGCTCCGCCATCATCACCGTCACCGTGGATTACTTCATCGAGCTGTTTGCTTTGGTACACTACATCTACGAGAGACTCAGGGTAGGTGTGGCCGTGGGCTTATCTGCGGTACGCGTGTCAGGCTCACTATCAACTATTCCATAAAGATATAACACTGTTATATTTGCAGGTGGCACCAAAGAAGCCAGTGTGCTGGTTCACCTGGGTCATCTTGGGGGTGTGGCCTGTCCTCGCCTTCCTCGGAGTGCTGATCCAGTGGAAAGTCACTGCAGAGGGATTTTCTCACACAGAGGGTGAGTGACGATATACACACGTGCATACATATGGACTCAGTTACCATCATTTCTCGTCAGGTTTTGCTAACAGGATGTTTCAGGAGCTGAGTGAGGAACATGAGAACCCCTCACTGATACTCTGAAAAATGGCTGACTGAAGCAGAATTCAGCTCGCCATGTCCTGTCTCATGCCGGCCACAGCCATAAGCTTCAGGCCGGTAAAAGTCTGCATCCGCCGCACATTTCTGTAATAGAGTGAACTTTAACCAGCTGCATACTGCAGCTTTACATCCACACATTCCAATATGAAAAGTATGAACGAAAGAAGCCTTCTGCTGGTCTTGCAGCGTCATTAGAACCAACAATAGAACATTCAGCAAAGATTTAGGAATTAAACACAAACATTCCACACAGAACTTTAATCTCAAAATATGGTTGTTATGTCATAGATCTTAGAAAGGGCTCTGCCAAGACTGCCTAATCCATTCTAATGTTATTAAAAATTCAATATGTTTGGCAGCCGTGAACCATAACCACTATAAAAGCCGGAATTTTATACTCACAGGAAAATAGAAACATACATCTCCATCTCTCTCTAACATTGTGACGGTTGATCTTTGCTGCTGTGTCACTTGTAGTGTAGGGACATAGCGTCAAATAATGGGATTAAACAGCCAGAAGCCATGGTTTTCACTCAGGACTTTGTTGGCAAACACATAAAGTAACCTTTTTGGTACTATTTTCAAAAATATGTTAGTGCACATCGAGAAAAAAGACATAAAGGAAATGTTGTAAAAAGAGAGAAGACTTTTTTTTTTAAATTTAAGACATTTTGCTGTGTTCTATCACCCATTTTTCGTTGTTTCCCTATTATGAAAACACACATAAACTCCTTACACCGACAGAATAATGATACCATCACAGCAGAAGGAAATAGAGCAAGGGCAGGTAATAATAATACAGAAACAAATATACTCTAATATTATGGCTGTCAGTTATTGGGGCATGAATGAGAGGAAAAACCATGAATGTTATTTAAGTTCCTGCTGTTTTAGACTACGGGTTATTTTCATTAAAGAATCAGGAGGAATTTAAATATACTGTATTTCCAGTGTGCTACATAATATATTGCAACTTTTAACTCTTGGCTTAGAATGTCTGCTTTTACCTGATTGAAACATACATTTTTGTAACCATCCTGGTAACAAAAAAAGAAAGAAGGACGGGGGAAGGGCAGGGCAGGATAAACTAGGGCAAACAGTAAAGGAGGTACCAGACTGGGGCAGTAAGAGATAGTTTTGTGTTGAAGGACTGATGTAGTTAACTTGTGTGGTGGTGTTAATGTTGGTGTGTTTGGACAGAGATGGAGCACACACACACACACACACACACACACACACACACACACATACAGCTGTGGCCCTCACAAAGAGAGACATACATCATTACACACATTACACACACACGCACACACACACACACAGAGCTGAGGTGGGGTTGGCCCAGCCGAAGAAAGGGAGCATCATTAGACACTTTCCCTGGCAGATGGTGCACAATAGATCTCTCTCTCTCACGCAGTCACCCCCCGCCCCCACAAACACACACACACACACACACACACACACACACACACACACACACACACACACACACACACAAACACATTCATTGAGGTCTGGGCCATATGAAAATGTTTACAATGCTGCTCTCTAATTCATCCACAGAATAAGACTAATTTTCAAACATGCACATACAGAAGGCTAACATGCAGTGAAGGGCCTGGATGTGTTTTACACACACGCTGCATACGAAGAGAGTGAGAATAACACGAGCACATTCACCCACTCAGAATATGTCAGGAGACAGGAGCTCAGCACAGATCCATGCTGCACAGAATCATATGGCTGTGGACTGACCGAATGGAATAAAAGAAGTGAAAATGTGAACATTAAGTTTTTACCCTCATTTTAAGACTGTTTTCTTCTGAGTAGCAGGGTTTTTTGAGGTTTTCTTTGGTTTTTTGTTTTGCTCTAGTGGTTTTGAGCCGACAGCAGCGCAGAGTCCAGCTCATGCGGATCCAGCAGCGTGAAGAGAGGCTGAAAAAGGACAAGGAGAACAAAAAGAAAAAAAAGCGCCAGAACCTGAAGTCCACACACAAGCAGAAGTCTCTAGCCCATCACCACCCGCACCAACAGTACCACCACCCCTCTGTGGCCCATCCTCATCACCAGCCTCACAGCTCACAGACGCCGAAGGTCCCGCCTTCTCAGACTGAACCGGGCTACCATCGCAAGGCTAATAACAAAAGACGATTTGACGGAGATGTTCTGTCGCCGGTGAGATGCGCCCAGGATGTGTTTATGCAGCATTTCATATGCATTAGCTTCGCATAACAGACCGTCAGGAATGTATCGTTAATTGCATTTTCTGGCATGAGCAGTGATTGAACTGTGATGTCTAGCCAGTGTTGCCCAGCAACCAACAAAAAAGCAGAACCTTACAGCTGCCAAGATTTCTTTTTTTTTTGTATGAAGCAGAGGAAGTGAGAGGGCGTTATCATTGAGCACTATGTGGTTTAGCGAAATCACATTATATTGATCATGTTGTGAGTGAACGTTTAATATTCCTGACTCAACCCTGTTCCATCTGTCTGCCCACAGAGTTACATCAGGAGTTTCAGGGACAGACACACGGAGAGACGAGGGTACTCTCACACTCGAATGATAAGCCGCACACACACGGGCGAACTGGACTACGACTGCGGCTCTCAGGTGCCCCTCACTGCCCCCACCGGACCCCCAGTTCGCATCTGAGGCAGCGAAAAGCAGCAAAAGCTCGCACAGACTCATCAGGAACCTTCTGGAGGAAATATTCCTCTGGCTCAAGATGCTAAAGCAGAAGTTCATTAAAATGGTTGCTTTTGGAAGCAACCGAGTCAATTTCATGCACATCAATAGTCGTCATGCTGTCTGACATCATATGCTCGGCTTTCCCTGCACTCTGGAAAAGAAGGAGACATTCTGTGGACTTAATTGAAACATAATTGCAGAACATTTGCTTCAAAGATTTTTTTGGTTGCTTTGAGCCATAAAGAGTCATTTTTAGCAGCACCGAGGAAATAATAGGAGCAGCTTTTGTTCTCACTTGGAGGTCTACAGCATTTCAAATGAAAAAGCTGCATGTGGTTTTCAACGTATTGCGGGTAATGAGACCAGTTAAAAAAGGAAATGAATTTTCTCAAGGATACCAGGCAGAGAAATGTAATGAAAAACGTCATAAACAGCATAAAAAAACACTCACTGAAGCCAGAAGACAGCTCCTTTCATTGGAAGGTCATCAAGTCAGTCTGCAAATCCATGCGCCAAAGGCTTCTGATTCCTCAAAATGCAGAATATTCTTTATTTTATTTTGTAAAAGGGATCTGCTTCAAAATCCTTTTTTCCTTTAGGCCCTCATAGATCTGATCTTTCCTCTTTGTGCTGTATTTAACATTTTTGTCTGCTGAAGTGCTGTAATGTCTGTTTTTCATCATCTATACATGCTCGGAGACAACATCCTCAAACTGCTGTGTGCTGATGCCGAACCCTCTCTGAGAGTTTGAAGAGGATAAGACAAGACGGCCAAAATGTTAAATATAGTGTACTCACACGTGTGAGTGGACACATGAGCCCTGTGGCAAATAAAAGATTAGACCAAATTTTGGTCTAATCAAAAGGGGGGGATTCGTTGTAAAATATGTAAAAGCACTCCGTAACCTCCCCTCCTCCCTTTTTTCCGTAATGATCTGAATAAAATGTCAATATTTTGCTTCAACGACAAGTCGAGGGCTTAATTTTGCGAAACTTTCTTGAAATATACAGGAGATACTGCAAAGGGCGCCCTCTAACGTTTACCACTGGACCTTTTTCCATTGTCTGTGTGTTTCTAGCTTTGCCGTACATGCATTCACACGTACATTGTTTTGTGGTTAATATTTACGAACTGGACCAGAATTTGATTGTCATGGCAACCTGATCTCTGTAACAGACAGAAATCCGGTTCAGAGGGACAGAGATGGTCAGCCACTGGAGAACCACTGCATGAAAGTCAGCGTGTTTCCACGTTGTCAGTGTATCATTGTTGTCAGGTGAAAACCTCAAAACTCCCCCAGTTTCAGCTGTAGGCCCCACAGGGGCCATAAGTGTGTGAACGTGTGAATCCCCAAAGATGAAACTGCAGCTAATCGTGAAATCCGAGCTAGCAGAAATGCACCTTGTGTTTTCCCTCCTTGTCCTCCTCTCTCTGTTTACACCGTCTGGTTTAAAGGGCTTTTGTAAAGGAAACCGTTTCTCTCCTCCTGACACAAGTTGTCATCTCCTGTCTGCTGTATCAGTGTTTGTTATATTTAGCTGTAGGTTTCTGTCTTCTTTTGTGGTTTCTAAGTTGTGCGCTTGCAGCATCGTCCCTGTCTCGACAAAAACAAGGAAATCACAGATTCACAGCTCTCACCTCTACATTCCTCTCAAAATGTCTTCTCAGGCTTCCAGATGCTTTTGTTTTCAATTCCCCGTGATGTGCATAGCTGCTGAGTACATGTTGGAGAACATTGTAAATACTGAACAGTAAATTATTTGTCAGTGTACAAATGATTTGTTTTATCTTTTGTCCATCTGGTTATTTTGAATTTCTGCTTAATTTTGTGTTATGTTATGTACCATATGTACAGTTCATTTAATTTGGTGGGATGACCAACATCTGCAAACAATCCGAGCCTTGATGTTTATTATTATTATTATTATTATTATTATTATTATTATTGAGCATGGATTTATGGACCTTATATGATAAACATTGTGTGTCTGCTCTCTGTCATCCACTGTCATTTATTTGGGGATGGGGACAGGACATCTGGGTTGAGGATTTGGCGACATCTAGTGGTGAACCTGCAGACGCCTGGGATGTAACTGTGTTTATCTGGCTGCCGGGGGTCTTCCAGGTCCAGAGGTTTATTGTGGCAAACATATTTAGAAATGAATTTTGTAATTTGAAGAGTTGGTCAGCCCTAAAGACACAACAAGGTTCTAAGGTGGATTTAAGGAAAAGCTGTTGTTGCATGTTCTCCTCTCATGTCTCTTCTCTTTCAGCATTTTTTCTGCCCCTCATTCTGCATCCCTGCTTTTTTAATCTCTGCTGACATTTTCAGTCCAGTGACTTCAGACAAACCGCACAGACGCCAGAGTTGCACAGACTTGCTTCAGAGTTAATCTGCTTTCAGCTGGATACAAAGCGCGAGCAGAACCAGCTCATTAATCAGTCATTGTTCGCTTTATGCCACGCCGAGACCACCGATAGAACGGATGATTTCAACAGGGCTGCAGCTCTTGCTTTCCGTCGAATTAGATAGCAACAAAAGAGAATTGAGAAAGAGTTTGTCAAAGAACCGCTGCAAAGGCCTCGTGGACCCTGGGAGACTTATTCCATTTGTAAAAAGAGACCCACCAGTGACAAATGATAATAAGAAAATGTCTTTATTTGAGAACTCTGGCACAGTGAAGCAGTTTTACACCATCGTCTCACACGGTCAAACACGACTTAGCTGAAGCTTCAAACATACCTGGTTTCCTTTTCTCAGTAGATGTGAGTGTTCCTGCCAACATCTCACTTCCCTCACATCACATTAAACCCCTTCTCTTAATCAAGTTATACAGATATTTGAGTTTCAGTCTGATGATCGGACTTTTGGTACTTGAGGTTGATTTGTGGTGCACCTTAACAGACTCCCCTGTGCTTACTTGACCAATCCATTTCCCTTCTTGAGTTTAAGTCTACCCTTGCTATAGATTTAGCAGTTTTTCAGACAAATATGTGTGTTTTGGGAGAAGGAGGTAACACAAACAAGGCAAAATTCCTGGAATGAACTTTGTTGCAGCAACACTCCACACTCTTCATCTGGTTTCACTGTGACTTTACCGGTTCTGTTTCGTGTAAATCAAGGCTTTGGTAGGAAAAAATACGGATGCTTTACTACGTTCTATGACAGCTTTTCTTCGGTTGCCTCTTCCATGTTACATGATGTCTTGCTGGTGTTGCGTAGACTCACTGACAACCTGAGGAGGAGAGAAGAGCTGCTGTGAGGATGAGGGAAGAAAATGCAGGCATTCATTTTCCGTGTAAGTGGAAATTCAGTGGAAAAAGCAGAGTGGGGGTGTTTGCTAGCAGCTGTAGAGCAGGTGAAGCGTCAGGGTGACGAGCAGGTCCTGAGAACAGTGGAGCTGAAAACTGCATGTGCGGTTATAGTAGCAATGCAATCATTCATTTAATTTCTAAATCTCCTAGTTTGCTTCAGCCTTTTCAAACTGGTGATGATGGGTAAACTCAGACTTACAGACTGGGCAGTACTGCCCTGGCTCATTGAATACATCATCTGGATGAAAATATAAGTGATTGTGTCTCAAAATGCAACCTTCATTTCTCAAAATATAAAGTAAAGCGATTTTTTTAAATATTCCCAATTCTTTGATTTAAAATTTTGAGAAGAAAATATATTAAAGGGGATGTGTTAGGAATGTTAGAAACAGGACTACTAGGGTGTTCAAACCTCTCCATCACGTGTCTCGATGGTCTTGATGAGGACAGTCTTCTTCGAGTGAACCTCTGAGCCACGCTGAGGCTGGGACTCAGGACTAGTCTCTGGAAGAAAAAGGATCAAATGTCACACAGCCTGATTGGCTACAAGGTTGAGGACATTAGTTACAGTGTTTATCCCCTAGACGTGGCCTTTACAGCTCACAGGCCTGATCAATCGCAGTAGTGTTTAACACATCATTCGCAATTACAGCTGCAGCAGTTTTCTCTAGCCAAAGTGGTCGCTAGAAGAGAGTCAGTGCATATTTCAACCTGAAATACATTGAGTGGTGAGGATAAAGCACAGTGCCTTATAACGTATTACTGATGTGCGGTTTCCCTTTTACTCTTGTAAGTGCCATCATAACTGCATTTTTTAAAACCGTGCCACACAGTGGTCAGAATGTGTTACTGCAAGTGTGGGGCGTCTAATGCCCTCAGAATAGCACTTTCCTTATAGAGTCAGAAACTATAATTAGATGTTTTTACCCATCCCCACCTCCCCCCCCCCCAACTGATTACAAAATGTAAAAATTGATTTTTCAGTATTCCTGAGTGAGAGCAGAAAAGTGAGCTGTTTCTTTCTTTTATGTACCTCTAAATCCAATGGAGGAATAAGCAGACTGTAGAGGAACAGTGGTGGTGATCCTGCAGGGAAGACAGACACAAAGTGAGAATCACAGGAAGAAATACCATACAAATGACACACACAATCTCACACACACCTGCTTTCCTCGCCTTCCAGCAGCTTGCGGTAGGTGGCGATTTCTATATCGAGGGCCATCTTCACGTTGAGGAGGTCCTGGTACTCTCTCAGATGACGAGCCATGTCATCCTTTTAAATCACACGAAATTTTAAGGTGAAATTAAAAGTAAGAATAAAACTGTAAAGAAATCTGAGGGAACTTTTGCAGTTGAAGAGTGCTCCTATTTTTTTTTTTGAAAAACCAAAAGGGCAATCACCTTCATCTTGGCAATGTCTGCCTCCAGTCGTCCGATGGTATCCTGATAACTAGCAGCCTCCCGGCCCATGCGATCCTCCATGTCTCTCATCTGGCGCAGCAGGGATTCGTTCTAAATGGGAGCAACGATGTGAAATTGCAATTGGGAGAGAGTGAACAAAAGATGTCCGCAGAGCGGTAATGTGTGGTTGAGAGCCTGCAGTCAATACTCACAGTTCCCTTGAGTGAGTCAATCTCGCAGGTGTAGGACTGGATCTGGTGTCTGTACTCCATGGTCTCCTGTTTGGCCTGACGCAGTGCATCGTTGTTCTTATTCACTGCCTGGTTCAGATCAGACACCTGACGAGAGATGGGCAAGACGTTTTAGCAACTGACGGAGACTATTTGAGAGTGTGTGTCTGTGTGTGTATGTGTGTGTGTTTCTGCCCTACCTTAGACTTGTACCATTCCTCAGCCTCTGAGATGTTCTTGGCGGCGATGCCCTCGTACTGCACGCGGATGTCCCTCAAGGCCGCAGTCAGGTCTGGTTTGGACATGTCCATCTGGATCTGGACCTGAGTCTCCTGCATCTGGTTCTGCAGTTCACGGATCTCCTGCAAGATGGCAGTAGACACAAAGTTCAGGATTTCCAGTTAGGCGTAATCAAAAAGGACAAGAAAAGAAATCAGATATCAACCCAGTGGGCACAAGGTCCGTTGCATTTTGTGAAACCAAAAGGTTAAAAATAATAACCTTTAGGACTACTCAGCTGTCTTCTTCTCTATCAAAAGGTATAAATAGCTGAGCAACTGTTCACACTCTCTGCTTATCTGCTTCTCTTTCGCTCTATCACACGCACATACGGAGAGAGAGAGACACGAACAACAGCTGACGCGCTCTCTTCAGCGTATCACCAGTTCAGCATTTCAGAGAGGTCAGAGTTTGAGGATCAGACGCAGTGACAGAAGGGGACCTGGACTGTGCTGACAGGTGTCTGAGAGTGTGTGCTTTGAAGCCGTTGGGGCAAATGCTATAAATGCATCTGCTGCTCTCACAGCAGTTAGCGTACACAGGGCCTGTTGACCTAGATCGTCGTTGCACCGCGGTGTAACTAACGCAGACCTTCAGCTCAGTGAGTGAGACCAGCCTGCAGGTGGAGCACACAAACACACCTCCTCGTGGATCTTCTTCAGGAAGGCGATCTCCTCTTGCAGACTCTCAATGCGTCTCTCCAGGTCCAGCCTGGCCAGAGTGGCATTGTCAACATCCTGGATGAAACACAGTGGGGGGAAAAGACAGAAAATGGCCCAGATTGAATGTTTCAGTTTTGTTTTTTGGTTTTTTTTTCAAAATTTCAGAAGGTGAAATGAGCCGACTCACAGCTCTGAAAGCGGAAAGGTTGTTCTCGGCCTCCTCCTTCTGGTGAATCTCATCCTGCAGTCTGGGGAGGAACAACAGCAGACACAGTTAGTGGATCCAGGGATGGTGGCTTCTCCAGAGACTGGTCCTTCCACAGCTATCAGTTCTCTTCTCTTTTACAAGAGATTCAAGCAGATATCACATTATGGCTTTACTGTGAATCCCCATCCACACAGACCCCCACTAGTTTCTCAGCTTATCCAAAAGGTGAGGAGGTGGAGGAATGAGAGGTCAGCCTGGCAGGGGATGGTTCCAAATATAACATTTCACTAGGCGACAAATGGAAGTGCAGAAGACGTGCGAGTAATGTGCACAAAATATACTGCACCAACATAGCTTTGTCATGCTTCACTCAAGACCTCAGCTTGGAAAAAATGAAATCAGCTGATGGAGTTTAATAATGTTGCTGGCTGTCGCTGCACCAGACGATCCAAATACACAGCACTGAGCCAGTAACTACAACTAGACACCTCAGAGGTATTCCCATCATCACCATCCCACACACACACACACACACACACATGCATGCTTGAATCTCCAAAGGTCATCAGAAAATGTGATTTTCTTCTGATTTTATAATCACTGAATGTTCCTGTATTTAACTCAGTTTGCTTTAGGGCTGTTTTGGTTTAGCGAAGAACTTTCCTACCTGATCTTGAGTTTCTGCAGGTCGTCAGCCAGGTTGTCCCTCTCCACCTCCACCCGGGCACGTTGGTTGGACAGGGCCTCAATCTGCCTCCTCAGTTCCCTCATCTCCTCCTCGTACATCTCGGCCACACGTCCGGGTCCCTCGCGGTTCCTCAGCTTCTCGATCTCCACGGTGAGGGCCGCATTCTGCTGCTCCAGGAAACGCACCTTCTCAATGTAGCTGGCGAAGCGGTCGTTGAGGTGCTGGAGCTCTGCCTTTTCGTTGGTCCTTGTGTTGAGGAAGTCCTGGTTCATGGCATCGGCCAGGTTGAAGTCGAGTTTCTCTCCAGAGTAGGTGCGCAGGGCTGTGGAGGACCCAATGCCTGCACCCATGGGTCCTGAGGAGACCCTGTAGCTGGAGTAAGAGGGAATGCTGGCGCTCTTGACCTCATAGATTCGGGAAGACATGTGGCTTGAAGCAGAGCTGTGGCCACCACCTCCGACGGAGGAGAAGAGGGAGGACATTGGGGATGAGCCGACACCAGAGCCGAAGGTGCGGCGGTAGGAAGACGCAGTCTGGGCTGAGGAGTAGGACTTGCTCATGGCTGGTTGGGAGTCTGCTCGTTCGGTGGCCTGGCTGATGAAGCTGATGAAGACCCAATGTCCTGCTGGGCAACTGAGAGAGCAAAGATGTGAAGGATTGCTGGGCGCAGCGCCGCTATTTGTAGCTCTACCCCACCCACGTCTACCCCCAACCACACCCCCCCGATCTCCCACGATCTCCTACGCCTACTCCACCCCTCCACTGTAATGCCACCACATTTTCAAACACAGAATTTAAAAAAAAAATCTACAGTTAACAATGTCTAATTCTGTCAAAGCAAAGAGAAAGAGGACATTTGAAACACTGATACTGGAAGGCTGTTTTTGAATATACTTTCAGTTTGAGTACGACTTTGTATTAGTCCAAAAACTTGCATCATGAAAAAAAAACACAAACATTTAATAACATTTAATAACACAAACATTTCTCTGTGTGTTTTATTGTCAAGAAAGTCAAGACTTTTACAGGAAAAGATGTCGGTAAACTCTGAGTGCCAGCTGCCAGCCCCCAGTTCAGCTGTCAAAGGTTTCAGGTTCGACCTCTAGAAAGGGCGGTGGTCTGGCTTCTGGTGTTGTTACCAAGCGCAGACCTTGATTTCTTTTGGCTAAAAGCACCTCACAAGGACCTAAAAGAGTTTTAAATAAGAAAAATATATCAATAGAATTTGTTTGTGAGTAATAGAAGGGCTTGAACTAGTGTTAACAGTTTAGGCAGGAATACAATGGAAGGCCAGATGTAACGTCCTCACAAGGATAACTGGTCTATGTGTGTGTGTGTGTGTGTGTGTGGGTTGGGGGGGTGTTTTATAGAGTGTGTCACTGAGTTTCATTGAATAAGCTTTAACGAAATGGCCCGTGTCATTAAAGAAATCGTTGAAAGAACAGTTGGATATCGCTCATTAATCTCTCCCCCCACTGAGGGAAACTCAGACAGTGTTTTTCTATTTTCTTCCTCAATGTAGCGAAACAGCTCCGGGTCAGACGTCTGATCACATTCTCCTGCAGCCGCATGTGTCCAAACACGCAAAGTTGCCAAATGCATTCAAAACTAGAAACGTTTCCAGTGTCGTCCAAATGGTTTTATGTAATACTGGCGATTTTTTGCGCCCCAGCCGGGCAGTAACTATAGAGTTACAACAGTTATGGATTTACCCTTGTTACACGATAAGCCTGCTGGGAAGGTCAGTCACATTCTCCTCTGCACGTACACACACTCGCCACAAGAATGTGCAGCTCGGCCATTCCAAGAAGGCCTAAATGCATCATTTTCACGACTGAAGAGTGCAGTAACTCAGGTGTGTTTATTTCTAGCAGGTCAGGAGAGAATAAACGGATCCCACAAGCTCAGCGTCCAGTTCTCTGGTTAAAGCACGACAAAACAGCAACATTCAGTTCACTTCCTTTATTCTTTGTTACTTTGTAGAATCTAACAGCAGTCTCTCAGAAGTCAGACAGAAATCTCCCACAGTCTTCAGATGATTGTTCCTGTCAGACAGCCGGGGCTGCAGATTAAAGCTAGCAGACACGCTCGCGAGGTATCTCTATCCCTCCCTGAGTCACAGGACCTCGTGTGTGTGTGTGTGTGTGTGTGCGTCTGTAACGCTATTTAAAATGGCAATGATGAGATACTAAACATTGCTCTAAGAGCACATAGATAATACATTAGAGTTGATGGCTTCCTACAGCCATTAAATGTTCCTGGAGGCGCCGTGGGTGGTGGTGGTGGTAGAGATGGGTGGAGCTCTGCTTGGTGTCACCTGAGGGTGTAAAAACCAAAAATCCCCAGATAAGTGGAAATTTTAATAGTTGTATAATGGGTGAAACACAGCGTTTCGGTTTCCCTGTCAAAGCAGATCAGAGGTGGAATAAAGACAGTCGCACACAGGCGGTAAGAAATGATGCAACTCTGGTGCTGGTGGTGCAAAGATGAGCAAATCATCCGTGCTATTCTGAAACAGGCGGAAATGTGTGCGCTCGTGGGGGGGCGTTCATGTGTGGTCATGCAGCCATTTGCATGTGTGTGTGTGTGTGTGTGTGTGTGTGTGTGTGTGTGTCAGCTGCTGGTAGGGTCAGCTTTATTTTTGGCCTTCCCGTTCAAGCTGTTATCCAACCACGTTCCCAAAACAGATCATGTGACTCAGGTGGTCGTCAGGCGCTTTTAGACAGACATTTGGTCATTTTAATGACTGGCAAAAGTCCGATATCAAATGAAAATAGCACCTGACACACACTGGTGTCTGTCTATCTATCTATCTATCTATCTATCTATCTATCTATCTATCTATCTATCTGTCTGTCTGTCTGTCTGTCTGACTGTCTATCTATCTACCTACCTATCTATCTACCTAGATAGATAGATATCTATCTATCTATCTACCTACCTACCTACCTATCTATCTATCTATCTATCTATCTATCTATCTATCTATCTATCTATCTATCTATCTATCTATCTACCTGTCTGTCTGTCTGTCTGTCTGTCTGTCTGTCTATCTATCTATCTATCTATCTATCTATCTATCTATCTATCTATCTATCTATCTACTATCGTATCTACCTGTCTGTCTGTCTGTCTGTTCGTTCGTCTATCTATCTATCTATCTATCTATCTATCTATCTGTCTGTCTGTCTGTCTGTCTATCTATCTATCTATCTATCTATCTACCTGTCTGTCTGTCTGTCTGTCTATCTATCTATCTATCTATCTATCTATCTATCTATCTATCTATCTATCTATCTATCTGTCTGACTATCTATCTATCTACCTGTCTGTCTGTCTGTCTGTCTGTCTGTCTATCTATCTATCTATCTATCTATCTGTCTGACTATCTATCTATCTACCTGTCCTGTCTGTCTGTCTGTCTGTCTGTCTATCTATCTATCTATCTATCTATCTATCTACCTATCTGTCTGTCTATCTGGACACGTCAGAGATCCATTGTGCCTCTCCAGAACCTCCAGAATTAGCGCACCAGGCCACGCTATCATAGTGTGTGTGGTGCTCTTAACAACGACACCCAACAGCCCCAGACACAGAGTTAATATCTGACCTGCAGCCTGGAATAACCACTCATCTTAAATTAGCCACCACATTCCAGCAGAGCCAGTGTTCACACACACCCACGCTGAATCTGACAATATCTGCAGTGAAGCAACAGAATGAATCAATAAAATAGAGAAAATATAATGTAAATGTTTTCGATTTAATCTCCCAAATGTTATTTGGAAATCATCCTTTAGTGGATTTAGTCATACTGTGAACAATTTAGCTCTCTGCCACCTGTGAGATAATGAAATACAGATTTTAATACAATCAATAAAATGTTGGAGCAGCAGGTCTGTGACAAACCACCAGACCTCAGTATAAATGTCTATTCAGGCGTAATTAAAACAGTATTTAAGGAAATGTATCACAGTAAGATCTGCTGCATGTGCGCATGAGGGGTGTTGAGATCGCTCAGGATACAAGTTGCCTAGCAACCAAAGCAAGCGCTCATACACACATGCCAGAGATGAGTCGTCATAAGGAAACGACACAAGGACGAAGGTCTAAAGAGAGCAGGTGTGTGTTACTGTGTGGCATCATTGTTATTTTAGACAAAAATCACTGCAGACGTGTTTAGATCTATGATCAGAAAGATAAGTTATTAAAAGAAAACGTGGTTATTTTATAAATGCGCTGCTCTATGATACAGTTGGGAATACACGTACGAAATCAAACAAAATAATTGATGTATGATTCCTTGTTAAAAAATATATTTTTTACTGAAAATGAAAACTCAACAGGAGTCAAACATGATGCTTGTTGCATTTGTTTCCAGACTGACGTAAACAGAAATTCTACCACCTACTCATGAACACTAGAGGGCGGAAGAGGACAACAAAATGTATAAAGAGTTCATCCGTAAACTGGAAATCTGTTGTTGTAATTGTGCTAAATGTCTTGGTGTAGATTCCATGCACTCTCTTCCTGTGTGACAATATGTCGTAGAAGTATTTGTTTTACTGTCCAGTGAATCCACACTAGCTGACTGAAGAACGACGTGGGAAGTCAGAGCCAACAACGGGCAGATCTAATCAATGTCAGCATCAGAGCGGACATCAGCTGATAGGAAATTGCTCTGTTTGTCACCAGTCTTATTTCCATGGTAATGCTGCTGTGTGTTTTGCAATAAATTTCGGCTTGCATACGTAATTATCTGTTTAAAGTCTTTAGCCATGCTTGCAATGACCTTTGACACTAGCCTGCTCACCCCTAATGTTTCTCATTTGAAATGAGAAATTAGGAGTAATATTAAGACATTATGATAAGAAAAGGATGACTTTGAGCTTTGACCTACAGTGTGTAAGTTAAAAACACAAAATAACACACATTTGAAATACCCCATGCAAATACATTAGACATTATGTCATTGTTGTGGTTGGTCAACCAAAAGATGGAGATGTGGGGTCAAAGGTCAGCCATAGGCTGTTCATGCTTACTTGTTCACGTCGGGGTGTGGGGGGTTGCGATTCCCTCTCTGTTTGAAGGACGTGATGACGTGCAAGCCCCTGTTTCTTCAATCCATCCCTTCATTTTGCAATTGCGCTGTCAGAAATCGATCGAAAAGATCTGCGCTAAACCAGCAGCCTCTGATCTAAACCACGCCCACCCCCCTCCCGTCTTGCGTGAGGAAACTGGTTTTTCCAGCAGCCTTTTATTCTCGTTTTCCCGTCACATTCCCGTCCTGCGCCCCGTCCGACCGTGATGGGGATTTGAAGGCGGATGCGCAGCGGCAGCATCTTCCCCTCGGCTCGTCTCCTCCGCTGCTGCGGGAATCATGCAACACCTCAGACCTTGGCGAGCTCTGCTGCTCCTCGCCGTGCTCCACCAGCCAGGAACCTCCGAGAAATACGGTAAGATGAGGAGAAGGAGGACGAGGAAGGTGGTTGTAACTGCTGCAGTATTTATCGAACGGGCTTTGGCTCGCGGGCTCTTCATTCAAAGGTGTTTTTGTCACTCAAAATGACCTCAAGTGGATGTTTGTTTGCCACGATCCGATGAGCTCAAACGAAATCAGAGGCTTTAATTCTCATTAATTTTGTACTAATGAGTGTGATTTCTGTTCAGAAGCATCATCGAAACCTCTGAGTGTAGTTCGGAAACGCGTCCAAAACGCATCCAAAGTTTGTTTACTGAATTAGTTTTCTGTCCAGGATCAGACTCTCATCTCCCTCCTGGTATTATTATTATTATTATTATTATTATTCGATTAAGTTGTTGTTTGATGGCAGATGCTTGAAGTGCCACGGTGTGAACCCGTTGCCACGAATGCAACAGGTGAATTATTACCCAGAGGCCTCAAAGATGGCGTTTTTGGTTTGTTTTTCACAAAGTGTGTTTGCACAGAGCTGTGTGTCACCCTCACGAATTTCATGGACAGTGGTGCGAATGTTTCAGCCCTTTATGGAAGCACATCAGTGGACTCTCACACATGAAACAGTGTATTATTATTTAAAGAAGCTGCAAAACTACATTTTCTATGCAGAAGACCTGAATATAAAAATCATACTTACAAAACAGATTTAAAACCATCATGACTCTAAAATCCATCCAGCTGTAAATTACAGAGAACAGCTGGAGAGAAACTACTGTTGCCTCCTGTCGTCCTCTTGTTCACCCACACTCGTCTTTTTCTAGCTCTCATCTCTGTTCTTCTACACATAAGCCCATCTATCTGTTTATTTGATTATCCATCCATTCATTTCTCTCGCTCTCTCTCTCACACACACACATACGCACGCACACAATGTGCACGTTATATCTGTCATCTCTGCAGCCAGATATTTCCCTCATGTCTGACACGCTGTTGCCATGACGAAAATGGTGCAATTACTACAAATGTTTTCGCTTTTCAACATTTTCAGCATGTTAAATATATGCTACCAGGTTGGCCGTGGCCTTTAGATGCCCAGTTAGTGGTGCGTTTACTGCTCAGTGTTGATACAAAGAAATAAAATCTCTATGTCTAATACTGTCCTGCAGAAAGAATGAATGAATGAATGAATGAATGAATGAATGGTAGCTTCAGGGTGGGTGCATGTTGACTCAGTCTCCCACAGAGAAGCATCTCTGGATGAGTGCAGCACAGAAACTTGATTTATTCCGCCCGTTACGGAATGAAAGTCTGGTTCGGGTGTCAGGCCTGGCGCCGTAGAGGTCACCGGTCACCACAGAGTCCATTCTCTGCATATTACTCAGAGAAACTGAGGGTGCGTCACTCACGGCTGATGCTTCGTCCATTCTTCATCTCCTGCAGCATGCCTCCGCTGAGCTGTGCTCCTGCCACCTGCTCCTTTCCCGTGTTTTCTATCACCTTGAGCAAATGTCACGTCACCGTGATTTTGTAACATTTGCCTGGATTTGTGCCAAACTGGATTTCTGGTCTCTGGGCGAGATTTCCGCAGCACAACGCGACTCAGCTGTTGTTCCAGCGTTTGTTGTGCGTTTTGAAAATTTAGATTTCAAAAACCTCCTCTTTATATTTTGGGATTAATTGCCGATGAACAGATGGTGACTCAGTGCGAATGAAAATACAAAAGAATAATTTTGCTTTGCAGGTTAGCTGTTGTTCTTGGTGCTAATGAATAGAACACTTGTGGAAGATGGTGCTTCTAAATTGCCCCAGTGCAATTATGGAGTGAAAGTCTTTGAGAGTAAGTGCAGCGTAGGCTGACGTCAATTCTGTTAAGAGCTTGTAGAAGATGAAGGTTGCGAGTGGGAGTATTGTTATTTATGATATTTTTGATAGCGCTGTGTCGGTTGGTTGGGGGATAATTGGATGAGGAAACAAAGCTAACATTATTTGACTGGTACTCTTTCTTCCTTCCTCAGGTTGTCTGTTTGAGAGAAAACTATGCACGAGAGATCAGTTCTGCTCAGATGGTGAGTAAACACACACACACACATGCACATCCCAACCCTTTATTTTACATTTATATGTAACTCTTTGTCCTAAAGCCTAGTCTTGCTATTGTGGGGCTACAATTTTTTTGGTCCAGTTTGGAACCTGCTCATGATTGGGCCCCTCACCCTCCCTCATGGCGGGTCATTAGGAACGTGTCGCTGTAAAGATGGTGCCTGAAAGCGCAGGTGACACTTTTTTCCCCTCTCTTCGCTCATTTGCTACCTTCCCTCGTTTCCAGTCTAAGCCCCTCCTCTGCCCCCAGCTGTCTCCATGGCAACACTGACATCACGGTGAGGTCGACACCCCCACAGTTGTTGTGCTAATACGCTGATGAGTCACTGGCACACACTTGTCAGAATGAAAAATGGATCTGCAGACAGACGAAACGCAGAATCAACAATAAAACATTAAAAAGCAGCTCTCACATATATGTGTGCTCTTACATTAGGTGGACATACTAGGTTGGAAAATGGAGATCACTCGTAAAGGTTTTCTTTAGCATTTATAAATAACTATGCATAATATATTAAATACACTGTCATCTCTAATAATGGTGATTAAAATGGACTAGCTGGATTCAGACTGGCGTTAGAAACAGGAGAACTCCCTCCAGCTTGTGACACAGTCAGCTACAGTCTTCAAGTTTAGTCAAACAAAGGTGTTTTCTGCACTTCTGGCGCTGTTCTCATGCATACTGTCCACTGTTTCTCCTCCTGTTGGCTTCCTTTGACCTGATGATTCAGGTTGCACGGACGTCCTCCAAGGCTCCGTCCTTCTTCTGCACGATCTGGGATTTATTATTTCTTTTCAATAGATTATTCTTTTTACATAGGGTTTGTTTTTTTCCATTTTTGACCACTAATAGTTTAATTAGTAATTTAAGAGAAAAGAACAGAGGCAGAAAACTCTGTTCTAGCTCCTTTTGCATGTGTAATAAGCAGATCATTTTGATTAGCATGGAATAAATTCTTTAGACATCTCTTTTTTCTCTGAGGCAAACAGTGTGTCCCTTTTAAATATATCCCCCCGGCCCCTCTGTTGAATGCTTGAAGCGGCTCAAGGTTCCCTGCACAGAGATGCTACATACGCAAAGACTCTGCTCTCAAAATAGCCCCAATCCAATCAGGGCATGCAGTTTGCTTCCTTCTCTCCATCCATCCATTCCTCCTTCTCCTGTCCCCTCGTCTCTGTCACTGGGACCTTTGTGTCGGTTCAGTTCACTGCCGGTTTATTTGGCAGATCACATCAGCTGAACCTGGTGACAGAGATGAACACATAGATTTATTTATGTTCTCTGTTGTTTCTGAAAGGGAGCATACGTGAATGCCCAGCACTTCATATTCTCTCCATCCTGCAGGAAAAACACCATTTCCGCCAACAGGAACATGTTTGTGTTAGTTCTGATGTGTTAGCCAGTCAAAGAACCGCTGTGAAAAGTTAGATTTAGTCCACGAGAGCCTGCGGTGACTCATCAGTGCACCAGATTACTCACCACCAGCGCCGCTCTGTCTTTATTCCAATCACGCCACAGACCGACAAGGTTTTTCTTGTCCAATATCTTCACTTTTGAGAAAATACTGTCATGTTTTTCACAAACTTTTCAGTTTCTGGGAAATGTTTAAATTCACACTGTGGGCTGGATGCCATCTGGCCTGTTCTCTGTCCAACACTGAACACAAACCAGAGCTCCGCTTTCTCTGATAAAACCTTCCTCTTCCTCTCTGTGCCGTTTCCCTCCTCCCAGATGGACTGTTCGGTCAGTGTCTCAGCTCCAAGCAGGACAAGGTCCAGTACCAGGTCTCGGTCCCAGTGCTGAAGAGGATGCAGGAAGTCCTGAAACAGCTGATGCTGCAGGGTGACACTGATTTTCCCTCAGATAATACTTCTATATCTTGGCTTTGAGACTTGGGATGGTTATTTTAGAATGGCTGTTTGTGAATTTAAACCTGCAAATGTTTGCATTTCAGTAATAGTTCACACTGTTCTACAATCCAGAGAATGGGTGCTGTTCCTCTTCTTTGTGTCACATGCTGAATTTGAAGATTAAAAATGGACACAAAGAGCTCCCCCGAGTCAAGACTTATTTGGTCGGATGAGTTTCCTCCATCTCCCCCAGCTAATGCACTCAGCAGGCGTTGTTGAGATTGATGTCCAATAAGCTACATCCAAGAAATGTGGCTGTGTGAGAGTATCACTTAAGCCTGAAAGAGTCTGTGGCCGTTCTGATGGCCTTGTTATCGAAGTCTTGGACACAGACCCTCCTACACAGCAGACGGAGGTGGGCGGCGTTGGCTAACCCTTAGCTGCTCAGAGTCATTGCGGTGGGCAGATCTCAGGGCAGGGTTGATTCCGCCCAACACACCCAGAAACTGACCTAGAGACTGTGTGACACGCAAACACTGGCTGAACCCTCGTAGATGTTTTGTTCTGCGCTTGTGCGGAAATCCATTCATAATCGGAGCACTTTGAAGGAACCCTGCAAAGAATTATTGATTTTGGAAGATCTTTTTCTTGTTTCTCATCTCACACTCTCGGCTTCACCGCAGGTCTTTCCTGGCAAGATGACATCACCCAGTACATTTTATCAAAGGAGCTGAAGAGAGTTCCCCACACCAGTCGGGCATCCAAGCCCAATCCCTCATCCCCCTCGTCCTATTCCCTGCAGTAAGCGCCCTATTTACAGGGACCTTTGCAACTTTGGTGAATGTTCTTCCAGAGTCACCTCATCTTCTGTATTAGGTCCAAACAGCACCTGCCCCATCACCACCATACTTCCAAGTTGGGGTCATCATCATCTCCTGGTGAGAACTATGTGGATTACATGATCCTTGAGACCCCTCAGTCTCCAATGAACATGCAGACAGCCTCCATGGACCCATACGTGTACCATCAGGTAGCCAAAACTCCTTTATATGTGTAAAAAGACAAGTTTATTGTAAAAAAAAAAAAAAAAAAACGGGATCAGATGTAGTAAACTCTATATATTATTACATATGTTGTTGAACTGGCGTCATGTCTGTCATTTCAGCACAGATATCAAGATGATGCTCAGCAGTTGCTCACTGGGGCAGGAGGTGCTTATGCCCGCCCCTCCTCAAGGGCCCAGGCCAATCAGAGAGAGCGGGAGCGTGACAGGCAGCTGCTACAGGAAGCTTTGTCTCTATACTTGGCGTCCGCCCAGCCATCATATCGTCACCGAGGGGCTGCGGCCATGGCTCCCGCAGGTGAACATTTACAAAGGAAATAGTTCTGACAAAGACAGACAGATCAGAGAATTCTGTTCTGCACACAAATGTCCTATTCTGCCATTACGTCCTCTGCTGTCAACAGGTCTGCCTTATTATGAGGACTTTGAACTGGAGCTACCAGTGGACTATGTGGAAGATTACAGCTTATCGGAGGGTCTCAGCATTGATGGCAAACAACGACAACAGCAGCAAAAGCTACAGAATAAAAAAGTGTCTCATGGTTTTAGTCCCCTGCCTGTAAATGGAAATGGTGAGAAGCTCATTCGAGCCACATGACATACCTCAACACAACACATGCATCTATCTGATCATCAAGTTTGTGTTGTTTTGTTTTTTTTCTGTGCAAAGCTAATGCTAACTCTGCTATCCTGTGACAGACGGCCTTCTCCAGCGGATGTCGGGGGTCTTGCAGAGGTATGGAGTGGACCCCAGAGAGCTCAGTCAGGAGCAGCTCTACAAGCTAGCGCTAATCCTGCAGCTGCTGCAGGCTCAAGAAAAAACAGGTCCTAACTTTAACGTTAGCCCCATGTTTCTAGTCAGAAAGCTTGCAGTCTGCCAAAAAAGCTGAACATTCGTTTGCCCTAACACAGGTTCTGCTGAGAAAGACCTCATTGCCTTGAAGGAGGTACGTCTGCACCCCCTCCTCTAGCAGACAGTCACACACCTTTTGACTGACGGGTGCTCTATCGTTCTCTGTAGATGCAGCTGATCAAAACTGACGGTGCGCCCCTGAAACCAGAGAAGCCTGCCGCTGTCCTCGAGCCCCCAGATGCTCCTCCCGCACCTTCCTCCATTTCCATCTCTGCCCCGACCACCACCAAGATCTCCGGCTCTGTCCCTTCCGTCTCTCAGGGCCCCCACGCCACTCCTGCAGAGACTGGACAGAGTTTGAAGGACCTACCGCTCGATGGCACAGGGGGAAAGGAGGAGTATGGGTACATCTTCACCAACAAAAGGTCGGGACTCTGATTTTTTTATTCAGCTCTCTGACCTCCTGAAGATGACAAAGCTTCTTGGAATCTTTCTCTTGTAGTCCGCTGAGTTTGTATGACGGAGTGAAGCTGCTGGGGCTGCTGGCTGATAGGATTCACCTGACCACCAGCAGTTTCATCAATATCAGGTACCAGCTGAAGCGACGCCGTGTGCATCGCGCGATCTGGAATTTTACTATTCCGCTCGAAATAATGCGAGTTTGTGTTTCCAGCGTGGTGGGTCCGGCGCTGACATTCCGTATCCGCCAGAACGAGCACAACATGACTGCCACGGAGGTGGCTGCTAAAGCTGGTGAGGCTGGAAAATGCACAAACACCAACCTGCCCACAGTCCGAAAGTGGAGAAAGTGTCTGAGTTGGCTGCGCATTCGACTTTGGCTGTGATGACGAATGATGTCTAACCAAATGTGTGTTTTTCCACCCAGTGAATAAGTGTTTGTTTTGCCTTCACACCAACAGTGTCAGAAAAACACTTCCTGGAGTCTGAGACAGGCCTGAAGATTCTGCAGAGTGGCGTGGGAGAGGTACGCACATACCACCACAAACCCCACGAAGCTCCTAGAAACACAAGACGCAGTTACCGGGCCAACAGATGAAGAATCAATGCTGCGTAATTAATGCCAACATTCCCTGTTGGACACCAATAATCCGACATGCACACAGCCCTGCTTTTGTAGATCAGATAAACAACAATAATAATGAGCGCGCAAGCTGCTTCATTAAATACCACAAGAAGGCGTTTAAAGTAGTAGAAGAAGAACACACAGATACAGCATCTGTCGCCATCTGTGCTCGTCTGGCGTGGGTGTTTGTTGTTCCGTGTGTACAAAAAGCTTATCCCTGATGTGTCACCAGTTTGATGATATTTCCTAACCAGCAGTGCTTCCCCTGTTACCACGGTGCCTCATCTCATCCCCCACCTCCTCACTGTGGTTTACAGATGCCAGGTGCCATGGCAACAGTCACAAGGGTCACCAACCTTGTTTCAGGCTGAATGCTGTTTGTGTATCTCTGCTCGAGTCATGTAGAAAATCAAAGTGTTTCTGTATAATTCATATAAAGCTACATAAAAAAAAAAACACTGGGATAAAAACCACATACATGCTGCATTGGACAGTTAAAGATATTTAAAGGTCTACAAGACGATGAAAAGGTGAACGGACACAGAGGTCAGTAGGGAGTCACATTTCACAGAACCTCGTAGCTTTTAATGCGTCTGTGGCCCACTCTGCTCCGACTTCTCGGATCCATCGTCAGATCTTGTTGGTGCAGCAGAAACAATCGTGCTGCTGATGCGAAGCTGGTGACCTTTCAGCTCCTGTAGCCAGATCTGATTGGGTTAGCTCATGTCCAGTTTTTTTTCCCCTCCACAGAGGACAGATGCACGGGGTCTCCCTCAGGTCATGAAGGTTTCCGAGAGCTCCAGCGGGACCGTCATCACCCTTGTTTCCATGGCAGTCGTGGGAGGAGTGCTGGTATTGGCCATGGCTGTCGCTTGTTTCCGGCACTACAATCAGCAAGTGGCCAATGGCAAGCTTGGTCTGGGGCCAGAGGGAGGGGCCGAAACACACTTTGATTACCAGGTGAGATGTATGTCGAATGCATCTACATCAACAAGAAATAACTGAAAGGAATATTAAACATAAGCTGAACATTAACAGGAGCTGTGTCGGCAGCACATGGCCTCCAAATCCTCTCTGTGCCGCCAGGACTGTGTGGGAGGAGGAAGCATAGTGGGCTCCGCTGGCGCCGGAGGTCGGAGGGGCACAGACACATCCCGTGTCAGCAGCGTCTCCTCCCAGTTCAGCGACGGCCCCCAGCACAGCCCGTCGTCCACGCACAGCTCCACCCCGTCCTGGAGCGAGGAGCCGGCCCAGTCCAACATGGACATCTCTACCGGTCACATGATCCTGGTGGGTGAAGAAACGCAACTGTACCTTCTTGACGTCGACCTACTGTGATTCACCTGTGCGTCATCTCTGGTTCAGGCGTATATGGAGGATCACCTGCGGAACAAGGACCGTCTTCAAAAGGAGTGGGAGGCTTTGTGTTCGTACCAGGCTGATCCCAGTTCAGCCGCCATGGCTCAGAGCCCCAACAACATGGACAGGAACAGGCACAGCGAGTCGCTCCCCTGTTAGTGCACCGATGCCTCTGCCCGTGACAAAACTGCACTTGATCACATTTGCACATGATTGCAGTATTTCAGACAAATATCTTTATTTTTTTTATACTTTTTTATGCCTTGCTAACTGCTAACTGAGATCAGGCCATTATTTGACTCATTGTTTTTCTCCCAGATGATCACTCACGGGTGAAGCTGAAATCTGATGTAAATGCCAGTAAACAGGACTACATCAATGCCAGCTTCATTGTAAGAAACCACCAAGACCATCATGCATTTTACACCTCCAGAAATGTATAATGAATTGTTCTGTCAGTCTGCACTGTTATAAAAACAGATAATCCACTTTGCTCTTTCTCCCTTTTATTCCAGTTTGACCATGACCCCCGGCAACCAGCTTACATCGCCACACAGGGGCCGCTGGCTAACACGGTCGCCGACTTCTGGCAGGTGAGTGCGACATTTTTTTTTCCATTCCCCTCATGTTTTGGCTGTGTTTCTCCTCGGTGATAAACTGAAACGCCGTCCTCTCTCATGTCTGCAGATGGTTTGGGAGAACGGCTGCACAGTGATTGTGATGATGACGGCCCTGGTGGAGGATGGAGAGAAACAGTGCGAGAGATACTGGCCCGATGAGGGCTCATCACTCTACCACATCTATGAGGTGAAAGTCTATTTTAATAATCTGTTCATAACAGATTCTGAAATTCTGAACGTTTACATTTTGGTCATTTAGCAGACTATTTTGTCCAAAGGTACTTAGTGAGAGGATATGTCGTAGAGTGCCATACACATTCAGTGAAATTTGATGCCCCAATCATGAATTTTCCCTCTTGTCAAATTCCTAATGTTTCATTTATAATTGCCTCAAACTGATAATAACAAAAGTATCTTTACACAGTTTGATATCAGGACATCTCCCCCTAGTGGCTATTTCGGTCACTACAGATTTATTTCTTCACATCGGACATCCCAGTATATTACTGTAAAAATGGGACATGCATGAACTACTGTATTTCCTGAATCAGGTTAACCTGGTGTCAGAGCACATCTGGTGCAAGGACTTCCTGGTGCGAAGCTTCTACCTGAAGAATGTCCAGACGCAGGAGACCAGAACCTTGACACAGTTTCACCTGCTAAGCTGGCCCGCCAACGGCATCCCCACCTCCACTCGTCCACTCCTCGATTTCCGCAGGTCAGAAATGACACTTTCACACAATTAGTTGTGTGTCTGTGTGTTTGCTAGTTTTGATTTCGTTTTTGAGGCGTAACAGATCACGAATAAACTAAACACAACGCGGAACAAAGAGTCTGAATGCTAAGTCCATCGCATCCATCTTTCTGTTCCGTTCCATCCACGTCATTCCTTTTTCTCTCAGACCTTCCGCCATTGCTTCGCCTCTCTCTTTCCCCCAGTCTGCAGGTTGATCGGTTTGCATTTGCCATCTCCCAGTGTCATTTTTGTGGTTTGCAGCTAGTACTCTGGCTCCAGTTGCATAGTCACAAAAATGAGCATTGGCAGGTGTGACTGGCTGCTGCAGGAGGGACAGTGAATCTGTGGCTTTCTCCTCTTTCCCCTCTCCACACCCTTCTCTGTTGTCCTGACATTCTCTGTCTGTGTGTGTGAGTCATTCATTTGTGTGCCCCCACCCACCCTTCACTCACTAATTCCCCCTCATTTGCTGCAAACCACTTTAAAAATGGTCTTAAGACCACAATTGCAACTGTAATGCTTTACTGAAGCTTTTCTTTCCTTTTCTCTTTCATGTTATTCAGAAAGGTGAATAAATGCTACAGGGGTCGTTCCTGCCCAATCATTGTTCACTGCAGGTAAAGAAATACATGTCTGAGTTGAGTCATATTACTCCAGCCGGACCAAATCTACACCGTCATACAAAAATGGACCAGTTTCTATTCCTTTCACAGTGATGGAACAAGCAGGACTGGCACGTACATCCTCATCGACATGGTGCTGAACCGCATGGCCAAAGGTAAGAATTCACTCACAGACTCGGCTTTTATTTTCCTAATTAGACCAGTGCTTTAATTGTGCTTGCTTCTAGCATTTATCCGGTTTCATATTTACAGGAGTTAAAGAGATTGACATCGCAGCCACACTAGAGCACATCAGAGACCAGAGGCCAGGCCTGGTTCGCACCAAGGTACCGTCCGTCAGCATCTTTGTGCTGTCTGGGCAGATTTCACATGATGTTCCTTCCTGATCTCCTCCCTCTCCTGCTTCTTCTCTCCTGCTCAGGACCAGTTTGAGTTCGCCCTAACCGCCGTAGCTGAGGAGGTGAACGCCATCTTAAAAGCTCTGCCGCAGTGAGGCAGAGCGAAGGTGGGTGCGAGCAGTCACGTGGAAAAAAAGAAAAACTCTGGGGATGCAAACACGTGCATGCGATCGTCACTGTAAATAAGGTTCTGCTGCCATTGAGTAATTACTGCTAGTGTTTTCAGCATGCAGTGTTTACGTCATTTGCTCCATCTCTTGGGAAATGTAATTTTATTAAAAGTAAGTGTTTTTCGGGGGTTATTTTTGCATCGCGGAAAAAAAAAGATTTTTTTCAAAATTGTGGCAAAGATTTCATTTGCCTTTATTCAAACATTTCATCTAAAGCAAACATAAATGACAAAAACGCTTGAGAATTCTGATTCTCTTACACTGGTCTGTCCTACAGCTCTTTTAGACTCATGCTCCACTTCTGTTAATATCCTAAATCCTGAACTAATGAAACGCCTGTGCTGATAATTTGACTTTTGTGTGCTGTGGTCCCGTCTGTGTTGACTTTTAAATTTGTGAGGCTCGTCCTTGCCTTGACAACATGATTGTTCAAGATAGATGCTGTACATCGACTATGATCCCCACACTGCTGTCGTTGCTGCTGTCTTTGCACACAGAGCGATTACCTCGGGTTCTTTTATCGTCTTGTCATGTACTTACATGTGATTTCTGTAAAAAACAAAAGGCCACCGTGATAATTGTGTTACTTCCATGTAGCAGACAGATACAAAATACCTATAAAAATGTATTTTCGACTTGAATAAATTTGTGATGTGATGCAGCAAACATGCGCATTTGTTTTTGTCTAAAAGATAAGTAAAATGTCACATTCAGGCATGCTCAGTTTTCGTGGGCACCTGTTGATTTCCCTTCAAATATCAGAATTCTGGGGAACAGCGCCCTCACAAGCAGGAGAGTGGAATAGTCACTTGCAAACTAAGAGATGACAACTTGTTGCAGACATCCTTTATTTTCTCTGGTTTTAGTCTGTAAATGTGCAAATGTAATTAGAACTGTATTTATTATAATTTAATAATTTACTTCACTTGTTAAATACATAGTTTCTTGTCTCAATTACACTCTGTACACACAAATACATATTCTCACACACAATCATTATTTTGAACTTTCTTAAGTTTCAGATGGGGGCCGTGTTCAGCAGGAAGACAAGTGCGTCATAAGGGACTGACCTGTAAGAACAGACACAGTACAAAGACATATTACCCTCAATCATCATAAAGTTGGTGGTCAAAACTGATCACAATTTCAAAGGTGCTTCACAGTGGGTTTTTACCTCAGGGCGGGGCTAAGTCACAGAAAGGCACCACTCAGGGTTAACTCATGAAGGCCTCAAAGTCTGAGTCTGAAACAGGAAACAGCAAATGTGAGAGATGCTACTGTCGGAATTCTGCAAAAATGACAAGAAATCTGTTGGCAGCTTTATTTGAAGGGTCTCAGGTGTAACCACAGGGTCATTTGAAGGTCGTCCTTGCTCAACAGGGGGTTTATGCCACATAGATGGATAAAGACATAGCTTTGCACAGATTTAAGTTTTAAAAAAAACGTAAGCACAGTAAGCAGATTGAGTTGGCTGTCTGTGTTATCTTTATTCGTTATCATCCAATCTAGAGATAACAGCAACGCATGGCACATTTATACAAATAAAACTTACATAATACATCTATAAAAGACCTCTGTCTTCTTTAGCTCTTAACATCCAACAGCAGTTTGGAGAGATAAATATATATAGCAGACATATTGCTGTAGTTCTGCTAACTGTCCATATGAAGGCGACACTTAGAGCAGGTGAGACCATTCTGGCCTTTGTTTTTAAAGGTGGCACACAGACGACTTCACGCCCTTGTTTTTTAATATAAAATTTAGGTGGTGAACAAAGGCAGCTCTGCTGGAACAACTGAGGCTTAAATGTCAGGCCATCTCAAGTATTTATTTTTATTTATTTCCTATGTTTTTTTTTCCTGATTTGAAACATTTTCAGCGATTGTGTCAGTAGAATAAGTTCATAGTTATTCTCCTAAATCTTTAGGAGTAAAAAAAAATTAATAATACTGTCATATTAAAGTAAACTGCATTCAGCCATAAAATAAGTGTTTGATTTTATAGTAAATTATAAATAAACTGTTTTGAGTCTGCAAAATTTGATGGTGCTTTCAAGAGGGCAGGATCTTAAACTAATTTTCATATAAAATTAAAATATCTTCTTTACCCTTCTTAACCTAACATTTATATATACAGGAAATAATGGAATTCAAATAAAGAATCCAATGAAACTTTGCGGTCTATGTGAATGCATTATTAGCCTTTTTAGTCATTTAGAGAAAATTTTGAGCAATATATTCACATGTAATGATCAGGGGCCTAGTTTAATCCAGGATTGTTTGTTTGTTCTTAACTCTGCGAGTATTAGTGTGTTCAGACTGGAAATCCTGAGGTAAGGATCAACAAGGCCTCCTAAACCTCTACATTCAGAATCAGCACACAACGCAGGTGCACTTCTTTTTCTTTTTCGTCATGCCGTTGTTGGTTTTCAGCTCAGGTTCCTGCTCGCTGTTGGGTGTGGAGCTGCTGGAGGTTGAGGGGGAATCTTGAGAGAAACCCGTCTCCTCCTTCGCATGCCTGATTTCAGGCTCTGGGCTAATTCTGTCGCACTTTTCGTCTTTCTCCTCTGAAACAACCTCCCCGTTAATGATGACAGTGGTGTTTTTAGTTTTAAGAACATGGCTTTCTGTGAGGACATCATCCTGATCCTTCCCTGCTTGGGCCCTTTTCACAGCACCTGATATGGTGTTGATAAGAGCTTCTCTCTCCTGGGCTTCCATTTCTGACAGGCTGCAGGCCAATGCCATCTGCAGGGCTTCATCCTCGTCATCCTCGCTGCTCGACTCCACCCTGTAGTTGAAGGAGGGGGCGGAGCTAAAGGAGCGGCGTGCAGGTTGATGTTCGGGCTGTTGCGTGTCAGACGATCTACTGTGGATGTGTGGCTTCTGGGGCAACTGATGGGGCTGTTCCTCGCGACGACTCAACTCCAGAGCCAAGGCCATGTCATCCTCCATGCCTGGGAAAAACAACCACACAACAGTGTGTGTGTGTGAGCATATGTGACACACACGGTGTTTTTGTCCTTCTCTTTTTTCTGAATGCGTTTATTTGAACTTGTCATGAAAGGTTCATGGATCTCTAAATATCGCATTACACTGTGTACTTTATTCAGAGAAAATAATGAGAAAGTTTAAGTTTAGTTGTCCTTAAACTGCCTGATGACACCAGTGTGTGTGTGGTCTTACCATTTATGAGGACACGCTTTAAGACCCCGTCCTCCTCAATCTCCACTCTCTCCTGCCCATTCTCCTTTATCCTAGAGGGGAACCGGATCAATGGCAGCATTAAAATTATTAGTTCATTTATATCAACTTTAATCATATACATTCCTCTTTCCTGGGCTAATACACATTAAATGTGGGACATAATGGTAACATGGAAAATCTGTTCAGTTTTATTTACTTTCTCGTGGTGGTGTGCTTCCCATTTACGATGCGAGTGGAGGTAGAAACTGATCTGAAGTTGCCCATCCCTCCACCCATGCTGTCCATACAACCCATGGAAGAGGGGAAGGAAGTAAAATCCACTGAAAAGCACATCATTGGGAAAAAAGGGAAGATTAAATTGATTAACTTTGATGGATCGTTACAGAACTTGAGTCTTTTCTGACTGCCAGTATCAGAGAATAAGAATAACTAGACTAGTATTCTCTGGATCGTGCTGATAGTCTACTCTTTCTTACCTCCTGTTGATGGGAAAGAAAAGAAGCGACTGGGTCCAACATGAGATGAACCACCGAAGGGTGTGAAATCATCTGAAAGACAGAGATTCTGCTTTTAAAAGATGCAAAATTGCAGACTTGCAGGGTCATTACTTTATCGAGAAGTGAAATGGTATAAATGGAGAAAAAGCCTTTTACTTTTCAAACACATGCATTATTGTTTGTGCATGTGCTTCATACCAAAGAAAGAAGCGAAGGGATCCTGGCCCCCAAAAAAGTCCCTGAACACCTCATCTGGGCTGCGGAATGTGAAGGTAAATCCTGGGAAATCTGATGAAAAGTCAGAGCTGCAGGAGCCTGCGTTGTGAAAATGTGAAGGAGAGTTGAAAAATCAGAGGAAAAGAAAGAGATGAAAGGAATAAAAAAGGTGAATTAAATGGGATGAAAGTAGCCTTTTCAGAGTTTTAGCTAACTTTACATCACTCCAGGGACGAATGGACTGATGATAATTTACCTGTGTTTTGCAGTATTTCACCGTATCTGTCGTAAGCCTCACGTTTACTCTCTGAAGAGGAAAAGTTAAATGAGATGAAATATCGCAATGAAAATTTTAATACACACTTGCAATATACCTAATCAAAATAAAGCCAAAATATATTAGTTAATAATAATAATAATAATAATACATACATACATACATACACACAAAAAATAAAAAAAGCACAGGCAAAATGATAAAAACCTAAAAACAGGTGAATTTTCAGGAAAATCCTGCATATACACACATGAAAGGCACAGAGATGTTTGGACTTACTGTCAGAGAGAACTTCGTAGGCCTCGGCTACCTCTTTAAACTTCTTTTCTGCCTCCTCCTTATTGTCCGGGTTTTTGTCTGGGTGCCATTTCAGTGCCAGTTTCCTGTAACTAAGCAGAAACAGTGACTCAACAGTGGAAGTACAGGACATTTATGGAGTTTTATGAACAAAACAGATATAGCAAATCAAATCATTCATGACGATCTCATTAGGTTCTCTTTATAACTGTTATGGGTAAAGTATTAATATTAATATACTGATACACTGACTTTTTTATGTCATTAGTCATAAAATACTTACATCAGACTTTTAAAATACTCACGCTTTTTTGATGTCTTCTTGAGAGGCTATTTTGGAGACTCCCAAGACATTATAGTAATCTACCATGTTGCTTCTGGTCACCTAAACACCCCTAAAAGTAAAATACATGCAAGATTTATGTTGAAAATAAACCCTGATGCACATTCTTCTGTTATTGGGATATGTGATTCTCTGTTTGTTACCTAAGAAGAATGCAAATGTAATGCACAGTGGCAATATCTTGAATTCACTGCTCAGCATTTACATGACCTGTTATTGGTGTATCTTAGAAACTAGCAGGTGTTAATCAGCATTTATTCAACATTATTAATTGTTAAATACCAACTTTATTATATCTTTTATTAAATAATTCATCTAGTTTGCCAGTGTATTTGTTAATTTACCTATTTTTACCAGTACAATATAGCATAAAGAAATACATCAGCCATCTACACAGTCATCTTTGGGGAACGTCGTGACGTCAGAATCAGCTGATGGTATTTTATCACTTGGGTATTTAAGTATTAATTCTAATTACAGAAATTTAAAATGAGTCCGTGGTCACATGTATTGAGTGTTTGAGTGTCGCTATCAGAGACTAAAAATATCTCATACAATTTAAATTCTAAAACCATAAAAACCACATATGAAGACATATTTATTTTTATCTGACAATATGATTGTAAGTGAGTGTAAACTATTTGTTTACGTAATACACAAGTTAATCGAGGCACTGTCGTTTGTTCTGTACATGTAAAAACACACAAAGAAGACGATGCGTTCTTTAAAAGTCGATGTTCTATTATAGAAACATGCTAACGGCCGTGCCAATCCCATTAACGGACACTTCCAGAGCCGCAGGGAACTTCCATACTCAGGCATAACAAATAAAATTAAACCGCGTCACTCTCCAGGGAACAGTGGTCACAGGAATACCGTTACTACCCTTCTATTACGATACTATTTCTAGCTCCCCATAATCTGTCAACTTTCGTCAAAATGTCAGAATATAAACTTTAACGGGCCACATCACGTGTGCTTTGTGTACAAAAGTATAGAGTGTGTCATGAACGTTTTTCGTGTGTTGAGCAGCTGCGGGAGTTAACCGACGGCGGTGACCGTTCTCACGGCCAACTGTGGACCTACCGAGGGATTTTCAGCCTTAACTGCTCGCAGATCCGCCTATTCTCCGCAGGTTCTGACAGCTCCTGAATACAACCCCCTCTCCTTCTTCGTGACAACCGCAGAAAGAAGCCTCTCAAACCGGGGTCCTTCTCGTCTTCCTCAGGACTAAAATGGATAGTGTGTTTGCAGTAGAGTCCGGGATGGTGCCTCTGCTGGTCTACGGTCCCAGCTGGAGAAACAAGCAGCCAGTTTAGCCCCGTTAGCCTCTCACGCTGTTTAAAGATTCGGGCGTTACGTCACTAAGAGGAAAAAAAAAAAAAAACACTGCACGTCTCTGGAACGTACCAGTACGGTGACGTCATCAACGGGGCCCGCCTATTTCTCTAGCAATGAAATGAAATAAATAAGTACATAATTACATTTGTAGTACTAAATTTATCTCGAAGAAAATACGTTTATTTATTAATTATTTATACTTTATATTTCAGTGCTACAAATGTTAAGTGAAAGTAAAAGTCGAGGAGAAAACAATTCTGATAGCGGTTGATAGTGAATTCATATCAGACAATGTTACACATGAATCTTCATTCCCACTTTCCTCCTCACCACTCATGTAACTTCTACCTCTACCTACAATAGTATTTTTCCCCCTCATTGAATTGATTCGCTGTCTAATTACGTTAAATATTGAAATTATGGTATGTAATTTGTTCTACAATAACAAAGACACGTTCTACTGAAATCTCAGTGGTTTAATGGTGCACCAATGGCAACACAACTTTGCATTAGCTGGTTGTTTTGTCCCAGAAACTGCAGAGAGGCTGAAAAAGCCAGCACAGCCCATTGTTTTCAGGTTTTTTTTTTTGTTTTTTTTTTGGTACCTTTTTTGTACCTCATCCTCAGGCAGGAAACTGGCAAAGGCAGATAACTAGAACTTTCACTCTAAATGGTTGGCAGCTGCATATAAACATGATATCCAGGAAAACATCAACGGTGAGACCTCTGGAGTGAAAACTGTGTAGTCAGTAATTTATTTGTTTAGTAAAATTCCTTGTGCAATGCAAAAGTCAATATTTTGCCTGCACAAGTTAAAGATCTTTCCCTAAAGGTCAAATGGTCATATTAAAGCTTTGTTAGAATTAAATTACAATATATATGGACATTTGCTGTAACAATTTGCACTAAAAACAAATATATAAAGAATGGGATGACCAGAAGCTCATTTAAGATATTTACTTTTTATTGAATACTGACATATCAACAGAGCAGAGTTAACTCGGTGTGGAAGGGAATGTGCACAATCATCAAAACTATTGGAATTGGTGATATGAAACTGTGATGACTGTTTGGCCCTTCAGTATTCCTCGCCTTCTTCATCCTCCTCTCCCATGCTGTCAGTGCCAACCTCTTCATAATCCTTCTCCAGGGCAGCCATGTCTTCTCTGGCCTCTGAAAACTCTCCCTCCTCCATTCCCTCCCCAACATACCAGTGGACAAAGGCTCTCTTGGCATACATGAGGTCAAACTTGTGGTCTAGACGGGCCCAGGCCTCAGCGATGGCTGTGGTGTTGCTCAGCATGCACACGGCCCTCTGAACCTTGGCCAGGTCTCCTCCAGGAACCACAGTGGGAGGCTGGTAGTTGATGCCAACTTTGAAGCCTGTGGGGCACCAGTCCACAAACTGGATGGTGCGTTTGGTTTTGATGGCTGCGATAGCAGAGTTGACATCTTTGGGCACCACATCGCCACGGTACAGCAGACAGCAGGCCATGTATTTACCGTGGCGAGGGTCGCACTTCACCATCTGATTGGCTGGCTCGAAGCAGGCGTTGGTGATGTCAGCGACAGACAGCTGCTCATGGTAGGCTTTCTCTGCAGAGATGACTGGAGCGTAGGTGGCCAGAGGGAAGTGGATACGAGGGTAGGGCACCAAGTTGGTCTGGAACTCTGTCAGGTCAACATTCAGAGCTCCATCAAATCTAAGGGAGGCCGTGATGGAGGAGACAATCTGGCTGATGAGCCTGTTGAGATTGGTGTAGGTCGGCCTCTCGATGTCCAGGTTCCTGCGGCAGATGTCGTAGATGGCCTCGTTGTCCACCATGAAGGCACAGTCAGAGTGCTCCAGGGTGGTGTGGGTGGTCAAGATGGAGTTGTAAGGTTCCACCACCGCAGTGGAGACCTGTGGGGCCGGGTAGATGGCAAATTCAAGCTTAGACTTTTTGCCATAATCAACAGAGAGTCTCTCCATCAACAGGGAGGTGAAGCCTGAACCAGTGCCCCCTCCAAAGGAGTGGAAGATGAGGAATCCTTGAAGGCCGGTGCACTGATCAGCCTGCAGACAAAAAAAAAAAAAGAGTTGGAGTTGAGATCCCTCCACTGCTATAACACATTCACACCATTTTTTTCTTCTTCAATAAAATGTTATCCTTATTTACTGAACAGTGATTGAGCCATTGGTTGCCAAGTTTGTCGATTTAATATCATCTGATAATATGGTTAGTTCAATAGAAAAATAAAGTATTAAACAGTTATTACATAAATGTTGTAAAAAAAACACTAATTTCTTTAGACGAGGAGGGTGAGAGCAAAATGGGGAAGCAGGTGAAACTTATAGGCAGAGAAAGGTAGAAAGAGGAACAAGAAGCTGAAGATTTGTCACCTGACCTTGGAGCATCTCACCAACAGTTTTACCATTAACCTCAAACAGCTTGAACATATAGGGTTAAAAGAATATGCATGACTACAAGTTGATGCCATGACCATTAAAAAATGTAGCTGCATCCAAACCAGAGAGGGTGTGAATTAAATCTGATGAGTCATCTTCAAGTTGTCTTACCAGTTTACGGATTCTGTCTAAGACGGAGTCGATGATTTCCTTGCCGATGGTGTAGTGCCCACGGGCGTAGTTGTTGGCTGCATCTTCCTTTCCCGAGATCAGTTGCTCAGGGTGAAAGAGCTGACGGTAGGTTCCTGTACGTACCTCATCTGGGAAAGAAAAAGGCATCAGCTGATAAAACTAATCATCATTCAGCCGAGATATAGCTGGAGAGGCTGTCACAGAGAGCAGTTCTTGTAATGGAATTGCATCATCACATCAAAGCGGAACAAAATAAGCCTACTGACCAACAACAGTAGGTTCCAGGTCAACAAAGATGGCTCTAGGGACATACTTCCCAGCCCCCGTCTCACTGAAGAAAGTGGTGAAGGAGTCATCGTGGCCTCTCACGGGCTTGTGGCTGGACATCTGACCATCTGGCTCTATCCCATGCTCTAAACAGTAGAGCTCCCAGCAGGTGTTCCCCATCTGGACACCAGCCTGACCGACATGGACTGAGATACATTCACGCTGGAGAAGCACAACGACAGAAACTTAGCGGTCATATATTTCGCAGCAACTGTATATAGCTGATGCCTGCAGGAACAAAATAAATCACTCAAAGATACTCCAAGGTGGAGGCAAAGGCCTAAAGAGGGAAGGGAGGTTGAAGTTCAAAGAAAAACAGATGAGCTGCAGCTGTCGGCAGATCTCCTGTAACCGTCGGGAGCAAAGCTCGTGAGCTGAAATGGAGGTCAAGATCTGCTAATACCTATAAGTCAGAGCAGAGCAAATTACAAAGAGAGGTGTAACGGTACACACAAAATTCACTCCACTAGAGTGAATTTTGTGTTTGCTCACTGTAGGAAAATAAAAGCGCCACCATCAGTGGTTTATTTCAGAGACAAATGCCAGAGCCGTCCAGGGAACTCAGCAACGCTCATAAAGTCTCAGCCATCATAACATTTCATCAAATTTTATAGACTGTATATAATATGCTTTAGCTTCTGTATAAATATGCTCAACTTCTAACAATTTCATTATTTCTGAAAACTGACAAATCGCTTAAGTATTCTGGCTCTTTTATTTTCAAAAGAGGGATTTTACAAATGGTTTTAAATCTTTTTTCAACACAGGTGCATTTTTTGTTATCAACTAACTGAAAATCTACTGTTACCTGATGTGACTCCATACGATGACCTTTGAAATATGATATCCTCCTATTTTTATCCTTCACCCCAAATATTTCTGCTCACCGGTACTGAAACGGAGTGCCATTGCTGCTGGGTGAGGGGAGGGCTGTAGCTGCAGCCTTTTACAGAATTGCCCTCCATATTTAATGTTTAAATCTCTCAAAATCCACGTCAATCTGCAGGGATTTTACACACGCATACATCAATACTTGAGCAGAGATGAGCTCATAGAAAGGTTTATTTCTGGTGGCTTGAGCTAACCTGACAGAAGGGTGGTTGTGTCTGTAAACAACCAATGACAACCCCCAAAATAGCGGAGTGGGTGAGCCTGATTAACGTTTTTAAGCTTATGAAGTTAACTTTTAGTACATATATATTTTTTTAAATTAGATGTGGATTCATTCTCCACAGGTATGACCAATGTGACAAATCTATAACCATTTATCTGAGATGAATCATTTTATTTTTTTGGACTCCTAGGTACAATTTGACACATTTAATGTTACAGAAACACTGACACTACATTTAAGCAGAGGGATGTTTGTTAAAGGTGGTTATAACAGTAAAACCAGAACACACAGATAACTGCAGACCTGTGCTGTATATGCTGCCCTGACAAAGCTAACAAAGCTGTGTTTATATTACAGTATGTAAACAGAAGACAAGGTCCAAGGGTGTGTTTCAGTAGCACTTTATTTCCTGACACCCAAATCTTATTGAAATATTGACAAATCAGTCATTTAAATCAACTTATTCAAAGTCCCTGATGTTGTTGTTTTTGTAAATACAAGCTTTAACTTTGAAAATCCTTGCGTTGTATCAGTCTAAGCAAACAGGCTGTAAATGTATCATGAGACATAGGTGACTGATAATAACACATTCCGATCTATATGTGCTCACTTGATCAACTTTATGCCAAACACAAAAAGGGACGCTATTTTACTTCTACTGGTGTTTTGACCGTGTAATATCAGCTCAGTTTTACCAGCCAAGATATTCCTGGCACGAGCCAGTGATGACGTGCAAACGATAAAAGTGTTTTACAAAAATTGAAAACGTAAACTTACCATCGTCGTATCTGTGCAACAGGTTCACAGACAGTCAGGGCAACTTTTAGGGGCTGTTTTTGGCCTATTTCTCACTATAGCCTTCAATGCGGTCCGAGTGAGACTGAGTGGCAGCAGGTGGGTAAAAAGTGCCGTGACCGTACTCGACAGCTGACCACGCCCACGTGCCCATCAGGCGTGGACGCGCACACGGATCGCGCAGAAATAGAAAAATAAAGTTTATCTTTACAAACGCTTTTCCAAAATGTATTTTTTCCACTAACCAGACACAAAAATAATAAATTAATGTACTTTATACATTTAATATTTCTTCATAAATGCAATTTAATCAAAATATTTCTCTGAATAAAATAGTTTAAATAATTTGTTGCATTCACTGTGTTTGGAAAAAAAAATCATCGTTTTAAGGGGTAATTTAAATTAAAAAAAAATCTATTTACCATCTTAATGAAGCCTCGTTTAATTGAATTTTCATAAATCAGCACTTAGCCAAATATGTTGACCACCTCTTCGATAACTTGTATAGCAGCATAGGATTTATTTATTTATTTATTTGTGTAATCTTATGTTAAATATCCTCAACTACGCTGCTGATTTGTACTGTGACTGCTGCACACAACACAGAGTATTAGTATAAACTTACCAATTGGGTAAGCTTCCATTTAACTCAATCGCATAGGCTGTCTTCATTATTTGTTTGAGGTTTGCTGTGTTTAACAAAATCCACCAGAGGTCGTGTCTGTTAACGATCACTGCGAGACAGCGTCGTCTGGTGGATTCATTCATTACATTTAGATATTATGGGCAAGTCCACCAGAAGTCGCTGTGTCTGTATTTGACTGCAGTGTCGTACACAGCGACATCTAGTGGATGAGTCAGTTACAAATCAATTTTATAGACTAATCCACCAGGGATCGCTGTGTACGGGACAGTTTACTGCAGTTACAGGCAGTTAACAAATAATTCTAAAAATACAGTATATTAAAATGGACTAATATAACTAAAAGATGAATACGATTTTTTTTTTTAAGTCTGCAGAGCTGCCACCAACCCACATAAAATCCTTTAAACCCATATAGACATTTTCTGCAGCAAGGTGTCTAAAAAAAGAATAAAATAAAAAATAGTACTCTAGTTACTTTAGTAAACAGTTCTCTCTGTAAACAACTTGAATTTTCTCATATGATGTCATTGCACTTATGGTCACTTGAACATATATGATTAAATATTCAGGAAAACAAATTATTTCCAACTATGATTCAGGTAATTATTGTATTTTTTAAATTTCCCCTTGTCCATTTCTACTATAATTCACTGCTGTTATTTTGAGACCCTTTAGTCAAAGTGACTGAATCTTGCTCTATCTGAACTCATTTCACTTGTACTGTCATGTGCAACATGTCTGTGTAGATTCTCACTCATCCAGGTCATAGTTATCCAAAGTATCCAAAGTTAGATTACAACAAAAGAAAAAAAAAAAAAAAAAAAAAAAAAAAATGTTTTTTTAGCATGTTTATCTCACATGACCTTAATAATGTGTAATGCATCTCATTTCCGCTCCGTGTTTTCATTGTCCACAGTACTGACTTGGTTATTACCAAAAAAGAGACCTGATTTTGTGGCAGCAGAGAACTAAGCAAACAAAGGAAATGGGCCATGGCTTTATGACTCAGACAACACCTGTGAGGGAACACCTGTGCTTTCCCATTAATGGGTAACAATGCATGCAAATGTATCTTCAAGATATTATAGACAGCTGTATTTTGATTGCATGTGGGCTTAAATATTATCCATCCATCCATTTTCTGTACCTGCTTTATCCAACTTTGGGTCACAGGGGCTTAAATATTATGAATAATTCTAAAATTACAAGAATCACTGTTCTACTAAACAAACCAAACTATTTTCTTCACTAAATAACTGAGTGAACACCAATGCTATAACTTCCTGAGGGTCCTAAAAGTGATTTCACTTGTTTTGAATATCACAGAGTTCAGAATTCTGCCTTAGTTTATGTTTAGAGCTGCCAAGACAAACAACCTGTTGCCTTATATAAACTGAGCCAGTGGGGAGAAAAAGCATGATTCCTGGCAATGGAAATCATCACTGTCACCTATGACCTATATGTCCTTTTACTCTGGTTTAAAAACTGTTGACTTTGTTCTTCTGGTCTCCTCAGGGACTGAATATGAGGGGCATTGTGCAACTATTCAAAATATATTTAGATATTTAAATATTGCCAAACAGCGTGGGAAGATTGTGCATTTTAATACAAATTAATATTGCTTTTTTAAGGGGATTTGAAGAGTATGTATCTCATCTTGAAGATGGGTCTTAGATGAAGATTGCAGCACATTAAATAAAGTGAATGTGGATGTTTCCATTACAGTATTTACAGTGGCATCATCACTGATCTGTGCTTGAATACAAAAAACTGAAACCCGTTTGTATAGCATGAAAAACTTAATTCTAGGGGTGTTGAACTCAGGAACAGGCCTAAAATTGTCTTGCAGAATGCTTACCCTTAATGTTCCTGCTTCCAAAACCACCAGAAACAACCAAATTATTCAAGTGAAACTAAAACAGGTCACCTCCACTTCTTCTGAGGTTCTGCATCTCCTCTCAGGTGTTCATACACAGGCACCAAAAAATCACAGTCACACAATGAGCAGGGTGGTGACCTCCTTTCTGCATTGTGTGCATGTCTGTCTATCAAAAGGATGATATCTCACATCCATCAGTGAGTTCTCTGATTTCAGCCTGGATCAAATCACAGTTCACCAAAAGCTGCAGGTATAAAAACGTTGTGTAACTCGGTTGTTTTGAGCACTGTATCCTCTTACTGATACCTGGTCTTCGGAGAAGAGAAAAATAAATATGGTAAGGTGTTCTACAGGGTTTAATTCTATCTATTTTAAAAAATATATATCTGTGTTAATTAACTGCTGTTAAATGTACTGATTTTGTAGAAAAAAAATTAAAGTGCTAAAAAAAAATCAGAATAATTTAAATGCTTATAGATGTTGCTCTGCACAGCGTGAATGTATTTCAGTTCATGTGGGCCAAGCTGGAGCTCAGATAGGCAATGCATGCTGGGAGCTGTACTGTCTGGAGCATGGGATCCAACCAGACGGACAGATGCCCAGTGACAGGACCTTCGGAGGAGGGGATGACTCCTTCAACACCTTCTTCAGTGAAACTGGGGCAGGAAAGCATGTTCCCAGAGCTGTGTTTGTCGACCTGGAACCTACTGTGATCGGTCAGTGAGAATTTGTACATCCAAATAATTCAACAGCTGATTAAACCCTGTAAAACTGCATCTGGTCTAAAATCTATCTTTTGATTTTATTCTGATGAGATACTTTTAAAGCATAGTGGTGTCTTTAAATGGAGTTTTCTGTCTTACTTTTTTTCTCTAGATGGGGTACGTACAGGAACCTACCGGCAGCTATTCCACCCTGAGCAGCTGATCACAGGGAAGGAAGATGCTGCCAACAACTACGCCCGTGGACACTACACAGTTGGCAAGGAAATCATTGATGTGGTTCTGGACAGGATCCGTAAACTAGTAAGACCAGTTTGACAATGACAAACCTACAGGATTCTTGCTTGGCTGAATGATTTATTAGTTTAGTTTTAATATTTTCATGCCAGGCTGATCAGTGCACCGGCCTTCAAGGATTCCTCATCTTCCACTCCTTTGGAGGGGGCACTGGTTCAGGTTTCACCTCCCTGTTGATGGAGAGACTCTCTGTTGATTATGGCAAAAAGTCTAAGCTTGAATTTGCCATCTACCCGGCCCCACAGGTCTCCACTGCGGTGGTGGAACCTTACAACTCCATCTTGACCACCCACACCACCCTGGAGCACTCTGACTGTGCCTTCATGGTGGACAACGAGGCCATCTACGACATCTGCCGCAGGAACCTGGACATCGAGAGGCCGACCTACACCAATCTCAACAGGCTCATCAGCCAGATTGTCTCCTCCATCACGGCCTCTCTTAGATTTGATGGAGCTCTGAATGTTGACCTGACAGAGTTCCAGACCAACTTGGTGCCCTACCCTCGTATCCACTTCCCTCTGGCCACCTACGCTCCAGTCATCTCTGCAGAGAAAGCCTACCATGAGCAGCTGTCTGTCGCTGACATCACCAACGCCTGCTTCGAGCCAGCCAATCAGATGGTGAAGTGCGACCCTCGCCACGGTAAATACATGGCCTGCTGTCTGCTGTACCGTGGCGATGTGGTGCCCAAAGATGTCAACTCTGCTATCGCAGCCATCAAAACCAAACGCACCATCCAGTTTGTGGACTGGTGCCCCACAGGCTTCAAAGTTGGCATCAACTACCAGCCTCCCACTGTGGTTCCTGGAGGAGACCTGGCCAAGGTTCAGAGGGCCGTGTGCATGCTGAGCAACACCACAGCCATCGCTGAGGCCTGGGCCCGTCTAGACCACAAGTTTGACCTCATGTATGCCAAGAGAGCCTTTGTCCACTGGTATGTTGGGGAGGGAATGGAGGAGGGAGAGTTTTCAGAAGCCAGAGAAGACATGGCTGCCCTGGAGAAGGATTATGAAGAGGTCGGACTCGACTCATTTGAGGAGGACGAAGAAGGAGAAGAATATTAGACAGACTTGTCTGTCATTTGTCTGTTAATGTCACAAAGAAAAGCCAGAAAATTACAAATATTTAAGACCCTAATTTGCATGTTAATTAATTTTTGTTAACTGTTTAACTGGTGAAACCAAAATGTACCTATTGTACCTTTTTTTTTTTTGCTTGCTACAGGTCATTAATTATGGAAGCGGATCCAGCTATGCTGTGACTATTTTTTTTGTGTGTAAATGTATTACGCTTCTGTAACAATTATGTTTGAAACCTGTTTGAAACCCTGATTTTTGAAACTTGTTTTGTTTCCCAGTAAATAATTCTCTTAATAAATACATTTCACATTTACTGATCAGCTGCGTTTAAATAATTAAGGGTGCCTCTTCTTTACAGTTGACTAAACAATATAATGTAACCGACATATGTGACCAGGATAAACTCTTTGATAAGAGTTTGGTGACTCTTGCTTGTTAGAAAAAAGAAGAATGAAATTTCTTTGTGCAGTAGCTGATTTTTGGTTTTAATAAAGGTTAGGTAAAATTAAGAACACATAATCTCTTTGGCGGGAGGCATTTATTTGTAGTCAGTCAACAGTCATCTTTCCTATCAGCTGTTGCAACTTAAAGAGTTAAAATATAAAAGCTTAATAAAGGCAAAGGATGGCTGATGGCTGGTTAATTGGTTGGTCAGATGGATGAATGGCTTTTTATTCTGGAGATTTTCCATGTTTTACCAACTGATAGATAGATTGCTTGATTGATTGACAGAAATTCACATTTCCAGCAGCTCAAAAGTGGAAACACACAAGGGCATTTACAGATGTAACCTTTGCAGATACAAAAAGACCAATTTTCAATCAAGAAATAAGTAAAATCGATGTCACCAATTTACCGAGGACAATATCCGACCGTGGTGGTTTTATCTTCTTTTCTTTAACTTTTAATATTTGGTTTATGACAGTCTGCGGTATATATTGCGTGTCTTTCGTGCGACAGCATCATAGTACGTCAAACCCTTGCGACTTAAACTAGTCCTGCTAAATTATTAAAACTGTTTAAATTAAGTCAGTGCATCGAGAAAAATACGTTTAATACATGGATATGCACTACATGAACAACGATACTTGTAAAAGATTAGAGTTTTCTAGCCCGCACACAGGCATTCGTTTTAGGGACTAACGGTTGCTCGGCAACTGTTCGGACGCTTCTTAGATTTCCGGAAGTGCGTGGCTTAGAGGAAATATGGCGCACAGGGCAGAGCATGTACCCCTATTATGGACTGCTTCAATTTGCTCTTGTACTCTTTCAGTTTTCTTTACGTTCGTCACTCTTGTTGCACTTAAAACAGCGAACGCTGACAATGTCTTCAGTGCAAGTCACACGGCGACAGCATCCACTTCCGTGGCAAGGGATGTGCGGTAAGTTTACTGTGTTTGCTAATTTAGCTATATAGTGCTAACCGAAGAATATTGATATTTATTCATCATAACATTTTTTTTCAATGACGGTTCGATTGTAACTTTTCAAACTGCTTGCCCCTATTACCAGACTATTAATATTCTGTGAATATATATAAATATATGTGGTCGCGTTTTCCTCCGGCTGACCTATGGACTGTATCTGTACCGTGACTATGATAAATAACTGCCAATAATAGAATACCAATTTGAGGTATTACGTGAAGTCTGACGACAATTTTTACGTTGCTGTTTTTATTTTCTTTTTTCTTTCTAAAATCGAATATATGGTGTTGAGGGACATGCACAAGTAAAGGTAAAGGCTGAGCAAATATTTTGGAAAAGATGGACATTATAGCAGATGTAGTTAATATAGCAGCTAAAATAATAATAATAATAGTAATAATAATAATAATAACAGCACTTGTTAAAGTTACAAATAATTTTCTCAGAACCTCAGACAATGGACTTGTTTGATATGAGCCTGGTCCTGCTTAAGGCATTACATTTTCTCATTGATGAATTAATTTGTTGTTTTTCCAGTAACTATTCTTGAAACTCTTGTTCGTGTCCTTTCTCATCATTTAAGGTACCTGTTGTATGATGTAAACCCTCCGGAGGGCTTCAATCTGCGGAGAGATGTTTACATTCGAATGGCTTCCCTGGTTAAGACATTGACTAAAGAGGGATACGACTGGGTGTTGGTACTGCCCCCATGGGGTCGTCTCTATCACTGGCAAAGCCCCGATATCTACCAGCTCCGTATCCCCTGGGGAGAGTTCTTCAGTCTCACTAGCCTGCAGGTCAATGTTCCTGTCATTGAGTATGAGGAATTCATTGCTGGTAAGTTTCTAATCATGGTGACCCAGTTTTAGTTGGAATCACTACAAGTCTATTTTCTTCTGGTTTAAGTTCATTCAAGCTAAAATGCCTTTCGTGTCTTATTCTCCTCTTTGTGTGCAGAGAACGGAGGCCCGTTTATAGATCAGGTTTTGGTTCTGCAGAACTATGCTGAAGGTTGGACAGATGGAAAATGGGAAGAAAAAGTAGATGAACGGCCATGCGTTGAGAAGCTTATGTACTCCAAAGATAAACGGGGTTACTACAGGTAAAGACGTTGTAACGTATTCTGAATTCACCTGTTTGAAAAGGTACTGCTGTTATTCCATCATGAAAGCGCTCAATAATGCTAAAATGGCCAAATAATAATTGCAGTGGTTGTAGATTAATTAAAGCATGACACCCATCTTCATTTTTCTGCTTTCACATTTAGCCTCCAGCCTTTTCCTGACTCAGTTATTAATCTTTCTGTCTACCTTGATTCCAAGGGGCTGGTTTTGGGGATATGAGGAGACAAGAGCTCGAAATATAACTTGTATATCAGCCCAAGGCCATGCGTCCATCATGGCCCCAGTTCTCCACAAAAACATCACTGTGACGTGAGTAGCAGTTGAGCACCATCACTGTGGAAATGTATTCTGAGTCTTCACACAAACACAGTGTGGACACAGTTATGAAGCGCCCGCATTTTCAAAGATAACATAATTAATGTTGTATTAAAATAGAGTGTCATTTTTAATCATATTACAAGCTACCAAATACTCTTGACCCAGAGAATGTGATGTCAGACGCACCTCATCATTCATGAATGCATCATTTGCGTCACAGGTCCGTGATGCTGGATCGTGCAGAGACCCTCCTCCACGATCACTACGCTGGGAAGGATTACTGGAATGTAATTCACATTGTTTGTTGAAGCTATTTTAACGAAGTAGATGCTGCCGATGTGATTGTTTTAACATCTTGTGTTTTTTTAATGCCCCATCTCTTCACTTCTGAAAATCTGGGTTTTGATGCAGACACGCCGCAGCATGGTCTTTGCCAAACACCTGCGGGTCATAGGGGACGACTTCAGGGCAAAATACCTGAACTCAACAGATATAAGTGACAGTACTGTTTATAGTGAGGATTGGACGCGCATGAAAGTAAGTCAGCCTTGAACTAAGCTCACTGGATGTTCACTACTCATTGTGGCACAATACCAGTGACGGTAGCTTTGGATTCTAACAACAAACCATCTTCATTAAAAAAAAAACAAAAAAACAAACATCTCCTCAGGCCAAGCTAGGCTCAGCGAAAGGGGGCCCGTATCTTGGTGTCCATCTACGAAGGAAGGACTTTATCTGGGGTCATAGAGAAGATGTCCCCAGCCTTAAAGGAGCTGTCAAAAAAATCCACAACTTAATGAAGAAGCACAAACTTGACAAAGTTTTTGTGGCAACAGACGCAGACGGGGGAGGTGAGGACACAAATTCACAAATTTAGTGGTATTATAGAAACGGTAAATTTATATAATTACACTGATTAACTGTGGTCCATTAAATACTCCAGCACTGAACTGATGCAAACTTGTGTCAAACGTTTTAGAACTTAAAGAGCTGAAGAGGTTGTTACCAGAAATGGTGCGGTTTGAGCCCTCAATAGAAGACCTGGAGCTCCTTAAAGATGGAGGAGTGGCCATAATTGACCAGTGGATATGTGCTCATGCAAGGTAAATTGCATATCATCATTCTGTTGTTATAAACTGTAAAAGCTCAGCCCATTCTGGCTTTTTGCTATCAGGTAATAGGCCAGCACTTGTTAGCATGATGATTTTTTTATGGCCAAAGAAGTGATCCTTTCAATAAAGACACATCATTTTATTGTTATTCCTTACAGTAATGCACCTGTCACAGGGAATCTGCTTTTTACCCCCCTATATTCACTTTTTACTCCAACAAGAAATGTCTTAATACATTATACTATGCTGGACTGTGTTGAGGTGTGGAAAATATGTTTAAAATGGATTCAAATCAAATATCTCTGTTATTTCTAAAACAAATCTATGTTACTATGTTTGAAAAGACATTGATTAACAGGGCTTTATTCCACATGGTTTTAAACTGAGAGCAGGAATTCCTGTGTAATCAGGCTCCTTTAGTCAGTAGGTTCTTCAGTTATATCTTATTTTCAGATTCTTCATTGGAACATCAGTGTCTACTTTCTCATTCCGGATCCATGAAGAGAGGGAGATCCTGGGTTTTGATCCCAAAACTACGTACAATCGTTTCTGCGGGGACTCTGAGAAAAAATGTGAACAGCCGACACACTGGAAAATAGTTTACTGATGCAACCACTGATGATCTTCTCACACGCAAGTGCCAGAAGTATTATTTAAAATTACATTTACATTGATAAATCTATTCTTGGTATTTTACATTTTTTTGTAATTTTGTTTTTCTTTCGGTATTTGTGCAATCGGGTCTTTAGTGACCACTGTGACTGAACCTCATGTTGAAAAAGGTCAAACCAAACGTTTACAACTGTGACGTTTATAGATTAAAGCTGCAAATATCAATGTTATGTATGTTTGAGATGGATGAGTTTATTAATCTATTTTATGTGATTTTTTCCTTTATTCTGAACACCAGCACCACTGATGATTTCTAATGTTTGAAATTTAAGACGTCCCTTTTTAAACTTCAAGAATTTGAAACAAAGTACAGTTTTTACACATTTTACATGCTATAACAGGGGAGACTGTGTTCCCAGACTCAGGACTGGAATCCTTGATATAGAGACAGTATTTTTTTTTTCATTCATTTTTTATTTGGAAATTTTCAGAACTTTAATCTCCAACCTGTAATCTGATGAACAAAGGTGTGTTATTAGAGTATCCCAAAAAGAAGCTGAAGAAAATAATTTTTTTATTCTGGTAAAAATCTGTGCGTTTTTCTCATTTATTATTTTAGTGTCCGCCTTTTGCCTGCTTGCTTGAATCCAAGCCATTCCATTCAGAGAATAAAATAATTGTTATTCTTGCCTTTTTTCCCCTTTGGTTTGTGCTGTTCGTAGGTGCGGGTCTTTGTCTCATTCAAGCGTACCCTGATGCAGACAAGATGGCCGACATGAAGCCACCATACATCTAATCCAAACCGGAAGTCCATGTCGGACTTTTTTTTTTTTAAACAAAACTTTATGAAGAATTGTGCCAAACAACAAAAACAATAGAAAAATATCGCCGGGGGTTACACACAAATGTATTTTTTTAAGTTTGCACTCTAAGAAAAATTATTTGATTTTATATCATTAGATTTTAATAGTTTTAATATAGTGTTTGACTTCATTCTTAAATGTAAGGAAAAAAAGTATTTTGGTTACTGGGGAGGAAGGAAAATTGTAGATTTCTGGTGTAGTAATCTGCCTCTGCAACAAACATCATTCAAACACTGCACAGACACAGCTCCCCACAAATTATTTTTTTTAAAAGGCACAAAAGAGCAGTTTAGCAAAAAGACTTCAATCCCGCTGTTTGTATTGTCATCCAATAGAGATCTTCAGGGATGAGCATCATGGGAAACACAATGGCCCCAGACATAACTGCAACAGAAAAGGCATTTCCTGGGTCTAGAGATGTGTTCATTATCAAATTTAGCCATTATATGCAATAATTATATTTTCCTATTATCAGTCTTCTGTTAACTGTTTGTAGAATCCAATAAAACACAATATTAGACTATAATACTGTCAATAATTATTAGCCTTGGAGTTCTTCTTTTTGTAAATGTCTTTACTGACTTAAACTGAAAATCAAAAACATGTCAATGAAAAATAATGGAATAGCGTAAAATGAACAGACAAACAAATAAATGAACATCCAACAATTAAAGGATGAATGGGTATCGCCAGGCTTCCACTGGCCATCGTGGTATCTCGGGGGTGGGTGATAGCAAGTGGTGGTGAGGGGGCTTAAAAGAGGCTGCCACTGGCCATTGTTACCTCTGCCATCAGCCTTGTCACGCCTTCTTCTTGACGTATTTGGTTGAAGATCTGAAGAACAGTTACAATGATTCAATCTGACATTGTGATGCTGTAAAGGTTTCACTCTTTTGTTTTTGTGCTTTCCAAAGGAATAAAATTGGCCACCCAATCATTTCCTTCTATTTCCCAAGCAAGCTAGATTAATCCTGTTCGAACGGATGCTTCCATTGATGAGATCATCATGTAAGCTATGAAACCAAAGAGTAAAAGGTGAACAAGTATTCATCAGAGAAAGTAAAAGACACTGCAGCACAGTCTATTCAAAAGTTATCATGATCTGTGTTTTAGACCCGAATGCAGCACTCTCTAAACTGACAGTTGGTAATGACCTTTATTAATGTGAAGGCAAATCAGGAACTTGGCTTGACAAATAACACAGGTAATAGTTCATCCTCAGACATACATAGTGACACTATGAACAGATATTAAAATAGTAAATGGTGTAGTACCTTGGTCATTCAACGATATCTGTGCATCCACAGTTGAAAGAGTCATTGTTGATATATTTTCCTGCACATCCTTTGTGCAGCCAGCCCTTGCACATCTGGCACTGGACCCATTCCAGAGAGTCAGCATCTGGGTACAACAGTCTAACCAGATGAGACACACATTTAAAATTAAACACACACATACTATCCAATTGTTATCCTTATACAGTGTCTGTGAATGCATTAAAAACCATATAGTACCTGAGAAACAAATATTTCCTTAACGTCCTATACAGTATATACAAATGTATTTTTCCTTACCTTAAACACTTGTGTCTATTTCAAAAACAACCCAGTATAACACTGGATAAAATATGACCTTAGACATGCAAAAACAGAAGTATCATTAAAAAATTACATGTACGAACATATGATCTCAAAAATATATTTTTCATGAGCATACCTTTGAAATGCACTGCATTTGCCTCATGATTCAGCAAGTGCCTCTGGATGACACTTGCTTGTGATATTACATTTGGGGCAGAGTGGACACCCAAGCACAGATGGTGACACGGTTGTGCACTTCAGCCTTTCGCCTTTGTAGAAAGGTGCATCTGGAAGAAAGAATATGTAAAGAAACATAGGCAGACAGAAAGATAATGGTTCAGGAACTTATTTTATATATAATAATTTCATGAACAAGGTAATTGGTGTGTCTATTACCTCTATAGGGTAATAGACCTGGATAAAATTGCCATACGACTTTGCCAAATCCATTAGCGTACTTTCTTTGGCTAAACTAACGTTAGCCCGAACCATCGACTCAAGCGTAGAAACAGCCTTCACAACGACACATGACACTCTAATTCTTTGATGCATCGCATTTGTAAATTGCACGAATTACATCTTAGAGTCCATACCACACTCGTTAGATGGTAATTTAACTATTTTTCTTACCAATCTCGCGCTCCCGGAACTCTCGAACTCAATGCCCTCATCGGTATGGACGCAATTTGTTACACGAAAAAGAAACTTCCGTCAGACTTCCGGTATAGATTGGATGTATGGCGGCCCCGTGTCGGTCATCTTGTCTGCAACAGGGTGCCTCTTTTGTCTTTTTCTTTTATCGGAAGGTTCACCATCACGATGGTGTTTGGCGCCATCTTGTGGTAGGCACTGAGTCAAGTCAGGAGCCGCTGATCTTTCATCAGGTTAGTATCGTATTGTTGAAAAACAGGTCGGGGCAAAGTTAAGTGTAGAACTTCACACGCGAATGAACCAGGCGGAGTTAGCTCACGTAATGGCACATGTTCATGTTCATCTGCTCACACTACCTGAGCTGTCTGTACGTATACATTCCCTCACCGAATAAGCTGTTACATATCGCACAATATTGCACTGCTTCCAGCCCTGTATATAGGTAGATTCTTATTCATCCTAACGTCCACGTTACTCCATCTCTATATATGTGTTGCTACATTATATATTTAGACTATATGTTGAGGGAGAAACAACATATAGCAAACACAGCACATATACAGATTTTTTGTCAAAAATGTGTTAATACTGTCCTCGCGAATCAACAAATGGAATGGAAAATTGTCACCGCACATTGTGACATTTATTAAACGCTGTGTGTAAGTTAATTTTGTTTATATCACTAGCCTTTCGTCTTTTCCCTTCCATTTGCGTCTAGAGAATATTCACAGCGATGTTTACCAGAAGATCGTGGGTGTTTCCTTCGTGTTTCTTCCACCTGAGACCCACCACACCTCCTTAACAATACCCCAGCGTGACGCTTGTTGCCTTGTTGTTCTTCGCGGGGAGCCAACAAGTAATATATATATATATATATTACTTGTTGTTTTTTATATATATATATATATATATATATATATATATATATATATATATATATATATATATATATATATAACAAAATCTAAGTTTGTTTTGATTTAATTTATAAATTACAACAGCAAGATCTCGTCTTTTGATATACATTCAGAACGAATATATATAAAAAAGTAATTTTTGTCACTTTTAAACTTCAAATGTGCGACTCTGCTTTTCTTTTAGACGAGGCGGTTTTCCAGAGTAAAAGATCCGAAAGTTGATTTTATTATTATTATAATTAGAGGCAGGCTGCTGCTCTAGAGCGTTATGTAGTCGGCGGATGGCCACGCCCCTTTCACGCGCCTCTAGTGATAGGTGGAGCTGCTCGCGGCAGCGAAGGAAAGTTCTCCCTAATTTACTGCAGCGTGACGCGACGAGGAACTGATTCATTTATTTTAATTATTATTAACAGCGACCTTTGTCGTTTATTTGGCCGATATTTAATTTACTTTTGTCTCTGTTTACCTTTACACACTCATAGAAGTGGCCTAGGGGCTACATATTCTAAGCCGACGATCTTCTGTCCGGTAACATATAAGTGGAGCTAAACGAAGGCAGGAAGGACCTCACTGCTGCTGGTCAGGTATGCTACCTACATTTAAACCAGTTTACGTACATAAATGAACTATCTATCTAACTTTCTAATGTACACAAAGTTTAATCAAGCACAGTATGTAAATGCTGAAGAGTAAAGATGTTTCATGATATAGTGTTAAAAGTTGTGAAAATAATTCAAACATACATTGAAATACCCTGTTGAAATTAGATTCAAGTTTTGCAGCCTATGTAAATATATGTGTACTATATATTTAAATGATTTACCTGTACGTATCAGTAGGTAAAGGCACTCAGCATTCTGATCAATAGTCAGTATAAAGTTGATTATTTGTCACACCATCGACATTTCCAGTCGATGTTTTAAAATGTGACTTCCGTCATATAAGTCTGTGTTGTGATACTCGCAAGCAAAAATAAGGAAATAAATACATATATTTTACCATTATGTGCTGTACACTAGAGGTCAGTTGTGATTTTACCGAACTCATACCAGTATTTATTTTTTTATATTTAAATATTCTTATAAAAAAAGAATAAAGGTCCCTTTATTATTGTTCAAATGGCAGAAAAGATGATGCAGATTCAAATTTTTTTCAAAAAGTGGAGAAAAAAGAGAGGGAAGAAAGAAATTTTATTTATGCTGTATGTCGAGCACGTAGAGCATATTTGACAAATAAAGTTGACTTTGACTTTTGACTTGGAAAAGAACGTGTTTCTCTAAAGCTTCAAAATGGACTGTTATTGTTAAGGGAAGTCAATAAATAAAGAAGTGGAAGACAGATGAAAGGATGCGAGTAAAACTAAAAGAGCTGAAACTGTCCATGCAAAATTCAGCGGGTTCTTTAATGCCTTTGAAGGAAGATTTCCACTTAAAGAAAGGGATATTCAATCACTGTACTGCGGATCTTAGAATTAGAAACAGTAACATTTCTAGATGTTGAAAGGTTATTTAGCTTCTGGTATTTCACCCACCAGGCACCTTAATTGTTATTTCCTTCCCCACGGCTCCCACCTATAACCCTGTAATATTGTCCTTTTTTATTTGTTCATTACAGCCTTCTCTGCTGATGGCCTTTTTCCAGCAGCTGCGCCTTCTTCTGTGGAAGAACTGGTTGACCACCATCAGACAGCCAGTGAGTGACTTGTTTTTCCTCATCAGTGTTAGAATTCCACAAACCTGGCTGCAGAGTTGATTCCTGCTCTTTTTAACAGCTATGGTCGCTGACTCTGATCACCTGGCCTTTGATCATCTTCATCATTATTGCTATGACCCGCACCAACTTTCCTCCCGTCCTAAAAGACACGTGTAAGTGTAAAAAAAAGAACTGCACTGGGGGGAAGAAGTGACTATTACACAAATGCCTGTAGACCCCACTTTAGTTCAGGTTTTTAATTAAAGAGGAACACAATCTCAGTGTATAAAATTATGGTGATTAAGCAGCTGGTGTGAGAATTTCTGTGGCGACTGCAAAGAACAGCACATTCATTTCATATCAGAGTAAACAGAAACATTAATCGCCCTTTAGATCTGCACTCTGACATGGTGTTTGCATTCCATTTTTAATACCGAATCAAGTCTGCACCATTGATGTATTTGAATGGGTGTAAACATGAAAGAAATTGTTGCATAAAGAGTTTGACAGCCATCGTCATGAGATGACTGCGCATTAATAGACCGCTTGATGGTCACTGAGGGAGGGGCATTTATTTGACGTTAACTGAACAAGTGGTATGCATTATTATTTTTAACAAACAAGTTGCATCCTTATAAAGTACATCTGAGTGGAGACAGGGACATTTTTAATGATCTTAATCCTTTTCCTGTCACTCCCACTACAACTTTCTTTCCGTTCATCAGTTCTTCTGTGGATGTAATTTAAACACTATTTTATGTACAAAAACGTGGTCTTCCCCATCCAGCAGCACAATAGGAGCAAACGTTTTCAGACCTCACTGCTCTCTCTTTGTTACTGCTGTAACAAATGGTCATGTGTCAGCCTTAAATCAGTAGATGTTTTAGTTTAGTTTGTATCAGTCTTTGTAGTTGCTGTAAACCGAAATGCAAAATAATTATTTTGTATGTCATCGATGTTTAAATGGAGACAAATCTGTTCCCTGTCAAACAATTACCTGTGTTTTGATGGTGTTTTACTTGGGTGATTCATTTGTTTGCACTTCCACTTGTGTAAAAGTCATGAAATCCTATGTCTACCGTTGTGTGTGCGTTGGGAAACTAATATATTTAAAAGCTTATGGTATTTCTTTCACAAATGCCATAACTAAAACTCGGGTGTTTTTTATGTTTCTAGGCTGATTTTGAGATAATATCAGCAGGTACAAATATTATAAAGGTCACTGTAGTCAGAGTTGCTTGACTGCGACCTGATCGCCACTGTTTTGAGAAACTGATTTCATTGCCCCACAAGAGGAAAATAAGAACCAAATCAAATGAAAACCATAACAGCATTTGAGTAATTTAGGTGAGTGGGTATTATGATTGGTACAGTTATTACTAGTATTTAAACTCTGTGTCCTGTGCTCTCCAGGCCATGTGCAACCTCGGAACCTTCCCAGCACTGGCTTTTTCCCTTTCCTACAAACACTCATGTGCAACACAGACAGCAAATGTCACAACGAGTCACGTCCGGTGGACACAACTACGTCAAAACAAGACAACAGAAGGTACCACAGTTCTCTGAGTGTGTGTTACCTGTAACCCTGAACTACACATCCTAAACAGAAAATGTTATGTGTAATTAATTGTGTAATTAGTCAGTTTTGCAGCAATTCTATAACTTTAATTTCTTATATATACTGGATGTGAATTAATAACGAGATCAAAATAGACATGAAACCTGATTGTGAGATTCAGTGCTATGTTGGAAGTATAAAAACATGTCATCTTTCCACAGCGGTTGATAGTTTTAGTCCGTCTATAATTTTCTCTTTTGTTTGCTGATGAAGCGGCAGATGGTTGATGGTGAAAACCCTGAAAATACAGTCAGAGTTACCGGTACCTTATCTTTTGTTTATGGAAACTCCCCATCTTTTCTTTTGCTCATGAATAAAATGCATGCCCAGCAAAGGTTGGGCACAAGATGTTGCTTGGTTGGTTCCTACTGCCTTTTGTTCTTGTAGCTATGGTTCTGGCAGTATAATTTCTAGAAAAAAATGACTCATAATCAAATGCAGTGATATCTTTTCAAAAATGAATTATAAATACCTGCACACTAATACAAAATCACAGCGACAGTGATGCCATGAGTGCTTTACGTGTAGCATTAGCCTCGTATGGATGACCAGAGGAATGGAGAGATGCAGGGTGGAAAAATGTCAAAAATACTGTTTTCACGAGTCATTTCTCACAGAATTACCACCAGATCTGCATTTGACAGTTACTTTTCCTGGCAGATCTTTCCCTCAGTTTAAAGAATTAACTATCGCTTAGTTTTCATAGTAAAACATAATTGGATTTTGTTATTTATCAATCTTAAATGATGAGCTTAAAAAATGAAAAGGTACAATAGTTAAAAAAAAACAAAACAAAACAAAACAGTAGTTACAATGTAGAACCAGTAGAAGAAGTGTAGAGTTAGCAGAAGAGGTAATGTAAAAAAGCTTTCTAAAAATAAAAAAAGGAAACTGACATAACAATATATTGTTTCTAAATTGTTAATATATACAGTGTAATATATATAAACACAGGTATCATTCACATATTTAACAAATCATGTTAAAATGCAGTAAACTAGATTCTGCAGGCGAACTGCCTGACTCAAACCTCCTCCTCGTCTATACACACTTAATAGGTGGTTGTGTGTGCACAGTTAAAAGCATAGGAAGGTTAATGCTGAGGTCAGTGGCTTTAGATTCATTTTTGCTTGTGGCAGTTTTAAACTGAAGGTTAACCTTCTGCACGCGGCTGCCACAGTTTAAATTAGAACACACCAGTGCCACTGCAGCCAAAGTTTATTAGGGAACATTGGTCCTGAAGGAGTCAGTAGAAGTTTGGTAAACATTTTGAATGTAGGACCCTGCAACCACCAATTTTAGAGAGGAAATCCATCAATGTGGCATCTATCTGCACCTACAACATATGGACGTCTTGCTGCCACGTCCTTGTGCCACAGACAGATATACAGCTGCTCTTGTCTGTCAGTCCTAATTTTGAACCACTTTTATCAACAGCATCTCAATTATTTTACTGTTTGGGAACATTTTCAAGCTCAGTTGTCGTGAATAAAGGTGTCATAGGCTGATGTCAAAGAGGAGATAGCATAATATCAGAAAACAACCATAGAGTTGAACCTGGATGTTATGTTTTATCCACCATGTCATTTGGCCGACAGGCACAAGACTTCCGTGCGGGAAGGCCTGATTGAAGGTGATTTTAAGTTAGCCCTTCTGAACGACCCACAAAGTAATCCTGAAACTTTGATCAACATTTTAAAAAATGTTTTGGGTAAGTTATTTTTTTTTTAAATATATTGCAATTTATTGTAGTAAAAATATGATTTATATGTTTGAAATGAATATTTTTTTATCCTTGTTTATTAACCTGTTTGAAGGTTCAAGATCTGCTGGAAATCCTAATAATGTGTCATTCTGGAACACCAGCACGACTCAGGAAAACCGAGTGGGTTAATTTCATTATTATTTTCATTAATAACTCACTCATTGGAGGAGTTCTAAGTCCATAAAACATATAGAGTAAACACGTGAATCAATTAGATTTAAAAGAAATGGTGCCAATGAAAGAAACAAAACACGTAAAGTGCTGATATTGGATAGAACACAGTTTTATTCTTTTTGTCCATCACTGTAATAATTTGTATTAATGATATCATTTGCAGGAGGACTTGGAGCAAATGCTGGAGTCATGGGACCTGGCGAAAAGGGTCATTTGCTCCATTATGCTGCCCATGATCAACACAACCTCACCCAGCGCCGCCACCTACAGCGTGGTCTCATTGTGCAAGTCCAACTCCACAGTGTTTGAGATTTCACTCCAGACGCTCAACCAGGTGTTTTTCCCTGTTTACTAGCAAACACCTGCATGCCTCAATTTGATCATGTCCTGACTCCGACATCGTCTTTGGTTGCCAGTTCCTGTTGGACCTGATGCTGACCAAACCTGATGAGATGGCTACGGTGGCTGGGATGGCCATGTTGGTGTTTGATCAGCTGCAGAACCAGACCTCACTGTGGGACAGCCTGCTAATTATTCCCAAGATCCTTTCCTCCAGTTCGGTTGACCAAGGGATTGACAATGTAAAAACCCTTCTGACCAGCGTACAGGGGTATGTGCCTACAGTGATGGAGCGGTGATGACGATGGTATCTGTGTGAAAGTTTTAGTGCACATAAACCAGGTGACAGTGGGACTATGTTGTCTTCAATAGGTAAACTTGTCTTTGTGGATTTGTTACACATCAATCTTTCTTTTAAAAAACACATGGCAGCATTATGGCAACAGTAATGCTAACAGCAGGAGGCTAAAGGCTGTTACATACTTCGCAGCAAGAAATTTGTTCTTGCTTGGAGGGCTCTGAGGGGCTTGCCTGATCCAGACAGAACTTTTTTTTCATCTGGTGAACTATTTTGTGATTGATCAGTTTGAGTGGACCTGGTTATATAGAAAGCAGAAATATTGTCCTTTTAAATGTCATTGGTTAAATTTAAGGAACAACTGATTACGACGGTGAGGAGGTTTTAAAAATTTGTACAACACATCGAGCAACGGCATATAAAGACATGCAAATACTGTAGGTCATAATCTGTATAAAAGAGGTAGACTGACATTGTAGACCTCGAGAGAAGAGTGTCTGTCACAAATGGCATATACAAATGAAGAGTGCAGAGTTTGGACCTTAAGTTTCATGGGACGTATTGAATGTCGTGGCTAAAACTAACCATCATGTTCTTGCATCTGGGAGAAAGCAAAAAAGAATCTCCTTGCAAAGTACGTAACAGCCTCGATTGTTGACCTGGTAACTAACTAATCAATGAGTCATGATTTGACTGTCAGATCTTTTTTTCCTGTTGACTCTCCAGCACTTTACGTATCATCGAGAGCAGTTTTCCTCAAGTCGTTGCCTCACTCAGAACGGTACATCCAGTGTTTGTTGCCGGCATCAACCTGCTCCATCATGCTCAAAACTGGCCAGGAAGAGGTAACTTCTAATGCCAAGCTCAAAGCAGATATTATTAATCTTATATTTTTATGACATTGTACATTCAATATCTGCTCTGATTCCTATTAGCTGTATTCATTCCCCTTGGAGAGCTTGTGATGTTGCCCAATGACTCACTGAGTGACACATGGAAACAGATTCCAATACCAATGGACAAGGTATGTTTCAAGTTTACTCTCCATGATTGTTTAATTTTGAATATTTCAATACAAGCACCGAGGCTTATTAGACAGGTTTTCCTGTGAAAACAGAGAAGCACCTTTTCTTACGGTTGCTTAAAGTGGCCTGTTCTTTTTAAAGGAAACTGTACTGGAATGTTCAGTGATATTTAAATGCTATTTTTATTAAACCCATTTGCTTAAATAAAACAGCCGAAAGCCCTGTTTGATAATTTGCTTTTTGTGTTTTTTGTTTTTTATAACTTAAACTGTCTTTGTTCTTTTAGGCTATCGCCTTGACATTTGACAAAGAAATGGTTCGTCAGTACTTGTGCAACAAGAGCAGTATTTCGCTGCAGGTGGAACAACTTTGCGCAACAGGCCTCATGGACATGCTTTTCGGATCTACAAGCCCTGACCGGGTGGCCAAACAGGTAGGTTGGAATGACGCAAATATTTTTATCAGCAACAACAAAAGAACAACACCATCAGAGGGCTTGTGTGTTTTTTTTGTCTTTTCTTTACTACATTTCTTTCTGCATTCTTTTTCTGCTTTCTGCTCGTCTATAGCATTCTTAAAGGCCACATTCCTTTCTAGTTTCTGAATGTAGTTAGTCTGTGGCTGCAAGACTGTCGAAGAAATCACTCAGTCCAAGTTTGATGTTTGCTGTGGTGGTGTGAGTTTAATTTTGCCGGCACACTGGTGAACTGACAGACACAGAGCTGGTCTGAGTCGGCGAGCTGACCGCCTTGATTGTTGACCTGGTAGAGTAGTGGAATCAGGGTACACTTATACAAGGGAAACAAAAGGCAGTGATCGCATATGTAAATACAGCAGTATAATACACAGGAACCACGAGCAGTGGGTGCTAAGGAAGGGGTCAGTGCCATTTGGGCATCGACCCCAGGACAAAGGAGGGCACGGGTGGAGGTTCCTTGATTAACATGTTAATCAAGGACGGGAATACGGGAGGAGCGGGAAGGACAAGGAGGGGGGCACGGACTTCAGGATCAAAGGTGTCTCTGATTAGGATGATATTCAGAGACAGGAGAAAGAGGAGGAAGGGAATCTACAAGACACCAAGAGGTGAGGTGAAGTCCTGGGGTGGAACCGGTAGTCTGAGACGTTCCTAATATACAAAGGCAGCTAACATGAAAAACATTCTCATATTTAAAATACAAGACATTTTTCTTTGTTTTCTTCCTCAAGACAGCTGCTAGCCATAGAAACAAGACGCTTGAACGCCCCCCAGGTTGTATGTGGGGAAAGTACATCTCACAGTGGTGGACATGTTTTGATGTGAGAATTCGCTGTTAGAACCCGTGAGCCAATGCCACCGTCTCTGTGTATTTGCCTTCAGAGTCTGTTGACTCATGACCTAAATTAATAAGGGAGCTTGTTGTAATAATCTGTGTTATTGTGTTTGGCAAACATATCCTCCCGTGTGTAGAGCAAAAAAAAAAGTGGTGAAAAAAAAACTTTACATCAGAAACATTTAAATTTACTAAACTGTTGAATTTACATTAGTCTTGTTTAACTTCTTTGATTGTTTTTTAATATAAGAGAACGTATTGTGATTTGATTTGATTTTAGAAAATGATTTAATTTCACTTTAACCATGATTTGTCACACACAAACTGTAATTTTCACAGGTTCTCCTTAGATGGAGTGAGTCTGTTGCGCTTCAGGACATCACCTTTGCTAAGGGGCTGCTGGACAGTTTAACGGGAGGACAAGGAGGCTCCAACATCACGAGGGCCCGGCGAAGTGCAGATGGACAGCCACAAAACACTGAGGAGGAGCTGTATGTAAACTCTGCCCTTTTACAACACATTTCATCATTTTTCTCTCCAAATGCCCACAGTTTGCTACAGGATGTAGTTTTAACTTAACTTTTCAGCAGTCTTATTCTTAAGTTGCTTGCTTTGTCAGTTTTTTGGAGGTTGGTAAAGTCTTGCTGGAGATCATAAACGCTGTACCTGAGGTAGATATGGTTGTCCAGCAAGTTCTCCGGACCAGTTTTCAGTCCATGCAGGCAGCAACAATGGTCCTCGATGCCTTCGATGGTAAGACTCTGTGACCCCCAGCTCCAAACAGTGACATTTTTCATTATCATTAACACTAAACGAAATGCCGGTTAAAATTAAAACCAAGCTCCAGAATTGAGATAACAGATTCTCAAGAGAGATTTTGTTATGTTCAAGGATTAAGACTTGCATTTATGACTCAGTGCGTTCACAAGGATTATTATACATCCCTTGATGGACACAAAGATGAATAACAGCAAGTTCACACCTTTTCTCAGAAGGGGAGCAAAGTTGAACTAGTGGAGTTACAGTATGGGAAGTGAATACACACGCACAGGAGGCCTTTTGTCTTTTTATCAACACTCCCTAAGTGGTGTTACTCAGCAACAGAAAATACAATTAAACCAGTTTAAAGAGATCTGGGATCACGTGTTAATGTCAAAAGGTTCATTGAAAGACCTTTACTATAAAACACATTTGTTAATATCATGTACAAATGGTGTTTACTGTCTTTTTTGCCCTCTGTAGTAATTATGACGAACATCCTGAAAGATGCCGAACATATTCAAAAAACGTACCTAATGCTGCTGAGTAATCAGTCTGCTGCAGCCGTATGGATGTCTCGAGTCCTGGACAGTGTAGTGATGGTGATCAATGAGGTAATAACACATCAGAGACATGAGGACAATGCATGTACCTGTATTAAGTAGATTAGGATTTCCACTCAAGATCAATATATTTCATTTTAGGTGTGATTGTCATTTACAAGAAGCTCTTGAAACTGTTGGATATTTTATTAACATAAACAGATTAAGAGGTTTGAAATTGCACTTCAACTTGAAAAAACGTGGTTTAAATCTACTTTAAACTGTGCTCATTGTTTAATAAACAGCATGTTAAGCGAATACTTATTCTGCATTAGCCTTAATTAATACCTGACCTATTCGACAATGGCCTTTTGTTTATACACGTACAGGTATGTTGTCTTAAGTGCACCGACTTACTTGTGTTAATAAGATATATAATGAAAAAAACCCAATCTTTTTTATGAATTAAATGCATAAAAATTAAATGAAATGAAAAGAGAGACAGAAGTTTACAATAGGTGGTTTTAACAATAGCTTATAATACTGTTTGTCTGCCTTATTAGATTCTGTCATCTGACAAGTTAACCTGTGAGGAAATCTTGGCTCCTTTCGAGTGGCTACTGAACACAGAGAGCGTCAAAATTGAGCTGTGGAGAACAGCGATCTGCCAGAACAGCTCATGCTTAGAGCACACCCTGTTGATGCAATGGCAGCCAGTGGTGCAGAAGGTAAATAGATGTAAAATTTGCATTTGAACATACGATAGATCACAACGACATGTGTCAAGAGTTTATCCATTTGTTATCTATTTTAAATCCTGCAAAGTGCTTTATATCAGGAATAACTGCAGTATTGCTGTTTTATTTTATTATCATGTCTGTTTCCTGTCACGTGTTCAAACCAGTCATTTTGAAAACTGTATGAGCTTTATTTTGTTTTATCTTGTTATATTGTGCTTTCTCAGTTCCAAGAAATATACAGAGCCCTCACAAGCCAGGCAGACTACAACGTAACGCTTCCCATGATTATCTCCGAGTGGCACAAGTTGTACAACAGTAATCGTTTTGAAGTATGGCTGTCCAGACTGCCTGGTGAACTGGGCGCGGCGTACTGGATAAACTGGACGCCAAACACGACTTTTGATATCAGTGGGATTCTTCTTCAAAGGTTTGCTCGAAATATGATAAACTACATAGCAGACATGCACATTTTATTAGTTACTGAACATCTCTCTGCTGAAAATAACAAAATCACAGTGCAGATATAGAATGTTGAAATGTAATTTGAGTTAATTTTATAGCGGAAAACAAAGAAAGGGAATGGAATGATATTGTTTCTACAATGATAGAATTATTTTTCATCGCACACACAATGCCTCATCCCATGACCAACAACAATTTGTGCTTTTTGGTTGTAGTTTTTCCATGTCCATTGTGAATTTTGGAGAAAAGATAGAGAAGAGTCAGTGGTGGCCTCAGCTAAAGGACTACTTTCACATGGCTAACTGGATATTGAATTACAGGGCAGGTTTCACAACTCAGCCAGCAAACTGTAAGTTAGTGTTGCCATTCTGGGAAATTATACTACTTTTATACATTCTTTTAATGTTGAATGTGAGCATTTAGCATACAGTTAATCATTTTGTTTTTCCTGTTCAATTATTTATATGACATTTGTCTACAGAACTGCCAACTCCTTAATTAATCTGTATAGCACTGAAGTATCCATTTGCATTCTATGTTAATATTTGACTTCTAATGAACCATTTTAAACAGAATTGAAAATGAGTCTGTAATTTATTTCACATCAGAAAATAATCACAATGATAAACTGAAGCTGCTTTAATTTCCTTTCAGGTCATTTTAACACCCTCAATTCATCCATTCATTGTGATGTTAATATGAACTGGACAGAGTTTTATCAGGCATTGACTCGAGCTCTGATTTCACCAAATCAGAATGTCCTCATAAAGTAAGTAACACAGGTACAGGTGTGTCACCTATGACAATATTAAATAAAAAATGTTACCGAATTTTAGCTGCAGAAACTTTTTACAATGTTACTTTCATAATTGTCAGCAGTTGGCAGTCCTAGTTTCTCAATGTGGAACGTCATGTACATGCTCAGGATAACATTGATAATGAGCTACAAGAACATTTCTGTCCACAGCTACAACAGTTAAAATGTAAACCAAAAATATCTTGATGCCGTTTGACTGAAGGTTGCCAAAAAGGATTATGTCCTGCCTTAGTGTTGTTCTGTTTGAAAAAGAATTGTTGATAGTTTTAATTTTAGCTGTTTACACATTTATCATTACAGTCTCATGTTATTTTCCCCCATTTTGTCTTCTCAAAGTCTTCTCAAAGGATCTGTGAAACTGTTGCAAGAGGTCTTTAGTTCAGTCTACAAACATCTGGCAAGCTCATCTGGAGATGGAGATGCAATAATCACCTACTTGATAAACGTGCTGAATGCAGTGGATGACTTTGTTAAGATTACCATGCTTCCTGAAAGCAACATCTCTGACAGTGAGGTTATTCATGACCACATCAGCAGCCTGCTGCAGTCCACAGGTCTGAAGCCGCTACTGCCTCTGCTCTTCAGTGACCAACCTCTCAATGTCTCAGCCATCACTGATGCTGCCTCAAAGATTGGCAGGCTCAACCAGCACATTTTTACCTTCAACGAGTCAGATCCAACAATGCCCGAGCTGCAACGCTTGATCGTGAAGTTCCTCTCCATGGAGGATAATCTCACCATATCGCTCTCCCACATCATGGGGCACCATCTGCTCACATACTTAAAATACATCAGCCCAGATGATGTAGCCCGTGTCAGGAAAAGCCTGCAACCTTACACTAATCAGACCTCGTCAGGCATTGTAGAGGCCATCCTGAAAGCCATGGAGCTCCTGAAGACAGTGACAGACTCTCCGAACAGTGACCCAACTCACATCCTTCTGGGCTACATACAGCAGCTTCAAGAATTTGTCATTTCTTTGTATAGACTGCAAAGAATCGAACGTTTCTCACAACCTAACGGACAACTGAGCCCGGCGCAAGTCACTGACCTCTACCAGATTTCAAAGGAATTTCTGAGCCTCCTGACTCCAGAGAGCCTTCTGAACCTGACTCATGCTGGACCCGATGCTGCTCAGAACATCTTTATACAGAAATTTGTGGCATTCCTACCGCCTCATGTCCAAGCCGAAGCTGTTCGATTTTTACAGGAATTTACAACTCTGCAAGACAAAGTGGGTGAATGTGGACAAGATCAGAACTGTTTAGATTGCATTTCTGAAATTTTCACCTTCCTTGATAAGATTTTAGAAATGATGCTTTCAGCCAATGGGTCTGTCACCCTCACATTTACTACACCCAACTCTCTAATGAGGCTACAACAATATGAGGAAGCCGCCTCCGTGTTCTTCTCATTGCTGTCCTCAAATGACACTGCCTATGTGAGAACATTCAGACAAACTATTCATTTCATCAAACTGGTTATGGCTGCACAAAATATCACCGTGTCTGATGTCCAGAATGCTCTGAAACAGTCCAATCTTACTATCGAGGACCTGAACAAGATTGCCATGTTAGCTGATGGAATTAACATCAATGACCTGATTGTTAATATAATGCAAATAATCAATGCTAGCCAGTGTTTTGACCCACAGAATAACATGCTGGTGACAACCCAGTGTGTTCAAGGATTGGCAAACGGGGTCATTGGGTTTCTGATGCACCTGCCTGCTCTCCGCAACAACACGGCCATCCTTTCCATGATCCCGCTAATTGTCAATAACACTGTCAATGAGATCATCCAATCCAACTTCAGCTCCAGTCCAACTCTGGTGCTGGTGCACACCCTCAATGTGACTCTGGCCAATGTCAAGTTGAGCCTCCAGCTAAACAACCTGAACACTCCAGAGATTATGAAAGAAATCAGAGTACTGGAACAACTGATACAGCTTGCTACCATTCCCCTGCCATTTAGCACGTCTTTCAACACCACTATGCTTATGGAGAACCCCACATATGAGCAGAAACTATATTTGCAGTTAATTGATTGGTACTTGAAAAGAATTGTAGCAATCACCAACAGCAGTTCAGTCTCCCACATTCTTCAACACTTTTTCTCCCTCACGCAGTTGCAAGTGACCTTACAACTGGCAAATACGAATTTCACATTATTTGTGAGCAACCAAGTGGAGCATCTCATAAAGAACTTGCAGTACCCAATAGATGGTGCAGGGCTTCATCGAATTGGCCTGACTTCACTTGCAATTTTCCGACATCTCTTTGATCTAATAGCATTAAACCTAGAGCTTCAAAGCAATGCATCAGGCTCTCCACTGTTTCACATTCCAAACAATTTGGAAGCTGTTAAGTTTCAAGTTCAGCTATACCTTGACCTGATAGAGAAGTGGATAAATCAACCCAGTGTCCCGTCACTCCTCAGCAGTATGCTCCAGTGGGGAAATCACTCCATGAATATCTCTACCCCTACAAAAGACCTCCTCCATCTGCTTCAGACACTGAAGAACTTTCTTAACAATGATCAGCTCAGCTACCTTACCATCATTAGCAACATCACCCAATCTCTAAACAAAGCACTCTTTCTAGCAGAGCAACCAGGTGGTCTACAGAGTGACCAGTTTTTAGCAGCCATCTTGGAAGCAGTTCAAAATGCCATGCAGATCTTGAATCAAACCATGTACCCACTGTCACTCCCCATGCAACATAACATCCTGGAGATTGTGCACAACTCTCTTATGCTCATTCTCCGACTAGACATGAACTTTACTTCTTCACGTAACGTCTCCCTCATCATCCTCATGAGGGCTGAGAGTGTCATCCAGGAGTTGTTCCCAGGAATTCCTGGCACATACATGCTTTCTGGACTCAAACTAGCGGTTACATATTTTAGGTCTATCTCCTCATCCTCGGGTCAAGAAATGTGAAAACCATTACCAAACCATGTTTTCAACTTTTACATTATCTCTGTAAAGTTTCTATAGGCCACATTTTCCAAAGTTATAGATGCTATGGTTTGGAATTTAACAACTAAGAGGGAAATTACAAGGGAAAGATTTAGCTAAACCATGCTGATTTTGCCCATTTTCACTTGCAGTCAGCACAAGGCAGGCGTCTCTGTGTTATGATTGACAACCAGTCAAGTTGGAACATTTAAAGCAGGAAGCCATGATTACTGTTTGATGAGACGTTTAAATTATAAATGTTGATACATTACTTTTTGTTTCTGAAGAATTTTGAATGAGATGATGACAATCCATAGCCTCCTACCAGAAAACAGCACAGCCAAAGCTTACATCTCCGTGCTCCTCAACATCACTCACTTTGTGTTGGAGTCTGGCCAAGGTAAAAGAGGCTTTTCTTTATGGCTTTCTTTATGAGGCTTTCTTTATGTTTAAAGCATGAGGGATTGTACTGATACTGACCAAGTTAGTGCTGTGTTTAATTAAGTATGTCAACAATACTTTTATTTTGATTTCAGGAAACATGAGTATTTGGGCAAGTTTTGAAGATGCAAATTTGCCAGTAATTTTTGTCCAGGTAAAACCCAAATACAACATCATAATGTATTCAGAATGAAATTCTGATGGTGTATGATGTTATATACTACATTTGTATATTCTCTGCTTTCTTATTTTACCTTCAGATACTTACAGTAGATAATCTTTTTTTATATATCTTCTGCAATTTCAACTTTTTTTTAGATCCTTACTGGAAATCCTGGCTTACCTACAACTGCACCATCACTGAAGGACTTTGCTCATCTTGCACCCATCCTAGAGCAGCTGGTGACTGGGAAAGCAGACAAAGAAACATGGGACAAGTAAGCACACACAGCATCTTTCCTAGTATCCATGTTGTTTAGTTGCATCTGTGGTTGACCCAAAGCAAATACCCTTTATGTACAGATTTGAAAGAATAGTTAAAGGAGTGCTGTCAATGTTCAGAGAAACACAAATGTGGGACAGTGTCCCAACTGTTATCCCATTGGTTGAAAAAATCATAGCAGGAGTGGTGGCCAGCGTTCAAGCAGAGAGTGGTAAGAATACTACAGTAAAACTCTTTTCTCACATTGTGCCAAGCCAAATGGTTAGCAAGAAGATTTTTGTATTTTTATCTTACTTATCTTATTTTCCTCTATTTATTATTATTTTTTCAATTTTCTCCTTTTAGTGATGATATTAAGTCTTGAGAGGCCTTTGGTGACCTTGATGAGAGAAATTGCTTCAGCTGTAAACAAAAGTCAGTTTAACGTCACTGGGCTGCAGGAAAAAATGCAGCTTGCCACTGAACACACCCTGAAGGCAGCTCAGCAGGTTAGACTTTTTTTTTATCCTTTAGTGTCCTCAAATCATTGTCTGTTTTTCATTCTGTTTACATTTGTATGACTATATGGCAGAAAGACCGAGTAGAGACCTGCTGAATCTGGCCACAAGCTGACAAAAAGACAAACAACACGTTGTTTTATACAACTGCATTGTGACATTGTTCTTTATTTGTTTAAAATCTTCCTCTTCCTCCTGCACAAGCATGGTCATAGTTATAATATATAATGTAAATAGGAAAGAATATACACAGAAAACGATCCATTTTGAAAAAATATATTTAATGTTCACATCCATTTGTAATATCAGGACAACCAGTGATCTTGATTATTGTGTCTGGAGCCTTTTGATTCTTTAAGAAATACCATAATTATTCAGCACCAAACTGAAAGATTTAAGAAGTCATTCTTGTCCAACTGGCTAACTGGCTGTTGCCAAATATATAACAATCAGTTTAACATAACCTTTTTTTATGAAGTTACAAAATATTGTCCTCATGTATCAGATCACTATCAGTCCAATGTAATCCATATTACGTGGATTCTAATCTAGGAATGATTATATCACATATCGGCCGTGTGTATTCCTTTGAAAGAACCGTATTACTTCTGAATGAAACCTTAGACGACCCACTGTTTATACACGTACACTGCATTCACTGCACATATTCACAGTAACTGGGTGTGTAACCAGCATGTCAGTCTACCTGACAACATGATACCTGTGTGAGAAACCTGTCCTTTTTTTTGCTTATCTATCAACTGCATAGAGATAATTGTGCCTTTCCCTCATGCATTTACTTTTTTTCCCTCTTTAGGATGCTGTGTTCTATTTCTGTCTGTGTTAGACTGACTGTACTTCATTACACAAAATAATGCATGAGACACAATTAGGCCTATTATTTTACATACTTCCCTGCAGGCAAATGGAACACTGAAATGCAGCGATATTCTCAAAGTATGGAAGCCAGTAGAAGCGATGGTGGGATTAAGCCATGATGTGATGGCAATGTGGTGCAATGTCAGCATGCAGCCTGTTATAGATACCTATAACAAGCTCATCCACCTAAACATGAGTGTAAGTACGATGTGTCCCTCAGATGAAATAAAAATGCTTTAGTAAAATGATTAGATTCTGCCACTTGGTGGCACTATTGATACACAGCAAAAGCTGCCATAGTCCTAAGTGTTCTTTCTTACTTGTTGTCTGTACAGCTGATGGGTATGGGACCAATGACTGTGAATGCCACGGCTGCCAGGATTGTCAAGATTGTACAGTCTTTCTACGAGGCTAGCATTAATCACACACTTGTGACACAGGGGCTGATTATGACCTTCTCCAACCAGTTCTCTGTTTTGTTGGGCCAGCCTCTTAATCCTGAGGCACATCAGTGGTACAACCAGCTCCAAAGCCTTTATTTGGAAAGCAGGTGACTAATGTTCAGGTTCTACCCTTATTAACATGACGCAGTCACACATAGCTTTGGTGTAGGTGGTCATCACTTTAATGGCATTATACAGAAGCTGGAATAAACAAATCAGTGACAAGAAAAGAAAAAAAAAATTAAGATTGAACAACAGTTTGTAGTGTACATATTTCATTGCACCCTTCTAATGAAACCCACTGAAGACTGGAGTCAACATATTTAACATACTTTTATATTTTCTGTAGAGATTCACCCTGTCAAAAATGTCTTGCATATCATAGGCAGATACACATCTATGCATGACCTTACTCCTCTGTTACATTATCTCCAATGCACCCATCCAATCAGTTTGATTCATTTGTAGTTGTACAATGAATTGCATTCATCTTGTGATTATTTAAGACCACATCTTGTCTAAATGTACGCTCAAATAGTGGTTTCATCAACATTCATCAAAGACGTGATTTAAAGTCATGTTTTTATTTATTGGAAATTCAGATTCATATTTTTAGTGTTGCGGGATAACTTGGAAGATTAGGGAGAAAAACAGTGAAAATAGTTGCCTTTGTTGTCTTTGTTTTGTTTAGATATTACAATACCTGCAAATGGAAATTAATATTACTTGAATTTCCCCCCACTTCAGTTTGTTTTCCATGAAGATTCTTGCTGACAAGCTGCTCAAAGTGGCTCCGTTTCTGCATCCTTACATCCATGCTGTAGAGAAAGCAGCGAGTCACATCCTGAAAAACCTCCAACTGATTCAAAGCAACCACACATCTGACATCCTCTTCAGAGAGGCTGCCATGATCTTCCTCTATTCCGCAAACATCACTATGCCCACGTCTGGACTCAACCAAGCAGCCATTGCTGACATGATATGGAATGCTGTGAAGATGATGATCGACAACAAGATATTTGGTCACTCACCCAAGGTTTACCAAGCCCTGAAGAACTTTTTGGCATCCAATGACTCAAGCTTGATCGCAGACAAGGTGACTGAGATGTTCACATGGCTTTCCATCACTCAAGCATCTGGACTGGACCTGCTGACTCAGATTTTTCCCAAAATATACAACATCCTGAGACCTGTCTGGGCAGTTGTGGCTCAAATAAATAATGATTTGTCAGCGTTCTGGGAGCTGGTGGAGGACTTGGTTGGAAATGTTCTCAACATGGCCCAACAGTTAAGTGCTGGTGGTTTTGTAGACTACAAAGGTATGTTTCAGCAGGAAACGATGACGAGTTACGATACAACACAGAGGCGTTACAAACGTGAAGCCCTGCTCACATCAAGGGACCCCATGGATGACTTCATAGATCTATTTTACGTTGACTATCCCACCATGTTTAGAGCCATGTCTGTCCCTCCTACCTCAGCAGAAGTCATGGAGACAGTTCATGTTTTTGTCGCCAATCCTGATTTGAAAGTTGTCCTAAAGGGGGCAACACACGGCATGCCTTGGGCTTTGAACGCCTCTCGGGAGGAGACCATTCATGCTGCACTTGGCATGCTCTCCTTTCTAACACATCCTAGAACTTTTGAGACGTAAGTATTCTTTGGGAAGGGCTAAACAAGACTTCTGCTTCCTACATCTAAATAATAAGAGAAAACATTACATAAAAGTACAGACATTAATATTAGGCAGTTTCAGTCAATAACTTGTGTCAGGAAACTATTTTGTCAATTTAGACTGATATTAGGGAGAGATTCCTATGTGATGATAAATGATGAAAGTTTCCATTGTTGGGGCTTTTCCTTTCACCACACCTTTGTTACCTGTTAGGTAACCTTGTTGAATGTTTGACATGTTTGATGTGACATGCTTAGAATATATATGTATATAGGCGAGAGTTGTAACAAAGGTATTACAATTTTAATAATACAATGATTTTACATTTTAAGTTATTGTTTTAATTCATGTTATGTGCAAAAAAGTTTCAATACCTGTGAAGTGAGTGCAAAAACATTTGTGTAGTACAATTTATGTAGTGTATTAAATTAGGGTGTAAGTGGAGCAGAAGAAAATGTATTTTCTTTCATCAATTAAGCATTGACACATTGATTCAGTAGCCATCACTAACTTGATTCTTTAATCTTTCTTAGGCCGTCCATGGATATGCTGTGGGATGCTGTCCGCATGCTTCCTGATAGTTTCCCTTTTGCCCCAACGCTCCAAAACATCAGCCGAGCACTTGCCAGTGAATCTCCAGGTAACCTGATGCTTTAGAGCTACATTGTTTCTAGCTTAGACAGGACATTTTAGAAACTCATTGGTCTAGGACAAGGCTTCATATTTAGAAATGTGCACTCATTAGTTCAGTGAAGAATCCCCAAATGAATCCTGTTATCCTTTTAGTCTCTTCCAATTAACTTTACCTCCTGACTCCTCAATGAATTTCCTTCTAGTCGTGCTCAATTTACTTGTTACTGCATTGTACAGTGAAGAGTGTGTACACAGTAGCAGTGACAGTATATGTATAACCTTTATTATTTAACAGTAACTTGATAGAGCAGAAAACATGTTAACGTCATATGGAGGATACAGCTTCACATCAGCTTAGCTGCTGTTCCTGAAGATCTCATGGCCCTTCTCCAGCAGAAAGCCACTCAGCACCTTTTTAAATCTCATTAGCAGAGTGGAATTCAATCACTTGTCCTGTCCGGCTTCCCTCAACAACTCCTGGTACAGTCCTGCAAGTGGACATCTTTGACCTCCTTTTAATTGGCATCTATGCTTGTGTGTTTATATTTTCTGTCTTTAGTAAGCAACATTTCTCATTCCTCTGAAGCCCCACTTGTATTCTTTACACACACACACACACACACACGCACACTGTAATCGGGAAACCCTGCAGGTATACAGCACCCCAAGATTAAACAGCACCATTGTCTAATTTTGGCCCAATTAAATATTCTGTCATCGCATCCTGTTGCCTGAGGTAGTGCCTTTCTTTGGACTTGTCAGATGTGTTTTAATGCACGACAGCATCCACTTCTGCTGGCCCCATTGGCCCCATCAGTCCCCAATGCACAGCTTCATTTTAAGCACATCATTTGCTGAGTGCTGCCTGACGCTGCTGCCCCGTAATGGTGCGAGTTGTAATGAGGCCCACTGGGATATCGTGTTATTCAGTCACCTTTCAGATCTTATTGCCCTTGTTTTCTCTCTCCTATCACATCTTCCTGTCTGACTCATTTATCCTGTGTATTTTCCCCCCCCACTCTTCTTCATGTTGTCTTCCCCTTCGCAGAGACCTTGCTCCTCATGCAACAGGCCTTCCAAACAGTCGTTACGCTCTTCCAAATCAACCCACTGGACCATGAATTTACAGCACAACTTCAGCAACTGAGAACTCAGGTCTCTGCATGTTCCGACCACATTCATTGTTGGATGAGAAACACACTCAGAAGTTCAAAATATTTTATTTACTTAACTCATTTTTAAATATAGAAAACTACATTGGTTTATATAGCATAACTCTTCAAGGTCCAAGGTGTTAGATTTGTATGAATATATATTTTTTATGCATAAAAGTTGCTTTGTTATTTACTTAACCTATTTATAACATAAGTGATGTGGGCCCCCCTCCAGGGTTGCTGTGATGTCCTAGAAAGACCCACTGAGGGAGATTTGAAAGTTAACAATCTACATTAGACCCTTGATTCCAAGAGTGCTGATTTGGATGATTCTTTTTAGGTGTGTCAGTTGAAGAACACTTCTACCATGAGTGTGTTGGAATGGAACCTCTACATGGAGCCTGGTCAGCTGTGTCACACACTTCTGCCCAGCCTGCAGCTGTTGGTCGAAAGCCTCAATTTCAACATGACTTCTCTGAGCGACGCTATCTTCCTCGCTGTCATTGGAGACCCGAGCACCTACAACATCAAGTCAGACTGGTACAGCACTTTTCTTTCTGGTTTATGTTCTTACAGAGATATCCTATGTTCAGTCCGCTAGATGGATTTCTGTAGCCACAGCATTTTACTTACATTGACCATTTATCCTGAAAGATTCCTGGTGAATGGAGACAAACTTTGCTCTTTGTATTTTAGCATTTTGTTATTTATCTATGTTCACATGTGATTACAGGACATCTGTTTTGGGTCATGGTTTGGGCTTTAACACCAGCAGCCTGCATTCTCTCAATATTAACGTCACATCTCTAGGTAGGACTTACGGTAACTCAAATTATCACAACACTTAAAACTTTTGTATATAATTCTCCTTTAAAGACTATTTTCAATGCTTTAAAAATGCATATTATGTTTAAAAAATAAAAAAAAATACCTTGCATTTTGCATCAAGTAAATTGAATGGTTTGTCCATATTATACAAGTATTCATGTGACAGTTACCCTGGGTCAAGTGAGTGTTTTAACATGTTTGTCTTGTTCTACTGGTTAACCAGTACAGCTGCCAACATTCCACAACAAAATTAGACACCTCCTGGAAAATAAAAGTCTTCAACTTTCAAAATTTGATGGTAGACTCAAATCACCTTATTCAGACAGACAGTATTGTTTTCCCTGTTAAAAACATAGTAATGAAAAATACCAGTGGTAATATTGCAATCTCTGCTGTAATTGTTTATAGTAAGGGAGTACCACTAAAGTGAGATTAAAAGCAGTATAACATGGTGTGCAATATTTAAAAAACAACCATAATTCCTGAGAACTATTTCAGCTTTGTTAAATGGATATGAAGGATTGTAATAGATTCTTTTTCTTTAAATAGCAGAAATTCTTCTAGTCTTTCATTATCTTCTTTATTTGCTACTTTGCGGCATGCTTATACATTGCTGCAGGGCTGCTATTCTTCCACAGCCTGTGCTTCTCACACTCATATTTAGTACAGCTGTGACATACAAATATCTCTACACCACAAAACTGTATTTATTGTAGGGAAACATATTCCAATAATAAGACAGCTTTCCAAAGCAGAAGCATACCTGAAAGACAGATTCAACGCACCTGTATCCACTCGTTTTCCCCACTACCAATTAATACTGCTTTAGGAAGAAAAAGTCTTACAGGTTTAGCTTAATAACTAAGCAGCTCCTGACATTGTCAGTGTATGAAAGATATATACTGGTGTTGCAATAACTCCACTCTCTCTTCTTTCACCAGGAGTGTTGACAGTCGAAGAAATGCTGAGGAATACGTCGGCATTCATTGCAGATGTTCAAAAACACATGAATATTAGTCTGGTTGCTCTCCACCACCTGATGAATACAGCCATACCAAACAATTTAATGGTGAGTCAGACACATCCTTAGTGTATAAACAGACCAAACTCCTCAAAATCCTTTGTGTAAATAACAGAATTATACAGAGAAATGACACCTCAGTAAGAGGTTCCAGGTTCTCGGTCTGATGTGCTCTTTTGAGGCGAAAAGCTTCTATGATCTTATATGAGACAGGTTGCAGACGATAGAAGAACTAATTGTTAATTCTAACATATCCCACCATACTTAATATATTTAATCAATACGATTATAAAGCTCACTAAAGTTTTAGCTACCTGTATTCATTATAACTATATGTTGATAACATACTACCTTTTTTGCCCCTTTGAAGCCCATTATTGGAGTTTAATAAGTTTAAACCATTCATGCAAATGCATTATTAAATTGTTTTATTTGGTTTCCATACTTTTCAACACTGTCATTGCATTTACCAGATCCTGTCTTGGTTAGTCAATCTGCATCACTGCGACTCCAGAGTGTCCCAGGAACAGCAGAACATAGATGTCATCCTGAAGACCTTCTGCTCCATGTCTGTTAAGGACTGGTACACCCTCTCAGTGCTGATGGCTCGCCACATCAACACTGAGAAAGTCCTCTACAGAGTAAGACCAAGCCTTTTGCCATAACAGCAGTGATGATTTTCTTTGATGTAAACGTTCTCTCCTTAGTTTAATGGAAACACCAGAGTATGAGGGGGGTTTTAATTGTACATGCTTCGGTGATCGCTGACTGAAAAAAGCACTAATGTTGTGCAGGACATTATTTCACAGCATGTGTCTGGAGAACAGACACTGTAGCTTGACAAGGAAAAAATGTTAGCTCTTATATTTTGAAAAACATGTTTCATAATTGATTTTTATGAAAGAGCAAGACTCAATGCAAAATGTGGATGTAGAATAAATCTATGAAGTATTTATATATCCCTAGATCAAAGTGTTTATTGGTGTTCATTTGCCTTGCTGTTTTAGGCTAATTGGATTTAATTGTAAAACCACAATCTGCAAAATATGAACTTCTTGCTAAGTGTAATGTATAAAATAGCTTTTTTTTATTGGTTTGTAAGTTGTGTACTTAAAACTAAAATTTGTGTTAGTCATTTTCCATGGTGAACCCAAAAGAAATCAGGCCTATAGAAGTTCTGGACTTGTATACCTCCAACAAATTTAACATTTTCCTCAACAGACACAGAAAACTCTAAAAATGGCATACTGCCAAAGTAAACAATTAACTGTGGGTGGAATGTTGTAGAACAATCTGCTGTATAACAGAAGTTAAAGGACAAAACAGTGTTACGGACAGTACAAGCAGAACCCAAACGCAGGACAGGACACGCTCTCAAAATAAAACACGATTTAATGGATGAACACAAAAGCACAATTTCAACTGGGGAAAGACAACTAAAGGTGCTCCAATGGAGGACAACGGGAAAACCAAAACTATCCGGCAACGTGCGGGACGGGGGCGCAGGGACGAACACGGCTGCTTACCAAACCAGGGCGAATCCCTCGCAGCGGGACGAGGCGACCTCGGGGGAGACAAAAACACTGAGTTCAAACCTTACGGGAGACAGATAATCCAACACACTCAATGCGTAATTACCACATAGGCAATGGAACAATCCAACGCCAGTGCCCAGGTGGCAGCGCCTTAAATCAGCTGCTGCTGATGGGGAATCTGCCACAGGTGCGCATCACCGGCTGGAGGTTGGGTCGCCTATGCTCTCTGGGGGAAAGAAGGAGCAAGCAGAATCTAACACACACACACACACAACAGAGGACTGGCCGCACCGGACCCCTAACAAACAGATCAATACCAATTAAAAAACCTTTAATTTTGATCCTTCAAATAAGAAATACAGTGTATGAATGTAGAGGCCAAAAATGACTTGTTAATATGAGACATTCTTTCACCTTTGGCTTCTGTTATAAGGTCACAGGTCACAGTGAAAAGAAGAAAATAATCATTTTGATGATGTTTGTTTCCTGTTTTTTAGATGGTTCTCTCTGAAGAGATGCAGACCTTGATGCAGGTGTCGCTTCAGACAGCTAAGATCATAACCAACATGATGAATAAATTTCTTCCTGCGATTAATCAGCTGCAGAGGTACTTGTACGCCATCGAAGACCTCAACCTGATGGCCAACACAGACTTTACCAAAGTGCGTAGTGTTCTTGTATACCTTACAGTAAAATTACCATTAGACCCTTGAGTTTGTCATGTGATATCTGGGATTTTTGTTTTAACATATGCTTAAAGTTGTAAAGTGGATGAAAACCAGCAACTTTCTTTTTCCACAGACGGTGAGAGCAAAGAGGGACATCATGCCCAGTCAGGCCACATTTGTCACTCTCTCACGGGCGCTGTGCAGGAACGGCATCCTGGCTCTGTTTGGAATCGCTCAAATGCCGATCGTGTCTGAGTTGAGCCCCTCAATAACTGACAGTGTCCGGAGGGAGGAGATGATTGACAGGTTTAAGATTCCTCGAAATGCCTGTACGTCAGCATTAAAGACTTATATATTATAATGTCGGCTCAGTGACAGTTCTTAAAAGACGAAATCAGCAGCAAATTTGTCAAAATAGATGATGCATTTAAAATCTTCAGACAATCAAAAAAATTAAAAATCTAAGTTAAGAAATTAAAAGTGAAGGTTGTGGAATCTCTTTGATAGAAAAAAAGGAATTTGTGGACATTATCTTGAGTAATACTGTGAGATGCGCTGAGATGAAATGATTAGCCTTTTTAGAACATGTTTGACGGCAACCTTGAAACTCAACATTTGGCCTTCAGATATTTTTGCAAACACCTCACATGTCTGCATACTTGTGTGTAATGCTTCGTCTCATCTTTAGCTCCCTTCTGTATGAACATGTATTTGGACATGGTCAACACTACTGGAGGAGCCATTGCCTGGGCCTTCCTCAAGCCCATGCTGATGGGGCAAATTCTGTACACACCTGACACTCCTGTGACCAGGGCTATAATGAAAAAGGTATGCAGCTAATCCACATGTGCTGTAGTTTAGGATTCCTGGCTCAGTTGGTTTCCTCCCATCATCAGTTAATAAAAATGGCCAGATTATCTTCACATTTTTAATCAAATTCCTGTTACAGTTAGTTTTCATTTTCGTGACTTTTGTTTATGCTATGCATAATCTGTTTAAATCCACTGTCAGACTCTGTCATTATTGTTTTAGTAATCTTTTCTTGTTTTCCTAAGCGTATCATGTCATAGACATAAAATCAGAGCTGCAAGAGAGTATGCTTATATATTATACATCTGTGTGTCCAGAAACAGCAGGTTGTGAATTCTTCCCTGGCCTGTGAGTTTTGTTTTTTGTTTTTGTTTTTTTTTTACCTGTTTTTTTTACTCTTCTCCCTTGTCCAGGCCAATGCGACCCTGAACGAGTTTGCAAGCCTGAGGAAAAACTCAGAGGAGTGGATTGAATCCTCCAACTACATCATGAACTCTGCCCAAATACTCAGCCAGACCTTGCCAATGCTGCAGGTGAGAAATGCAGAGATTCCTTACATTTTTTTTTGTGATCATTTTTGCTAGGTTGCGGTTGTCTGAAAGTTTGGAGAAAACTTTATAGTGGTCTTCAGCTTGTTTCAGCAGTTGAATATTGATGTTATTCACTGTCTCCTCTGCTCTCCCTCCCCATTGTCAGAATTCCCTCGGCAATTCCTTTGTGCAGACCTTCATTGAGATGCAGACAGACATCAATGTCGGCAAAATGAAGGAGACACTCAGCAACTTCTGTGAGTGAGCATTTGAAGGTCTTACTTTTGTAAGCTGCAGATACGAGGCTTAGCTCACTTTTCTGACTGCACTGGCTGGCTGTAAAATACCCAAACTGTCAGAAAATGGGACTCTTCCACAGGGTTATAGAAAGAACTGCACTCATTTCAACAAAAGAGGAAATACATGCTTACCTAGTTTTAAAACGGAAGCCAAAAACCTGTATTTACTCGCACTGATGCACAGCAAAATTGCACTGAGCAAAGCTGGATGGTTTATTATTTCATAGCTGACCTTAAAAGTCACAGCTAAAGGTGTCAAAAATGTGCTTTTGACTCACTCTGTCCCCTTATTTCTTTCTCTGTCAAAGCTAACATGACCACCTTGTTGGAGAAGAATAAGCCTATTCTGCAGCAGATCACCACCTTGGCCAGCCTGATGGTGAACCTCTCCTCCTGTATCACGTTTGACCGCTACCGTGGTTACAACTCTACTGAAAAGCTTGACAGTGTAGCTCAAGACCTCGCCAAAAACCGAGACCTTTACGCAAGTGAGTAAACACCAGCTGTGATTCATCCTGTCCTGCAAGGTGACCGGACACTGCAATATACATGTCCAGAAGTGGATTCTAGCGTTATTCATTTTAGCTAATTTAATTTTAGACATGCACAAGCAGATATGCTGATAATAATCTTGTCATAGGTTGTCATTGAATCTGATACTTTTATTTGCAATAATTATATACAATAACAGCAATGTTTTACATGTGAAAGTTTCATTTTGACCGATTGTTCAGCCAATTAATAGATTTGCCTTTGATTAATCCTCATGTGCAAACTGTCTTTAAGGTGTCATATTCAAGCTTCCAGAAGACAGTGACTCATCAAGGAAAGGTCAGGCTGACTCTTCCTCCTCCACATCCTCCTTGCCCCCCAAAGTCAGCTACACCATCCGCATGCACATGGACAACGTCATGCGTACTGACAGAGTCCGGGACCCCTTTTTCGTCAAGGATGCGCACATCTCAGCTAGGCAGACGCTGCGCTACAACCGGGGTTTTGTCTACCTACAGGAGAATATTGAACGTGCAATCATTGAGACTCATGCTGGGCATCCAGTGGCAGAGCCTGCTGTTCAGCTGCAGCCCTTTCCCTATCCCTGCCACCTTCGGGATGAGTAAGTTCCAAGAAAACATAGGTTTATGTTCAAACATATCGAGTATAAGCATGCTTTAGTATGCATACATTAATGTGAACATGAAAGGACACACAATGTCTCACATTGAAGGGAAAATTAGGCAATAAAACTTTTCAGACTCGCTTATTATGAATTTGTTACTTTGACAGTCTACTACTAATTCACTTTGGCTCCACATTGTGTGGATGAATGCTCACTGTTACTGTACATATGCACACATGGAGAGACAGCTTTAATAACATCCATAAAGAACTCCACGCACCTCTGCAAGATATACTATATATCTGATCTACCAGAAAGCAGCACTGTTTCCAATCAATCATGCCAGACTGTAACGCCAATGTTTATGCTGCTGCATTACCTAAAATTCAATACCTGATGTGATTGCTCTGAAAAATAGGTTTGTTGAAAAAAAAAAAAAAATCAACTGGAAAATTCTTGTCCATTAGTCTTTATATATGAGAAGAAAAAAAAAAATAAAATGAAGAGCGATTTATTGGCATGAGGAGTATCTGAACATGGTTGTCAACATCCCCATCAAACAGATGATAGTTCTCTTCGTCTGCTATTGTTGACAGTGTGTTTTTTCGCAACAATGCTGACAGTTACTCCGTCTGTATTCCCCAGGTACCTGGAGGCCATCTCTTATGTCTTTCCACTGATGCTAATGATGGCCTGGATGCTGTTCGTTGCTGACTTTGTCAAGAAACTAGTGCACGAGCGGGAGCTGAGGCTGCATGAGGTAAAGCTTTTCACCATGTAAACTGAGATAAACCTTCACGGTTTTTTGCTCTTCTAGGATTTAGTGCAAAATCACGATTACCTTTCTTCTCGTCACATTGTTTAATAAAACTGATTTACATATTTAGAAATCATTATTTTTGTTTTTCCCCCCACAGTATATGAAAATGATGGGCGTCAACCCGCTCAGCCACTTCTTTGCCTGGTTCCTGGAGTGTGCTGGCTACCTTGTGTTTACCATCATCATTCTCACACTGGTGCTGAAGTGTGGCCGTGTCCTTCCCAACAGCGATGGCTTTCTTCTTTTCCTTTACTTCTGTGATTACGCTTTGAGCGTCCTGGCCTTCAGCTATCTGATCAGCTCCTTCTTCGACAAGACCTACATTGCCAGCCTCAGTGGCAGCCTTATTTATATTCTCTGCTTCTTCCCCTTCATCATTGTGATGGCCATAGAGACGACACTCACCTTTTCTCAGAAGAGCATACTGGTGAGGAACCTTACATGTCATGCTCCATGTTTAACACATGATTAAATTATTAATAGTGGAAAATGTAACTACAAAACAGATGGGAAAAAGAAGAGAAGAAGGAAGCACAGGAGATCTAATTTAGAAAGCACTAAAGTTTATTTTTTTGCAGATGTCCCCAGTGCCAGTTAGGTAACACTGACCAAAAAAATCACTCAGTCTAGGACCTTTAACTGCTCCTTTTGCATGTCAAGTACAAATCGTTTCATCCTGTCGTCTTGCAGAGTTTGTTTTCACCGACCTGTTTCAGTTATGCTGGTCAATATATCTCCCGTTATGAGGTTAATGGAGAAGGTAAACGTCCTCATAAATGCTCCTTAGCCCAAATTTCTACCAATTGTTTGGTTTGATTGAAACCAATGTGATTCTTCATCATTAGGAATTCACTGGAACAACATGTACATCTCTCCCATTGCTGGTGACACATCCTCATTTGGTTGGCTCTGCTGGCTTATGCTCATTGACTCCATCATCTATTTCATCATTGGAGCATACATACGCATGGTCTTTCCAGGTATGAACAGAATGTTTGATGTTACAACAGTTAGACCTTGTTGTCTGGTGTGTGGTTAAAGCTTCATGGCACTATGATTAAATGATGCACATAATATGTTTAATTAAGTTTATAAGGAATCCGTTTAACTTGCAGGAAAGTACGGCATACCTGCTCCGTGGTACTTCCCGTTCAAAGGTTCCTTCTGGGCTGACCTGTGTTGCCGCTTCAGGTCAAATAAAAAAGCCCCTAGAGGACTCCTCTTCACCAACATCATGCAAAGGAATCACCCTGTTTTCTTCGATGACAAGGAAAAAGGTATTTGACCAAGATGTGCTGTAAAAGCACAAATACGGTTTAATTTTCAACTACACGCTTTACAGTCTTTTTTCATTTTGTCTTTCTTGAAGACCAGAGCAGTTTTTCATCTCAAGCTGGCGAGAATTTCTCACATCTGCCAGTGGGTGTTTCCCTCCACGGTCTCAGCAAACTCTACGGTGACCAAGTAGCCATTCAGAACCTGAACATCTCTTTCTACGAGGGTCACATTACCACACTGCTTGGCCACAATGGAGCTGGCAAGACCACCACCATGTATGTGGGCCACAGCTGTCTTTTCTAAAAAAAAAAAAATACAGTTTGTCCATTTATATACTCTAGAAATTGTCTTTTAAATTTGATTTTAGCGTCTCTTTAATCATCTCAGCAGCTTGCTGCTGACAGGCAAATTGTTTTGTTCAACTTGGCACTGAAAATGCAGCGTGGTGGTGATTGTCTTCCTCAAATGGAGTACCTGCATTTTCATTTTAAATGTGGCTGTTTCTGCTGATGTTGTTGTTCTTTGCAAGAAAGCCACAAGGAATGCTGCAGTAAAATGAGCCAGTAAATTGTGGGAAACAAAGAAAAAAGTGAGTTAAAAAAAACAGTGTAGATAATAGATAATAGATAATTTGCTGTACACAGGTCTCTCCTGACCGGCCTTTTTGCACCATCTGTGGGCTCCATTGAGGTGTACGGCAAAGACATGCAGACCAACACTGAGGAGGTTCGCAAAGAGCTTGGTGTCTGCATGCAGTACGACGTCCTCTTCGACCACATGACCACCAAGGAGCATCTGCTGCTGTATGGCCAGATCAAGGCGCCGCACTGGACACAGCAAGAGCTCCGTGAACAAGTTCGCACGTGAGTGACAGATCAGCCATTGGAAGATTCTTACCTGGATGCAGTGTTAAAATTATATAAATGGCTGATCGTTTATAGGCTTTGCTGCAAAACATGAAAAGAGCTGCAGAGTGTAAAAATTCTTTAACTGCTCTTAAATGGAGAGCACTCTGCAGGGGATACTTGGGCAGATACTGTTGGGCATACTGTTTGGAGGTTATTAAATGCACACCAATCTGCGTATTTCTCTGCAGAAAAGCTTTGTTATAATATGGCCCAGGTTAATTTATATTTGTTAACTTGTTTATATTTTGTTCTATGTTCTTCTTTAGGCTGATTTAGTTTGTCATTCTGTAGAATAATTTTACAAACAAGATAACAGTGGACCAGTTTCTGGTGTGTTTTGTATAGCATATTATAATGAAATAAGTCTGGGCCTTACAGCAGGAAAGGGTGTCTCCACTCTGGTTCCTGATGCCCAATAAAACACCACTAAATAACTGATGGATATGTGACTTAGATTAGTGCATAGAAAAAGGATGTTAACATGAGCTCCATGTTAAATGGTTTTCCTTAATTTTCCCACCAGGATCTTAGAGGAGACAGGCATGTATGCTCACAGACACAAGCAGGTGGGCACCCTTTCAGGGGGCATGAAGCGCAAGCTGTCAATCTCCATCGCCTTCATAGGGGGCTCTCGCTTGGTGGTTCTGGATGAACCCACCACAGGGGTCGATCCCTGCTCCAGACGCAGCATCTGGGACATTGTTATCCAGTACAAGAATAGTGAGTTTGATACATGAAAATCTTTAACTGCATTCCAGTTCATTTAAATCCATAAAAGCCACCACTGAGCTCCAATCTACAGCCATTATTACTGCTGCTATTACTATAATCACTGTTATTACAGCAGTCACAATAATGGTAAGAAAAAGAACTTGGAAAAATACATCCACTCACTCTCTTTCTTTTCTGGCTACCACAGTTTAAATAATTGCAGTATGTACCAGTTACTCTCCTGACAAAAAGACAACTCAATTTTCTTTATAATCCCTCTGTAATTTAACTCTGTTGTATACTTTGGATTGGGTTACTTGTTTTTCCTGCATAAAAACATTTTATCAGATATTGCAGGAACCTTGAAACAAGAAAGGAATATGTGTTATTGAAGAATAAACCTCTTGTCAGCATCATATTAAGCCATCTTGAGTCCCTGTGGCATTTTCCCAAATCCACATTCATTGGGTATTGGCTGTTTTAAAACTCTATCTTCAGGCTTTTGGTTTTTTTTTTTTAGTTCTTATCTTTTATATTTAAACGTCAGTTTTTTTTCTTTATTAGAATTTTTATATTGGGTTTTTGTTTTTTTTCTTGTGTGCAACTGCCTGTGAGTATTTTCTTGTGTGAAGAATGTTGTCATAAACATAATTCACTTTTTTTGTTGAATTCCATCATTTTGCTGCCATTTAATGCAGATAAAAACCTTGCCCCCTACCTGTAAAGTCTGAGAGGAGCAAAAGCTGAGCCACGAGCAGTTTCAGAAGGTTCCACTCTGCTCAGACTTTAAATTTAGCATAAAATTATTTGGAGAGAATCCTCAAATACTGATCTATTATTGTAGGATCAGTAGTGGCAGGGAGACTGCTTAATGACATGTATTTGCAGATGTGGGAAATATCCTACCTAATTGGCCATGTCTTAGATGTTAGAGAGATTCTGGCACCAGGGGAGTCTATTTCAAAGTAAACTTTCTCTTTCACTTGTCATTTGCTTGTCTGTTTTCTCTAATGATTGTAAGCCAGTGGCAGCAGGGGTGGAACTTTGTCTTTGTGATGTCTGGTTGTTGTTTCTTCGGATGTCTGTTATTGTGTGCAGCTCATCAATCAAAAAATTCTCAAGGATAATTAGTGAGACATTTTAAAATCTCTACCTAGTATTTCAGTCTGGGCTGTCAGACACTAAATCCCATATTTTAGGCTGGCAATGACAACTATAACCTCTTTTTTGATTTATGAATTAATTGACGGTTAAATAAGAAAGTGGAGGTTAATTTTACTTTTTTATTTTATTTGCTTTATTTTAATTTTATTTAATTTCTTGTGCATCCTCTCAGATCGCACCATCATCATGTCCACCCACCACCTGGATGAGGCTGAGGTGCTGAGTGACCGCGTTGCCTTCTTAGAGAGAGGAGGTTTGAAATGCTGCGGCTCACCCTTCTACCTGAAAGACAAGCTGGGTCAAGGTTACAAACTCACCCTCACTAAGAAGGTGATTTTTTTTTTTTACAGCTTTATCATCTTAACATAGCTCTTTTACATAGCTAATTATGGTTGAAAAAAATGATCTTTTATCATGTCTGGGTCAGGCGGATTGTAATTGGTTTATCTCTGAAATTTAAATTGAATGGACTTGATCTGTGAAATTAGAAAATTAATTTGTGCTAAAACACTCTTGCTCACATATTGAAATAAAGTGTGACACCTAGTGGCAGTTTTTGGTATACCTGTATACGATATGGACTAAATATATTTATATATACAGCTCTGGCAAAAATTAAGAGACCACTGCAAAATTATCAGTTTTCTGATTTTCACCATTTATAGGTATGTGTTTGAGTAAAATAAACATTTTAGTTTCATTCTTTAAACTACTGCCAACATTTCTTCCAAAATCTAAAAAAATGTAAACATGTAGAGATGCTGATTTCAGAAAAAATTGAAGTGGTCTCTTAATTTTTTCCAGAGCTGTATGTGTGTGTGTGTGTGTGTGTCTGTGTGTGTGTGTGCATGTATAAATAAATATATATAGTGTATATATATATTACTAAATACATTGCAACATTGGCAGAGAATAGTAGCAACTGGAAAATTATAACTTCTGTTTCTGATCTGTCTGTTTCCGGCTCCATTAACAGTGGCAACAATGTTAAAGCATTAGTTTTGTGCTATATAGTTTAGATACAATCAGCATTTTAGCATGAAAATGAATCCAAAGGTTTCCTTGTATTCCAGCTACAATGGTTACTTGAGTTGTTCACAGTGCAGATGGAATCAGTGTGTCTTACTTTATATCAGACATTTTGAAAAACTGATAAGTGAGTTAAATCAGGCACTAACAATGCCCAGCCAACTGCTGGCTCAGACCTTTCATATCACTATATATTACTACTACTTTCCATTCTAGAGTTCCTTTTTCCTTTTTGCTGAATTAATAAATAAATATATAATACATTTTGCAGGCTAGATATTTTGGACCACCTAGCCATGTGTTTCCAACAATAAGCACACAAATCATCCCCACAGTAATGCAACATTTAATTACATACAGTGCACACAATGTAGGTTTTTAGTTTGTGGTCTTATTATTTCTTTGATTGATGTTGATATCTGATTTGTAGCTGTATAAAATCAATCAATGTAATCTTTGAAAAATCAATAGTGATGCATTCTTACGTGCAGATGCCGAACCAACAGGCTGAGAACATGAACAGTGCAGACCTAAAATCCTTCATTCAAGCTCATGTACCAGAGGCACGACTGACGGAGGCCCAGAGGGGTGACCTGGTCTACTCGTTGCCCCCCTTCAGCTCTTCAAATGCCTCCTCGTACCGCTCCCTCCTGACTGCACTGGATGCTAACCTGGATGATCTGCACCTGGGGGGCTATGGCATCTCTGACACAACCCTTGAGGAGGTAATCTCCTATGCAACCACGCAGGGCACACAGAAACAGGTTTATACTGCAGATGCTTGTAAGGAAAGGCAAAGAAGCTTATCGGCTAAGATGCTTTTATTAAAAAAAAGCAAACTTTAGACAGGCTATTGCTCATAATTTTTTCTTGCACGTGGGCATGTTGGCGAGCAATCCAATTATGCTTCCAGGCTTAATAATAAACAGAGATATCTGTATTCTGTGTAGGTGTTTCTCCAGCTGACCCAAGACAGCAGAGATGAGAGCCAAGACAAACCTCTGTCCATTTCAGAGACAGTGTCTGACTCTGGATCCATTGACAGCTTCCCTTCAGACCTCAGGGACAGTGTCTCTAACTTTGGGGACAAAATATGTAAGTTTGTTCACTTTAAAGTCTACTTGGTTTGGTAACTTTTCTTCCTGTTCTTTCAACTTTCCTGCAGATGTTCAATAACATGATCAGGTTTTACTGTCAGATAACAGTGCATGTTACAGTATAGCATAGATAGCATAGTATAGCACTTCTCTGACCCCAGAAGTGACTGAGAATGTCAAATCTACTCTGCTACACTCCCAGCTCTCGCAGGCTTATCGACAGTTAGTGGTATGGCCCTTGCCTGGCAGCAGATGACAGCCATACTGATCAAGAGATTCCATCACAGCCGCAGAGATTGGAAGGGCCTGATCGCTCAGATTCTGCTTCCTGTGCTCTTTGTGCTGTGTGCCATGGGCCTGGGTTCAATCAAGAATGACCTGCAACACTATCCTGAGCTTGAACTAAGCCCCGCACTTTACAACTTCCAGCCAAGCTACTCTTTCTTCAGGTCAGTCCCCCTGACAAACCAACACAAAGTAATGTAATAGAGAGTTAATCAGAGGCAGTCAGTGAATGTGCAAGTTTGAAACAGTTCAACCAGAGTCCTGCAATGTCGATCTTTGACTCATTCTCAGGTTTTATTAAGGACATTGTGTCAAAAAGTGTGATGTGATTATTTTATAAAGCTTTATGTTTGATTTTTATCAGTGTAGCACAGTACGTAAAATGTTTACAAAACTATCTTTGACTTAATCATGAGGGACGCAAAGCAGAAGCGTGACTGATAAAGGAGTAACATCCTTTTTTTCATGATTGGGTTCACGGTCATTTTCTGAGCTGCTGTAAAATGAATTTGAAACTTGTCGATATGGAAGGACAGACAGACCTTAAGGAGAAGTGAGTGAAACAGAGCATGAGAGAAATAGATTATTGTGAAGAAGACAGTTGAGACGGAAGATCAAAGTGAGAGAAATCAAGAGCGTCAGGAGGTTTCAGCGAATGCCTTTGTGCTTGAGAAGTCCTCCTGTTTGATCAAGTGTATATTTTGCAACCCCTCCTGGGCTGCCACCTTATCGTGGTGGAGGGGTTTGCGTGTCCCTATGATCCTGGGAGCTCAGTTGTCTGGGGCTTTATGCCCCTGGTAGGGCCTCCCATGGCAAACAGGTCCTAGGTGAGGGACCAGACAAAGTGCAGCCCACAAACCCCCTTATGACGAGTAAAAATTTTGGTCTTGGGTCTCCCTTGCCCGGACGCGGGTCACCGGGGCCCCCTCCTGGAGCCAGGCCTGGGGGTGGGGCACGCTGGCGAGCGCCTGGTGGCCGGGCCTTTGCCCATGCGGTCCGGCCGGGCATAGCCCGAAGGAACGACGTGGGACCCTCTTCCAGTGGGCTCACCACCTGCAGGAGGGGCCAAAGGGGTCGGGTGCTGTGTGAGTTGGGTGGCAGCCGAAGGCAGGGACCTTGGCGGTCCGATCCCCGGCTGCAGAAGCTAGCTCTAGGGACGTGGAACGTCACCTCTCTGATGGGGAAGGAGCCTGAGCTGGTGCGTGAGGTCGAGAAGTTCCGACTAGATATAGTCGGCCTCACCTCAACGCATAGCAAGGGCTCTGGAACCAGCCTTCTCGAGAGGGGTTGGACTCTCTTCCACTCTGGAGTTGCCGACGGAGAGAGGCGGTGGGCAGGGGTGGCGATTCTTGTCGCCCCCCGGCTTAGTGCCTGTATGTTGGAGTTTACCCCGGTGGGCGAGAGGGTAGCCTCCCTCCGCCTTCGGGTGGGGGGACGGATCCTGACTGTTGTTTGTGCCTACGGCCCCAACAGCAGTTCAGCGTATCCACCCTTTTTGGAGTCCCTAGAGGGAGTACTAGAGAGTGCTCCTTCTGGGGGTTCCCTCGTCCTCCTGGGTGACTTCAATGCTCACGTCGGCAGTGACAGTGAGACCTGGAGGAGCGTGATTGGGAGGAATGGCCCCCCTGATCTGAACCCGAGTGGTGTTCTGTTGTTGGACTTCTGTGCTCGGCACAGATTGTCCATAACGAACACCATGTTCAGACATAAGGGTGTCCATATGTGCACTTGGCACCAGGACACCCTGGGCCGCAGTTCGATGATCGACTTTGTAGTTGTGTCCTCGGACTTGCGGCCGCATGTTCTGGACACTCGGGTGAAGAGAGGGGCGGAGCTGTCAACTGATCACCACCTGGTGGTGAGTTGCCTTTGTTGGTGGGGGAGGATGCCGGACAGGCCCGGCAGGCCCAAACATATTGTGAGGGTCTGCTGGGAACGCCTGGCAGAGTCTCCTGTCAGGCGGAGCTTCAACTCCCACCTCCGGGAGAGCTTCACCCATGTCCCGGAGGAGGTGGGGGACATTGAGTCCGAGTGGACCATGTTACGTGCCTCCATTGTTGAGGCGGCTGTCCGGTGCTGTGGCCGCAAGGTGGTCGGTGCCTGTCGTGGCGGCAACACCCGAACCCGCTGGTGGACACTGGTGGTGAGGGATGCCGTCAAGCTGAAGAAGGAGTCCTATCGGGCCTTTTTGGCCTGTGGGACTCCCGAGGCAGCAGACGGGTACCGGCGAGCCAAGCGGGGTGCAGCTGCTGCGGTCGCCGAGGCAAAGATCCGGGCATGGGAGGAGTAAAATGACTTCCGGCTTCGAAAAGGTTCTGGACCACCATCCGGCGCCTGAGGAGGGGGAAGCAGTGCATTGTCAACACTGTATACGGTGGGGATGGTGGGCTGCTGACCTCAACTCGGGACGTTGTGGATCGGTGGAAGGAATACTTTGAAGACCTTCTCAATCCCACCAACACGCCTTCCAGTGAGGAAGCAGGGCCTGGGGAATCGGAGGCGGGTTCTATTATCTCCGGGGTCGAAGTAGCCGAGGTTGTTGAGAAACTCCTCGGTGGCAGGGCCCCAGGGGTGGATGAGATCCGTCCGGAGTTCCTTCGGGCTCTGGAAGTTGTAGGGCTGTCGTGGTTGACACGACTCTGCAACGTCGCGTGGACATCGGGGGAGGTACCACTGGATTGGCAGACCGGGGTGGTGGTCCCTCTTTTTAAGAAGGGGGACCGGAGGGTGTGTTCCAACTATAGGGGGATCACACTCCTCAGCCTCCCTGGCAAGGTCTATTCAGGGGTACTGGAGAGGAGGGTCCGTCGGATAGTCGAACCTCGGATTCAGGAGGAGCAGTGCGGTTTTCGTCCTGGACGTGGAACTGTGGACCAGCTCTACACCCTCGGCAGGGTCCTTGAGGGTGCGTGGGAGTTTGCCCAACCAGTCTACATGTGTTTTGTGGATCTGGAGAAGGCATTCGACCGCGTGCCTCGGGGAATCCTGTGGGGGGTTCTCCGGGCGTATGGCGTGTCGGGCTGTATGACCGGTGTCAGAGTTTGGTTCGCATCGCCGGTAGTAAGTCGAATTTGTTTCCGGTGAGGGTTGGACTCCGCCAGGGCTGCCCTTTGTCACCGATTCTGTTCATAACTTTTATGGACAGAATTTCTAGGCGCAGCCGTGGTGTTGAGGGGGTCCGGTTTGGTGGCCTCAGGATCGGGTCTCTGCTTTTTGCAGATGATGTGGTCCTCTTGGCTTCATCAGTCCGTGACCTCCAGCTCTCGCTGGACCGGTTCGCAACCGAGTGCGAAGCGGCCGGGATGAAGATCAGCTCCTCCAAGTCCAAGTGGAGGAGTTCAAGTACCTCGGGGTCTTGTTCACGAGTGGGGGAAGAATGGAGCGGGAGATCGACAGGCGGATCGGTGCGGCGTCTGCAGTAATGCGGACTCTGCACCGTTCTGTTGTGGTAAAGAGAGAGCTGAGCCGAAAGGCGAAGCTCTCGATTTACCGGTCGATCTTCGTTCCTACCCTCACCTATGGTCATGAGCTTTGGGTAGTGACCGAAAGAATGAGATCGCGGGTACAAGCGGCCGAAATGAGTTTCCTCCGCAGGGTGGCTGGGCTCTCCCTTAGAGATAGGGTGAGAAGTTCTGCCATCCGGGAGGAGCTCGGAGTAGAGCCGCTGCTCCTCCGCATTGAGAGGAGTCAGATGAGGTGGCTCGGGCACCTAGTGAGGATGCCTCCCAGACGCCTCCCTGATGAGGTGTTCAGGGCACGTCCTTCCGGTAGGAGGCCCCCGGGAAGACCCAGGACACGCTGGAGGGACTATGTATCTCGGCTGGCCTGGAAACACCTCGGGATCCCCCCGGAAGAGCTGGACGAAGTAGCTGGGGAGAGGGAAGTCTGGGCTTCCCTGCTTAGGCTGCTGCCCCCGCGACCCGACCCCGGATAAGCGGAAGAAGATGGATGGATGGATGGATGGATATTTTGCAAAAGAGAAAATGCTGATCTGCCAATCACCATCAAAAAGGGAATGAACTCTCTCCACATCCTTTATAGCTCGATAAACAGCGATATATTTAATTATTTAGTGTTGCTGAATAATGTTAGTTGGAGTAAACTAAAAATAATTTTTTTTTATAATTTTCAGCCGTCTATATTCTTAACTCGTAGTTTAAAGCAAATCTGATTTGACCTTCCCTTCGATCACAGATCTTTCCTGCACAATCTGGTGATATTTGAATTCAGTAACTGCTGCCAGTCCAGGGAGACTTTAAACTTGTACTGACTTGTTCTGATTGTATGTGTGTGTTTTAAAGCAGGGGATGTCCAAAACAAAAGAATAATCAATGACATGTTCTTACAGGATGTTACATACTGTACATGACAAATTCAAACGGTATACCAAATCTAGTTTATGCTCGGTTCATTCCAAACCAGATTTCAATTACAACAGTCCTGATAAATGGCAGCATTGCATTAGAATTGTTTTTATAACCCCAGAAAACCAGAAAAACCTTAGTAAATATCCTGCTGGTTTCATACTACAGCTCTATTTAACAATATTTCACACTCCTTCCTTCCTTCTTATTGTTACAGCAGTCGTTAATACTGTACTGTTTTCTGACTTCACAGCAACCAAAATCCGAACTCCAGCCACCTGATAGATACCATGATGTCATCCCCTGGGATTGATAATGCCTGCCTCCATGGCAACAACCAGTATGTTACAGCCAATTCTTTCTTGGTTTCTTTTTTGTTTTCTTTCTTAAAATGACCATTTTTGTTGCTATTCTGGGAGCCTGCACTCAGCTCCTCTGTTCACTCTACCCTCGACACATTTTTCATTCTCATTGCTATTCTCTCCATGCTTTCTCTCTTCACCTTGTTTCATTTTATCAGTCTGTCTCTCACCAATTCCTGCTGCTCGGTCTCTTCCTTTCTCCCTGCCGCCTCTCGCCTGTCCCCATCCTCTATTTTCTTGCTGCACTGTTCAGCGTATGTGACTGAAGGCCTGCAGCAGGACTATGTAATGTGAGAGGATAATTTGTATTCCATTAACACCCTGTATTTATATGGGAGATGTTGTCCTTAGAGGCACTCAAATTAATGTTGGCATTAATGGACGAGACCTTAGTTGCATTTTAAAATTTCTTGCAAAACAAATAAATAAATAGAGAGAGAGAAAGAGGGAGAGAGAGAAATTGTATCTTGTAAACGTGCTGCCCATGATGTGCTATGGTCATGATACTAACCAAGGGGAGGGGATGAAAAAGATGCTGCATAGTCAGCATGACCATTTCATTGGCGGACTAATTGACAGGTCATGTGACAGTGAGAATCCATGTGTTACATTTATTCCCTGAACATTTGGCATTAAATAAATGTGTGTGATCCAGATGTCAACCCACACAAGAAAATCACATTACAGTTCATTTTAAACAGCACTGATGTTTTGATACCAGGTAAAATATTCAAAATAACAGAGCAGCTCAGCTCACCTTTACACTGTGAATGCTTGAAGTATTTCTTTTCTTTTCTTTCCTTTGTTTTTTTTTTTTTTTTTACATTCCAACTTTCAGAATGTATTGTGGTGTGAGTCCAGATGAGGCCTTTTGGTGCTGTGAAGCACTAAGAAATTCACTGAGCCTGTATTTCTTTTAAAGGGTCTGTGAGAGTAAAAACAAGTGGAGATCCAGCGGGAGCAACTCCAGTACATCTGGCATTTGTAAATGCACCTATAAGAAGCAGGTGAGACTGAGTCATTGTTTGTGTGGGTGTGTGTGTGTGTGTGGGTGGGTGTGTTTGTTTATGTGTGTGTGCATGCTGGATGTGTGTGAGTGACTATTTGTGTTGTCAAACTTTCAGAAAGCAGGTTTAGCGAAAACTCCTGAGTTAATTTGTTGTCATTTAAGGGAATCTCAGGGTTTTCGGTTGCAGAAAGAAGGGTCACCATAAGTCTGAGTCAGTTACCAGGGTAACATACACTTTCAAATGAATTCCAAATGAAATCTTCCATCTCCAACGGGGAGAAGTGTGACGATCAAGGTTTTTTTTTTTTTTTTGCATTTGTTATAGTAGTGAATCACGTTTTCTGCGTTCCATTGATAAGGCTTTTTAGATCCTTGTGCACGAGCGTCACTCGGGGTAACTGTGGCTCAGATTGATTAAACCAATTGTTAACACGTGTTCTGAAACCGAAAACTCTCAGTTGCACATTTCAGAGTTTGGCTACCCTGAGCTTCGGTTCTGACCCCTAGTTTGGTAAACCCGCTTTTTGAAACGGGCCCCAGATGTCACCTCCTGAAATTATGGGTGTGGTTGTTTAAAACAGACAAGTGTGATGCATTTGTATGTTTGTGTGTCCTGCAGGTCTGTGATGGGGACCGTTTCCACCCCCCATATACGAAGGTTCCCTCATCGCAGATTGTGTATAATGTGACTGGCATCAATGTCGAGGACTATCTGGTGACGACAGCAAATTACTTCATCAGGAACAGGTGAATTAGACATACAGCTGTCATGTATAATCTCCCCTTTTCATAAATGATTAACTTTGCCTTAAGCAGTATTCCAGAAAATCTGACACACAGTATTCCTGACATCAGACTAACACATAATTTTATCAGGATATCAAGACATCAGTAAACAGTGTCTTGCCTTGGAGATATTGTTCTCCAATATCTATTTAAAATGCTCAAATATTATATTGAAATCAAAACCATCAAATTAGGAATCAAGTTATATACATTATAGTTATTTTACAGCAGCACTGTGTTACAGCATACTCTGAATTTAATTTTATAATGTAGTTATTATTTACTATTGTAAATTTCCTGTCGCAGTTGAAATGTAATTATGTTTACTCAAGCACATGTCTCAAAATCAACACATTTTGTTTGTAAAATGTTTTCTTTTAGATATGGTGGCTTTTCTTTGGGCATGCCGCTCCCCACCGACTTAAAACTGGACTTAAAGGAAGTACCCAAAAACCGTACTCTGTCTAAGGTAAACTTCCCCCCCTGCTTCTTTGTTTCACTGTCACATGATTTCTGTGACGTTATGTGTATATAAGTTAACATTTAAATCATGATAATTCAGCTGAGTGTCCAATTATTAGAATGGTGCTATAGAGGTTTGTGATTATGTGTGCATGCTTTAGGTCTGGTTCAACCCTGAAGGTCATCACACAATGCCAGCGTACTTAAACAGCCTCAACAACTTGATCCTTCGCTCCAATATTCCAGCAGACAAAGATCCACGGGAATATGGTAAGACATTTGAATTTTTTGAATTAACGCAGGAAGACAATTTAAGAATTAAGCAACAGATAGACAGTAGTAATGCTGATAGACATTAGTTTCTTTTGTAAAATTATACTGATATGCTGTGATGAAACAGTCTACTACCTATGAAGGTGCCACTCATTGTGTATCTACTGCATGTTTATATACTGTAGTAAACAAGGAAAGATGTCAACAGTGTGTTTGCTCATGGTTCATTTCACCAGATTAAAGCCAGGGGGTGCTGTGTGTCCTGAACCTCATACCATCATTACACATGTTGAATACTGATGAGTGTTGCTCATAGGGGAGCTTTGTTAAAGAGAAAGAGGCCGACCATGTTTTCAGTAACGCTTAGGGTCAGAGTATCATGCTGACCATCTGCCTGCCAGCACAAGTGCACAAATACACCCATGCGCTGATGCATATGTTATAATGCATAACAGTTAAAATATTCAACTTAAAAAAAAAAAAAAAAAAAAAAAAAAAACTTCCTGAAAATGTTTTTGAAAATTAGGGGAACAACTACAGACTGAGGCAATAAGAACCAAAATATAGTTATTTCTTTTTCCACATGACCCAGTTTTACTGTATGCTTGCATACTGTAAGCAGGCATTTGCCATGGCTACGAGTATTATTATTGTTTTCTGTCTTTCCTATCTGTGAACTATCCTATCTCCTGTGAACATGCTATATCATGCTAAAGGATTTTTTTTTTTCGCAAAGGTCAACAACAGTGAGATAATCCCCTCAAATTCAGAAATCATCCTGTAATTATCACAAGCATGTACTCATAGCGCACCATTGTTCAGGAAGAGAATAGCAGATGTAGCTCAGACGCTAAATTGGTTAATATTAATTACAATACTTCACTCGTCAAAGTACATGCTTCCATTATTTTGTACTGCCTCACAGAAGTGCGATCTCTCTTCACTCAATTGTCCCCCTCAGATTTGTCATTTACCTGCGATGGGGTCTCGTTACAACTCTTCTGCACACCAATTTTGTTGCTGCTTCCAACCACAAATAAACTATAAAGAAGAAGATTTTTGCTTTCGTAGAAAAATGGGTGAAAACAGCATGATTATTAAGAATGAACTTTATTCTCAGCTGCATATTTATTCCATAAAAGTGCTCTAGGGGCAGCACCTGACTAAACCCCTGATATTTAACAATAATGATAAAAATGAATAAATTCAGCTCATACAAACGAAGGGAAGGTATAGACATGTGGGAGCAGACTGTGTCTGTGAGCACGAGAAAGACCATGAAAAATGATAAAGAAAATGCAATTTCCTTTGTGTGCCCTGGCAAATGAAATCATCCCATACTGCATTTTTTAATTAACTGGGTTTCAGACTTTGAGAGTATCATAGCTGTTTTAGTTCCCCTGAAGAAAAAAATAGTGCCTGTGCTGTTTCAGTTGTTAACACTGTTTCTTTCTATTACAGCCATTTCAGTTTCTAGTCACCCCTACTTTGGACGGGCAGATAATGAAGATCTGATGTAAGTACTGCACTTTCCATTCATTAATCTGCCTAAAATGTATTTAGAAAAATACCATTTATAATCGATAGCTATTTCTCAAAATCTGTTGAATCACTGAGAATATTACTAGCAATTGCTAGGTTAAGCCTGCTATAAATTATGGAAGAAGTCCATGTTTTTCAATTCTGAACATCCAAGTCAGGGTGGATCTAGGGCAGAGATGTACATGACAGAACTATTTACCCATATTTGATTTTCTAAATGGAGTTTCCTGAGATCGCCCTATTGATCAGACTCCCAATTTAATGAGTGTTTACCCTGAAGGTGGAACAGAGATGGATTGATTCTACCCTTCCAAAAATGAACTAATTTTAAAGTACTCCATTTTCTGCCTCAGAAACTGAGACCATGTGTGTGTGTGTGTGTGTGTGTGTGTGTGTGTGTGAGAATTAGGTTGAGTTGAAGCTGTTTTCTTTGGGGCCTTATTAACAATGACCTCTTCTTTACATCTGGCATTTACGTAGCTGTAAGCTCTCAAAGTACGACCGTGGCTTTGAGTGCACAATTACATTTCCTTCCAGGCCACTATTCCTGCTTCCTAATTTACACATACATCTGGCATTTTCCTATGACACCGATGCTGACAGTGTGGTAGTTGTGGCATTGGAAACATTCCTAAGGCTACGCCAGCCAAATTCATTGGCTGCTTGCTGCTGGCTTAGCTCTGTGGTTAGCGCTGCTCTGAAATACCCACCACACATCACTCTACTGTTTGCTGTCTTTTCTACTTATTGGTTCTGCAGGTTTCATCAACATCACCTCTTTACTGTGCCATGCACTTTGTTCTGTTTAGTTGGTGCTCTGGCCAGGTGAGTGAGGGAAAGGTTGATCAAAAACAACTTTAGAAATAAACAAACACCCCCAACCTCATTACCTTGACTGAGTGCCTATCATCAACTGCTGGAAAATAGCCTATACAGCCTAATAAAGTCCACTGCATCAGCTGTTTTAGACTTTTTTTTTCAATCACATTGCCAGAGAGATGGCACAAGCACCTTTTTTAACAAAACTCTACATTAATGGTGGCATTCTAACAGCATTAATTATGTGCTTCTTCAATAGTCTGGTATCCGGAAGAACGACATGGACTTTGAAAACAAAGGCACCGAGATGTGACCCAAATTAATTGATTTATTCCGGAAAATTTTGACCTTTTGATCTAAAGTTATGGTTTCTTCAAAGCTTGGAAACTAATGACTTTATTGTGATCCTGTATTTTTATATTCATCTATCTATATCTTTGTCTATATTTTTACAGCATCCAGGGAATGCTCCAAATCCTTGTGGCTATATGCGTGCTGACGGGCTACTCAATCACAACTGCCAGCTTTGCCATCTATGAAGTCAGTGAGCACAACAGCGGGGCCAAGAGGCTCCAGCACATTGCAGGCATTAGCGAGCCCTTCTATTGGACAGTGAACTTCCTTTATGACATGGTAGCATCTTGTAATCATCTATTGTGTATCCCTAATAAAGATTTATGTATTATTTAAACTTTCTCTGAAAATGTGAACAGCTTTGATATTTAGTATTCATGCCTTCATGCTGCTGCATCTTTTCTCCACAGTTCATGTATCTGATTCCGGTAACCCTGACTGTCGGTGTGATCGCAGCTTTTCAGCTTCCAGCATTCACAGATCGGCAGAATTTGGGTGCAGTCACTCTGCTTCTGGTGCTCTTTGGGTGAGTCATTTGTGATGTGATGTCACAACACTTGTGAATATTTTTGAGCCTTACAATGTTTTGAGGGTGCAAGCCGACTGACAGTGTCGGTTCTCTGAGTTGACAGCAAAAGTGATTTGACTCTTAATGCTGCTATGTCTAAGCTTTAATGCTCAATTTATGTAGAGCTCAGAGCTGCTAGACATGGGTGGAGGAGAAGAACTTAACAAAATAAGGATATGACCAATGACTTTTGTTTCAAGATATAGTTTTAAAATGCATTCCGACAATGTGACTTGGAAAGACAACCAGCTTGTGATATGGCTGGCTCACTGAGATTATTCACATTCTTTCTCAGCTGCAGCTAGAGTTCAGTCTTCTTTGTTTCCTGCTGTTGCTGTCACAGAGCTTGTCCTAGTCTCCTAGATCTTTGGAGGTTGAGGCAGCACTGCGCTTCTCATTTATCAGACAGATGTCTCCCTCCCAAGCAATGAGTAATCGTAGTGCTCCATCTGTCAGGCAGCACCCACCTGGCCTGGTCTGCAGCCTTCTTGCTTCTGCTCCTTCTCATGGATTGGCACCCTCAGTCTGCCTACCCAGCATTTTTTTTCCTGCATGGCATGCAGATTGCTTTGTCTCTGTCTGGCTCTGTCTCCATGTATCTGCCTCCCTCTTTTCCTTCACAGCTCTCGTCTTCTCTCACCCTCACACTGACCAAGCCACCTAAATTGAATAGATGAGCAGATTATTTGAGAAAAGGCAAGGCAAAAAGTAAATACATTGAAACAGAAAAGAAACTTTTGCTGGCAGGAGAATAAAGTGAAAGTAATTTATCTTCCTGACTTTCTTTGGACTCTGGCTGACTCTTTTTGTGGTGTGCTATTTTTCCTTCTACCCCTTTCACTTTTTTCCTGTACCTAATTTCACTAGTTGCTGCACTTAGTCTTTTCAAGGTCTATACCACTTGAATTAGAAATGCAGGTCATACCATTGTGGAAAATGAGGATGACTGCATGTGTCTTTCTGTGACCGTTCTGTTCTTTTCAATTCCTCAGGTTTTCCACTTTCCCCTGGATGTATCTGCTAGCGGGAATCTTTAAGAGTGCAGAGACAGCTTTCATCACCTATGTGTGCATCAATCTCTTCATCAGCGCCAACACTATCCTATCCACTTCTATTTTATATTTCTTGGGACAGATTGCATCGCACAATGTACAGGTTTGCATAAATTCCCTGTATCCTAATGCAGTAGTAATAATCAGGGTCAACATAAACCCCAATATTAGTAATTAATCATTTTGAAGTCTGTGTGACCTGAGTTTACCAGTCATTGTATTTTTGGGGAATTTCACCAGTCTGCAGTCATCATAATCTATCACCAGCGTGATTTCCTGACTTCCTTCCAGTACAGTTCAGCACAGCATCACCATTTATTACAACAGCTGCCTTGAAACTCCTGCTGCAACTCTGCTGCATCACAGAAAAAAGTGTCCACCATCCTGGGGGGGCTGTTATACATAATACATGTTTGCTAATTCACCGTTACCATAAAACAGTTGCAAATGTGTGAGAAGTACCGATATATGCAATGAAGAGGGCAATAAAGAGAGCGTCAGGTTTGTTTTATGTACATACTTCTTTTGCCTGACCACACTCTTTTCTTCCTACAGCTCATCCAGGACATCTTCAAGCGGCTGAGCCTTGCCTTCCTCATCTTCCCTCAGTTCAACTTTGGGAATGGGTTGATGGAGCTGGCCCGGATAGACATCGAGGTCCAGCTTCTCAGTGGCTACGGCATTGATGCCTACAAGAACCCATATTCCCTGGATGCTTTGGGCTGGATGCTTATTTCCTCCATAATCCAAGGCCTGGTTTTTTTCATGCTGCGCCTGCTGCTAAACAAGTTTATCACACGTAAAATAAGGTGAGGATCCTTGCTACTTTGAGTAAATTACAAAAAAAAAAAACAATAATAATAATATGTATAGAACATTTTTTATTATTATATTATTATTTTCTTGGTAAAAATGCAAAGACAAAAAACATTCATCCCATTTTTCTATCCTGCAGTTAATGTCAGAAAAATGTCAAATGTTAATGTCAAAATCAGTTTTCTAAGAGAAGAAAATACATTTTCTTTTGTAGGCATTTCATTTGCCAGAGACAGAAGGTGCCACCGGTGGTTTGTGAAGATGAAGATGAGGATGTGTCTGCTGAGCACCAGCGGGTGGCAAGTGGTGCAGCCAGCTCAGACTTACTGCAGGTCATCCAGCTCACTAAGGTGTACCAACACGTCAAGAGGAAAGTACATGCTGTGAAGAAGCTTTCTGTGGGCATCCCTGCGGGAGAAGTAAGCTTTACTGATTATGGAACTGTAAATAAATAAATAAATCTGCCAGAGCCCAGCAATAAACAGGGAATGAATAAGGACTGCTTAAGTTTCACTTCCATTTCTGTTACCTTGTAACAAAATAGAGATTTTGAGACATAATTGGACATTATATACTGTAACATAAAGATGTGCATTTACAGTCTATTGTAGTGGTTTATTGTGCTGTCTGCATAATGTTTGTTGCATCTATGCAATGCTAATGTGGAAGCCCATAATGTTTTATGGTGCTTAGAAAGTTGACAAGTTACCAAGCAACTGTGTTTCCATACAGTGCTTTGGTCTGTTGGGTGTGAATGGAGCTGGAAAAACCACGACCTTTAAGATGCTGACTGGAGACATCATCCCCACTGATGGCACGGCACAGATCCGGGACTGGGATGGGTGAGATGCTCTGAATTTCTTGCTTATCTTCAAACTGTCACTGTGGATACTTTTTCATACTTACCCCTGGACTACATTTGCATGGTAAGCACACACTTAGTGTGTGTGTACTCCAGGTTCCAAAGCTGTGCCATATAAGCAATTGTAGATTAAATTTGCATTTTTGGATGTTACTGCCTCACATTGACAAAGATTTGAGGATAAATGGTCTGGGATTGAATAAATAGGAGCCATATTTCAGACTCCATACCCAGGTGTAAACCACCGCTGCAGTCATTACATACAGTAGTCAATATCACACCCTATGCAAAATTAAGGTATGGCTGATGGATGGCAAGGAGATAGACGATAATGTTTTCCTTTCTGTCTTTTTCTCTTCAGGAGGTTAGTGGACATCATGGAATGCCGTCAAAAGGGGATAAACATCGGCTACTGTCCACAGGTGGATGCACTTGACAGTCTGCTCACTGGAGAAGAGCACTTGTACTTCTACGGCCGCATTCGGGGCATCTCAAAAAAAGAACTGGACAGGGTAAGAAACAAAGCTGGAGATTGCAGTGCTTCTCAAACAACAGAATGACACTAGATCTGATAGAAATTCAGAGGTGCACTCCTCCCCGCTCTACAGGAGTAGTAAGTGTTGGCGCCTCCATGCAATCAGTGTGTTAAGTGCTGAGCGATGTGAGCTGAAGGCTGAACTATCTGGGGCAAAATGGAAAAGCTTTTGTTCTCAACTCGTGGAATCTAAACTTCAGAATTAAGCCAGCACTGATGTGCCATACTGCATCAAAATTTACATTTAACTGATACTGTGATGATGAGAGGATCTCGTTTGACGTGTCACTTTGGCTACATTTTTCCCATTTATTTTCCTGGGAACTAATCAATCTCGCTTGTGCAGTGAAAGGAGTCTGTATTTTGTTGCTGGTGCTTGGCGACATGACAGGAATCTGCAGAGCAGCCAATAAACAAAATGATGATATTCCTGATTTTTATTTCTGTTATGCTTTTAGAGACACTGATCATCAGCTGATCCATCTTCCTTTTTTGCCCTCATTTTTTTAATCTCTCTGTGGTATTTTGCGGTAGCGTATGCGTATGCAGAGGCAAAAACCATTGGCTCTGAAATGTTAGAAGCAATCACACACATTAGCCACATGTGCACTGACTCAGACAGCAAACTGGATGCGCTCAGTGTTTGACCTCTTCTGACAACAATGGCTGTAATAGCATCAGCGCCAGGCTAATTCTCAAACTTGAGGTTATATATAGAGGTCCTCTGATGTCTTCCATTGACAGTCTCCTCGCTGTTGATAATGAGATGTGGCTTAATGGGGTCAGTTCGCCTTGACTTGATTTTTTTTTAGGAATAATGAGCGTCTGCATCAAAGGTGATAGAAATGGGCTTTTATGGAGGAAGATGGGGAAAAACATACCATACATATTTTGATCTAAACTAGTCAGTAATGTTCTGTTGCTGCTGTCAATCAGCTAAATATAGAAGTTGATTACTATATTTATCAAAGGCAATGTCACGTATGGTTTTGACACAGTGAGAGAAATCACACAGACAAAAAAAAAGCTTTACTGATCTGGTTTCTGAATTTGCGGATTGATGGCAAAAACCTAAAAAAGGCACTGACGGGAGCTATCTGAAAACCAACTGACATTTGCAGAACACCATTTCATGTGATTAATAGGTAAGCGTGGAAATGGTTATGAGCTGTGCAGCGTTTCTGCCTCCTGCAGTCTCACACAGCAGATAAATTGATGCTGTAGCCACCAAAATGATGACGCTGCTTCAGTGCCTGTTCTCCTGCAACTGCAGGAGCTGAGGAGTCACCTAGTTACCCATGTCATCCAGACAACATTAATTATGCATGAAACACAATCTGCAGTTATTTGCTGTGCAGCTGAGCTGGACACAAATTAATGCTAAGGAGTCAGTAAGAGGTATAGCACTTCTGGAAGATTTTTTCAAATGCATAAAATACCTTTTTACTAATGATCATCTTCTGAACTACATGTAGTCTTTATACTGTATGTTAGAGTGTTTCACCAAAGATGGCACCTGCATAGAAAATATTGGAATAAAGCAAAAGAGCAGCAGTAAAGTGTTCCAAAGAAAATGGAGTTAATTCTAAAGAAAAAACCCTGTACTAATAAATAATCTTGTACTTCTAAAAGGTCATAAGAAGAAAAAGTTTATAACAGTTACTACCACTATTAATTTTACAGCAAGTGACTGTGACTTCGCAATATCTCTAAATATCTGAATATCTCCTCTGAATTTCTGATTAACTGGGTTGGAAAAGAGGGTACATATATGACAAAATAAATTAATGCTATGACTTTTCTTCCATTTCAACTGGAGTGCTGAAAAAAGTGCATCAACATAATGTGTCTTATTATTCACAGTCCTCATTTCCACATTGTATGACTGTTACTGTGGTGATACATGAGGCGGTGAAGTACTTTTAAAACACAACAGAATAAAAGTGCAAAACCACTGAAGAGCAGATATCACTTACATTATTTTTCCCTGAACTTGTGAACCCTCTTTGTCCAAATGTAAAAGTCGTACAGACATGAGGTTGATGAACTGATGTGATCAGTGGAGCATCAGGTACTGCTCCACTGAACTGGACTAATGCACAGCAATCACTCTGTCCTTAATCCTTAATATTCCACAGTGTGTGGTCACATACAGATTCTTGAAATTCAAATATTCTGTGCTGAGTCTCTTTCAAATCCTTTCCTTCTATAACCTAAATCTTTCCTTCAAAGGTGGTGAGTTACCACCTGAAGAGGCTGGAGCTCGACTACCACAGAACCACCATCACTGACGGGTACAGCTGCGGCACCCGCAGGAAGCTCTCCACCGCACTGGCTCTCATTGGTCGTCCACAAATCCTACTTTTGGTGAGAAATCCACCTGGAAGCACCGCAGTCCAACTAATTGCTAAAGCAGACATCAAATATTTAACTGCTTTATACGCAGCTACTGCTTTTTAAAGGCTCTTTGAAGTAAAGCAGATATTGATCCCCAAGACTTGACAGGTCTCATATACAGTAGTTAATTAGTCTGTTTTCCTTAGCTGACCCTAGGGAGGACTTCACTGAACTTTTAACTGTGTTTCCATCTGGCGTCTCAATGGAATCCCCGTTCATTCCTTCTTTCTGTCCTCTCTCCATCTCCCTTCTCTTCTTGTCATGCCTTAATTTCGCCATTCTCTATTACTGTGAAATTTTCTTTGGTCTCTCATCTCACTTGTCTTCGCCTTCATTACTTGCCTTTGTGCTCTGTCTGGAACAATGGGCCTTCCATCTCTCTCTCTCTTGCAATTATGCCTTTGTGTTTACTCTTCTCTTGTTATCCCTGCCCATTTATTCCCTTCACTGTCGGTATGCACCTCACATTGTTGCAACTCTACCTTCCCTGGTTAACTCTTTGTTTTCCTTCAGTCTGCCCATCTCCATTTTGACCTTGTTCTCTTCTTTTAAATCAGGATGAGCCAAGTTCAGGCATGGACCCTCGGACCAAGCGTCACCTGTGGAAAATTATTTCGGAAGAGGTGAAAGGAAAATGTGCTGTTGTACTCACCTCTCACAGGTAAGAAACTCACACAGTTCCACAAAAACACACACATACACACATGCACAAACATATATTACAATTCATGCATGTAATCTTCTTTATCTTGTCATGGGTTTATTCATATAAATTGTTTTGTGCATGATGTGATGTGGAACATACCGAAAATACTGTAAGTGCTTTTTGATTGACAGCTGGCACGGCTAATTACTGTGTGCTCAAGGGCTTCTCATGTGACCCTTTGTCTTTCTGTCAATGTCTCAGCATGGAAGAGTGTGAGGCGCTGTGCAGCCGTCTTGCCATCATGGTGAAAGGACAGTTCAGATGTCTGGGCTCTTTGCAGCACATTAAGAATAGGTCTGTGACCTCCACTCATCCTTCACTCTGACCATTATTGCTCCACCTCGCCTTTTCTCACCCTTTGTGTCAACACCACACGCACGTGCACCGCGGGGACCTCTGGATGGTCATGTGTAAAATTGCTTTTGCAGGTTTGGCAACGGCTTCACTGTGAAAATGTACTTGGCTGAGGCTTCCTGCAACACAGATGCAATCACTAGCTTCATGCAGTGCAGGTTCCCCAGCACTTACCTTAAGGTGAGCCCTGAGTGCTATCCAGTGAATTCTTTGTACATAAGTGGGAAAGAATTATGTAGATATTTCAATAAACTATAGTAGAATTTAATACTAAAATGTCAATGGACAAATTATTTATTCAATCCAACTATTTGCTTTAACTTTATATGAATTCTGTTTATAATTTCAATACATATTTTAAACAATTGAAAATGCTATTCTCAGCACTTATTTCAGCTCTTTTAAGCCTCTGCCCATTCTTTCTTCTCCAATGAACAGGATCAGCACTCCAGTATGGTAGAGTACCATGTATCAGTTGCTCCAGGAGGGGTGGCTGACATCTTTGACCAGATTGAGTCCAATAAGAGTACTCTGAAGATCAAACACTTCTCTGTGAGCCAGACTACCCTGGATGAGGTGAGAAAAAGAGACAACAAATATACAGAAAGATAAAGAGAGGTGGACAGTGCCGGGGTGTGATGGGAGGAACTAAAATATACAGAACAGGAGATGGCAGGAAAGAAGGGAGCGATAGTGGAAGATACCAAAGGCATACAAAGTTAGGAGGTGTCAGATTTATTAAAATGTATGGAGCACAATGGGAAATAGTTAACTGGTGTTACTCTTTCTGAATATCTTCAGGTATTTATCAACTTTGCCATGGAAAGCATGGGAACGAAGAATATACCACTTCATAGAGGAGAAGACAGTGATGACCCCCTTCCTATTTAAAGGAAGTAGATGCATAGAGATGCCTGACATGTTTTCTTTGTCATTTTGTCCAAGTTGTCTATTATCTTTTTATAGCATATCTATTCCTTGAAAATAATACACACATACTATATATCAAAATTTCTTTTATAAATTCGTTTTTTATATTTAGAATGGAATTATTTTGGAAATTATTTTTGACCGGTCACATGAAAGATAATGTTTTTTCATATTAATATGTTTTTTCATATTAAAATCATATACTTTTCTGTATTTTCTGTATTTGCACAATTAGAAAAGAGAATACTTAGGAGCCTTTTCTTGTTTCCCCTTTCTTCCCTACCTACCATATCCATTAATTATGAATGAATGAATTCACTGCAGATTACAATTTTCTTTCCATTTTCAGGGAATTTTACTACAGGGATAATATCTTTTTTTTTTTTTTTTAATCTTTTTTGTATCATCTATGTGCTGTACACCTGTGCTAATGACTCTAACTACTGAGTTAGTTTAGAGAACACTTTTCAGATGTCTAGAATGTATCTGCCTTTTTAAATGATTCTAAATAAAGCTTTTATTTTCAAATGCAACCACAATCTTTGTCTGTTTTTTTTTTTAGGATTTTTTTCTTTTTTCCCTCCACGCTTTGGTCTTTTAAGACTGTGTCACGTTGCTGTTGGTTACCTCCACCGTCTATTGTACATATAGGATAGCAGAATCACAGATCTATTACAGTGTGCAATGTATATGAAACAACATTGAACACTGAAATAGTGCGATATTTTAAAACATGTTTATACATTTTATAAACATTTAAATTACATTTTAGAGATACTTAAATAATAGATGTGGTACACATTTTGCAACGAGAGGGCGCACCAAAAGTGCGTCATCGCTCAGCGACTTCCGTACGTCGTATCTGGCGGGAGATGCAAATTAGAAAGTAGGTTTGGATATTAAGTTTGAAAGGGGGAGAAAAACAACAAATACAACCTTGAAAATCATGGATACTGATGTCACCGCGCAGACAATTGACTGGAAAAATACTAAGGAGGCTGTTGCGAATTTCCGACGATTGCTGCTTTGCTCTAAATGGTAAGTTAGCATTATGCGAATCAGCACATTAAACGTCAGTGCCTGTATTAAAAACGTTAAGAACTTAGCTATGTCGATATCTTATTCATTAGACCTTTTGGGGGAAAGAATGCAACCCTGATTCGACGTTCAATGAATATCGTATTTTAAGAAAACGCCGCGGTATGAAGTAGATCGGGGGAGATACGAAAATATTTAGTTAGTGCTGTGTGTAAACCTCAGCTACAAACCAGTATGCAAGTGTGTTAGCAGCTTTGCCATATATAGTGTGGTATTGTTAAACTGTAAGAAAAACCCTTTAATGTCGGAGGAAAAGCTGTCATACAGTAGTGGCTGTTTACGGGCATTTTGCATGTGTCATTGTCGTAAAATAATTTTCAATATATTGTATATATATGTATTCAATATTGGCTTGTAAATGCTAATCTACCTCTGTGTGTAGCTAACAGTTTCAGTGTAACATAAGCATGTTTGTTAACAACAGTTACACTGTGTGTCAACATGCGATTTGATAGCAGTGTTGACATTCTTGCCGTGTGTGGCAGGATTAATATGTTTCTCATACTATAATCTCGCAACTTCACAAATGAATTCATGTATCTAGTTTACCACTTTTGTGGTACTTTGTGGTACTTTTGTGATATCTTAATCTTGATGGAGCTATGTTGATTCTCAGTCATTTCGGTCACAGCTGTCAAAGTACTGAAAGATAACTGCAATTGGCATTATTTTATGTTCTTAAAGCAGTTTCACCCCATATCCAAGAGGTTGTAAACTGAGGAAATCTTTTTAATGAGAAGTAAAACTTCAGATTTTGAGGACTTCAGCCATTAATGGGGGTTTGAAGAAATAGAATAAATTTATAAATTTATAATTTATAAAGATAAATTTATTCGCATCCACCCAGGTGGACATGGCCTATTCTGACTCTACTGTTATTTTTCATCTTTTCTAGCTCAGAATTAATGAAGGAACCTGTGTGTCTAGGAATGTGCGAGCATATGCTGTGCAGGTAACATATATAAGAGAACGTATATAATATATGTGTAGTTCACCTTTGTGTCTATCTTTAGTTCCCCACCCTGTAAACTAATGTAAATGTGTATGTGTTGATTAGGTCCTGTGCTGGCCCCCGAGCAGGAGATGGCTGTGTGGTGTGCCACAGTCCTGCGTGGGTCAAGGACATCCAAATCAACAGGCAACTGAGCAGCATAACAGAGCTTTTCACTAATTTGGAATCTCTGTTCAAGCCTGCTGAGCAGCCAGGTAAACAGGAGCTTTCTTATCATGGAGAAGCCATGAGATAAAGCATAATTAGAAAGTTGTCTCATTCATGTCATCTGGCCAAATTCTTTTTCCATCAGGTTGGTTGAAAAGTAACACAGTTGGCTTTTCTGTCTAACTTCTGGTTGACTACTGATTTATTGCCTTAATTACCCATCATCACTCTATATTTTAAAGTAATTCTATAATGCAATCAGTCAACTACTAATTTTGTTGAGGTGTATTGATTTCCACCAAAAATAGATTTTGTTGTTAAACTTCATTTTACTTATTAATTTATGTATGTTTTCGCAGATCACTCTCCAGATAACTCTAAAGCAGAAACTGAGTGTTCTGTCTTCAAACAGAAGAAAAGCTTTAAGATCTGGTTCAGCCCCCGCAGTCGTAAGGTACGCTGCCTGGTGGAGAAGCCCTCAGAGGTCACTTCCCCAGAAAGCAGATCTACCAGAGGGGCAGGTCTAGCAAAGTCAGGCAACCATTCTGCTCAACCTGGGAACATGTCAATATTCAACTTCACCTCATCTTCCCAAGATTCCAGCTCATCGTTGTCTCCAAATTCCAGAAACAAAAGCAGTAACAGGAAGAAGAGGTCAGCAAAGAGAAATGCTTCTAGCAGGGAGATGTCAGTGGAACGCGCCAGCAGGGCCACACGAAAGGAGACCAAGGAGACAATGAAAAAGAATAAATTGGAGACCATAAACCAACAATGGGGAATTACAGGGGAGACAGATTCTCCAAATAAAAAGGGACAGGCCTATGCTGAAGGTGTGAGGAGGTCCACTAAGAGGGTTTCCTTCTTAAGCCCTGTTGGCACATCTGAAGTACCACAGGCCAGTAGTAATGACCACAGGCCTGACACCATGAAGGGGAATCTCTCAGAAAACAACTCAGTCCTGAATGAGCAAACACAGTCTAGTCAGAACTTTTCTCCAAGTGTTATCCAGAGTGACACACCGTCTGTCCATGTCCCCAGCTTTGGTGACAGTTCGGCTACACACGACTATGTTTCTCCCTTAAAGCGTCCCTCAGAAACATACAAAGCGGATGACAAAGTCACCACATTAGAGACCACTCCGAAAAGGCCCAGAGTCTCTCCAGCCAGGGGGAGAAAATCACAGATCTCTTCTGCAGTGCTCGACCCTCCTCCTTCAGCTAGTCCTGGGTGTGATAAGAAGAAAAGAATACAGCAGCAATGTGAAAGCCCACCTGTCCAAAGATCTCCCTGCTCCCAGTGGTCAGCATCAGGGAGCCCCGCAGTTTTAAAGAGGAATTACAAGGGAGAGACGCCTTTGCACATAGCTTCAATAAAGGTACGAAACAGTCGGCGTACTGCGCTTGTCAGTCAGAAATCCTCCACTGCTGCTCTGTGGAACGCACAGACGATCTGACCATTATCGCCCAGTCTTTAGAGAATTATCTTTCTTGCAGTAATCCTTGCAAACATAATTGTAATCCCCCTCTGCATCCCAGACACAGTAATCGATTGCCCACTGCATCATGTAATTGATAAACATGAGGCCTTTCTTTCACTGGGATCAGCCGCTGTGTTTGATGTGTGTTGTTTTTCTGTGGATCCTTCAGGGAGATGCAGAGGCTGTGAAGGAACTGTTGGACCAGGGGGCTGATCCCAACCTGAAGGATAATGCTGGGTGGACACCTCTGGTAATGTTGAAACAAGAACTGACAGAGCAAAAGCTTTATTTAAACATAGCCGTGTTCTATTTATTGTGCCATCTCCTCCATGAAACCGGCACAGGCGGCCACAATATGTCAAGATGATGCGTAGATGTTGCTTCCTTTTTCTACGATGTGAGTTTTAGTTTCTGTCTGTCTCGTCGTCTGGTTTGATCTGAAGGTGAAAGCTTGTTAACATTAATCTGCGCTGTTGTAAAACATCAGACCACTGTCAAGTTCAGAGTAGCAGGTGAGGTGTCTTATAATCCAGTGAGCCCATTACTGAGATGTTTATTATGCATGCAGATGTCTGATGAAATATGTAGCGCTTCTCTGTTGCTGCAAGTCTTTGTTTGAATGTGAAGTGTTAGCTACTGCCTTTTGTGAGTAGTTGTCATCAAGGTGCTCAAGGGTTTTAGATTTGAGTATTGATATATTGTTTCTGGGATTAAATTTACTAAAAAGTATTTAACTATATTATATTAAAGTAAGATGAGCGCTCCATCTTTTCAATTATGGAATAGTTGCACCAAATGACTTTTAAACACCCTCACAAAACATCCCCACTTATTTTGCCATTCAAAAAGTAATTTCTCCTCCAAAGTGTCAGCTAAATAAAGAAATATCATGATATAAAAATCAAAGAACATGAGATGGCTGTGAAAACAGATTGTTGGGTGACTCATGCGCATTGCTGTTCTTGGTCCCAGCATGAAGCCTGTAACCTCGGACACATGGCTGTGGTGGAAGTGCTGGTGTCCAGGGGAGCCCTGCTGAACACGCCTGGCTATGAGAACGATTCTCCCCTTCATGATGCGGTTAGAAACGGACACCTCGCCATCGCCAAACTACTCTTGCAGCTCGGGGCCTCACGAAACGTACTGTAAGTCTACTTTAATCATTAACTAGAACGATAGATGAGTATGCATGGGACACATCATGGGATCCTGTTTGCTTGTTTTAACCCTCCTAATACGGAGCTGCTCTGCTCCTGCTCTGATGGTCAGTCAAACTTTATCATCCATCTAGTGTAGTGCATTTACCACACACAGTTGTATTCGGAAATATCAAACGGCCTTTGACATTTTGTATGTCAGTATTTATGGTTCTGGAACTGTGTTGCCTTATTTTGAGCAGGATGCTATGTGAACCCATTTGAGGCCAGCTTTGTCTCTTGCACCTGAGCGTGAAAGCAGACTTGGAGTGGAAAGCGTTGGGAGCAGTCAAAAAGGACTAGAGAGGTGCTTCAGTATAGTTTGTTGAATTAGATGTGTGTGGCTTTTCTGACCTAAAATTAAACTAATTTTATGGAAGTAAATCTGTGCCACCTTGCACTGAATTTGAATTTCTAACACAGAATTTTTTTACATCAAAATTAGACTTTGAATTTCAAATACATCGAATTGCTAGCAGTCTTTTAGAAACTTAGCAATGTGCATTTATTGTCAAAATATCACTCTTCAATTGTGAATTGGGACTTATGTTTGGACAGACATTTCTCATTTTACTTACAGCATGGATCAGAGGTTTCTCATAAAGCCACCTCTTGTTTTCAGTAAGGGAAGGAAGGTCCCATGCATATGCTAGTTCCTGGACCCATTTTTTGTCCTTTTCTGACATAATGGATCCCTTTTAAGCTTCAAGACAATAATCCATAAAAATATCACTCAACATGGACAATGCTGAGTTATTCTTAATGAAAAAACAAACCCTTTTCAATCAAATATACAGAAAGTAAATGCAAGTATAATCCTCTCCAAAAAATAGTGACAAAAATTATCCTTTAAATCAGATATGCAATAATTAATTGTATATTATTACCCCTTCATGTGTTGTGCTCTCATCTAGATACTTTACTAACATACACTTAAAATCAGCAATATTGGTTTATTACAAAAGTAAAAGGCTGTTTTTTTTTGTTTTTTTTTTTCTGCTGTACAAATCTACAGTGTGTCAATATCTGTATATGTCATGAGGCTTCGTTGAAGATAAACTTCGTTTCACCTGGTCATTTCCATGTTAAGTGATGTTGTGTTCTCTGATGGTCTGTTCTGGTCTCTGCAAGATTATAATCCATGAACATACCATAAAGACACATACAATGTAAAATTAAAAAATAAATCTGGTCACCCAGATGTTGACATGTTCACACTGAATTTTTTAGTACCAAATATTTTCGCACCGAAATTTTTCTTGCCGATTTTTTTTCACACTGAATTTTTTCGCACTGAAATTGTTTTGATAAGTCTGTAAAAAATAAGTGTCATAAATAAAAATGCGTGCTAGAAATTTGATATGTTTGAAATTCAAAGTCTAATTTTGATGCAAAAAATTTCATTCTTAGAAATTCAAATTCAGTGCAAGGTGGCACAGATTTACTTCCATATCATTTTTCTAAATTTGGCCTCAGAGAAGTTGGAAAAACAGTTTTCATCAGCGACGTGCTGTAATAGCCAGGCTGATTCGACTGTGAGGAGCCACTGATAGATTATTTAAGGGGGAAATGAAAATAATGAAACTTTTTGACTAAAAATGTATTCAGGCCTCACCCACTACCTCATTAGGTACTCGGAGGTGCTGCTGAGTGGACTTCATTCAAAACTTCTGTCAGCTCTGCTTCCTTTTTTATTTCATTCATATTTTTGAACCCTGACAGTACATTTTCAACATTATATTATAGGTTATGTTAAAATGAATGTAAACACTGTATTAAATACTTGTTTTATGGACAAACTAGTGTCCTCTGCTCTGATTGTTTTATCTCATGATAATTTAGTGAATTAACTGCAAATATTTGTCCGCTGCTCTTGGATAAAATAAGATATATTCTTACAGCAGTTGTTGTTCTCATTTGTAGCTGAAAATACTTGTGTGTGTGTGTGTGTCAGGTATATTTTATATTTGTTTGTGTTTTTGTGGCTTCAGGGGCATGAATCTAAATTAAATATTTTATGGACCAGTGGACCTATTAATTGTCCCCCAGGTGTTATCTTTGCTGACGCCTCATCTTTTCAGACAACCTGCTGTGCTTGTTGCTTCTCCAAGTTTCCTCTCTTTTCTTTGCTTTTACCTCAGTTTGACCACAGCCTGGTTTCCTACAGCTCCTTCATATCCACTATATACAGAAATGTTTGTTACAAGCCACCAGATTACAACAGTGCAAAATGACTTAAAAACAAATTTTAATTGTCCAAAATGATATGAATGCATATGCAATTTCTTTATTCATCTTATAATGTTATTACTAAAATGCCTAATTATTCTTATTTTAGGATGTTTATGCACCTCAATGGATATCCATGGATTTATTTTGATATGTGTGACTAAAGCTTTGTTCACGCGTGTGTATGTGTGAAAACCCCGGCCGACTCTGTCTTCGCTCTTCTTCTTCACAGTAATCTCTATGGAAAGCAGCCTGCAGATTATGCTGTCAGCCTGGAGATGCGGGAGATTTTCCAGCACGCCTCAGATGGAACGGCAACGCCTCTCAGTCCCTCAGCCAATCTCTCTATGGTATGCATGCACACTGGTGTGTTAATTGTGTTGTGTTTGTTAATTTTTGAGTATTTGATGGTATTTCTCAGGTGAGTGGGTCTGTGAGGAGGGAAGAAATGGTGCTCTTGGCCACCAGGCTGTTGCAGCCAGAGCAGCGAGAACTGGTCAGACTGGGCCAGCTGCTGGGAGGGCGAGTAGTTGACACCTTTTCTTCCTCGGGTAGGTTTGAGTCTTTCTGTAATATTCCAGATGTGTCCCAGCTGAGACTCCAACACCACAGTTTATGATTTCCCCAGACATGGAAATCCAGAGTAACCACTGCTGCCAGTCAGATCAGCGCCACTGTCGCTGATCTGCTTGTTCAATGTCAAACGCTCCAGTAGGCAATCAGTTATCGTTTGGATGCCCTGCTCAAGAGAAAGATGTATTGAACTGGTAAATTGCAAGCTCAAAGTCTCTCCACTGGTTTTTCCCTGCATTTGGTGAGAGTCAGTCAGGCACTAGAGTGCAAAAGGAGCCCAAATCATTGCCTTAAAGAATGGTCGGGACAACTAATAAAAGCTTTCCACAACTCTGCCTCCTCTGAATGGAGGGATAAAAGCAGCCTCCCCGATGGAATGTGTGTTCATTTTGTCCTGAAGGCTACACATCACTAGTCAGTGCAGTTCCCCTCAGGGAATACCTAAGATCAGTGTCCATTTTGTAGTTTATTTTTTTTTTCTCCAAAAACAATCTCTTAAAGTATGTAATAAACATTGTAATAGAGTCATAAATATGTCCCTGTGCTGTCTGTCTTCATCAATTTCTTTGCTTTTTCCAGTGAGCCACATTGTGCTGCCTGAAGGACAAATATGCACCACCTTCTCCACCCTCCTGGGTCTGCTTGCTGGCTGCTGGGTTGTCAAATACACCTGTGAGTAAACTATTTTACAATAACGTGCTAAACATGTTTGGAACCTGAGTAACTCCCACTTCTACGAAGCAAAAACAGGATTAATTTAAATATCCTGAAGGTAAATACGTTTGGGGAGACTGTTTAATAAAACACACAAATCTCTTAAAATTTCTTATCAATGTGAATATGAAAGTAGTAAAATACCTTTATTATTAATAGACTATATCGATCTTCAATCAAAGGTTGGTTTACATGGAATAACAGTAGCTGACAGCTTAGATTAAAGTCACAGCTGTGGCGGAAAAAATATGCCACACATCACAATTTATTTTTGATCTGGATCCAGATCTCAGTTATCTGCCTCATTATCCCCAAGAAACTCTGGCATCTAACAGCGAGATTAGCCTTCACATGACAAGGAAAGAGACTTAAATCTGTCTATTTCTTGTCCTCTGGCCTGACAAGAAGCCTCATTCCAGAGGCCCCGTGGTTTATTTCCCATTTGTGTATCAGGCTGACCAGAAGCAATTATGAAAACTATTTTTAACAATGTCATAAATGTCGAGGTTTTAAAAATGTTTGCTTTTACTTATTTAAATCAAATGTTCAGTCATGTCTTACATCTTTATAATTTGACATGTGCCCCAAGAAAACAAAACATTCATTTACTCAGATAAAAACATGTTTTTTCTTCATAATCACACTCCTAATGTTAATGTTGTTCTGTTTTGGTGCACTGTGATGATGTTTAGTTATGTTTTATGTTGGGTTGAATCATGTTAAAATCCCAATTTTGAGTTGGAAATTGAAGGGTTGACATTTATTTTATATTTCAGACTGCATACCTGAGACAGACATGTATTTATCAGTCAGTCACATGCACTCTTCCCATAACCCCTGAGTTTCTGACATGCAGAGAAGCAACCCAAAGAAGTTTCTGTTTTCTGTGCACACACGTCTTTCTGCCTGGCGTCTCACCTTCACAGTATCCCACCAAAACGTTGTCGTCATTCTGACCTGTTGACATTTAAACCTGCTTAGGCACTTCTTTTCAAATGAGATCAGGTTTTGTGTTTAGCAGGTTTTTAAATGTTTTCTCAAGCATAAACGGTTTATTTATGTACGGTAGGTATGTGCACATCAGGTTAGTGTAAGTGTTTCATGGCTTTAATATCACAGGCGATGGTTAACCGGCCGCCAGTCCTCTCCACAGCAATTCAATTCAATTAAATTTTATTTAAAGTGCCAATTCATAAGTTATCTCAAGACACTTTACACGTTCAAAAAAGGAGAAACAGCTCCCAGCACAAAGCTCCACACTGAGTAAGCCAATTGGTATTGGCAACAGTGGCGAGGAAAAACTTCCCTTTAACAGGCAGAAACCTCGAGCAGAACCAGACTCAGTGTAGATGGCCATTCGCTGCAACCGCCTGGGGGGAAGAGGAGGAGAGGAGAGACAGGGAGATGGTGAGAGAGACAGAGGAAGGGGGAGATAGACAAAGGAGAGGGGTAGAGAAGAGAGAGGGAGGATGGAACATTGAGCAAAAGCTGCAGGGCCATGGAGAGGGTTCTGGATCCAGGAGCAGTACCAGGCCTCAGGAGAGTGGAGGTAGGAGATCCAGCAACAGGCTCCGGAAGTGCTGTAAAAAAGATGGAGTACGAGGGCTCCAGGGGAGAGGGTTGGCTAGTGCTGAACCAGGCATGACGAGTGAGTCCCCCACCCCACTCTGAAAGTTCGGTTTCTATAGATCTCCCCCAGCAGAGCCCGAACAGTCCTAGCTCTAGGCTTTGGCAAAAAGCAGGGTTTAAAGTCTACTCTTAAACACAGAGAGGGTGTCTGCCGCCCGGACTGATTTGATTTATCCTCGCATGTTAACAGACAGGCTAAGTGAATTACTTTGCTTTTCCTGCTGGAACAGGGAGAAGGATTCAAAGAAAGTAGCCATGGAGCTTTTATAATGAAAGAGCTTGTGAAGCTCTTTCTTTTCTCTTATCCAAACACAAGAACCACTTCTCCACACACAGATATGCATTTAACAATTTTTCATATATTATTGGGTTCGTCATTCCATATATTCAAAATGCTGCTAACTTATGATTTATATGTATGATTCAGCTTTTGTCCTTCTTTTCTGCATGCAGACTGAGCACTTGACATACAGTATCTTGTCTCCCTTATGACAATCATTGTGCTTTGCTGCTTGGCTTTATTTGTGTGTCTGTGCGTGCGCACCAACCTCCATGTGCAATCGCTGTCAATCAGACTGAGGCCATGGTTCCCTCTACACGTGTTTGAGTCATGAATACTAACCTTACTGCAGATTCCCCAAGTAACCTTTCATTAGTATGTCAACTGCAGTTTAAATCTATTATTTCAGATGAATCTGTGCACAATTTTACATAATTCCCCCTTTATTCTCTAATCTGTGTTGATATATATATTTTTTTGCACTGTAGTCTTCAATGTTGCCACGACAACAATATATAGTACATTTCTTTTGCAACATATTCATTTGGACCTAATTACATGCTGGAACAGGAGTCCTACTCGTGGGCTGCTGCTTCGCTGTCAGGTCACCTTTGCCTACCTCAGTAGTTTTATTTGTCCTGTCACTTTTTTAGAATGCCATCGATCAAAAATCCATCGTACCCTTCCCACTCACCTTCTCAGAAACTGCAGCCGCTCTCGGTCTAATGAAGGGTTTCTCTTCACCCAGCTGTTTGCTGTCTGGAGAAGGAAGGCATTGGATATTTCTTCTGGAGCTGTTTGGAAGCATAAATAGGGGATATGCTAATGAGCGCTAAGTGTTATCGCCTGCCACAGTTAACCCTGGTATCTCCTCTCTCCTGTGGCCAAGCCATTGGCAGAGCCCTTGTGAATGAAAGCTTTAATTAGCCAGAGACGTAGCCAAATATAATGGGGATGAAATGCATTCTAGCCCATCTTTATCTGAGTGCATTTGTGTGTAATTGATGATTATTATGCTAGAAACATGATACCCAGTGCAAGAATAGTTATATGGAGCAAACGTTGTTGTGAGGATTTCTTCAAATAGGATTTCTTCAAATATGCTCATTTTAGATGGATTTGTGTGTTTCATACCCCCAAAATATGACATTTAATCAAGAAAATGGCAGCAGAGCAGCGCTGTGATCTTTCATTCAGAAGCTTTGGCCATGACTTTGTCCCCTACTGTATGCTGCTGTACTTTTTTCCAAACTTCTGTCTTTAGAGAGGCTTTATTATAGATGTAGAATGAAAGACTTTTCCTTAACTCGTTCTAAAAGGCTGCGCGCCGCCTGACACAGATGCTGTCTGACGCTGAAAAACCTCACGAGACGGGATGGGACGTCTCCGCTCACATTCTGCCTAAGCTCAAGATACTTAAAACAAGAGTTGCATCATTAACTCCATCATGCTGTGGGCATCTTTATCTGTCAACAATTGCAGCTTTGCCAGTCGCTCCACTCATGATATAACACATGAGTTCTTGTCGCTGTTGCCTTGTCGTTCTTCTTCCAGGCAGCATAATTAGCCGTAACTTTAATTTTTTTCTCCATTTCAAAAAATCTCGCTGGCAGGGGTGAAGGCATGTCTGCAGGCAGGAAAGTGGATGCCCGAAGCAGAGCACGAAGCAGGAGAAGGCCCACAGCGTAGTCGCGTCAACAGATGCAGCCTGGTAAATACAACACAATCACCTGAAATAGCTAAGCAGACGTGTCTAGACTGTTAGGAAAGCTCACCCATGTGCTGCACATATAAATTCTTTCTTAAGGAAGGGATGTAAGTGCAGCATTTATGAAAAGTTGCATGTCTTGTGTGAGGGTGGAGGGCTAAAATAATGAAGCCAAATGCTCTTGCAAAACTCTGAGCTCAACACCTGCTCCAGGCAGAGAAAAGGATGCAAAGTAGCGACTGTAAAATGAAGATATTAAGACATTAATGTCCTTCTGTGAAAGTTCATATTCAAACACTCGTAACTATCAAGACCTTGTGGGGGCTCATATCTGTTCACTGCCAGCCATCAGAAAGTGCATGAGAAGAAGAATGAGGTGCTGCACAGTAAACATATACTTTTTAAGGTGTCAGTGCTGAGAATGACCTGATAAATGTGTAGATTTATTTTATGGCACCTTTTAAAATCAAGAATCAATGATCTGAAAAAAATCATGGTGCATCATTGCACTTTTGTACAAACCAAGACATCTTTCTGGGGCTGATAGCCAGTCAGAAGAACCTTTTCCTACAGCAGCAGACTGATGGGTCTGGGGAGCACTGATGCGATGGGATGGGCTGTCCCAGTGCTTGGTGCTCAGCCCTGAAGAATCTCCAGTGATTCTGTTTATCAGCCTGGACTTTTGGGAGCACCGAAAACAAAGACGACATTTTATTCTAGATCTTAAATTAAATATGTGAAGGCAGCTGTGGGAGGCCAGTGCATGTTTGATCAACATCAAAAATGTAAGAGGGGACTTCATTTAAGTGTAGAGTCTCCAGTTCCACTTACAAATCATCTTGTGGAGGTCGACTATACCAAACTATCCTTCTGATGGTGTGAATGGATGAGTCTTCCTGATGATGTAACTCTGATTATAGGCAGAAGTCACAAAGATTTAAACACGAAGCGTCCTCACAGACAGGCTCACTAATAAAGAAGGAATATGCAAAATATGGACATTAAATTATTCAGTGTTTCTCATAACAAGGAGGCTATAATCCTTCTGCCGCGGTTCTCACAAAGATGTTTGATGTTGATGTTTGCGCTGAGTGACATTTCTGAGGCGCGAGGAAGTCATGGAAGGTCCTATTAAGTTTTTTTTTTTGTTTTTTTTTTTTTTTTTCAAATGATTCATCTTTCTGCAGCTGCCGCCACTCTTCGACGGCTGCTTCTTTTTCCTCCTCGGCTCTTTTAAGTCGCCGTCCAAAGACGAGCTCGCCAGGCTGCTCAGGGAGGGAGGAGGTCAGCTCCTGAGCCGACAGCCTAAGCCCGACAGCGACGTTACGCAGACCGTGAGCGCGGCCGCCTACCACGCACCACCGGGCTCCGACCAGGCTCTGTGCACACAGTACATCATCTTTGACCCGCAGGGACGTCACAGGCCGGCAGTGGTGAGACGGGGGAAGGTGTGGTCGGCTCCATCCACGTGGATCATTGACTGCATCGCAGCCTTCTGCCTCCTTCCTGTGCCAGACCCTCAAACTCTGGAGTAAATACGGTTGCATCCATTTCAGAATCACTCTTAAAATAATTAACAGAAATGGTGAAAAATCAACGATGTGACTACAAGCAAACACTGATCTCCATTATTTGCTGTCTTATTTTAAAATCTGTTTAATTATCATCATGGCCAAGCTTTTAAATTAAAATTCACTGTTGTTGCTGATCCGTATCATCAGCCTTGGATCTTTCTGGATTGTGGATTTTCTGTCAGCACTGTGGATAAACAGGAGTTTCTCTCTTCTTGGGCAGGATGTGAGTCGGAGCGACACATTTATTTCTCATCCTTTATTGTGAATCTCCCTGTGGCGTCAGCGCTGACGCTTGGATAACGCTGAGGAGGGGTTGTAGGACAACTTCTGATCTTCTGGAGTGTAACCTGGCTAATATGCAGATTTTAATAGGGAGTCACGAGTAAACATCAGCTCATCAGGAGTAGGCTAGCTGGGTTAAGATCAGATTCAGATTTACCAGTTTAAAGAGAACATATTTCCATTCTCTCGCTTCTCTGGGTTCAGAACTTTCTGACTCTTACGTCAGCGACTCACTCTTCCAGTTGAATCCTAAAAACGCCCCAAGGCCAGATGGGATGGATATATATATAATCCCCCAACCATGTCCTAAATCTGCCATGGATTCTGCTCCCAACTTTAAACCCTGCAAAATTCATTGATCAGTCATCCCTCAACAGACGTCCTGGTCTTGTCTGAATGCAGAGGAGCAGCTACATCTCCAAAGGAAAAAAGGAAAAAAAAATTATTTCACTCCATGAATTTACCATAATCTGTAAATAAGGTTAAAAAATATGTAATTGAAATAAACTAAGACCATGTTTCCAAAAGAGAGAACCAAACAAAAGCAATTAATTGCATTGTCAGCTATAGTGCCTGAAGGAATGTGTGCTACAGGACGTCTTCTGCTGGCCTTCCCCCAAGATTCCATTTTCAGTGGGATTAGTGAAGGATGCACCTAATTGCTATTGATTGCTATGTGCTGCATAAAATTGCTTCCCTTTTCTTGTCCATGATGAGAGGTTGGAGAAAGCAATTCGCAGTGTGGATGAGATAGAAGCCTGACGTGTAATGAAACGGAAAGGAGGAATGAACCTAGGAGTAATGTCCTTGAACTGGTTGAGCTTTAAAAAAAAAAACTGTTTTCTTGTTGTCTTTGTCACAGCCTCTAGTCAGGAAATCATCTATATATTCAGGGGTGTGTTACCTGCTGTTGCTGTCTCCTGCTAATTTCGTGTTTCAGTTTTTCCATGTTTGCCCAGCAGCACCATCCCAGAATTCAGCTGTACTTTACCTCCCATAATGCCATAGAAATCATGCGTGCATGTTCCACAAAGTCCCCAATGATTTCCACCTTGACTGTAAGCTGGTAAGAGCATGTTTTAATGCCTTCCACTACATGGAAACAGCATAAATAAGTTGAGGGTAAAGAAGGGGGATGGCAGAATGACATGTTTTTAAGTCTATTTAACAAAATAGTTTTTGTCCCGACAAATGACGCATGTTCTCGTGGTTTCCTGTTTGTTTTTTTTTTACTCAGATTTCAGAATACATATATGTTTGAGAATATTTACATATAGACAGCGTAGGGAGCACCAAGGGTTGTTTAGTTTTGAAAATTTGGACCCTTTTTAAAGTTGGATAGAACATGTGACCACATTTGATACAATCATAGACGGAAATCAGAAACAGAAGCATCAAGTTGGTTAAACCGAGTCCAGTATTAACACATGCTTGGTGCCCCCCACCCCCAGAAACTAATACAATTGATTGTATATAACAGTTGTTTTTTTTTTTCCTCCTCTTCAGAAAGTACATGGTTGGTTTTCAGGCACACTTCATTTAACAGTTTTATCGTTGAGACCAGATAAACGGGCCAAAATAAACACACAAACAAACAATCGGAGTCGGTGTCTGGGCCATGTACAAGCCTGCAGCGCTGATGAAGGAATGACGAAGGACAGATGGGATTTGACTCGACATCTTCTGGCAGAGAGATGGAGCCGATTCAGACATGTCCTTGAGACTGTGCAAAGATGTTTGAAGGAAAACGTATAAATACAACGTCTTTGTTTTATCTAAGTTCATAAATGTCATGCGTGCCGGCGCCTGAAGATGTGTAACCATCCCGTTTAGGCTGGTCATTAGCATTGTTGAAAGGACACAAAGTGGCGCTAATAAACCAGTTCACCATGATGGTGTTTGAACTCTTCCCCTTTCTTGGCTCAGCCACTGCGACTATGACTGATGGTGTGAGTGGATCATGGGTCTGGATTCGTTCACATTGTCCCTTTACCACCTCATTATTTACTTAAAAAAAGCTTTTTCTCGCTGTTCTGACCTCCATGCTAATTTACCTGGCGATGAGCTGGAATTGCTCACACAGTGCGAAGGTCATCATGTCGTGACTACTGTATCTGGAGCAGCGGCTGCGCCCCTGAGCCTCCAGTCGCTTGCTAGCTCTGGCTAAAATATCTCCAATACTCCTTTGTAAGCACATATAAGCAGAGCAATCATGTGGCATCTGAAATAATCCAGATGAATGCAGCTCATTTTAATTCTCCCGAATTATCCAGGCGCCGGGGTTGTAATTGATAAACCGAAGGCGTCAGTTTTTGTTTTATGAGTCTGCAGACCTTGAGCTTAGATATATGAGGACTGTCTCTCACACTGAGAGACACTAAATCACTGCAGCTTAATGAGGAAAATGACCCCCAACTCCGTTACTGCATCCAAGAGTCAACTCTGCCCATGTTCTCTTTCACACATCATTCTTTACATGTTAGATTCTACCAAAATCGGGTTTTCGCTTCCTGACGCGCTAATCCGCATCTTTACTCACTGGTCTTTAGCCCATGTTCATTATAAAGTGCCAGGAGCCGCTGTTAGGCAACCTATCCATCACTGTCCACGGACGGGGTCTGAAAGGTTAACAGGAGCGGCTTTTCTGGAAATAGGGGAAAAAGATCTTTGTGATGAATGGCATAAGATCACTGGAATTCTACTAGGAATTAATGGCCGGTATTTATCATCCCAGAAATATTGCATGTCAGGCTGTGTTTTGGTGTGTGCGTTCTGGCCCCCCCGTCCCCCTTCCCTTCCGGCCGGACCACTTAAGAGATCCCTGAACACTGCGGTTGCACATTAACTGATCTGGAGATTATCGGAAACATCACTCAAGATTTGAGCAGATAATGTGGAGCGGTGGGACAGCTGTGGCTTTGCCCGGTGGGTTTGTGGATGCGGCTTGATACCTGGAGGCTGCGAGGTGGAGGGATGGTGGCACGCTTGCCCAAAAACCGTTTCCCCCTGCAGTTTGCCAGCGTTTTTCTGAGCATTCTTGATTAAGGGAAATTAAAATGGGCACCCTTTGGTTCACTAATTGCATCGATAACAAGTTCAAGCATTTATTCGGAGGTGGGGGTGGTTGGAAGATTTGGGCCATTAAGAGGAAAACAATAACACAACTAAGCCAGAAGGGGCTACTCAAACTCGATATTTGCATACACAATTTTACACATGTCCACTTAACTCACATTATAACAAAGTCATAAATCAGCCTGCCTGTCCTGAACCTTAAACAGACCACGTCCATCAATAACCTCGTCATTTTGGGGTTTGATCAAAGTTTATAAAACTGGAATTCCTGCCACAGCAATAAAATGAGGACACAAGCATGGATGCGATTGTGTACATTGTGTAAACAAGCTCTCAGAGTGATGCGTTGGAGGTGAAAAAAAACAGTGCCAATAAGTGTGCTTACAGTTCGCTTTTTTTCTCTGACAGATGGCCACAACAAGCAGACAACAGATGCACGTATAGAAAATATAGGTGAGCTGTTGTGGTTACAGGACAGAGTCCAGGGGAGCATGTAGAAACTTGGGTGTGAGCAGAGCAAGTCAGGCAAAGTCTGAAAACAGGCGGTAACACCTGGAGGGCAGGTGCAAGTTCAACGTTCTTCGCTCAAGTGTCCGTACATCATCATCCGTCTCAGGTTGCTTAGGAATTGTGCTCCTGCCCTGCCAGTCGTACAAAACGTCGCGATAGACGGGCCCCTCAGCCAAGCTCTTCCTCCACCCTCGGCGGTGTCTATCTAAGACAGCGTCTGGCCGTTGAGGCACTCCCGTCGGACGCACTGTGCCGGCTTCCACCAGTCCCCGTTGTGGCAGCGGCAGATGGTGCAGTCGTCCACCTTCACATCGATTCCTGCTGGGATGATCGTCGTTCCGGCGAAGCAATTTGGACCTGCCGCATAGGAGAAGGGGTGGGGGTGGGGCGGGAGACAGGAAATAAGGATTGAGGCAAGAAATGAGGACCTCCTGAGAGCATCTATCTTTTTTGGAAAAATGGAGGACTGAAGCAAAGTACTGGTGGAGTTAGGGGAGCAGACGTACAGATCCTTTCACAGACATGCATCGGTGGGCTTGTTTTTGCAACACTAAAGCGCTTTTGTTAGTCTCCCCTTCTCCCCTGACACGGAGCGCTTTGCATCCTAATGCGCCGTGAGGAGAGGAGGCTGCCAGACGCTGGCTCGGAAATGCAGAGAAGCTGGAGTTCAGAGAGAGGGGAGGGATGAAGGGATGGAGGGATGGAGGTGGAGCGAAAATGCTGATTTGAGAGGCAACAAAGAGGATGGTGTTAATGACTTCAGCCTGGCAGAAAAGGCTGAGGACACCTCAGCAACTCTACATGTTCTCTGTCATCTGGAACAACTGCAGTTAGCTTTAATGCCTGATTTATATTTTAAGACAAAATACCAGAGTATCTATATTTCCTTGTACTTTCTCCTCAGTTTAAACTTTAGTTACTTCAGAGATTACATGCTGCCTTGATGTGTGTCATGGTGAATAGTTTTACATTTGTGGAAGAAAATAAGGACAAGGACATTTTGTACTTTTTCATGACATCCATACATTTTCTGTTAACTTCCACTCATTCTTAGAGTTAAAGGGGGTGCTGGAGCCTGTCCCAGTCACTGGGGGAGGGCCAGGAAAACACTCTGGACAGGTCACACTAACAGGTTACACACGGATATACTGTACACTAGTCACTCACAAACGTTTGTGTCCAGCTTCTCTGCACTGCGTAAATCACTACAGTTATACAGCTTATACAATGTCATTCGATCTTTTTGAATTTGTTCCGCAAGAGCATCTAGTAGCGCTACGGGAAACCCTGAAAAATTCTGATTAAAATCCCAAACTTCTTAGTTTGGGATCATTTTCGATTTTTGCTTGAGGAAGCCTCGTAACTCAGCTCGGCCCTGTGACAGAGCCGTGCTTTCATTACAGTAAATACCACAGGAAGCTGTTTTATGTCAGTAGCCCCCCCGCCCCCAGCCTGTTTTAGGAGGCACGTATTCTTCCTCCGCTTCTTTTGACAGAAAAGCCAGAAGGTGCCGGGAATCTGCACCAATTTTAATCATATAAATGAAACAATCAGCCGCTCGGGTGGTATGACGGTGACTTTGGCTGACTCTCATATTCTGCTCTGTAAACTCAACCCACGTGTCATAAACACCCCCTCATAAGTCACGAAGCAGCATTTAGAGGTGATATTCAGACATTTGATTTTGTGCAAGTGAACAAGATGCTTTAGGTTAGTTTAGATTTTTATGCGCTTTCCATGCCGACCTACCAAGCATTATTAGCCAGTCAGTTTCTCAGGATCTTCAGCTTTATTAGCTCTTTCTAGATAATTTATTTGTCAAATGTGCACCATTGAACTCCTGTACATTCCAATAAATAATACAGTCAGTAATGGTTTAGTTTCTCCAGGCCGTTTTCCTGGAATTAGGTGGACCGTGGATACGCTGCAGAGCATCTGATGATTGTATTTGTTGCAACATTTAGTCCGTTTCGATTAACTACCTTTTGTTATTCTCTACACGAAGGATGACATCACGCCACAAAAAGTGAGCGACATTTAGTGTGTCAGTCACTTTCATGTCAAAGGGGAGCCGGCTGTGGTGGTTCAGGCATCTGCTCCAGAGGCCTTGGAGGTTTTCCAGGTTTGCCCAACTGGGAATAAACCCAACAGTAGACCAAGAATTTCACTGGAGGATTAACCCACATATCCCATCTGTCCTGGGACGATAAATGCATGTCATGTGTCAGGTGTCCTCAGGCAGATGTGGCCTATTGTGAAGCAACACACACACACACAATTCTACAAGTAGCCTGCTTCTGCTAAAATAGTTCTTTTACGCCGACGATGCCATGTTGATTGTTTGTAACAGAAACAATAAAATTATCATGAGATGACTGCAGAAGTAAATGGAAACAAGCATGAAGAAGATCTTTTTGATTTATGTTGAGCTTTGCCATGTTTTATAGCTCAACCATGTCTTAAACAGCTTTAAGAGCAAAGATCAAAAGACAAATCAAGTTAGTCGATAAATTCCAGTGTTTTCACGAGTTTGTAGTCTAAGGGATTTAAAACCTCCTGTAGTGTTTGATCTGGAATGAGGTGGTATAAATATCTTTGTGACTCTGGAACAGTCGGCTACCTATCCCCACCCGCTGCCCCAGCAGGGGGTGAGTCCCATCCTCATTTTGGACCCGTTAAACCTCCTTTGATCCGAGCTTAGAGGAAGCTCTGGGAGCTTTTGCCAATTCTTAACTTGCATTGATCTGCCTCCGGACAGTTGGCACAGGTTCCAGGACAAAGCCAGTGAAGGCCGATGTCAGGGTGGGTGGGGGGACCATCGCTGCTGCCAACAGTGATTGTTCATATCCACTTAGATTTGTAGCCACAAGGGCGCAGTTTCAGCTACCGGCCACAGTTTGAAGGACACACCGTCACCTGTTATTAATCTGCAGCCAATTAAATATGGCATTGTCAAGAATTGTTTGTCCCATGTCAGAACTGTCCAAGCACGTTACATTTTCCCATGACGGCTTGAGGAGGGAAACTGTATTAGGAGTCATTACAGCCTATTTGTTTCAAATTCAATTATCGTTGTTGCCCTGAGCTAAAAATGCTCCCATAGAAACCTTCACAACTGTGTTATATTCACAAAATCTGTCAGTCTGAATATGTTTTCTGGCTGTATCCAGCTACTTTTGGATCACTCTGTTTAAAAAAGTGTGATTAGCTATAGCAGATGGTGTAATCATACTGAGTGAACACTTGCCATTTTCAGATTACCTCTCATCATTTTCTTTATGAAAGTTATATAATCACCGTACCCCATGATGAATTGACACTATATTATTCATGATAAAGATTACAGCTGAATCAGCCAGGCGGAATGAATGTGGAGCCAGGAGATAAGCACCCATAATGTCTGACTGTCTTCTCCATGGCGAAGTGCTAAAGGCCGCATTGTCGGTGGAGCCGCGCATCCTGTTGGAGGCAGAATGGCAGCGGATTTGAGGGCTTCCAGGTCCGAAAACATCTGTATGCTCAGGCTTTGAGCAGAGTTGTTTTAATTCAGATTCCTCAAATGTCCCTTTGATTGTGTGGAACTCTTTAGTAAAACAAAATTTCACAATAACCTGTAATTTAAAAAAAAAATGGGAAACTGCACTTCTACTCTGACGTTGTATTTAGTATTAGCATGCTAATGCTTGCAAATGAGTCACTGTTAGGATGCTAATGCTATATAATCAGGCAACACTAATTAGGTATGATGATTTACAAGATGTTAATATTATCCTGGTCTAATTTGAATATAGGTGATTAAAGCACGTGATCTCTAAGCTGATTACTATACGAAATCTGTCTTTGTAAAACGTGAGCTTCCATTCTGAAGATGCTTGAAGAATTATTATCTTCACACTTAGTGCATCAGGCTGACACTTTTGTTGTAACAGGTCCCTGTGACACAGATTTACAGAGTTGGTGTGACATCTACTGACATAAGCTCAATGACCGAGTTACATCCATAGCAGAAAAGCCTTTTTTGTTCTGTTGTTGTTAGCATCGTTGTCAGCATTGGACTGAGCGATCAGCAATTGATGGATTAGTAAAAATACGACACCTGTTTTCCATCATCATTTCAGTTACTGTCATACAATTCCAAGTCCAGAGGGCCTTCTGCCTGCCCACTTGGAGGTCAGCAACTATTTTATCTGTTTCTTGTTAGGATTTACTGGAAGTCTTGCTCTTATTTTACATAGTTTTACAGAAGCTAAAGTAACAGACAGATAGATCTTCTAATTGACTAAGTAGATGTCTTGACTTCCAGGTCCCTGTCTCCCTAATGTTTTTTACCCCCGCTCCTTTAGCCCTCAGCCATCCACTCCCTTAGAGACTTATCTGTCTGCAAGATCCTGACCATGCACCCTCAGGGAGCCTTGAAACGGCAGGCCTTCTCCCTGAAATGTCAAGGGTGTCACTGTGGCCTGTCAGCTCGAATTAGCTCTCTCGTAGCGGCCTCAGCAGCCTTGTTAGCGTGGGTGTTGGTGTGTTGAAATAACACAAGGAGAATAACACGCGGAGCGCATCGGTGTAAAACAACAAAAAAAGAAAAAAAAAAAAAAACAAAACTGAGTAGCTGTAAAGAAATGTCAATTTAGTGCCCAAAAGTGCCATGAAATCAGAAATGTAGGCGATTAAGGTTCTCGACTGAGAAGGAAAGAAAAATCCACTTTCGTACCACTGACACTACTAAACTGTTTGATGGGTGAAATCTTCCGTGGCTGTGTATTGATACAGGGACTCTGCTCTTTATCATCCCAGTCAGAAGATGCTACTAAGACTGTACTTCAGTCATAAAACTCCGTCTCATTTGTCCCCCAGGACCGGTCCTGGTGAGGGGGATTTTCTCACTTCTCGCCTTGTAAATAGCCAATGAACCATTGAAATCCTATAATTCTAATTTAGGGTTTGGCTGCGTGTGACAAGGGTGTCAGAGTGCTGGCAGATAAGAGGCTCCCCGAGGACCCATTAGTCCCTCCTTCCATATCTTTAATCAATGGGCTAATGTTTATTCTGCTCAGTGTGTCATTTATAATTAAAACTAGTAGTGCTCATTAGTGTCTAACGGGCCAGAGGTAATCATTTTAATTCATAAAACATCAATTACTTCCTGATCGTCCAAAGGTGCGGCCATCAAATGGCGGTGCTACAGATAAACCTGCCATCTTTGGTCTGATGAAAACTTAATGACTCCCGGGGAGGGTGTGTGCGGTTCTTGAGGAGAAAAGTGTTTACCATTTTTACAGATGGGGCAGCATTGCTCCGGCTCGTACATGGGGTTCACGCACTCCGGGACAGCGCAGTCGGACACCACGCAGTGCACCTCGTTATTTGGTTCGCAGCGACACCATTCGCAGGGTGAGGGCTGTGAACAGAGGAGAGATGAGAGGGCGATCAGGGTTAGACACGTTTCCCAATTACAACTCCGATTACATGCATTTCACACTGGCTTACTGGAAAAGAAGCTGAGTAGATGCATTATTCAGGACATCTGCTTTGTGTCTTCACAACAGGTTCTGACATAATGAGAGGTAGCTTGTAAGAGAGGGCAGTGCTACAAAGACCCCTTGTTGCAAAGGAACTGCAGACTTCATAGAACCAGTTTACCATCAGTTCACTCATTTTCCTCCTGTTTGTCATGAGCAGTGTTTGTTCAGTGACTCTGGTCATGGACGCTAGCCTTCCTTAACTCAGTTCAGTTTGAAGGATTTGGGGTGATCTTTTTATCCACATGACTCTGGAGCCATATTGATGTCCTTACATGAATTGTTTTCGTGAAGAGATTCACTCCAGCCTCGGCTCTCTATGAGTCAGCAGCCACTTAGCTTAGCTGGATACAGAAATGGGTGGATGAAGTGGCAAGCTTTTTCCAGAGGTCTTCCAGCGTGCTGACAAGTGGACAAGTCTGAGCGTGTTTTATTAGCTGCTAGGTAACTGTCAGATGCTCTGGGAAGCTGTATGGTGAGGCAACGCGCTGCTCCTTTGGCCAACTGTTGGATTTTGACCAAACACAATTACCGCTATAGTTAGCCTAAGGCTAATTAGGCTAATAAGGAGACGTGACATTCATATTAGCAATGTTAGAAAACAATGCTGATAACGTTGAGACAGACTTTAAGACAACTTTGAAAGCAACAAACATTTAATTTAATTAGGATTTTTTTCCCCTCTTCTGTCTTTATAGACCTGAAGTGTAAAACAAGTTATATTTTACATCCACCGACAACAACAACACAACAGTGACATCAGTTATTCTGCTGTTCATTACTGGAGAATACCAGAAGGGCTTCAGCGATGCGGAATGCTTTAATACGACTTCTATGAGCCAATTTTTATTCCTGGGTGCATTAAGTACCAGGAGATGGGAAGTGGCCCTGTCTGCATTTTAAATTAAATTTATAGCAGTCTGGATGTACTACAGTACTACATTCTTTTTATTCTTGTCTTTACGCTGTAGTTTCTACTGGTTTGGATCCATTTATCACATCCTGTCACACTGTCACCAGGTCTAAACAACACAAAAACAAATCAAATGCATATTTGTGAATGAATAAACAACATTCAATGTTGATTCACTGTTTGTCCAGACAAACATTCCAAAGGAAAACCATCAGTTATGAATCCCCCATCTGCCAGGAAAAGACAGAAACTGAGTGGGGTTTAAAAAAAAAAAAAAAGAAATCACCACTAGCATCACACCCCGTGGTTGTACGCTTCCACGCACCAGTGGGTATTTGCCCGTCCAGGCTCATATATCAATCTGAGGATGATGTGTGTAAAATGAATGTGTGAACTCCATCACTTCCAATATGGAAGGTGCTCCATCCCATGAATCATAAATTCCTTTATGTCTCTGTTTAGTATCTGATCTGTGAGTTCCAACAACAGAAATGTTTATTCAACAAAGTCTGACCACCATCATTGGATACATTCATCCTGGAGTACAAAAAGGAAGCGGAGAACTTCTCTCCATTTCCAGGAAGTGGAGAAGATAAAGTGTCACATTATGCAGGGGGACAGGGGGAATATGCTGCGTCTGGAGCGAGCGTCGTGTTGAAGCATCATCTGATCAGTTGGATCACAATAATGCTACTGGCAGTTTTAATTAGCCACTGAAGAACTTTGCTGTCCATGCCAGTTTTGGATGTTTTCAATTGTTTGTTCTGCCTTAAAAGCAGTTGCCGTGCTGGTGAAGAAGACATGATTTCATTCTATTGTGAGCATGAGACGAGAGGAATTTGTGGTTTTCCTGAGCTGCATGGGTTTTTTTCAGCTGTCATAATTTTAAAAGTAACATTTGGTCTAATTATAGATGCGTGGCTGGCGGCAGAAATGGATCAACAGTGTTATGAGAATCCTAAATGAGAACAGCGTACGTATGTGAAAGTAAACTTTTTTATTTTTAAGATGCAGAAGACCAGAAACCTAACCCTAACCCTAAGTCAACCAGCAGCATTTTAGCTCCGATATCAGGAAATGGGTCAGTAAAGCAGGTGTAGCTAGTTAGCTGTGACCTTTTTTGTGGACTGTGGGTGTAGAACTGTTTTCCTTCAGCAACTATTGCTGCAATTACACCTGAAATCAAATTAACATGGCCTGTAGCAGAAACCCACAGTGGGTTTAACAAGCCTGTAATGAACGCGTCTCACCGGGGAATGAATCATAGTTACAATAATAAGCTTCATACTGACCTCAACACTCAACACAGTATTAAATCATGTCACTTCTGAGAACAGCCTGACTCCAAGTTCACTTTTCAAATGGTTTCTGTCATTTTAACAGGTCTAAACCTGCAGATTTATTTTCATTTCCTGTTCACTTAGGGCTGAGAAATGATGACTGACGGCTGAGTTCCACTCTCAGAGGGCAGCGTAGATGGTAACTTTACACCTAAAGCCCACTTCCTCTTCCTGTTTTCTACTGGACTGTGTTTGAGATGGAAATGGTCGTGACGCCCCACGCTATCCTGCTTTATGATGCACACAATGTTGGTATCACGTCCTGCGCTGCTTGACAACAAGCTTTCGATTTAAAAATTTTTCAATGATGCGTAATGCAGAGCGTATAAACTGCGTCGCTGCTATCACTTCTTTATTAGGACTCATAAAATGGAGAGTCTGGGAGCAGAATGCAGCGAGAAACACAAATGCACTTGTTCTTAAGGACGGAAGAGGAGCGAGGCAAGAGGCAGACAGGCCTGCACTGGATATTACTGATAAAAAACATACACCGTACAGGAAAAAGTAATCAGTATTCTCATGCTGCGCCATCGATATGATCTGCAGCATGATCAGACTGCAAACCAGGATACCAGTATCAAAACCAGAAACCCTCCAGTAGTCACTGAGAAAGGTCAATACAAGAACATCAGCCTGGATACAGCGTAAATAACAATTATTCCAGTTGTAGGGACCCAATATGTGGTTGAAAGATGAGACATGACACGGATGCAGATTCTATTTCCCCTCATGAGGCATATTAATAACTTAAGAGGATAAAGATAGAAAAAAAATTACATTAAGATCCCTGAAAATGGACACAAATGCAGCAAAGATTAGTTTAACAGTAGCTGCTGGTTAATTTGGGAATCAAATGGAATTAAAGCAGACTCAGCATGACACATGTTGGTTTAAGCCAAAGCAACTGGAACATCTGGAAAATTATCTGGGCCACAACTAGGACGATTAAAAAAAGAGCAGATTCATTTTTATGACTGTAGAACTGGAAGGAAACTGCTCCGCACTCACACAAACCCCATCCAGGCATTATACTACCTGTTGTTTTTGCACGGAGGAAAATGCTTCTGTCAACTAATGAACCATCGCAGCAACTTTGTTTTTGTTTAAACCTTAATGCTGTAGTTAAACTGTAGGCTGCTTACGTCTTCTCACATGTCATTCAATCTCAATTTTCTGTCGCAAAAAGTAAAAAAAACTCAGTCCGTGTGGTCAGGAGAAGCACCTGAGCTCTCCTAACCACCGAGCCACAATTAGCAGGCGTGTTCTCTAGATGTTGTAGCAGTGTTAGTACATTTCTGTTCAGCTACAGAAAAGATTTCTGATTAAAAAAAAGAGTTCTGATAGGGCGAAGCACATCAATGACCGGATGAGTGATGGAGAACAACAAGGTTTCCATCACGACCAGCCTTTAGAAATAACTCCTTTCAAAGCTGCAGTGGTATTTCTTTGCTGGTTAATCTGCGAGGCTGAACTAGAAAGTAGCTCAGGAGGTTCCTCAGAAGCACAAAAACATGAAAAATATCTATTTTGAAAGAACTTGCAGGAGTGTCAGCGTTCAGGGCTGCCGCTTGTGTTTGCTCTCAGCATTTAGGAAAAGGGCTGGTGCACAGTCCGCTGGCTGTCAGTCTTCTCACAGTTTCAGGAGATGAAGTGATGAAAGAGCCAAAATAACTTTCAGCTTTGTTTGGATTCTGCACACTTTGGGTGATGGGAGCGGGTTGACAGTGAAAGGACACACTGCGTCTGTCCCAGTCAAAACAGATTTCTACTGGGGAATCGGGAGAAAATTGAGGTGAGACCCAGAGGTGAGCTGAGGCTAACATGACCTGGTGCTGCAGGTCCATCCATGGTTAAAGGGAAAAACAGAGAGGCTTGATTGTTGATACTAATGATTTATTTTAATTGAAACCTTTGTTCCCTTTGCATGACTGAGTGGGAAAAACAACCGGAGCCACCTTTTCTCCATGATAGGTGTCAGCGCTGAAGAGCAGAATCTCTAATTACTGTTGTGTGTGTGGGCAGCTCACGTGTGTGTTTTCATTTAATGGCATGTTTTTTGTTTTTTTTTTTTTGTCGTGTATATTTTCCATGATTGCAAAGGTGTATTGGTTTAAGAGAAAACTCAAATTTGAATCATTGCAGGGATAAAAACTGAAGATTATTTCTAGGCGCCATTATATGAGCATGGTCCTGCTCAAGGTTTCTTCCTGGTAAAGGTTTTCCTGCCACTGTTGCTTATTCTAGAAACAATCTTGACCATGACACTGCAAACGTAAAAACTGAATTGAAAGTAGTTCTGCATAAACGGGGGAGGACTAAATAATCACACAGTGAAAAAATATTTAAATTATTGACACATTTCTTTACCTAAGGTTTTAGCTTCCTATGACTAAATGTTGTGTTATTGTCAGTTATTGTCATAACTTGAGGACAAAGCAGAAACACAGTTAAAGGGCACAGCAGCGACAGTGACACAACATGCTCCCCTTCTGAACTCTGCATCCCAGTGGCGGATCGCAGGAAGCACGGACGGGATCGTTCACATCTGAGTTCACATCCCAGTCCTGGCCTGACCACCTGGGATCTGAACTCACCCTATAATCCCCGGTTCTTGATTGCAGCTCTGCTGAGGCCACGGGCACGCCGGCAGCCGTACTGGGAAGACTGGTCCCTTCCTCATCTGACGGGGAAGCCTGTCGGTGAAACACCTACTGAGGTTGAGTGGCAGAACTCTCAACAGAAAACAGAAATCTGCAGATTATTTGCGACTAAGCTGCTTAGAAGAAAAAGTTGGATTATTTATTCCTGAGAAAGGGAGCTGAGTAGTCTGCTGATGTCTTGCCAGTGCTCGTAAATGTTAACATAATTTATGTTTCTGAGGCTAAAATGACCTGGTCTGTCCAGGTGTTGACTGACGCAGCAAAATTTAAATCCGTCCTACAATTTAAACAATCGGTGCCAGCCAACGCCACCGGAAAGCTCGCAGAGTGCACAACGGCAGCTCTGCAGAGGAACTCCCAACAAGGCCCCCATCAAAGGTTAGCCTGTCGGCATCTCTGCTGTTTACAACACACACCGACTACCTTTGATTTTCTTCATCTCTGCGTAGTTCCAGAGCTTTCACAGCCTCATGGAGAAAACCCGAAGCTTCCTGCCAAATTTCAGGAAGACAAGCCTCTCGTCTTATTCATAACGGTTGCTTTTCTCCGAGATAATCGTGACACAAATGAAAAACAGATTTTTTTTTTTTTAGTCTCTTGTCTACAAAATGATGTCCTTCGCTCGGCAGGATCTCCAATCAAGGTTAGCAGGGGAGCCGGGAGCCGCACTTTTGATGTGCCTGAGCTCAGATCACGGCGCCAGGCTTATGTACTCGCTGCACCCCGTGAAAACAGCTGTGACTTGCATCCCAATGCTGTGCTGTCTGCCATGTAGACACACCAATCAGGTTGTGCGCATAAGACTTAAATGGGTTGATCTCGTGTTAACAACTCCAGCTTCAGAAAACCCTGTTTGTAATGGACAGAAATTTTGATGCTGTTTTTCAAACTATTTATTACGCCAAGAAATGTGTTGCAAAGACATTTTCTGAAAATCATCCAAAGAAGAATGCACTATTTAGAGTCCCACATATCTGTGTTGTTGTTAATTATGTTTTATATCGGATGATGTCTCGAGCAGTCTTTTACTGTTAGCACAAAAAAGGGATTTATTAATGAAAAAGTCTGATTCCTCTGCAGATAACTGGCAGCTGTAACTGAGTTATGAGTTATGAGTTGTAACTGAGCTGAGTTTTTTTTGTTTGTTTGTTTTTTGTTTTTTTTCACATTTTCTGCTTCTTAACCATCTGGTGAGCTCCCTGCTACTAGTTTGTTTCAGACATGTCATGCTAAAATTCACAGGTGTAACATGAGGCACGACATATAAAAATGAAAATATAGATCAAAATATTCTTTTGTTCACATTACTGGTCTGTGGAATCCTTTTGGGACAAATGAAAAGATTCACAGAAGAAAAAACAAACCTTTCATTTCACTCATCATTGAAGTCAAACAGCTTTGTCTTTCTTTGTTTATACTGGTGGCGGTTCTTCCTGTGATGCTAGCAATTAGCCTTTGACTTTCAGTAACTTTCATGACACATTTGTTATTACAGTGTATTAATAGCAGTTCAAATCTGTGCATTTAAAGATAAATAAACAAAGAAAGAGTTGCCTAAAAGTCTGCAAAGTATTTTAGGATATTCGAGCTATATTTAAAGTTTTGTGGAATACCCCCCAACTTTGGTGCTTTGTCTTGCTCTAAGGCTCAGAGCAAACAAATTCAAAGAGCTGGAATAATAGCTGGAGAATCTGAGCTGTAGATCAATTTATATAAGAGAGTCCTGTACCTAAAATTTACTTTAAAAGGACTCAAGTAGCCTCTTTGATGAAAAGCCAAATGTCATCCGGGTCCCTTCAACAGTCTAGACTGCAACACAGAGTTTTCCCAGGAAACTCTTCCTTTGTTTCACTGAGCAAAACCAGACTAGAGTGTTAAGTGTGAGAAAACATCTCAATTAAAGGCAACAACTATGAGCTGACAAAGAGAATAAAGAGATGGACATTCAATGTATGACCTGAGCAAAGATCAGAATTAATACTGCGACATGTGTGTCTCTCTGGTCCTGCTCAAGGTTTCTCCCTGTTAAAGGAACCTTTTCCTACCACTGATGCTTATTTGGCTATGGGTTTCAGTAAAGCACCTGGATGATGAATTTCAAGTAGTCTTCATGTTTAATAATAGCTTTTTCCAGATGCTGTTCTCCAGCAGGAACCTAATTTCAGCCTGATTGTGGGAGCTAATTGCTAACAGCTCTTCCTTTGCTCATTAATTTTTTATATATACTACTTGATTCTCCAACATGGTTTCAGATCTAAATAATCTGCACTGATAAAAAAGGCCCTGTTTTCCTCTGGGGAGCTGCAGTCAGTGGTGATCTCAGCTGTGATACAGATATCATGTAAATGTGACTAATAGATTTGCAGTGAATTAACAAGAAATCTTTCGTCTGCGCTCGCCTGGGCTGCCATTGTGTCACATTACATCTCCATCACATACGGCCCCAGTCCGATTTTGAGGTGTTTGAATGGCAAGGGTTCCCCGTGGGCGGCTCAGACACAGACTGCAGCGTTGTGCTCGGTGTCGTTTCAGTGCAGGTCACGTCGTCATACTCCAAAACTGCCACTGAGACACGGGCCTTATGGGTAAAAGAGGCAATGCCACCATTACAGACTGAATCAGCTAGGGTGATGACTCAGTGTTCATAAATCAGCACATTAAATATGGTTTTAGCATCTGTCAGGTTGATCGGGTGAATGTTGTTTATAGTGCATAGGAGCCAGGGTGGGGGGTGACATCATTCTGAAAATTAGCCATCTTTTTGCCCCCAGGTTATTAAGCATGGTTGGATGACATTTTTATAGTATGTCAACAACCAATATGAGCCTCATGCATGCATGCACGCACACACACACAAACACACACACACTCAGACCCCCTGATGCTGCTGTTGAGCCCAATCCTTCAATCAACAATAAATGAAAATGAAATCAAACAACCAACAGGAGTGTGGTTGGTCTGATGGGCCAAAGAGCACTGAGGATGGCACTCATCATCATCACCACCAACACCATCATCATCATCATCGTTGACTTCATTTTCACCATCAATCATCTTTTTGCTATCGCTTGACTTCATGTTCTGTGACCGAAAATGTGTCAGAACCCAAAAAATGCAGAGCATAACTGAGAGGGAAGCAAAATCAGGATCTTTCTTTTAATAAATCATTAGAAGAGATTTTTATGAGCCGTGTCAAAAATGCATAAAGTGTGAGACGGCGCCGGAGTGGGCGGAAGATGAAATGAGCTCTTTCCATATATCTCAGCGTGGACCCTCCTGTTTGATTAACACCACAGCAAATATAGGATTATCAAGGTTAAATGTTTGCCAAAGGTTCATCCTTGTTTATATTATTTATTTATTTTTAATTGAAAGTAATATTGCACTTTTACAGCACTTGATAATTACCAAAAATATCCTAATATGATGTTTCCAATGTGGGTTGTTTACATGTTGCAACATGTCACTTATTCTCTGCATCCTTTTAAAGGTTTAAGTACAATATAACCCACAGAGAGACAAACCGGAGGACTTATGAACATCCTCCATAATCAAAAACATAAATGAAGTCGTCAGGATTTACAGTCCAAGACCAATGTTGCATCCTGCTGCTGAGTTGAATCCTGTCAGATGCATTTTGCGTTTATTCAGTGTGGTATGAACTTGACCTTAAAGGGTTTGGAGAAAGTTAAGAAAAATCTCATCTCACCTTGAATTCTTCCAGTATTTTGTACGTTTTCCCGCGATATTCGCAAAAGTTTTTGACCTCCTTGCACTCCGGGCAGCAGCCATTGTGCTCCACTTTAGTGCACTTTGGGTGCAGTTTGGGGCACTCGGGCTGGTCGCACACGGGCCCGTCCTCCGTGCACACGCACGGACAGTTGGAGTGTCCCGGATAGAAGCGCTCTCCGAGTTTGTAGACGAAGCCGCTGTCGTCCACGCAGCCTTTACCCCTGTAGTCATCGAAAATGATGCTGTCAGGGGCGCTCCGCTCCGCCTCGTCCGCGGTGTAATCCTCGGGGTTACTCACCGCGGCGGGCGTCACGGCGCGCAGAGCCAACAGGAGCACAAAGGTGGCCGGGAGGAGGGGGGGCATCCTTGTCATCAGAATCCACATTCAGCGGGAGCGTGAAGGTGTCACCTCTATCCTCTCCGGAGCCACCCTGCGCTTCATTATCATCATCACCGTAGTCTTCATCACCCGTTAAATTGCTGCAAAGGGAAACATATAATGGAAATGATTATTCAACGCTGATGTTTTTTTTTTTCTTTCTGACACACATCGACCTCTTCCAGTAAACAAATTTTTATTAATTTATTTCTTTAGTCGGGGCCTTTATTGCCCCACCCCCTCATCTAAATAGCAAATTCGGGTTTCTTTTATGAATATTACATTTTTCTTTGAAGACGCAGATGGGACTCTCCTACTGATGCTTCCTCAACAGGCTATTATACCTGCTGGAAAAGCGACGACTCATGTCGAAGAAGCAGTTTTTTTCTGTGGTGATATCAGAGCTCCGCATTACATTAACCATGAAGCGGGTGGAGACAGGTTCATTTAAAAATTAAGACTGTTTAGACAAAGTCTGTGAATGCGACAAGACAACAGGTTGGTGGGGTCATTTGAAATATTTCTCAATAATCCGTGCGTGCAAACGTGCGTAAAAGTGCGCAGCCGAGATGCACCATTTCACAGGAAAAAGTGCAGATAATAAAGTGATGCTGATGGAAGAGGCGTTCCGGGCCAGCTGCTTGGCCCGGAACGGCTCGGTTCCGGTGCGCTGTGGACAATATGTGTCCTGACACGCCAATTGAAATGTCAGTGACAGCCGTGATGGATAGGATAGAGGTAAACTCACCCCGCTGAAAATGCCTGAGATCCTGCAGATCAGATCAGAGCAGAGGCTGCTGGAAAACTTCACTTTATCCACTGAGGAAGATCCACTCCGTGAGATACAATCCCGCCTCTGGCTTCTGATGAGAGGCTTAAGAGCAATTGAACCTCGACATTTTTGGAGACACGGTTCCTCCTTCCTGGCGCAAGAAAATGTTATCCGAGTAAAAGTGTGGCTGCCTTATGATGATCCTCCCGGGTCTTCCTCTCTCAGACTGTGTCGTAGTTCACGAAGGCATGCGGTAGACAGAGAATTAAAATGCCCTGTGCCCCCGGAGAACCCGTCAATTCAGTAATTCCTAAAGAAGCAGCTGGATCTCAGACATGCATCTAATCCAAAAACAACATCATTCGGCGGAGGTGGCGTTCGTCGTTGGGAGGAGAAGCTGAGGAGAGCTCCGACTTGGAGCAGCACCTTGGAGAGGGACTGTCTCCTGCGTCCTGCACCGAGCGGAACGCGGCACAGCGCCCCCTAGTCCCTGTGACACCCACGGGCACGACGATCCAGACCTCAGATCTGCGCTTCGCGATCCTAAAGCTGCAACCGGAGAGGGTCCCGGAGGAGGTGAGGAAGCGTGCTAGCGGTGACAGGGGTGCCTGGGTGCCTTGCGTCTGTGAGCGTGCGCGTCTGTATCGCACGCACGGGTATCGTCACGCAGGTCTCTCCGAGTCACTCAACCGTTGCGGCGCAGTTTTAAATCCGCGCTGCAATGCATCAAAAATAAAAAGGTTTTCTGCTACAACAGCAAACGGTGTTGAGGCTCTGACAGAGGAACAGTCCCTGGGTTTGACACACGCAGAGCTGCGGGGGTCGTTGCGTGATGCTGGATAAGAAAAGCGCAAACTCCGAGCGTGTTAATGAGATATTCCCACATGGAATTATAAAGATTAAACATTCCAGGTCTGGTCTTGTCATATCCTCAACACCTGTTCATCTTAAAGCTAATTTCCAGTTTCAAATCAGATCTAAATATTAAAAACAGTATTCTATGTTGGATCACGCGCCTCATATTTATAGATTTAGAAAGTTTAACACATCTGACCTCTTACCCTAACCCTAACAGGTTTTCAAACAGCCAGAAAGATTTTTTTTTTTTTTTTTTTTTTTTTTGCCCGATCAAGAACTTTCATGGCTAATTTCTCCTCCTGTCCAGTCTTATCACAAGGTTTTCTGTTATAATTATTCTAAATTTGTACTTTAAAAAATTCCACATTTTTCAGTTTGATTGGCTGTGGAACTAAAATATCACACCTTGGTTCCTCTGGTTCACTTTTATACTGCACTTTTGGAAGTGGACCAAACTAGCAAAGATTTCAAGGCAATGTCACACAGTTTCAACTCAACAGAAAGAAAAATAACATGAGGAAGAAGAAAAGCCTGCTTAAGTGGCCAAACCTGAAAACAATAATCCATCCCTCTTAACAATGGCCATGTGACCATGGCCTGCACCTTGTCACCATATGTCTGCCCACAAGACTCTGTCCAACTTTTCTGTTAATTTGCTGCTGTTGTTGCACAAGTTCACATCTCTCTTTGGTTCTCTATCTCACTGTAAGTGAACCAAAACCCATGTCTCCAGACTGACCAGACTTCACGTCATTGGTCCTCACCAGTTTTCGCATCCACCCCAATGAAGTGGACTATCAGAGAAAACAAAGTCTGGTCCCTTTAAAGTAGACCAGCTTTGGTGTAAAAACATCTAATTATATCAGTCTGACCTAAAAATCATTCTTAAACCAATCTGATTTAACTTTAAAAAGAACCCTCTATCATCACCCCTGATAGTTTTTAACTGCAGGGCTGAGTAACCTTCTACACCCTCTGAATAGTACAGCCGGAGCTGTCTGGGGGGACCTTTCAGGGGCTAGTTTTCTCTAAAAGGTGGCAGGTGTTTGAAATGCAGATGTCTGTGCAAAGCTGCAATCAACACAGAACCTGTGGCAGTCGCACAGTGCATAATTACTGTGTCAGCTGAAACATTTAGCAGCAAAACAGGAGGGCAAACCGGGGGCACGCAATTGACTTTTTACCAAGCGCTGAAAAAAAAATCAGGGATGCAGTTTTTCAGTATTTTTATGGCGGCTCTTTCCTCAACGTGACTGAAAAAGAACATGACACCAAGCTGAACAAAGGCGCAACTCCGTTACTACATACATCACATCTTTTGTTCTCTGTTCGCAACATCTTTGTTGCTGACCCGGTTACCAAGACATTGAATTCTTATGGTTCATAAAACCTCACAACTCTCAACCACTTCTCCACCACTCTCACAATGGAGCCGGAACACATATATATTATTTATTAAGTCTGACATTGCACTTGGGTCCTAATGTGAGATGTGTTGTCTGCTCCGGTACGCCATGCTCCATTAGGCTCTCACTCTGGGTTACGAAAAACATCAGGTCGATGATGTGAAATGACACTGGTAACAAGACAAGAGAGCAAACGTCTCTATTAAATTAAGAGTCTGCCTGTGTTAATGGTTGGTGCAATTGTGTTGCTGGGACAGTGCTTTCATATGGCAGACACACACACACACACACGTTGGTGTTTATATCTACATTGTGTTTGATTTGACTCCTTACAGGTTCCCATTCAATCAGCTAATGGACAGGCGACTCTTAAAGTCGCAGCCTGCCTTCCATCAAGCCCCTTTCCTGCCCCTTTCCTGCAGCGCCACATTCACTGTGGCACTGCCTCTACCAAATGTTGTAATGGTCCGGCCATTAGGGCTACATTTATAGCCCCCTAGCAGGTCTGAGGTATTATATTCAGCCATCCATGCTAACATATTAATACCAGAAAGCGCAGTGAGCCAACGTGAAAGAGGACAAAACAGACAGTGGAGGGGAGGCCGGCCTTGGGCAAATCAAGGCTTTTGTGTTAGTGAGTACACATATTTTCTTCGTCCATGGAAATAGGTTACGGTTAATAAAGTGGGGCTCCGTGCTAATGTTCCAGGCACGGAAAATCACATTTAACAACCCTGGTGTGCCTCTCACTTGCTGAGCATTGGGCTCGTGCCTTTAAATTAACAGCAGTGATACAATTTTACTGTGACAGATTTAATCCTTGGCCTGAGCTACTGCAATCCCCTGCTGATTTGACTGTGTAACAATGGGATTTTATGTCTGTCTCATACATCTGCACACTGCTCATAAGCGTGTCTCAGATTCTTCAGTTGCTATATATATTTCGTGAGCGGTATTTGCAATCTCATCATCTTGCTTCTAAAACACTTTGCCATCTGTCACATTCTTTCAAAACTTTGGGAGGAATTCTTTCGCTCGTGGATGTTCCTGCGAGGAGAAAAATGACTTTAACAACTTTAGCTCTGATTTCAAAATATCTTCTGGACATTGTGGAGTAAAAAACCTGCACGCCTGCTCCTTCTAACTGCATCTGTTGTTACGTTGCTTTATATGACTGCTGTAAAGCAAAGGAGTAGAGATTTATTGACTTCTTGTTATGAATCAGCTTGGTAACCACGTTGAACAGCGAAAAACCATCACTTGGCTGGTGTAAAGGGGGCCCCTGTGGGCACTGACATTTTCCACCAAGTTGGAGCAAAAGCTCTCCTCTCTGGCCACAGGAGGCCCGCGGAGCCTCTCTGATTCACTTTCTCCGAAGCTGACGATGATGCTCCGGCGTCTCTGGGGAAGGGCTGAGCACTGAAGCTGCGCAGCTGGGCTTGGTCACTCTTTAGCAGAGCAAATAACAAGGGATTGGGGAGAAGGTCTGAATTTTGATGATGAAATAAATGCAACGAGCTGGATTTTGCAGCTGTGCTGAACGTATGTGAATGAAATCAAGAACCAAGTCAAGGAAAAAGCTTAGAAATGAACACACAGATGTGTTCACATTGTTCAGCAAAATTTGTCCCGCCCTGCCTGCTTCTGACTCTCCTCACTCCAATCATCCCTCCCCACTCCTCTTCTATTTAAACCCACCTGTCTTCCCTCCTGGGTTGGACGGTTTCTCTAAAAGTGCTGCTGAGTCCTCCTGTCTTGTCTTGTTTGTTGCGGTGCCTTATAGGTTTAAATGATTGTTTGGGTTTTTGACGTGATTCTGGTCTGCTGGTCTGGGTTTGTCTGCCTAAGTGGACTGCCTTCTGATAGGAAACCTGTAAATAAATGGTTGAAATAAATGGTCCTGCTTAGCTAATTCCTGGTAAACTGGCCCTAAGAGAATTCAGTGTGAGTCCATCACTAGTTTGTTGTACAAAATAAAAACATCTTAATGTTGCAGACAACAGGGGTGTTGTGGGATTAAACTGGTCATCAGATGATGAATAGATCTTTTTTGAATCTGTGGTAATGTTGTGCTTGGGGTGAGGAAAATGTCCTCCTCGTGACCCTTATTAAAGCTGCATCAAAGAAAGGAGGAGAATGAGATGCTGGTGCCACGGCAACAGAGAGGCATTCAAACACTGAGTCCTCCACAGCGGCATCAAATGCAAAAGCAAGATTTTAATTTCCATGACTTTTTCCTGACATATTTATAAAAAGTAGTGCTTTGCTTTTCTCTCATTATGTTGATCATTCAGTAAATAATAAATGTGACCGGTGTTAATAAATACAGGGCAATAAATGTAATTTCCTGTATCAGTTTATACTTTAATCTTGGTCTCCTCGTGCAGTATCAGCCTCTAAAAGCAGTGCAGCTGCAACCAGAATATCTCTGCAGGATTTCCTCTTCCTCCGTCTGCCTGCAGATACCACCCTGGCCAACGATCTGACTCAGCTAAAACAATGAAGCTCATTTGCACGAAGACAGATTTTTGCTGAGAATCACAAAACTGGTGGCCTGTTCACAATTAGAGGTAGCGTTATCACTGTGACATGTGGATAAAAGGTCCGAAAGTGTCTCTGCAGCTTCGCCACCAGTGATTGTAAATCAATTTTGGGTGCACTCGCAAGTTAGGGCTCAGAAAGTTGAATTCATAGGTTAAAGATCGGTTGTGGAAATTTGACCTCACACCAACAAAGCACCAACTTATGACCATCCAGGAATTTATTTGTGACATAAAATGTCTTCTGTCACTAATCTGAAGTTATCCATGCTGCCGTTGCTGGGTGATAAATAGTAAATATTTCCAGTGTTTATATGCGGTGTTTGTTTAGCGTGTGGTGTCTGCAGACAGCTTGCTGGCCCGTGTTGGGCTGCTCATTAGCCAGAGTCCTACAGGAAAGATGCCGCACATGGCTTATCTCCGTCCTCCTCATCTGTGCTCCCTCTCACGGGATCAGTAGCTCGCAGCGGAATTGGCCCGCCTCTCACAGCCAGCGATATTCAACACTTCCGCTTCTCACTCATCTCGTCCCGTTCTTCATCAGCTTTCTTTCTGTCAGCTATCATCACTGATTCTTTGAGATGTAAAGGTGGGAATAGTTACCCACTGAGGCGCCGACATCATCCCTGCTGCAGATGGCGGGATGTGGATTTGTGTGCTGTACTAATAAGAGCAGGTGTTCCACAGCAAGAGCTGCTGCATTATAAATGGGCCTGCAAATGAAAAGCAAACCCATTTAATGGTTAAGGATGTGCAACCCAGCAAGGCCGGCATCTGGGAAGCTTTCAATATTCATGTCCTTACTCATTTATGAAAACGTTTCCCAAACAGACACTCCCACTAATTCACAACATGTCGGCTGATTATGGAAGAGAGATGTCAAAAGCAGGAAGATGCTGATTCCCAAAATAAAATTCGGTGACACAGATATGCTAAAACATGAAAGGAGGATGGAAACTGTTCAGGAACCCCCGAAACAGATTTAACACAGTGGCTCCATTGGTCGGACTCTCTGAGCTAGAACAACCATCTATCGGATGGCGATAAATAGTGAATGTTGCATGTTTGCAGAGGTGGTAACGTTCCGTGTTACTGGCATTCACATCAGTGTTCTGTTAACACGCAACACGACAATGGACTCACACTTATCAAATATAAATGGGCCACAGCAATTCTGTCACGATCAAGAATTTATGGAATGGCAGCCATCTACTTCTCAGTGTTGTCAGTAATCGCTTCTAAAGCCTCCACCAGCTCAGTACTCCATTTAGAAGGCTGCTTGTATTTAGAATCTTAATTTAGCAGATGGCGAGTAACTGATTGTTGACTTTGTTCAATGGGGAACAGCCATTTGTAATCATCCCTGTACAGTCGACAAAACACTTTCCACTTAGCTAATCGCACGACACAGAAACACAGATTGTTGTTTTTTTTTTTAATTCTGGTCAATATCTGTGTGAACCGTTTTTTTTTTTTTTCTCTCTTATTCATGTGGCTGTAAAACATACTTGAAATGACGTGTCAAGTCTGTTAATGCGCAACATGAATATTTAAAACCAATATAAGCATTGCTGCATCATTGTCGCTAGTTTGAAGGTTGTCATGGTATCACAAGATTAGCAAATGTGAATTTGGTTTTGAAGTAACTGTCTGATGTAATTTGCATGACAATTATCCAACAAATTAATTCTTAATTCCCATTTTGGCATTCCACATGTCCCGTGTTTGTTCAGAGTAATTACATGGATGCGAGGTGGGCCAGAGTAGTGAGCCAGTCTGTTTGGACGCAGGTCAGTGTCATTTCCTTTGAAACACTAAACTGTTTCCTCTCGGGAGCGATCAAAAAAGTTGCAAATATTACTGGATGTGACGCAGCTGTTTGTGTTATAAAAAACTGCTCACACACAGTTTGTTGCGCAACATCATCTTTCATCCTTCCTCAACGGAAAAAACCTGTAATGAATAAATTTAAACTATGAAGACGATGCAGATAGGGACCACCAAAATAAGAGCATATTTTCACTGAAGAAGATCGGCAGTTAGAACAGAGCAAACTCAACCCGTAACAGACTCACCAGGCTCCAAAGAAAGACTTAGAAGGATTTTTCTTCTGAACAATTTCCCAACTACTGCTCCCCTTTGAGGCTGTCTCTTAATAAGTCGTTTTTTTGATGTTCTTTATTGCTTTTCTGAGACGTGTACCATTCTGCAAAAACGTTGGCTGTGTGAGGGCTGTCGTCTATCAAGCCTGGAGTCCAGTCACCTGTATTTTAATCAGTCATCAGTTTTAATTGTCATCAGTCTGACTCCTCCCAGTCACGAGCACCAGTCAGCCTCACTTTTTTCATGTATGGAGGGCCATTTCAAATCACTCTCATCACATCATTAGGAGCATAATAACAGCTTGTGAATATTTCAGTGACATTTTTCAAATGATCAAAGAAATCAAACAGGTCTGTGATGCAGTTTTTACCAGGAGCGACGACATTAGAGGTTTAGTTAGAAGGTAAGGGGGACCAGACGGACCAGTGTTGCCCTGGAAGTGCCAAGGCTTGTTTTTCCTTGCCTCCTCTGCATTTACATGCATTATACATCCCAGCTCCAACTTTTCATGCCCTTATTTAAAACGAAAGAACGTACTCATAGAAAAACATGTGCAGTCGTAGGCAGAACATGCAAAAATTGCTCTTTAAGGCTGGAGTCGAATATCACGTTACATGCCACCATCATAATTCACTATACGCAAGTGTCAGGGCAAAATTTTGTTACCACCATGCACATAAAAAGATCCACCTACATCCCAGCCACTCGGGCCAGAGTGCTAGCTGAGACACATCAAAATGAAAGATCCAGATCCAGATGTTACTGATGATCAGGCAATGCATAATGGCATAATTCTAAAAGTTGAAATGATCACAAGCAGTTCATCAGTGGCATTACTGATGAACCACCAAAGAGCAGCGAAGAGGCGGGACTTTTGTTTCCATGTGTGAAAGCATCTGTGGTGTTTATGTTTATAATATTTATGTATAATAATAGGTTAAAGTATTTGGCAGCATAATTTCTGTGTTCCTCAGAGGTCATCATATATCAGATTATTTCAATATGGGTGTATGAAACCCATCATCTTACTGATGTAGTGAACAAACTAAATTAAATTACTGATTAAACTACACAGACTTATGAAATAACCCAGCCTACTGAGCTATTAAGGAAACTCAGTTCCTAATTAGATGAAGACATAAACTCTTTAGATGAGTCGATAAGAAGGGGCCAACTAATGTGATCTTCAGCAGATTGAAAAGCATTTAAGGCAAAGTACCAGTGACTGCTCAAATGGGATTTGGCCTCTGCTCAGCATTCAGCTGTGTTACCCTCGGCGATGTGGCTGACCCAGGAAAAAAAAGGACAGAGTGATTATCAATGACGATTTTCCAGTAACTGGGCAGGAGTCTTCACATCATTTCCTGTGCAAGCTGCCGTGTGTGAAGGTGTAAACACAAAACTCCTAAAGTCAACACAACTGTACTTTATTAAAAATGGAGGTGCAATATGTTATCCTTTAGTGTAACAACTTCAGCTTTCTGTCCCATCAGCGGAGCTTCTTAAAGGGATTCATCTAGGCTGTCTAAAATATTGCATCTGTGGTGCCAGGAATTATTGTGATTAAGGTGAAGTGTTTCTTATGATGCAGTAAATAACAGTGACAAAGCAAACATGCGGGGAGGAAGCACTTTCTGGTTTGATACATCGGCGCATTGGCACACGTATGAATGTTGTTCTTGGAGACTGCAGTGAGCCCAGTTTAGCCAGTTTGATGGATTTCCACAAGGAAAGAGACAAAATCGATCCAGGCACACAGTTTACCCTTTTTCAAAGGGTTGATTCGATTAATCCATGGGTGCTTGGTTAGCATCATAGAATAAAATAATATGATAAAAATAATCAGATTAAGACTGACAGCATGTGACTTCTGTCTCCTTTCATGGGGGACAGTCATGTTTCTTTGGTAGCCTGGAAAAAACTTCAATACAACGTATTATTATTTATATTATTCATCGATCAAAAAAAAAAAAAAATCAGACCAAACCACAGCCAAGTCACTCAGCGAGCAGCACCAGATCACTGGAAAGCGTTTAAATCTGATAAAGATCCATTTAATTGGCCTAGTTTCTCAATAAATCAAATTAGCCTTCCAGCTATTTAAACAGTTTTGCCCCATTTCAAAATGGCTGAAGACAGATCGAAGGGATCTGTGTTTTGTTATTGATTCAAAACATAAAATCTGCATGCTGGAAAACGATCAATTAAACAAAAAGCCGTTGGAGCGTGGAGTTTTTGGTAATGATCGCTGCGAGCTGCCGTTGCTGTTTCACTAGTGACCAGTTGGCTGCTTCAGTTGGCTCGAGCTAGGTTTGACCGATGTTGAGACCAGGATGGTTTGAACCTGGCCACTATCTGACAGCGCCTGGGATATTTCTATCTCCATAAACAGATGGACCCTCCCCCTGGCCTCTCTTGGTGGGGTCAAAATGACAAATCCGGGGTGGAATCCCATCAGGGATATTACAGGCCCTGCAAAATGATTGATTTGCATGCTCGTTTGTCCGTGTAGAGGAAAGTGGACGAGCCTCCGGAGGGTCTGTGTTTGACAGCTTTGCAGCCTGTCCTCGACTGTGCACAGACCCTCTGCGGGTGCAAGAGCCCAGCTGTTAACAGTCCAAACATCAGGTATATCTGGTGCATAAGAGGCCACAGCACATTCCTTCTGGTTTGGTCTAATGGTAGACTTAAAAATTCTCCATAAAATGCAAAGCAGGAGGACAGAGCTCAGTGAGAGCGGAACATTTTAAAAAGCAGAGTTTTATTCATGAGGCTTGGCCTCTCCTTCTGTGTTAAGACAAGTACATTACTTCCTCTGTTAGGGAGACATTTTTTAGGCTGTTTTCTTGCCAAAACATAAATCTGATTGGAGGCATCTGTGTAAACATTTGTGCTCTCCCATTTCTGCACAGACGGGCTGCCTGGCATTCAACCATAATGCTCAGCTCTGTTTTTAGAAGGCTCCAGCAAACAGGTAGAATTGCCCTTCCTCTGTTTCCTTTTTGGGTTGCATCTATAAATGACACTTTACTGGAATCCACACTCTTGAAATGGCTACTGTCCTTAATGCAATACTGGCAAGTAAGTACGAAGCTCTATATTCTGTTCCCGCTTCATGGCGGTGATTGATTGCAGGTGCCGAGGTCATTGTTTTACAGCTGCCGTGCAACAGCTTTCCGCCGTCACCAGGTGATGCCTCCCCTGCTGCATCAAAGATGGTGGACACCTCCATGTGATGCTGCCGGCTCTGCTCAGCGATGAGTCTGTTGACTTGATTTCCAAAGCCTGCGGTGATATTACGCGAGATGGTGTCAGATTTACGATAATTCACAAATCCCAAGCAATAAAGGTTAAGTCAATAGAAGTTTGGGTTTAAACCATTTCCAGGCTGCTTTTCTTTCTCCGTCCTGACTCAAAGGAGAGGCACAATTGAATTCACTGCTGCACACTGGGCAGCGTAATAATATTGCAGTCCTTGCGATGAGACTAACCTTTGGATGCATAAATTGAGGGCGTATAATTGTTAGAGCTTTGCAGGTTACTGAAACAGTCGTCACCTGGACATCAGTTTAATTGCTGTTGTTAGAAAATATTGGAAATACACCAGTGGTTCATTATACAGGACTGTAATTCTTGTTTTTCATATTGTTGAGACAGAAACATATTTATGGTGTGCGACATTTCTTTTCCAGATGTGGCATTTGAGGAATGGTGAGTCGGAAGTTTTTGTTCATCCGCCCGTTTTCCCCCTATATGTTGAATTAATTTGTTGAACCGTGCATTTGTACGCGAGGAAGGACCAGACGCCTTGCCAGGTTAATGACGTGTACGGTGTTAGCGGCTTCTGTACATGATTATGGATGTTGCGTTTCATTCGTCGTAATTACCAAGAGGGAGAGGCTAGATCTGTCTTTTGTTTATTTCATGCACCAGTTGACTTTTTAATTCAAAGGAGGAGGAGAATGCACACATCGGAGGCGCCTGCATCCACTCTGTTACTGTACACGAGTGATCACCACCGCGAGAGGCAGAGGAGGAAAGTTCTCGGCCCACAGTCCTCTTCCTCATAAAACGCATGATTTCTTTTTTCCAATTATCAAGATGTTTTGCTGTAGATTTTCACTTCATTGATGCCGCCCAGGCTCAATTTTTTTTACACAATCTATTTTTGAGGGGGAACAAATTTCCCTCCTAGCTGACTTGGCCTGCAATTTTTTTTTCATGATGAAATCCTGAAGCTAATCAATAAACAGTGTGCCCTCTTGAATTAGATTAATGAACATTTCATCACAGCAGGGCACTTGTTTGATTATAAACAGTGATTTTAAAAGCACTGCTTTAAATAATGAACCTTCTGTTGGAAGCTGTCCCCCTGTGGATTGTTCTTTTCATTTTAAACGTGTCTGTTTCTGAGGTCCCTAGTGCACTAAAAAAAAAAAAAAAAAAACTACAGGCCTATCTCAAAATAATGTATTCTGGCAAAGGTATTTAAACTTTGGTTTATGATCAGCTGAAGGAATTTTAGAATCAAACAACATTCTAAACCCCCTTCAGTCAGATTTTAGGACGAAGCACAGCCCTGCTACAGCTGCCCTAAAAGTTTTTAATGATGTTTTTGAGGCATTGGAGTGGAAAAGGTTTTGTGTTGCTTTGTTCATTGACCTATTTAAGGCATTTGACACTGTGGTCTCTGGTTAGAAATTCTCTTTAAGACTAGCATCTCCAAATAAGCTGCCTCTTGGGTTGCCCATTATTTGACAAGTAGAATGCAATCTGTTCGGAGGGGTGGAGTTAGTTCCACCTTTCTTGAGGTCACAAAACGTGTAGCTCAAGGCTCAGTCTTAGGACCCATCTTGTTCACGATCTACAGTAATGATTTGTGCGTAAACTTGTCAAATGCCTCAGACAATTTTTACATGGTTGATTCTGTAATTTGCCGCTGTTCATACTTAATCGCACAGACATGTGAATTTCTGCAGTCCACCTTTGATGCGGTGCTGATTTATCTGTAGAAGTTGAAACTTGTTTTCCAAAGTAACGCTCTTTGTAAAATCACCTGTTCCTTCCCTCGGAGAATATCCCCTCAATTAGAAGTGCCCAAGGTAAAACTCTGGAGCTGGTCACCAGCTACAAATACCTATTAATTATTGATGGGGAGCTTTCATTCAAAGATCATGTTAAAAAGTTAATCTCTCTAACCAAGTGTAAAGCTCAGTTTCTATTAAACAAGTTATGTTTCTCCCTCAGAGCTCGAAAGCTTCTGATGTCGGCTAATTTTCCTGCCTGTACTTGATGCTGGTGACATGTACATGTGTGCTTCAACCGGCTGCCTACAGTCCTTGACGCTGGTCTGCCACTGTGCTTGGAGGTTTATCTCAGACTGTAGCTGCCTCAGCCACCTCTACCTACATCTTTATTCAGTGACCTGAAAGCCCTTGTGCATTACGATCAAATGACATTTTGTATTTTTCTGCTCCTCGTGTTCCTTCAGCTTCTTTGCTCTCTCTGCTTGGATTGCCCTCCAATCTGAACTGAAGCTGTCACAACTAGTTCCCCTGGAAGCGTTCTGCTCTATCTTAAGAAGCCAATAACAGAAATCTTTTGAGCAGTGCCTGTGTTTTAAAGTTTGAATTGCTGCTATTTTATACTGTAACAATAACTCGGGCATTTTCTTTGTTGAATTGTTAGTTTATATTTCAATGTTTGCTCTTGGTTATTGTTGTCAGTCTGTCTTGTCCACTATGACGTGTGCTGCCGCTGCTTTTCTTAGCCAGGTCGCCCTCGTGAAATAGGTCTCGATCTCAGTGGGTCTTTAATTTGGTTAAATAAAATAAGATAAATAAAAATCATTTCAATCTCCTTTTCAGGACATTTCGATGTGTGGCGACTGTTGGGTGGAACGTTTGCTCAAGATTAGTTTTCCTTTTTGTCTGTCAATCAGGCTGACAGTCCAGGCCCTCTGCTACCTGCTGAGGAAGCAATGAGTGTGTGTGCACCCCCCCAACCCCCTTGTGTGTATGTGCCAAAAAATAATGAGATGTCTTCATGTGCTTGAAGGTTCTTTCACCCATAAATGAAAAAACATTGATTGGATTTCTGTCGCCAGGCTGAAAAAGAAAATGAAGGCAGCAGCACAGGAAAGGGTTACAGTAAAGGAGAAAATTGTAGCCAGTGATTAATGGTTTTGTGCAATTTAGTGATTTCCTGGCTTCCACGTGCACGGAAGTAAACAAGGTGATGACTGGGGCGGCTAATCTTTGGCATCGTTCAGTCTGAAAGGGTCAGTGATTGACTCTGATTCAGGTTGTCCCCAGTTGCCAGGCTACCAGTGACGAGTGCACTTCACATTTATTTATTTATTTTGTCATCGTACGAATCACATATTCATGTACTGTATGTGCTGTGCTGAGAAACAGTGGAAAGATGTTAATGTTTTCCCTCAGAAAGAACATTTAAATTCCACAAACTTCTGCATTAAACATTTATTTGGATGAAAAAAATATTTCAGTTTTGGGTTTATGTATATTTTATAGATCAGTTATGTTCAGTCTGTCTTTTTTCTTAAGCTATCGCTTGCTTCTTTTTAACAGAACGGTAAGGTATGATAAAGCGGTAAGGTATGATAAAGCGGTGGTCTCACCTCCAGTGGCTGATGGCTTCTCTGAGCTTCATTTAAACTAAATGAGTCATATCTCACGATGAAGACGGAGATGTAGGTTAATCAATACAGTTGTTGTGGGGCGGAAGAGACAGAAATGCTGCTTTTTTAGCCCTCTCCTTTTTTCTCAAGTATGAAAGTATTTTTTTTTAAATCCTTTTCTCATTCACCCATCCAGAACTGAGTCCAGCATGACCAATTCAGAGGGGTAGCTTGACCTGCATTTCTGCTCAACACAGCAACATCACAGCCTTCTTGCCCTCTGTTTGCTCTGCTGTGTCCATGCAATTTCCCCCACCATGTCCTCCATGTTGTACACCTTTATCTTCGGCGACCAGGCTCTGGCACACAGGCCGACATTTTAGAGAAGACGATGGTGGACCTGAACTGTGAAACACCTGAGAGCTTGTTAAGACCTTGAACATCCAACCTCTGAGTACTATGAAATCCTCTGCCTGTACAGACCTGCGCATGCATGTTTGGGACCAAACTAGCTGACCACGAGCTGCCAACATGACGCTAATGGACTTGCTAATCCATTAGCATTAATATGTATACAGAACACCATGAATCCCATTTGCACCATGAAAGACCAAATCTTGTGTTTTTATGTGATTATGTTGAATCTGCGGCTCCATTTGGGCCTCATTTAACAAGACAAGGCACTGACCTCCATCACAACTTCTTTCAAAGCTCAATGTTGAACCACATAACCACATAGTGGGGGATTTAGCTTTGACATTAGATTTCCATGGGATTCCGATTTGTATGCAAATGATATAAAACTTTAATTTCAAAGCTTTGGCCTTGCATGGAGATTAATAACAACCTGGCAGGGCACTGGCCAGAGAATTAGTATTCTTCCTCTGTCCAAGTGACGGGTCTGCAGACGTGGATCTGACACCCTATCTCTTCATTAAACATCAGGCCTAACAACGCCAGTCTGGACTCTCTTCCAGATTGTAAACTGTTCTGTTATTTCTCTGGGAGCGCTGACCAGTTCCAGCAGTAACCTCCCCCGTATGAAGTCAAGGCTGTGGGAGTATTTTTGTGAGCAACAGTTTAGAAAGAGAGAAAAAAAGAAGTCATTACTTTTCAATCTTATAACACGTGCAGAGAAAAAAAAAATCCTTTTAATGTTTGCAAATATTATTATTCAGTGTCCCTATTATTCATTGTCTGTCTTCTTTGGAACTTATTTTAAGTGGGATACAATACAGTGGAAACTATTAATAAGGGTATACAATTGGATACACATGGTTTGTGGACTGTATGCAATATCTTATACTATAAGTCTCATAAACACCTCATGAAAGTTATTTTATATGTTCTGCCTTCTTTGCTTCTAGTGGATATTAAATTTTAATGACTACAATGAATTTTATGTTATTACAATATATTTCACAGCATGTTTCACTGTGACTGACTTATACCGCAGAGGAACCAGGCTTTTTTCTCTCAAATGCATATGCATTTTATATCCACCAACACTTGCCTGGCTTTTCAGTCCATTGTGTCTCATCATTATTCTCTAAAATATGAATTCTTCTTTATAAGGGAAAAGCTGCAGAAGTTGGATGGATGGATGGATGGATGGATGGATGATAGATAGGTGGTGTTTTATGTTGTATTTTATAAGTATCACTACACAACATGTGAGGGACATTCCTCTGCCACACACTCTGCCAGAAGTTCAGCGTAAAGCAACGACTGACTAACTTGGCTCTGACATCATGGGATAACAATGCTACGACTCCTTCATCATAGTTACAACACTTTTAACTAGTTCAGAAATAATTCCACAACCCAAACTCTCTTGTTTGTGCACTCAAACTTGCAAATCTGATTCCAGGAATGAAAAATGGTCCATTTCTGGACCCATACCGTTTGCTTTTATAAATAATGTGCTGATGACACAGTCGTGAAATATGCTTCTCAGCTGAGCTTTAAACTTGTTTTAAAAGCCCAGAATGCTCGCTCAGAGGCCCTCTGCTGCCTTGGCGTCTGTCCAGTGGTAAACATTGATTGGCTGTCCTTGTATAAATACTTGGCTATATGGAAAAGGCTTTTATTTAATGCAGAGAACACACAGCGTCACTAATCTGCTTAATGAGCTTAAAATGAAGATTGGCTCCTATTTTAGAAATAAAGCTAGTGTTGGGTTCAATGCCAAAAAGAAAAACACAGAAGTCACCTTTATGTCTGCAGTTTCTTACAGTGTTGCTTTTGACAGGGGTATCTGTTCGATTACCGGTATTTCTGTTTTATTAAAAAAAAAAAAAAAAACACCGAGCATCTTTAAATTCTATTAGATTCAAACGCTCCAACGTCTCTGAACGACTTACTGGACACATGAGCATCTGTATTTGACTCACTTTTGTGGACTTGAGAAGTACTTTTACTGTGTTTTACACCATTAGGGGAATCTAAGTGGCTAAAGGAAACAATAAAATTGGCAAAGGAACATAAAATATCATAAATTTATAAGAATTTAAAAGCAATATATAGAAAGTGATATTTTTACTGAAGCCACACCTTTTTATGGTTTTATATTAATCATCTAAACATTCTCACTTCCAACTTGCTCTGACCACCTGGTCCTTCACAGTGGATGCATGAGGCAGCCCTGACATTGAGTGCAGACACTGTTTACTGTAAATATCTCAGCAGAAACTTACCTGTCGTGTACCTGTCATATAGGAAACATTTAGTTTGGATTGTCACCCTGGCAAAATGGCAGGTCCACACAGAACTACAGAGCTTCCTTCTCAAATGAGTCTAACGTTTTCCCAACATGACCTTGAATGACTGTGAAACACCATCAGTGTTTCAGTCTTGAATCCTGAGACTTTCTGCTAAAATGATGTTGAAATAGTGACGTGGCTGATGTGTGTGTGGATTATTGTGAATGAAAATGGTGGATTGCTGAATGTCTTCATTTTTCATGTCTCTGTGCAGCCAGGTCACATCCAGTCCTCATGAGACTGGAGCGCTGGTTCATGATTGGATCCTTGTGAGAGGTTATCTGTAGGTTGTCTGTCGAATGTCACTGTATTTCTTGCCGTTACTGTCACTGTTGCAGAGCTGCACAGTAAGACGAAGAACCTTGGTGCATCATGGGAAAATGGCGAACGTAGCTTAACACACAAACCTCAGAGATGAGGCGTTCAAGAGCCATGTTATAAATCAATTGAAACAGGAGAAAGTGGCCATACTTTGTTCATTAGAGCCTTCCTGCCTTCTTTTCCATGCAGGCCTTCACCTGTATGTTAAGGCTGTGGGAAAGAGGAAAAACAAACATTAATCACAATCAGCCCTCCTCGACTGAGCTGAGGATATGTAGAGTGAATGAGCGCTTGTTCCCGGGGATGGAGCTTACTCATCAAGCAGTGTGAAGAAAGCAACGCTTGCTAAAAGAGCTTCACTCTGCGGCCATTAGGTTCCTCTATCACCTGTGCACCTTAATATGCTTCTGCTGGTGACAGGTGATGTGCAAAACACCTTCCCTAAATGATGAATGAAGACAGCTCGGCCTGGCTATAACACTGAAAGTGATCTAATTCCGCTCTGTTTTATATTCTTCTATCTGTTACAGAAGCTCGCCATGTGTAAAGCAACCGCTGATTCATTACAGTCAACTAATGATTATTATTTTCTGTGAAAATGCAGTAAAATTAGCTTGTTCCAAAACCCTATTCTATATTTTTTAGCTTCAGTTTTGTCTTCAACTATGTAGCGCATTTTCCTGTTTTAAAGTAAATGCAGGAGTGTGCAGTTAAGCTACCAGCATGTATGTTTATGATGAGGTCATCTGCTGCTGTTCGCGCCAGAAACAGTAGCAGTTCGTGGCTCTCTCTGTGTTTTTACCCGTGTCACATGTGAGGCCTTTTGGATGCACTGCCGCTCTACTTTGGCAGACGTTTTATCTCAGAGACACAAGCTGGGGACACGCTGGTGTTTGTCCCAACCCAGCAATGGCCAGATATTCCCCACAACTACTGATATACTGACGTAATGACATGGACAGTTCGTGCCAGCAAACCTTGTATTTTCCATCCTGGAGGACGCACACGCACGCACACACACACGCACATCCAAATGTCCTCTCTGCAGCAGAGATTTATACAGGCTGGAAGATGCCTCACTTTGACAAACCCCTCGAAGCAGTAACAAGTGCTGCAGTTACTAACTGGAAAAGACAGGAGGAGGAGCTGATCAGGAGCGATTTTCTGAGCCGCACACGTGTTCTGAGCACCAGCTGTGCAGTCTGAATGGTCGATGCTGGGAATTAATGACACTGAGACACATAAAACTCTGCACAGTGCTCTATCAAAACTGAAAGCGTCTTCAAATCGGAGGCTGGATTACTGGGAGTTGCATCCGAAATCCCCCCATCCCCCCTCTTCCTCATTATCATTAATACTTCTCATTTTCAGCTCCATTTGCAGCCAGTGCTATGTAGAGTGGGGCTTCTGAACCAAACAATGCCGGGCTTCATTGTTTCATCGCACATATTGCATTTTGATAGCATTTTTAAACATTTTCCTCCTCTAAGCTCATCCACTCCAACGCTTAAGTCCATGACAGTGGTTCAGAGTTAACAGAAAAATCACAGCTGGTGTTGCACATCAGTGTGCACACTTTTGTGCATTACAGGTATGTGTTTGTTACTGTATATGAGTGTCGGGGGTTTTATTTTTTTCTGTCCTGGTTCGACAGTGATCACATAATAATGAGCGTCTGCAGGCTGAAGCAGTTCTGATTTGCAGCCCCTGGAGATTGGATTGTGATTCACGCCTGAACGGTGGGCGATGTATGATTTAAAGACACGGGCCGGGTCACGCTAACAAAGAGCCCAATCCATGAGATGTTTTATGAAGTGCAGGTGATGAAAATACACTAATCAGATTTTCAAAACGTGACTCAAGAACAACAGAATGTTCAGTTGAAGAGTGGCATGCAGGTTAGATTTGCTATGCAGACCAGCTAAAGTTGAAGAAGTTGAAGAAATAGAAGAAATTTCTTAATTCTGGTTTATCAGTCTCACAGTTTAAGGCAACGCTAACGTGATGATCTTCAAAGTTGCCTTATGGTATTAGTTTAGTTTATCAGGATAAAATTATAAATTCTAAAAGTCCGTGTGACTCATGAATTTGTTCCTACTTGATATTCTGCCTATTATTCAACTCTGTCTCCAATTAATTATGTTCTTATGCAACTAATCTGCATTGATAATATGCTGATGCAGTCATCCGCAGCAGCAACCTCCAATGATTTCTTTTCAGACTTTGATTTCTTTTTAAAGTTTTTCAGACTTTTTCTCTGACAACAAAGGGGTTTAAAAGGATATAGATGATTACATGTGCTGTTGGACACAACCGATATCACTTTAGATGACTTCATTAGTAACGAAATCACGTATTCATTTTACAGAGCGGCAATTAGCAAGTTCACTTGGAAGCACAGATATGGAAAGTCATAGGTTAAAAACAAGCCTATTGCTTAGATTTTGTAGGGGTGAAAGATGTCAGGTGAGTTATAAAAAGGACAAATATAAAAAGGATCCTGGATCCATTTTGAAAAACATGACCTGAGGCTGCTAAACCTATATACAGTAACAGTGTGCACACAGTAGAGGCGTAACTACAGCGACCTTTATTTATAAAAAAAATAAAAAAAAGAAAGACTGGATTAGAGGAGTCTAGCAAAAATGATAAAAAAGAGGTCCCAGTTGTGTTTAATGTAGCACTAGAACTAATTCTCAGCTCCCCTCATAAAATTGCCTCAGCTTTTATTTCATCAACATCACAACTTTCATCCATATCTACACTCGTTTGAAATGAGGCATTTGTTATTTACTTTATTTTTTTTGGACTTGCCAGATCTGAAGGACAGCTGCACCAAACCTTCAGGGCAAAGTCAAGCTGCTGCGGTTAAAGGGAACGAGAAGAGCAGTTGTCAGGACATTAAATTAAGCATTCCTCTGTCCATCTGCGGTCTATCACATCTCCATCAGACTGGACCAGCCTGCCTAATTAGGAGATTCTCACACACTCCTCAGTGACAGGAACACTAAGCACGCAGGTGGAACAATAACTGAAACAGTCTTCTCGCTGTTCTGATGTAAAATGAGAGGCTGTGTACGGGAAAAAGCAATAAGCACAAGACTGACGATGTACTGTGAGTGAAACCGTGCAAAAGTCCAGCTCTCACAGCATAAAATGAAAAAGTGTGGTCAGAGGTCTCACTTAGCCTCTGAAAGCGACAGAACAGGCTTTTCTCCTGGCGGGACCACTGACCCGGCGCCCATATCTGACAGCAGTCCATAACAAAACAGTACTCTGGCATTTCTTCAAGCCTTTTCACTGTGTTTTCTGGCATTAAGATGATTTGATATATTGCACAAGACAATGCAGTTTAGTGGTAATGGCATTAAAACGCATTCAATTAGCATCTGCTTGTCATAATTAAAGGAAGCGTCTGAGTATCTCTCCAAATGTAATGGATTAGCTGAGCTAAAGGCAGGATGTTGGTCAGCAAATTAACATTCAGCATCCCCATCCATAATGTTCGCCATCAGTCTTTGTCAGCTTGACTCATTCTGGAAGCAAAGGGCTATTTAAAATGATTTAAAATGCCTAATTATTGCACTGATCTCATAAGCATTCCTTGTTCAATATCCTCCCCAACATCACGCCCCATGCAAAGTGTGGCAAAATAAAGGAAAAGCTCTTTAAAATATAAAACACACAGCTCAGAAATTAATCAAAGAGACTTGATGTAGAAGAAAATTTAAAGACAAAACAAAAGCTATATCGTCAGCCTGGAGAGTCTTCTCCCTCTCTCCTTTGTTCATGACCAGTATTAGCTCTTCCTTTATTTGTCAGCAGATGTGTTGCAGATGCTGAAGTCAGTCGTTGTTACAGGACAGGAAATAATGGAGTAATTGTCTGTTACGGAGGCTACGGTTAGAAACAGGAGCTGGCTGATGGATGTCCATTTGTCTAGAGATGCTTGATGGAACCCAAAGGGCACAGGGTGTGAATTAATAAACAATGCTGCCTGCTAGGCAATTAATTACACTTAATAAGACTGAAGATGATTAATTAGGGGTCTGGCTTCACAGTGCTGAGTGTCTGGGAGGAAGCCTTTTACATCCCCACTAAGAGAGAGAGTCAATGTTTTAATGTGGGGGGACAGAAATCTTTTAAAAACCCATTACCCAGGGACAACCACTGCAAGCAAAATACAGCTCAGTGCTCTTCAAAACTATTTGCACTATGACTGTGATGTTTTTGCACCGGGGCTGCTCCACTCTAAACTGTTTTTTTTTCTGCATGCAGAGCCGAGGGTCCTGCTTCAGCTGTTCTAGGATTCTGTTTGTTTGACTCTGCTCAAAAATAGAAAAACAGATACGATACAACAGCCCCCACTGAAACAAAAAATTTCAGCGTGGACTGTTTTGGTCATTTTTATGCTCTAAATTTTTTTACCAACTTTATATCAGCCTCGCTTAATCTACTTGATCCGTTCAGGCTAAAAGCTAGTATGATAAAACACAGACTCTCTTCTGAGCTTGGTCTCTGTCAGACATGGGTCCCTCTTGCCTGGGCTAGTCCTGTGTGCTGAACACAAATGCACGGCTGCAAAGCTTAGGAGACTACACTTTAGCACATGTGATCGATGCATTTAAGCCTGCAAATAAATAACACCAAAGCAGCTCCAGATTCATCTTATTTTGAAAGCTCAAACGGGATTTTGTGTTTGTTTCATATTTTGTGTTTTAATTTCACCAAAGCCGCTGTCTGGCCTAAATTTTAAAATTTTGGTCAATATTTTTTGTCAAGCATCAACTATGAGGCACATCAATTTAAGCAGTGCCTTAAAATATGTTGACTTAATAGAATATCTGTCTCTACAAAAGAGCAGTGCTTTCAACTCTGACCTTTGCTACAACGCCTTGGCTATATGTAGCACAAAATCCGATATGTCTTCTAATAAGTTCCACTGAAAAGCCATTAGACCCACAGAACTCCTTCCATCGAGAAGCCTAATGGCCTTCTGCTCGGGACAGGTGCTCCACAAATTGCTTCCTCTAAATGATTAATGAGTGAAGATTTATAAGAGGGGTGGCCCAACTGTAGTGACTGTGTGTGTGTGCGTGTGTGTGTGTGCGTGTGTGTGTGTGGGGTGTGTGTGTGTGTGTGTGTGTGTGTGTGATCCAGTGAAGAAGTGTCCATTTATTTTATGGGGCCTATCTGAGTGCAGATTGGTCCATATTTAAAGCTTTTTTGCAAGTTTGAAACAGCTGTCGGGGGAGTGGCTTATTTAAACGAAGTATTTTTTTTTTTTTTTTTTTTTTTAAATCCAGTTTTAAAGGTTGCTTAAAAGTCTAAAACTGTGGAAGTCAAACTAAGCTCAGGCTGAAGTCTCACTCTGCAGCTCATGTCAGTCGTTGTTTACCAGACACTAACTACCTGGCAGACATGATTGAATCTGGAAACTGGTTCCTGCTTCGCCAGTAGCGTTCCCAATGACAGGCTGCTCGTTTTGAAAGATGAAATACCAAAAAGCCAAAGCCATATGTTCACCATTTTACATGGCTGAGGGTTACAAGATAAAAAGGCATTAGCTCAGAATATGGCTGTAATTACCCTGATCTGATGTCCTTGTGCTCAGTCATTTCTTTGGCGCAGTGACACGGGGCAACAGAAATGGCTCTGCTATCATTTTCACCGTCATCACTGCCACGCTGGGAATTCAAATCAAATAAAGAAAACAAAGGCACAGATTGCATTGCTGATTAGTTGCTCTTCCCGAAACCTCCAAAGGCAACAAACACCAGAAAATATTGGGATGTTTTCTCAAGTCGACAATTTGCTCCACTGCTGAGTTAAAACTCGCTGTTGCTACAACCAAATAGGGCAACTGCAGTAATGCTGCTCCTCATCTGTCCTGCAGTAATAATTCTCTTTGTCTCTGCAGTACTCCACATGCTCTCCTTTGGGATTTTGTTGCTTTATCTCTGGTTGTTTGGTGCTGTGACGTGCACCGATTGTAGATAGTCACACCCGGAAAAAAAAAAAAAAAAGAATTTTGTGATTTTTTGTCATTGCAGGATGCAAATTTAAGGTTATTTCAGAATTAAGACTACCAAACACATTCTGAGGAAAAACATGAGTGAGGAAAAACAGTCTATTCTCATAACCTATGCATGCAGTGCACAGATGTTACACGCTATTATTTTGTGAAATCTAAGTTATGACGTGACTACAGTATCTGGAGTGCCTTCAGATGAGTTCATTTGAAAAGCCATCCTTTGGGAGTCATATTATGTCACATTTGTCACACAATTGGAGTTGCTTCAGCTGCCTCAAGACCTTGACCAAGGTGATTCTAAAGTGTGCTGCCAGGTACCAAACTTTCAATAAAGGCTGATTTGTGCTCAGAGGGAATCGTTGCATTAAAAATCCATATGGAATATTGTGGCAAATGATTCATGCACACATTCTTCTTCCAGGACTTCACCAGTACTCTTAATGCAACATGCTGCTGTACACATGACTGAGCTGTCTTCACATTTTGGACAATTCACATACCATGCCTAATGAAAAAGGTTGCCTTCATTTTTAATAGTGAGAAAATGTTTGCCAACTCGGTAAAGCCAACACATGGTTGCCTTGAGTGGCCCAAAGGTCTGATTGAATGTGTTTGATAGCACCCTATTGATTTAGCAATAGCGCGGCTGTTTTATCAGAAGATAAATTGCTTCTGCAGACCAGCTCGGGGACTCAGATGTTACTGCAGTGTTCCAGAGAGTCGGCTAACAGGACCTACCTGCAATAATTCCATCCACTCAGAGCCATCCAGTGTCCTTTCAAATGGCAATTATGATAAATTCCAATAGTGAAAATATTGAAACATGGAGAATTATTCCTACCCCCTTTAGGAAATAACCCTCTTTCTCTCAATGTGTTATTTTGTATTTCACAAATTTTTGAAAATATCTAATGGGGGGGCGTCAAATTTAATTTCAGCAGTAAACCCAAAGTTTTCTGCTGCACTAGAGTCTACACTGCACAAATATTTTCATTCCAGCACTTTGTGTGTATGTAGAACAAAACAGGCATAAAAACAAGCTTATTTATGAAACTTCACAAGCACAAATATTTAAATGTATCCAAATCCTCTATTTTAGAAGACAGCAGGGGGGTCTGGCTCTGGCCCCACCATCTAGACTCCACCAGCACAGTTTGATGTTGATGCTGGAAACATGGCTGCAGAACTAGCAGGGCAGCGAAGCATAAGCCCCTGACTATAATGACCCTCAGGAAGAGTCAGGCTTTATGATTTAGATAACAGCAATTCAGGATTTCTGCTCTTAATCCAAAGAATTTGTACTTTATTTACAGTCAGTGGTGACTTTGATGAAAAAGGAAAGATGTGTGCTGTCTGTTGTCAGGGCCTGCCTGTGCATGGCAGTCGTGTGCTAACAGAATGTTTGAAGCTTCTTTTTTTTGTTCTGTCTTTGGGGCTTTTCCAGCTTTTCTCCTGGTACAAGACAGAAAAATGCTCTAAGCCATTTTTATAATTCGCCTTCAGATCCCCCACCCCATGTGCATGAAGAATCAGCACAAGTAAATGCGTTCTTTTTTGGAGGAAATTATAGCTTTGTTCTGGGCCAGATAAGGCCCAATGTCTCCCTGCTGAAACACTCTTTCTAATGAACAACGGCATCACTTCTGATCTCACCGCCTTCCATTTGCAGCACACACAAAGGTAAAGAAAGCACTGGGGGTGGCAGCCTGGTTGCTTGACAATGAGAAAATAAATGAACAGCTTTGTTCACCTTCACACCTGCCCACGTTCCCACACTGTGGGAAAGCTAACGTTTATTAAAGGTACCAAACTGCCGCCTTCAGCTTGGAGCATTAGTGGGTTTTCATACAAGCTGTTTAAATAACATCTCACAAATGTGCTGATTATCTTGCTTTTTCAAGAACATTCTTACAAACCATGACTGGGTTGTTGTTAATTAAACCAGTTCCCAGAGACTGAAGTCACATTCATGTGCTCCTCAGGCATCAGTGCAGATAGAGATTGTGGTGATTTGGTAGGTTTTCATTTGTCTTTTTGGGACCTTTCACTCTCACTTCCTTCAAATGACCACAAGGATCCATACTTTCATGGTTGTGCAGAGAAGGACAGAAAGAGGAGAGGAATGATCATACATACTGCGATTAGCCCAACTACACAGAAACATGTGACTGTTTCACTGAATATGTGGCAGAAAGGCACAAATGGAGATAGAGTCTGTAGATACGATCCGACGTTGAGCTGCTTCCGTGCAGGCAGCTTAAAGACAGAAACAACGATTTTCCCGTGTGTTATTAACAGTTTTTAAATGCACAAATTCTTTTTCCTACTGACTTTGTGATGAGCCTCACATGCAGAAAGCAGCTGAGCTGGAGATTCATTATGCACCATCGCGGAGATATCAGGCACAATCTTCTCATCAGTTAACCACCAGTTAGAGTAAATATAGTCATAACCCTGGTGATGAATAATCAACTCATCGCACACACACACACACACACACAGACACACACACACACACACAGGCAAAGGCATCCGGCTTTATCACAGTTTATGTGTTTAGATTGATTCTACACCCAGTCAGTCCTGCTTACTGCAAAAATGAAAACAAAACATCTCAAATCCTTCTGCATTTTAATGGAATCCAACTGACAATCTTTGCGGATTATTCTCTGCTGACAAATATATGTTTCCGTGTGAGTAATGGATCACAGAGAGCAGGAAGACAGAGTGAAATGGAGGTTGTGAGAAGAGTGATGACTGTTAAAGGATCATAAAGAACCTCTGGGGGACGGTGCCATAAAGGATTATTCAAAACCCATTTTAATTTATTGGGTAATTCTAAGAGAAGCGCTCACCTTATCAATGAAATGGTTCCAGTCTGAATGTGAGTCCTCTGACATTTAATTTGGTTCCCCAAGTGCGCCTGATCTTAAATAACAGTGTAGTCACAGATCTCTCTCTCTCTCTCACACACACACAATGAGTAATATTAATCCATCAGTTGTCATTGACGCACAAAAGAAACAAAACAGCAGTTTTATTTGACTGAATTTAGTGTAAAAGATATAGTGTAAAATATATTTATGTTAACATATATGTTAACATAAATGTGACAGCACCTTTTTTTTACTAGTCTACTTTATATTTAAAGTCTGATGTGGTCAGACATCACTTTTTCCCTCGTTCACTGTTCAAAAGAGGTTTGATGTGTTTCAGTAAATTAGGTTTCGGAGCCCAATTTAACCAAGAAAGGGTGCACTTAAGCATGAAATGAATACCTTTGCACCTTTTTAACCACAGAGCAAGTTTAATTAAACACACCCTGAGATTGTTTACAAAGATAGCATGACAGAGATCTTGATCACCCCCTGCTGATGAGATGCAGTAAAAGCACACGCTCCTCCTCCCAGAGTATGAAGCTCCACTGAGTGAAAATTTAATTTAAATGTAATTTTATTTAACTAAAATGAATATGCTTTTCTGTTGAAATTTGGCCTTGATAATGAAGGAAAGTAGAATTGTTGCTTTGTCTCACACCTGCAGATTGAATACAGTGAATGAACAAAGTTTGTTTTGTTTTATACTCACATAGTAAAATCCAAAATATCATTGTGACTGTATTGTAGACATTTAGGATATCAACCAAGACAAAAATAATTATGCTCATAAAATTGTACAATTTCTTCTCTACCTGGTGTAGTATGAATAATACAAATGAAGAAGTCATGAAATGAGAAATAGGGCAAGGTGAGGAATTATTCCCAGAGAAGTGAACGTGTTGAAGAACGTGTTAAAAGTCATCTCCTTCCCTATACTTTGGTTGTAGGGCTGCTGTGCTCCGTTCCCATTAACATTTGATATTCCTTCTGTCAATCAGAGACACTTTTCCCCTCTAATGATAGATGTGTCTTTAATGTCATGAGCGCGTTCATTGTCGGAGGGCAGATGACAGTAACCTTGGCCGCTGAAGTGATTCTGTAAGTTAAATGGATGGAGAATCAGGAGCATGGTGGATATATGCACTTAGTACTTTTCAATGTACTTCACAACTCTTATAATTGAGCTATAGACCTTGAATTCTGAATCAAGGTCATTTTTTTTTTTTTTCACAGATCTTTGCTCTTGCAGCGAGACTGGTACATTCACTCTCACTGGCAGAGTGCTGGAGCCAGAAAGAGAACATATTTAAAGTCAAGAAAATTTGCTGATCGCTGGATGTTAAGACCACGAAAATCTATGTTGTCATTGATCAGTGAATCATCTGACATGCTGTTGATAGTGGATTTGCTGAGCAGAGGGGAGAATTAGGAACAGACCCCTCCTAACCAAACTACAGCAGCCAGTGAGTGACAAAATATGAAATGTCTCATTTATCATTGTGTGACTGCGCTGTGTTTTCATTAATGAACTAATTAGATGGCTTAATAATGCAGAGTTTGAAAATTAATATTTTACGATGCATGTTGTTCATCTTGTTATTTTCTCTGTGCGGCTCCAACCCTTAGAGATCTCAGAAATGTTGGGGAAAAACACACACACGGCACCATCAGCAGACTGCCATGGGTCACAGCCCAACAATAGCGGCAAGCTCGAGCTTCCAGAAGAGAGAGACGGGGAATTAATGAGCAGGTGGATGGTGTTCCTGCAGACGCTTACACCGGTAGTGTTTGTGCATCCCAAACCTGCTAAAATAAGCCAAAGAATGATGCGACGCACCTCAGTCAATCTATTGTTGCTCAGGAAAACTTTAAATAGTGTAATAAAGATGTAGATATGCACAAGTTGCACTCTGAATTAACTTCTCACGTCAGGTCAACAGTAAATCCTGTTATGTACCGCCTTCAGTAATTAACAGTAACCTTCAGCCTTTATCTCCTCTAGTTCCTCTGGGCTTCGCTCAGCCTTAAAATGGGATCCAACCTCAGCCATACGTCATCGCCATTTAAAAAAAGAAAGGCTATAAATGACTGCAAACAATGGCAGGGCCAATAGTGAAGGAGCTTTGTAACTATCCCCTGGGATTCCAGTATGCTAGTAAGATAATGGCATAATTAATCCTCCATCGCTGTCAAGTTAGCTGTGCTTGCCTCTCTTTGTCACTGGCTCACACTGTACTATTCACAACTCGATGAAGACACGACCACAGCTAAAATCCACTCTGAGATCCTCCTCCACTCTACCATACAGACTGTTGCCTGCTAAAGACCCTGCTCTGGGTTAAGCTTTCTTCCTGCACATCTGTATTCTCTTTCATCTTCACGCTGACAAATGGAGACAGTCTTCCAGCTCATGGAGAATATCTGGAACTACAGGTAACCAAACTGGTGCCATTTTTTATTTGTCTTCTCCTTCCAAGAGTCCCTGCACATTTGGGGGTTCCTGTGTTTCTTGTATCAAAGAGTCCTGAAGATAGCAACTTGGCAAGACCTCAGCTGTCTATCACAGCAGACAGGACCAAAGGTGTTAGCAACATCTGTGCACACACAGCAGCAGCTAAGATGCAAGCAGCGAGAACTCTCTGTGAGGAAAAGGCAAGCATGGTTAGGTTTTGGGTGATCGATACCTGCTGACAATGTCTTAAAAGAACCAAAGGAAGGGGCTGGAGGAACAGCATAATGTGGTTAGAAATATAGCATTTGGCTGTTTCGATCAAGCTGCGAGGGAAACGGGCTCAATCTAAAACTGGATCAGGAGATTGCAGATACACCTTTAAGACACATTTCTGGGGGAATTCCACTGTAAAAAGATAATTTTAGATGGATCATCTTGTTGTAACAAGGTGTGAAAGGCAACCTGGGGTTAATCTTTTCTTTGAACCATGGACCTGATTGAGATCCCCACCGAAAGTAAGACTGTAAGTTTGTTTCTAACAGTAGCCCAACATCATAAAAACCGCATTAGCTACTTTTTAATGACCTGTTTGACATATAGTTGTTCAGAAGGTTCAGTCAGAGAAAAAGATTTTACATTCTGTAGCAATCCAAAATTAGAAAATTAGTCCAGTGTGCAACTGGACTGTAAGGTTTCCGTGAAGATGTTTCGCCTTCTCTCCAGAAGGCTTCTTCAGTTCTCCTTACAGTCCAGTTGCGCACAAATCTAACTAAGGATAACTATGACCTGGATGAATGAGAATCTACAGACATTCTAGCAACTCTTTCATTATGATGAGCACATATAGGGAAGCAGTGATTTTAAACCTCATGTCAAATGCAAATGTGTAGTCATGGAAACAATGTCAGATGTGAGGGTGAGCCTGAGATATATTGTAGTTAAATTCTGGGGAGGGTGTTCTTTAAATGTTGTTGTACTTCAAAGTCATCTAGCTGAGGAGGATGCAGGAAAGTACATACAGAGGAACTTAAATGAGCCACACACAAACGAGGGTCACCGAAGCTGGCTTGGCTGCATTAGGCATCATTAACATGCCTCTTTAACATGTGGCTACTGGACGTAAAGGCCATGATTTAGATGCTTCCTCCAGGCGCACTTGTGCCGCAGCACTGAACAAAGGTTTCAGAGCTGAACCGGTGCATCGTTATGTTTTGTATTTTTATAAATAAGCAGTCGGACCTGGGGGGGAAAAAATCTATTCTTTGTAGGAGGAATACAATAGCACCAGAGGAAGGCAGGGTGACTTCACCAATGTGACATCATTTCAGTTGCTCAATTGCTTAATGTGCCATGAAGGAATGTCCAAGGTGACCAGGAGAAATGAATATAGGCAGTTTCCTGTTTAGACACAAATTAAAACAATGCTGAAAACATGAACAATGATGTACTTTCCAGTAGTCAGCACAAGAACTACATTTATAAGGGGAAAATCTTATTCCAGGCTGTTGTATTTACAGTCTCAGTGTGAAGAAGCATCTGTGACACAGCTATGAAGCGGCAACGTGCCACATGTGGCCGCGCACACAGATGGAGATTTTGATCGCTCTGACTGTTTCAGTTTCTCTATTGTTTATCTTTTAGCTATAAGGAAATCTCACAGTCTCATTTAATCTGAAATGATCAATGCCTAAAATAAAATAAATGCGATGTCGTCTTTAAAAGATATATTTCCGTTACTAATGTAATGCCTTTTTTTGACCTCACTGAATCTTTTTTGGAAGCAGTGTTTAAAATACCAGGAAATTAGACATTCCTTCCTTCAGAATTTTTATTGAGCAGATGAAACATGAATCTGAAATGTTGCCTCTCCAAGTTTTAAGCCAAACATTAGAAACCCTGTGACCTTCTCTGGACATTATTGTTCATTCAGTTACCATGGTGATCTGACCAGAGCGCCTCACCCCTGCTGCATTGTCAGTGTCAGCGCATTAGTCTGCTGCAGCATCCTCCTTTCTCTGGTTGGAATTAGACTTTTATTTAACTGCTCTTGAACTGGTACTCTATGTCCTCCAAACCTCAGAGCAAATATTCCAGCATCTGGCTCCTGCCGTGAGCCTGTTATTTAGATTTATATTGACCGGAAAGTTTGAAAACTGCTGCCCATACATGCCCTGGAAACAACACGCAGACCATAACCACGAGAGGGCTGTTTGAAAAATTGTCTTCATTTCCAACACGCTAACCAAACCATTTCATACAGCAAGTCACATTCTGCATAACTCCAACATGCTAAAGCCCGGGGCTCTTAGCTGAATCGAGGGCAATCCCTGAGTGACCACCTTTCTAAGTACTTTGTGACAGTCCCTGAAGGCTACAGTCCAGCCTCCGGTGCACATTTCAGAGCACCACACTGAGTTCAGCTGTAGCTAAAGCTGCTGACCTCAGTGTTCTAACCTTCCCCATTAGCAGACTAGATATTTCTTTGCACTTAGCATACAGGGGCTAGCTCCAGGGCTGGTGCATAAATTTAGCAATGGAGGATGTTTGCTCTAATTAGATTTATGGGTAGGAAATGTTTAGAGGAGCCAGAGAGCTCGGTTTTATTATTAGGCTGGCAATCAGGTCAGATGAAAAGATTTGTTTATGGTAAGTTTGCAGTAACAATGAAGCATTTTTTCTTCAGCGTTTTGACCAGTTGAACTAAAAATGTTTATTTCAGTGATGTGATTGAACTTTAAACATTTAGTGGAATAATGAAAGTAATGCAGGGTTGTGGTTTGCTTTAAACATCAGTTTACAGTCCATCTGTGCTCATCTAAGATGCTCGCATTCTCATCTCTGTCCTTGCTGCTCAGAAAAATCACCTCTAATCAATAGATGTTAATCAATAACAAACATGAAATTCCTTGCCTGCTTACTCACCAAATCATGACCCTGTTAGTTAAGGTTTGGAATAAAGTTGACAGAACTGTTTCAAGCAGCCTCCTGAGTCAGCCACTGTTGCATTTCTATCTGCTATATCTGCTATCTATCTACTGTCTGCTTTTTATGGACTTTATTAGCTTCCTAATGATTGAAAAGCCATGTCTGAGTTCTGTAAAATGGCACATTAACATTTCATTAACCACAAATTGGTCTTATTTAACAATATCTTTTTTTTTTAGGAAATTACTGAAACACAGGAAGCACTGAGAAAATGTCAATTATAATAGGTCTTTGAGTGAATCACCAATGTTGCCCAGCAACTGTTTTTGGTTACCTGAACTAACTGGACCCAAATTATTCTTTAATCATTAATTAAAGCTTTACCTGTGACATGTGATACTGACCTGGAAAAGTGGAAAAAGTTCAGCATAGAGATGCTGGGATTTGCTGCAGAGACAGAGAGAGAGAGAGAGAGAGAGAGAGAGAGAGAGAGAGAGAGAGAGAGAGAGAGAGAGGGAGGGAGGAGAGCGGGAGACTGGGGTAAAATTGTCATTTGATATGCAGCAGTGTAGTTCAAAGCCTTTCCTCCTCCTCCTGCTCTTCTTTAATGGAAGCCACCCACTTACTGGGTGTATACATAAAGTGGAGCAGCCATGGGGATGCACACATCAAGCACACCTCAGTAGGGATGTCTCTGAACCACCACCCTGCCTCCTCCGACAGGAACGGGTGATTACCACAGTAAATACTTGAGTTTGTCATGGCAACGGGAACGTGCGGTATGTGGTATGCAGTGGATGCTAACAAATTTACCACATTATAAAAGTTTATTTCTGGGGAGGCCCAAGATGAGCAACGCATGCTTTTCTGGGCCAAACATTTTTTAAGAGCACAATGCTGGAGATCATTAATTTATATCATTATGTAGAATCTCTTGAAAAGAAAGTGAGTAGAAGAGGAAATCATCTTCTGTGTGTTTGAGCTAGCTAAATCCAGCAGGTAACAATGGCAGGACCTCAGTGCCGTTGTTCTGAGTGTGGGACAACATGGTGTTCTGGCTGCAGTCTGCTGAAATTGACTGTAATGAAAGAACATTATGGGAGTGTGAATGAGCTGTTATTACATCAGACATTACTCAGAGTCAGACCCTTAACCAGGCGAAACGCAGGAGGTTTATTCATCAAATGAACAAGCGATGAAAAACGTTAATTACTTAAGTCCACATAACAAAGACTCTGAGGAGAAAAAATTATATATATGTAAAGAGTAACTTTCCTGCCGAGGACAAGGCACCATTAATGATGATGGGCACTCTCTTGGTGCAAAGACTCCGAAATCGATGATCACTGTACACGTGCAACACTCTTGCACCTTCAACCTGGCTGTAGACGCTCTGTCTTTTCAACCATCAAAAGTTCTGGGTTTTAGGCCCACATCTGTCCAGCTGACCGTGTGGCAATGCGTAACTTCATCAGGAAGCATTTTACAGATAAGTTTGGGGGGCAGAGTGTCTGACACGCAGCGATGGGATTTAGATGTCACAGCACAAACAGCCATGACAGCAAATAGTTTAGCTCCCTTTAAGTCTCCGAGGGGGACAATGAGAGGAACGATAAAAGAGGCTAAGAGAGGCTTGTGTGGAGCTTAAGCCTGAGAAACTGATGTCCTTATAAGTGTTTGTCTGTCCTGAACAGACAAACTGAGTCAGACACCATGAAAATGGATTACAGCTACACACTTGCCACTGTTAAAGGTAGTATGAAGGCAGAAACACCAGCACATAGCGTGAAGACACTCTGCTCAGATCTAGATTGGCGAAGCTTTTTTTTTTCATTTCAGGGAATGTTGAATTTAAACATCAGGTGGTGGAGGTGGAATTCTATTTTCTGATTTTAAATGAGTGAAACTATGCTGAGACAAAAAAATAAAAGGTTGGTGAGAGAAGTTAATAGACAAGTGAGGACTTGTTATACACTCAGAGAATTTCATTCGGTTAGAGGCGAGGCCAGCTGCCTGCAGCCGCAGTTTCTATTTTTGAGGGCACAAAGACCAAGGACAGTGAGGCTACACGTTAAACGCAAACAAACAACATGGTTTTTGTTACCTTTTTCGCCTGTGTAAAAAAAGTCTTCAACCTCCACTCGTCCCACATCCTCACTTATTTTATTACTTTTAAGACATATAAGATGCTGGATTTGTCTTAAGACAATGTGAACACACACACTGCGCATCGTAGCAAAAGAGAATAATGCGACTTTACTTTTTGAAGATGCTTCTTTGATGTCTTCCTTTGAAGATGATTATTTAACGTCATCCTTTGAAAATGATGCTTTGATGGTTACTGTAGCTTTTATGGTAAAAAGAAAGGGAATTGTCAGCGAAATGTGTTTAAAATCTGATTAGTTTCACATTAAATACCAACAACGTCAAGGAGAATGAGATTTACGAAAATGGAGCTCTGCAACTCAGAAAACAAATGGCTTCGAACTGAGGCGAATGACCTTCAAGCAGCTCTGGAGAGGATGGGTCAGACCATCTGCCAACTCAAAAAGCAGCTCGCCGAGAAAGCTCAGCAGCTCAGTGGTGCCATTGAGAAGAGTCAGAGGAGAAAGATCGCTCATACCAAAGCAGTGAATGAGCTGAGGGTCACGAAGGAGGCTCTAGAAGAGATCAAGGGGAAACATGAAGCTCTGAAGCTTAAACTCCAGAAGCAGCTGGAAGAGCAAGACAGAATCTTCAAGAGAGAGCTGGAGGAAAAAAAAGGCAGTTTCCATAAGAAACTCTCCAGGTTGTTAAAACAGCACCAGCAAGAGCTCTTCGAGAGGGAGAAGAAGAGAAAGAACCAGCTTCGCCAAGAGGACGAGAGCTTCAAAAAGCAGATAATGGAGCTCTCTGAGCAGTGGGTGGCCAGAGCTCAGCAGTTTGCTGAAAACCAGAGAGAGCTGGAAGAGAAGATCCAGCGGAAGCTGGAGGATAACGAGGACAAGGAGGTTGATGAGTAGAAACAAGTTCAACAACTAAAAAGACACAAAGAAAAAGAAGGTGAGGAAGGAAAGCTCTGAAGATGAAGACCATTGAAGAAGAATCCATGTCATGTTCCTCCTCAGCACTAAGGTCTCTACCTTCCACTCCTCGATCCAGTGATCCCACATCTGCAGATCATCAGGCTTCATTTTAACTCTTGAACATAAAATGCTTGGAGGAATGCACTAATTGTCACTGGAGATTGGAATTTTTCATTTGAAGACGTCACGTCAACATAATGGTGGTCTTTGTGCTCCAGTTAAGATTTGCTCTCTCAGTGTGGAACATGCCATAAATAGCAATACTCCACTGCTCCCCCCACAGACACACACACACATGCACACACACACACACACACACACACACACACACACACACACACACACTTTCCTGCACACACTCTTTAGTCTCGCACCGCAGAACCAAAGAGACTCACTGTCAGAGGAGGCTCCTGTATGCATCAGTGCAGCTTGATGCAGAATTTACAGTCCTTTATGTGGAATTAGCTGGAAGGAACGATGGGCGCCGTGCTGCCATCGCAGAAAACAAGTGATCAAAATAGATGTGGTCATTAACCCCAGCTCCTCTTTAGGGTGTAACTCAAATGAATTATGCTGTCTCACACATGATGCTTTGCAACAGAAAACATACCTGCCAACAGAACTTAAAAGTTAAAGTTTAGTTTGAAAAATCACATATATGTCTTTAAAGGCCATCTAAAGTTGCTGATTTAAAAAAGATCCATAGAATAATGTTTTTAATAATGCATATGTGTGCCTTAAAAGAAGCTGCGGCCCTGGACTTCATTCTCCTGAGGCTTTGTGTGAAGAATAGGCCTCCTTCCTCATCACCATTCTCTTTGGGAACAACCTGTTTTGCTTTTTTCACACCATATTATGTGTGCTTTGTCTGCTACTACTGGTTACACCAATTAATTACTGATTTCAGGCCTTATTTTGTATTTAGATATCCACCAGGCTTAATAATGCTTTAAAAAAAAAAAAAGAAACATTTTCCAGAAGCTCAGACTCCTGCGAGACAAAAACAACTGCGGTGTTTTTGGACGAAGAGTGAGCAATTTAGACATCATTTTATGCCGCAATCTGTCATGAAAGACCTTTAGTGAGGAGTTCTTTGTGCTGTGAGCACATAGTGTTTATGACTGCACCGTAACAAGACAAACAATTTTCACGCAAGCACACCAAAAATTGGGCCCTTTTTTAGAGACAGATCTTTACAAATGCTGAAATCTCAGTTAATCTTATACAACCAAGATGGACATTTTTAGATATTTTCTGTCAAATACATATGCAACACACAGTTTTATTACATAGTTACAATCATTGGAGGGATAACTCTCTTTGATTTAACTGCATCCCAACTGCTGCTCCTTTCCTCCAGAAATGTCCAGTGATCCAATTTTTCCTTCTTCTGTGGCTCTGCCTGCTGTTTCCTCCCGCTGCTGATGCACAGCTCTGTCGTGTATTTTACGCTCCCTGTCATGTCGTGTCATTACCAAAGTCATGCAGCCAATTAAGATCACAGCTAAGGTCAGCTGGCGTCGACGGCAGATCGGCTCAGCGGGCGTGTGTTTTTACTTTCTCACTGAAGCAGCGAATCCCTTCTGCAGCAACATGCATGCGCTTTCATTAATCAGCCCAACAAAAGACTAAATCGCTCATAGATGAAGCTGGCGAGATGAGAATGCACTGAAAAGAATAGGTTGAGGGACTTTTATCAGCTTTCTTTCATTGCAGTGTAGAGTCCCCAGAACAATCTTACATATGCTGAATGCACAGATGAGCAATACAAGCACCAATAAAGGCTTCACCAGTCTGGATATCTGGGCCCACTGCAGTCAGGATCTAACGAAAGAATCCTGCTGACTAGGCAGAAGAATCAGTTTAGTAATGCTGCTAAAAAGACAAAAAACAGACAACCAAAAAAAAAAAAAAAAAAAAACTAGTAGGAATAAACATCCTGTGAAGATAGATTTCATGCAGGTAAATGCAACTGTTCTGCTGACCTGAGCTTCTGCGTTTGCACTTGTAGCAGTCTAGTATGTTACAGTTTATTTAAGTTGTCAACAACCTTAACCAAATAACACACTTAAATACTGAAAGTTAAAATACAGTCAGGTTTATGTTAGAGAGCCATAATTACATGAACAAGACAAACAACTCTCACTGGTAAAATTATGCATGCTCATGCTCTGTTTGCCTCCCAGAAACCAGCTTAGGTGGTAAAAAATGCCAGATTGAAAAAAGTGTTATTTCTCTGCTTTGTTATTTCCAGGAAGACATCTGAACACACCCTGACATGCTCCTGTATGGCCAAATAAACAGCACCACCAGCAAGTGTTGCTTCATTCCCCTAAAGCACGTTTTCTAAATAACATCTGTCATTGTTTAGAGTCATTACAAATATGCACACAGCAGTGGCATTCTGAGGAGGAAGCAAGTTAGCTCGGTCCAATCAGGTCTCTTTAATGACATCTGACATTCTGAGCCTAGAATATCATACAGCTTTTATGCTGTGGGGAGTGCAAGTAAGCACTGTACTGCATCCAGAGTGATATTAATATTTCATTAACATTTTCTGCAAGCATGGTAGTCTTCGTTTCTTCCCTAAAAACTGACATGGAAATGAAAATAGGAAAATGGTGGATTTCTTATGGATGATATTCCGCATTGCAGATAGAAAGCTCAGTGAAAAAACATATTATTTCTTCAGTTGTTTGTAATATTGCTTTTGCCATTGGGAGCTTGTTAACTGTAGACCCACACTGGTATGCACGGCAGCGCGTTGGTATCTGTGCACTAATATGGCCCTGTTTGTTCTGTTGGGGAGTAAAATAAATGCTTGTTTAAATACATAATAAATATAAATCAAATGATTAAACCTGCTCATTTCTGGAAGTGATGCAGATTTCATGGGTAAATACACATCTGACTGTGCAAAATATTAGTTTTCTTTTTCTATCTGATTCATATTTATATGTCAAAAATATAAAATGGCTGTCAACATTTGCCGGTGTGTCTGATAACCAATAACATGAATGACAAAGTGGATTTTACTGCTCATTAGCTCAGAACTCCCAAAACAGCTTCATGCAAACAACATGCATTTTATAACACAGCCATGTGGCAAATTGAGCCCTCAGGCTGGTGGAAAATGAGTTTGTGTGCATGCTTTGTCTCTCTGAACTCGCAATCTGGATCTGTCGGGCCTTCTGACAGTCTTTCATGATGAGTTAGTCTGCAAAGCACAGCTGGGCCTGAGAATGCTGCGGACTTCTCTTTTTTCTACATCAATATGATCTCAATATTTCTCATAATTGGGTATGGTAAAATTGACAAATCAAGTAACAGCCACAGGAGGTCTCACCCCGAAGAGACGAACCAGCTAATTATTAGTGCAAGAAATGTTTAAAAAATAAATAAAGAAGTGCTGTGTGGCCAGCACAATGTGAGCATTATCTCTGCAATTATTCATGAAAGCTCTGTGAGTCTAATTTGTGATGGTGGTGTGAAATAAAACGTCGTAACAGTAAATAAAAGACACAGCATTCATTTCATATTCATTTATTTAAAACAGAACTTGAGCTTCATCCATTTCTTGACACAGATAAATGTATTGGTTTCCAGTGTTAAAAAGGTCTATTTTTACAGACTTCTGGGGCTCTTGGCAATGATGGCGTCGCTTAGCGTCTGTACTGTAAGTGAATTAAACTAATGCGCCTGTCTCCTCTGCGCCGCCGAGTCGTATTTATTGGTCTGATCTCCATCCATAAGTCTTATTCTGCGTCACGGCTCCATCAGTTTGATGCTGCTGGCTGGATGAAATAGCATGTTCCTGGCAGAGACAGGCCCTTCCTCTGATGAACAGACGCGTGTGGTATGCCATCTTCACTCATGCTCTGTCAGTACGTGTGTCTGGAGCGTTTTTTGTTTTTTTTTTCCCTGTCTGTGGTCACCAAATAGTTACTGTTGAGCAGGGTTTGTGTGCAGACGCAGCTGCCATAGTTTAGCCAGAACAAGAGTTCTGAATCAGGGGTGGGGAATCAGACCATATGGAAAAGAAAGGCCCAAGTCTGAGATGATCTGATGATCACTAAAGATAGTTGCACAGCGTTTATCTGCAGAGAAGATGCGTTCCATCACATTTATCTGGTGGCTGAGCCATCTGCCAGTGATGCATGTAATCCTTCATGCCCCTTCTCCTAAAACTATCCACCCATTCCCGTCCTGTTGACAAAAGGACGGGTGCGAACGCTCGGCTTTGGCGACAAAGTGTAGGGTAAACACGAACACAGCAGACTCAGCGTGGGTCGATGCGCTGGATTTGTGTCTGACTTATCATGTTGGAAAATAATGGCAGGACTGGGTTTGGTGTTTGTTTTAGGCGCCCGGGACCACTGAGATGTGATGCGTTGCATCCAATCTGGAAGCCTCTTCTTTCTGTTCATGAGATTTTTCATCAAGTACGTGTGAAGGACACTGTTTGTTCCTGACAGAAGTGTGACATAAACACTCAACTTTTGAGTGACTGCAGAGCATGAAAAGAAAAAGAAACAACCCACGTATAGGAAAATAACTACATAAGGAAAAGCCTACACTTACTGTATATTTGTGTCGTATTGAGACCAGCCCTGCTGAAACCGTGGTTTTGATTGACACTTTGTTAATCGTCGCACATTCTTTTAAGATTACAATCTTTCATTCATGCTCTGTGCTGTACTGGTGGCAGATTTATGGAAATTAGGGCATCATAATCCCGATCAGGTCATGTCGGCTTACTGCTGCACTGAACACCCCCTTCCCTGATCCCGCTGTAATCGGTTCTCACAATTTGTTAAATCTTGCTTGACACCCTGGCAAATTCCTTAGGTCACTGTTGTGTTTTTATTTATTTATTTATTTATTTTTATAGCAGTGACCTTGGCACCGTGTGGAGAAGATGAGTCATTTCAATTATGATTCCGTGTGCATTTCACTGTCAAAAACACAGGCAGGCTGACAGGAGGCAGTGGGACGAAATCGAAACATTTCTGAGGAAGGTGGACGAATTTGACCTCAGCAAATGGAACAGAATAACAAGAGAGACCTCAAAGCACATTAATTAGTCAAAACCCCTGATAACATTGAAATGTTTCATTAACCACAGACTGTATATAATGGTTTATTAGTGCTATACTTTACAATAATTAAGGGGAAAAGCCTCAGATGTGGTGTGTAAAGAGAAAATTTAGATTTTTTTTTTTCCTACCATGTTGACTTAACGTCAAAAAGAAGGCACTAATTTGATTTTTTGTGCCAGTATGAATAATAATAATCGTGGTGACATGGTTAGCACTGTCCTGTCACGGCAAGAAGGTTCTGGGTTCCGACAGGCCTTAGTGAGGACATTTTGGCTGGACCTCACAACTTCAAAAGCCTTTTTCTTTTTGAGGGTCAACAAGTGGTTTTAAGGTTGGGGATAGAACTGGATTTAGTTTAGGGTCTGGATTAGGGTCTGGGGGTTAGTTGGGATGGTTTGAGTCGGGATGGGTGATACAAAATGCCATGCAAGTCCTCACAAATATAGAAGTACAAGGATGTGTGTGAGTGCGGGAGGGTTTCATCTATGACTCAATTACAAGAAGACAGCAATAGAGCAGTAGCGCTAGGACTTTTCTCCAGATCTACGCCGCAATCATATTTGCTGCTTGTATACTGAGTTAGACAGCAAGACAGGTAAGAGGTGGAGCCTGCACGTTGCAGGCTTGCGCTTGTGGAGGTGAGCTTCTTCACAAAGTCACAAAGAACCCCGACATGCTTGTGCAACTCTTTCTCCACCCTCGACTCCACTGAGGACACAAGAAACAACGCTACACCAACCAAAATGTCAAGCATAGAATAAAAAACAATTTTTTTTTTCCATATAATGGATTTAGCTCTCTTTACCGAGTGCGAGAGGGAAAGAGTGGTGTATTTTAAGTTGCCACGGCTCCTTTTCCTCACTCAACAACCTTAAAAAAGGGGTATTTATGCTGCTCTTTCTGCTTCATTGGTTTATACTCAGTGGGTGAAGAACCCAAAATGAACCCTGTATATGTGGTGAAAGATTTGTGTAAACCTAGTGGACCAGGGAGTGCCCAGCTGAGGACGATGTGAAATTGACTATGTCATTAGAGAATGTTTGGGCACGCTGCCTGGGTTCCACGGGTGAGGCTGTCATTTCATGATAAACATGCCATATTTGTTTACTGTCAAATGAAAATCTGATTAGAATGGAAAATAATGTTGCCAACCTGATACAAGAACACACTTGCACACTGCTAATAGCCCATTTAAAGCTGTCTCTGAGTTTTCTGGTCTGAGCATTTCTTATAAATCAATCAAACACAGCTCAGGTCAGCTGGAGACTGAGCCATAACTACAGGGGGACTCCCAGAGTGAGTTCGCCAGGCATTTATAGTGCATCGTTAATTTTTTGTTTTTGAGTCTCTGATTGGCTCATGCAGCTTTTAAAATGTGGGAAGAGCAAATTAGATGGTGTTTTGAGGTGAGGTGGTACCTGTCCTCTGACAGGCGACTGAGCTCCCCAAACCTACAGACGGGTTCTGTTGTCCTGCCGTCCAATTAACCCAGAAACTAGCGCTGAGTAAGTAATCAGGTCGAAAATGACGTAAACAGTTTTTTCCAGCATTCAGTCTTTCTTTTTTTTTCTGTATGTTTTTTTTTAATATTTTTTATTTAATATGATGTGTCTGATTGTTGTGGATTCAACCTGTTCCTCCCAGGCCCGGTTTGATCAGTGTTTTTCCATCACTTTTCACAGGTTCTTTTCCCCTGTGACAGCATTTCACACAGTTTACTTGGTTGGAATAATTGCGTTGCTTTTCTCTGGACTTTCTTTTGTTGGACTTTGATTTCTGGCTGCTGCCAAAAGCAGTTTTTGGTTTGCTCTCCCGGCATTGACCTCCTCCTCACCGTCCTGCCTCACAAAGGTATCCCTGCACAATAATCAGAGCCAATATATAAGTTCCCAACATTGCACATTTGATAAACAGGAAAAGGAAAAAAAGAAAGTAATTTAATAATGATAATGATACATTTATTGATTTGGTTTACAGAGATGCAAGCTGCAGTAAAAACGCCTGAAATATGAATTGTGAAAGATTATAAAGTGTGACGGGGCGGCACGGTGGTGCAGTGGTTAGCACTGTCGCCTCACAGCAAGAAGGTTCGGGGTTCTCTAGCCGCGTGACAGCTGGGATAGGCTCCAGCAGAACCCCGTGACCCAAAGTGTGGATAAAGCAGGCACAGAAAATGGATGGATGGATGGATGGATGGATGTAAGGTGTGACGGTGATAGATGGATGTCAAGTCTAAGTGAATGCAGTTTTTTTCTGTAGCTCAGAGGTTGGCAAGTGATAAATGGTGACATGAATCAAATTTAGGGGGAATTAAAGAAGGTGCTGTCAGGAAATATAAATGGATGTCGTTTCCCCAATCACATTTTACAGGAAGACCAATACAATTTGTTAGGGGTGTAGCGCGATGGGATGGACAGCCAGGTGGAAGCAAACTGCTCAACAGGTACAACCAAATCAATCAAAGAATATCAAGAAAAGACGCGCAACAACCGTTGTTTTATAGGAATACAGACTGTAACATGTCCAGGCGGGTACCTGGACATTCTGTTTCCTGTGTTGCTGCTGCCTTTGCTTCTTGTGTCTCAGGCTAATTGTGCACACCTGAACCCAATCAAATTAGACCAATAAATGAAGTCAGATAATTATTTATTGCTGCAGATAATATCTCAGTTAAGTTGTTCTAAGAGTCTCGGCGCTCTGATGTTATGGGGAGGGAGACTATTGTGATCGAGGCATCTCCTGGCTGATAGACGGAGTTCACGCGGTGATGATGCTGTTCTGATGTGTTGAAGGGATGTGTTGGGGAAGAAGCTGCTGATGCTGTGAAATCTTTACAATTAAAACTTGATTTATATTGTATTGATACAGTATAATTTGTTCCATGCTAACTATGTTGATCTAGACCCACAAATGTTACTCATCGACATCCTGCAGATATGACGGCTGTTGCCACAGAGGGCAGCTCTTCTCTTTAACTGATCAGCACTCTATTTACTGAACTCTTATCGTGACACAAACACAGTTTTAGTGACATTTTATGTTGCTGACACAGGATGTCCAAAATGTTTTTGATGTGATGCCATAGGTGTCCCTCTCCCCTCTGTGCCAAGAAAATAAAACCTATGAAAAAGTGTCTGTTAGAAGATTATTTACACAAAAACAGGATGAAAATCCTCAGTCTGTCTCTTTCTTTCTTTCTCTCTCTCTCTTTCTCTCTCTCTCTCTCACACACACACACATACACACACACACACACACACACACCTTGGGGATTATCAGGGAGAGAGGTTTTTAGTAACAGCCTTTTATCACATCTTTTCTGCTCTTTACAACAAAACACTCAAACAATTTGAGTTCTAAGTGCCACTATGGAAAACAATTACTCATGGCCAATTCCTGCCAGCCCACTGGAAAATGTTCCAACGCACACGGCTGCCGTAGGTGTTAAAACACATGATGTTTTAAAGGACTACACTGTATTCTCCACCAATCCCTTCTGTCATATTATATGGGACTCAAACAAGCTCCCCCCCCCCCAACACACACACACACACACACATACAGAATATGATTAAGTGCCTTTCCACCTGTTGTGTAACCACCATTAAAATAATGACAGACTGTGTGTTGCCGCTTCCTTCCAAAGGTGAGCCCAATGGACCCTGGGATTCAGCCACCTACACTTTCATCTTGCAATAAAAAAACAGCTCCAGGATGTGTTTTCTGTCCATATGACTATCCGCCCAATCACATGCCACCGATCCCTGCAGCTTTATAATGTATATAGTGTTATATTGTGAAGTCTTTTCTGATGAGGGCTGGGATGAGTTCAGTGAACACACAGAACGGGTTCTGCGTCAGGGTGTTCTCAGAGGCCAGAGTGGCTGAAGGAAGCAAATGGTCCTCACGCCTCTGGCAAATTACGCAAGCATTTTCTTGAGAAAGCAGGAGGAGAGATGAAAGACCAAGGCAGAGAGAAAGGAGGGGGCATCAGCAGGCACAGATAAAGACATTACGTGTGTGTGTGTGTGTGTGTGTGTGTGTGTGTGTGTGTGTGTGTGTGTATGTGTGCGGTGGGGTGTGAGGGGGCAGTCATCTGTTTTGGGGTTTGCTTCACTGCTTTCTTTGTTTTATTAGTATCCCGATGATCCTGTTGACAGAACGAGATATAATTATAATAATAATAAAAATGTTTGTCCTTGACACACATGCTGCAAACAGGTGTGGAAAACAATTAACAGCCATTAAAGATGCTGTGTGGTCACTGGATTTCCACACTCCACAGGTGTGTGTAGAACGTCAGAAATATTAACACTTTTCCTGAGCCCTGAAGGCATCGGCATTTGTATCACCTCTGTGCTGAAGTGTCATTATTTTATTTTTGATCAGTCTTCAGACAAATTGTATTGAGTGTATTTTAGTTTTATGCTGTAAATGTAACACATCCTGTGTAGTTTTGAGACAGTCTCCCTTTGTCCTAAAATGCGTGATACAATTTACACATCCCTGTCTCTCAAAGGACTAACATTATTCCTCTTTTAACTATTCCCACCATCATCAGGGAAATCAGCGTTAATCAGGAACATGTGGAGAAGAAGTCTAGCCCAAATATTACAATTATATCAAAGGAAAGATTTGTGTCTATGAGTACTGAGTCATGGAATAGTGGATGTGAGTTGGTGTTATTTCTATTGATTAATTTGGCTTTCCAGCTAAAACCTATAAACCCCTGTTTGCTTTTCACCAAAAATGAGGCAATATATGCACAGATTGCTGTGGATGATGTGGGGGTGGAACATTTAGTGAAAGCAGCCAACGCCAGCGGAGGGTTCGGCCTGAGCAATGACTCAAACAAAACCAGATAAAAACTGTTCAATCATTTAGTCACAGAGGTTTGGAACAGAACAATTCACAGGGTTAGTCAGTGTTACATAAGCGCCATGACTCATTTCCAACCTGGTAATATTTTGTCACTTTTATTGTGGTTTGGAGACAGTTGGTGTAGAAATCTGTCTTGTGATTTGCAATGTGTTGCCTTTTCCCAACAACAAATATGCATGCTGAAGATGTTTTATACGCAGGGGAGGAGGACGGGGAGGACGACAGGGAGGAGGAAGGGGAGGCGGGTGTTTGAGAAGCCGAAATTGCTCCATGGACAATGAAGCATCTTCTTTATGACCAGGAGACCGAGATGAAAAAAAGTTAGAGCGGTTGGCGCAGAGAGAGGTTGAAGGGCAGGGGCCCACGTGGAATAAAACACCCCTGGAAGCATCGCAGGCATCGTAGGAGACATAAAACAACTGAACAGAAGCAACAGAGCGAGCAGATGAGAGGTCACTCCAGGATGGATTTCCACAGGACCGTTCTCCTGAGAACGAGCCGGCAGTTGTGGAAACAGAGCAAACAGTGACGAGGTATAGTGTGTCCACATATCGGTAATAACAATCAGCACCCATGAGGAACAATGCCTGGACTGAATCACTGCTTCCGGAAAAGTGCTCAGAGGTCATCGTAAAGCTGGGATTTTCTTTCTGTCAGCTGACGCTGCCGCCTGCCTGGTCAGAAAGACATACACAACCTGAACAGAATCCAGCAGGATGGACAACTCTTAACAGCATTAGCTTCTCAATGGGAATTTTAGGTACTAAAAGAAAACCCAGACCAGAAGAATCGAACGGCATACAGTCATTTGCACTTTTTTGTCTCAGAGAAGCACTTAAATTTACCAAATCAGGTAAGCAGACATTCGTTGGGATTCAATTCAAGGACATCGGTGAAGGCAAACCTGTCCCCAGCCACCCTCACAGAACTTCATTGGCCTTGGTCACCCTGCTTTTGAAAAAGACAACCTTACCAATTTGACCTTACCAATTAAAATTTTTTCAAGGTCATGGACATAAAACAGGTGTTTATGGCATTCATGAATGTTGTTACCCCAACAAAGTAAAAGACAATTAATAAAGAAGGGGAATTAATCACAATTAACCTCAATTAATCCACAACAAGTCAGTGATTAATCTGATTAAAAAGTTTAGATGTTCTCAGCCCTAGGTTAGTTGTTTTTGTTTCCTTGGTTTTGCAGAATTAAATAATGGACATGGTTGTTTCTGCAGTGGTCAGACAGAACCAGAAAGGCAAAGGAAAAATAAAACCGACAGAGTAGTGCTCTTTTGGCTCCTCCTTGACCCGTCACCTGGTGGTGCAGAGGGAAATAGTTTCTGTAATGATTCAACCATGTTGTCAGCAGTAGTGTGGCCTCATATTTCCTAAAGCACATTTGTGGAGGGTCAAGAAGAACCCCATAAAGAACAAAATTAAAGATCAGTGGCCATGTTCTGGTAATGGAGACAAGGGTCTTCCCTCCAGTGGGCCCACCACCACCTAAGAAGAACCAGGACGGAGATGCCATCTTTGTGACCCAGATAACAAAACCAGACTTCTATGACAAATAGATGATGGTTGTAAAACTCCTTTAAACCTGTTTGCATCCAGTAAACACGTAGGTTGTCATAAATGAGGCTTGAATAAGCTTTGAGTTTCCCATCATTAAAAGCACTTGAAAGAAACTGCTTTGATTTATTCCAAAAATTCCAGTTGGGTGTGAAATTTGCTCCCCCCACACGCCCGACCTTTGTAATTGCACGTATGAGCATACTGATAAGCAGAAGGACTCTCTCTCATTCCATAAACCATAAACCCTTTATTTATTGCAGAGAGCACAGAGAAGTATTAATTTCACACTCCACAGATAATATTTGTTATCTTAAAGACGTGTCTCTGAGTTAGAAAAGAAAACAAACCTTTTTCTGCTCCATAAAGAATGAATCTGTCGCAAACTCAAAGGTCACTGACTCCGTTAGTCTAACAGATGCTGAAATCTGTTTTCAGGAAGAATAATTCAGCCTCAGTCTGATACCAAGGAGGCTTAAATCCAACAGCAAGGAGCATCGTGGTTGTGTAATAATAATGGTAATAACAGTAATAATAATGTTTATCTCTTCTAACATGACATTAGATCATAGTTTATTCCTCCTCACATATGAGTGTAGTTCATATTCCAGAGTGGTCTGATAATTGCTGGAAATGTTGTAATATCCATTTTTTTTGTATCATGTTTATGTGATTTATTTTGGATTATTGTAATTGCACTAACAAGAGTAAATTAATTGCAAAGCCTCGAATATATTTTCCCTCAGATGACTCTCCAGAGAAATTTCTCTATGTGCACACAAAGGCCTGAACATATGCCCAGTGAGCAACTTTTTATAGTTTATAGAAAAATGGGATGCCATTTTCCAAGTGCTGCTGGGAACGAATCAGATGTCATTAGGTTTGCACTTATTTTGTAATAAACCGAACTATTACAAACCAGATTAAAAAAGGAACTAGATCTTGCGATGCTTGCTAATATATAAAATGAATGTCACAGAAACCTTAGCAGCAGGTCCCCAGATGCTTCCATGGCTGTGACATAAAGATATTTAAAAGAAAAATTAGAATTAAAGCAATGCACTGTGAAGCTCATAGTTAAAGCTCTGGCAAAACCCCGAAACATCCATAAACATGCATGAAATTGTTGCCTTTGGCTGAATCCTCACATATTTTGATGAATCCTACCTATAAATTCCTGATATTTTATCAGCATCCATTCAGAAGCTTCTGTTTTCTGTTCATAAGAATCCAATTAACAACTGAAACCCCATCAGAATTCGATTATCCCAATTATCATGAACACTCGTCCTCTGAATGTGCTTGAATGAGCAGCAGAATAAACCATACAGTATTTCCCATTCAGTAATAGTGAAAGTGTACCCTTGTTGTCTGGGTCCAGTCTGAACCAGCAAACAGTGTTAATAAGCCACTTTGCTTCGGGTCGGAATCTCTGGAATATCGTCTCTCTCTTACTGGCCTGGATTTCCAGACCACCATCACAATCTGGCTTGATGCTGGTCATTTAGCTTTCATTTAGCTGTGAGAATCACAGTCGTATTAGCATGCAGAGTTTAGCCTGAGCGGCTGGACTGCTGTAATTAAAATAATGGACTTTCCAAGCTGTTTGGGTAATAATAAGATAAATTTCTTAACAGTTAACAAAATATTACCTGTGTTATGACCTCTGGACCTGTCTCTTTGGGTTGCCAGGTTTAACTTTTTCTTCCTTCCCTCACCTGTTGCAGGTGATCACAGGTGAAACCATTTTAATAAAGGCCTGGAGCAGGATAAAAGCTGGTGGAGAGCAGCTGGTGGGTCAATCAGAAAGCAAGCAACCAGCTGTGATGACGCTTTAATTTGTGATCCTGTTTTGAGTCCAACCGTGTTTTTGGGATTTTGAATTGTTGTTTAAAAATATTCTTGCTTTTGGAATTTCCTCTTCTTCTTTAGCCCGGTTACAATTTATTTTTGTTACTCCCTTCACCCCCTGGACTGCCCTTGGGGACATAACAACCTACAATAAGTATTAAGATCCAGAGCTATCGCCCCAACCATAAAGTCTAACCAACCACAGGAGCACCTGTAAAGATGAGGATAAATCCTGGAGTCAGGCTAATTTCCAAAATATACCTCCCATGCATTATTAAATACCTGGTTATATTGGTATTAATAATATCAAACTCAGAGCTTCAGCTTCCTCCTTGCATGCAAACCAAGACTTTCATTATGTTTTGTTTTTTTTTTTTTTTGCCACATTGTAATTCACAAGATTCCTGAATTACAGACTGTCCAAACAGTGTGACATCAAGCTGCTCCCAGTATTCTCTTCACCCTTTTGTTGAAAGGGTGTTGGGGAAGTTGGAGCGGAACCTGAAGGAGCTGATGAGGTAACACAACAAAACAAAAACGATCTTAGAGCTACGCTAATGCCTGTTCCACCCATCTGTGATGTCTTCTCTTATATACAGTCTGCCAAATCTATACGTCTATACTGGATTGCTCTTATATTCAAAGTTTAGCTACAAATAAGTTGCTGTACAAATGTTTTCAGTGTCTTAATTAAGAGCCCATTAAATCCACGTTTTCAGGGAAATGGCTAACAACTCCAAAAATATTTATATAAACATAGAATAGTTATATAATGCTGCACACCAGAATAGTAGATCGAATCACCAAAAATCATGTTTGCATCATTAGATTGCGTGGTTTTGAAAGCTAAAGATTTGAAGCACCAGAGTACAAAAGGTGGAAGGTTCTCTGGTCCAGATTGAGATGCTGTAAATATATATATATATATATATATATATATGCTGCTCAAAAAAATAAAGGGAACACTTATTTATGTTTAAAGTAAAAAACAACTTATGCCATCTAAAATCTTGAGTTTGTTTGAAACCAAAGAGAGTAAATATGAGTTAAGAGGAAAAGACAAGTTTAAAAAACAATCAGTTAGAACCAATGTAAAAGAAAAATTGTATTTCTGTTCAAGGGGTTGATTTATGGAATGGATTATCAGTGGAACTCAAAAAAAGTAACTTTATTTTCAATTTTAAAAAAATGTTTAAATCTAAAATACTTACTATTTATATGATGGTAATTTAAGTTGTATATGGAATTATGTAAAACTGTGACTAATTTTAACTATTCTTTCATACACCATGTAAAGAAGGTAGACCTGATGCCATTGAAGGGTAGGCGTAACAAGCAATAGCTTCAGCCTACACCTTTTCCGTTGTATTTGTTTTGCATTTTTTTTTGTATTTGTATAAATGCATGTAAGTTCTGCAACCGAAATAAACACTCTAACTATAACTATAACTATATAAAATAACACATTCTAGATCTGAATGACTTGGCTGATCCAACTTTGATGTAATGTCCTCAAAATGAGTCAAAATAAGGCTCAGCAGTGTGTGTGGCCTCCACGTGCCTGTATGACCTCCCTAAAATGCCTCGGAGTTACATTGTGTTGTTTAAGTGTTCCCTTTATTTTTTTGAGCAGGTGTTCCCTTTATTATTTTGAGCAGTATATATACACACACGCGCGCAAAAAAAAAAATAGAAAATCATGATTAAGTTCACCAAAGCAGAGAAACAGAGGAAGGAGGTGAGTTGAAAAAACACCAGCAGATAAGGCCTGAATAATTGTACTGAACCAAAATATTGTTATTGTTAACTGTTAGATTTTACTCTGATGAATTAGGAAACAATGTAAGCAGCTGCAGGAAAGACTGATGCTGCTGATACTTTAGTGTTTTCCTGCAAAGGTCAAATCATTTAGAGTGAAATATTTAATAGTCCTCACCGTGAACACTGAAGAAAACCAAATTTCACAGAGTTGATCCGCGGAATGAAAAATTATGTCAGATCTCTGGAAAAGGTCAGGTTGATGCATTTCTCCTCTGAATGCAAGGGTGCAGCCAAGGGTGACCGACACAAAAATCCACTCATCAAGAAGAGATGGGATCACTTGTTTTTTTTTTTTTTTCTTTTTTGCTTTCAAGGTTGGGAGTCGCTCCTCCAGACAGAGTGGCACTTCATTAAAAGTGCGACTCCCAGTATAAAGCTAACATTTGCTGTCATATGTGCTCGGCCACGAGAGCCAGTCAAACAGATTAAAGATGACTGGCTGTAGCTGGTGTTTTTACTGAGATTTAACTGTTACTACGGCTTCTTCTTGGTAGCAAAAGCACCCAAAAAAAACTGGGCTGCCCCCCCTCATGGCGAACATTTAATGACAGCTATTGCAAACAGTACATTGCTCCGACAACCCCTCATGTCTCCCCTCGGAGCAATCATTCCGCATGGGTCTGTCTGAGAGATGAGGCTTCAGCGACAGCAGGAAAATCTAACAGATATATCACTTGGGGGGAAGGGTCAGAAATGGAGAAGGCTTATTGGGATCAATCGTCATCCCTCCTCCATCTTTTTCCCCATCTCTTCCTCCTGTCTCGTTTCCCTGCAGCTTGTTTAATTAGCGCAACTGATGAATGGGCTTCTGTCCTGACTCAGAAAAGAAGCGCACCGGATGGGAGAGGATGGAGGAACGCTCGGCATGAAGGGAACGAGACACAGCAATACGGACCATTAGCATGCTCAGGTGACATCGTTTGAACCTTATTGTGTGTAACCTTAGTGTGTGCAACCTAATGTGTGTACACTATATTTATGCATGTGTATCACACATGCAGAAGGTTATGGTGTCAAATTTTAAACTACTCGTTTATCTTTCTGGGGAGACAAAAGTCAGCTCTCTGAGTTCTGGGTTGGTGTTCAGGATGTGATATTGCTAACTATTCTATCCAAAAACATTCCAAAGTTGCGTAAACTTAATCACTGTAGTCATCATTGTAGACTAAATACACCTGCTTATTGATGGATTCTGTGGCGTGGCTGCGTAGCATTTAATTTCTGCTCTGTCTTTGTGAGGACCTGGTGATTTATGGATGGTATTTGTCAAAAATATTGAGCAGATGTTGCTTATTTCTGATGATAAATGTGTTGAACCCACAATGTTTGCCATTATGATTGGAAATAAAGCACAGCCAATATGGTTTGATTAAAATGTTTAAGCATGATCCATTTTCTTCACAGCGTCTCTGCTCAAATTAAAAGTTTATTGAAACCTCCACATGTGACAGTTGGTGGTGTGTGAGTAGAGAATCGTACTGGCAGTGGGCTGGATAAACAATTACTTAACCAGCTTTGTGCTGCATTAATATTTGAGTTATGGTTGCATCTGCTTCCGTCAGCTTGGATCGTAGTTTTCAGCATGTGCAGTCAGACACTTGTGCTGAAGTGTGAATGTTTGCGTGAACCTGGCTGCTGGTTGGACTCTTAGAACCAATCAGCTGCTTGCTGAGCACAGACGCAGCCCCCCAAATAAGAAACTACCCAACGTATGAAATTCTCTGTGGCTCGGTGGGCCCATTACATGACCATTCAAATCCGATAATTGGGAGTGATGGCTGTAGTCTCATTAGCTCCTGATGTGGAAGCTAACAGAGCTGCAACATGGGCTACATGCTGCTGCTGTGCTGCCATTTAGTATCTCTGACCGGACCCCAGGCAGCTCTACTGTCTGAGGCAGCAGAAGATATCCATCCATCTATCCATCCATCCATCCATCCATCCTTCAGTAATCACTCATTAAATGTGCTTACATGCGTCTGCAAGCTCCGATGGATGTAGCTACAACCATTCATTACCTCTGAACTAAACTGCTCCTCTACAAATTGATTTCACACAGGAGCCTCAGAACCTGGAATTCAAATAAAACACATTTAGGATCACATGTCAAGACCAATGAAAAATTATGCAGGACATGGAAAAAAAAACAAAACAAAACATAACGTTCATCTGCTTTCTGCCTCTGTTCAGGCCAGTGAATAATGAGCACACTTGCAGGCTGCAGATGATAGTGCTGTCTGTCATATCCATATCAGCTGCTGGTGAATAATAGTGGTTTTTCCAGCTTCAAATATCCCATCATTCTTTCAACAGCGCTCTTGGATTACACTGCATCACCACTCTATTTCTGCCGCCACCAGCGAGAACACAGATGTGGACAAACTCCTCCCTCCTGGGGAGATTCAAATTAATGGTCAGGCTGGCGGCTGTGAGGGAAAACAGGTCCGGGAGATTTACCCTGGCTGCTATAACTCTGCCCCTCTCTAACCATCCACTGGTGCTGGGGTGATGAAAGCATGATGAGCGGAAGCCTTTTTTTCATCTCACTCCCATCAGCCTCGGCGTCGCCTCTAGCTTTTTTTTTTTTTTTTTTTTTGCAGCCATAAAACCTGCCTAGTTTCTCTGCGAAAATTCACCGCCGGCATCAGATTTATTAGAAAAACTGAGCTGCTGAGCAACAAGGATGTCTCCATATTAGGTCACTAATCAGACATAGGTTGACTTGCTCATCATTCATTAAAACATTTTATCATCCATTTAACTCCAAACTCATCCTGTTATCTGGTGCAACTTTTAATTCCGAGGAAGCTTCTTGTCAGCGCCTGGCACCTGGTCCACCATCAGTGCTGTTTATAACTTCTGGGAATTGAATCACAAGAGATTATGTGTGTAGTTCCACTTTAAGATGCTGAATCATCTGTACAAGGTGCTTTTTTAGGTGTGGCAGATATGCAGCCGCGAGTCGGTCGTGTGTCACATGCAACAGCAAATGGGAATGTATTCATTTAGATTAACATTATGAACATGTTTTTTCTCTGTAATCTGTAAATTCGATCTGAAATGATAAAGTCACAACCAGGGATTGATATATTGATTGTGGGTTAGATTCCACACACAGACATTACTAATTACTATAATTAAACCAGCTCTTTTAAACCCATCAGGCTGACACAGCCATTACATACATCAAAATATGGCCACCAAACATGACCGACACAAGCAGATCACTGGTTTTCCCCTCACCTGAAGCAATAACGGCATCTTCATGTGCTGGTATCAGTGTTCGCCTGCCCAGGCTGCATGAGCTGTATCTGACAGCACCATTGGTGCCTCAACATGTCTCCTTTTGTTATTTACGCCGTTGACAGGGGGCCTCCTTAGGACACATTGTTTGAGTCTGACAGCTGTCTGCTCCCTGGCACCTTTCAGAGCGTTGCTCTGCCTCTCCTACCTGCGGGCGTCCAGGATGTGCACCGCACACGCGTCCGTCAGGCAGAATGGAGCTGCTGGAGCAGATGGAGCGCCGCAGGAAGCTTAAAGTGACGGACATTTGTCAAGGTGGATGACATTGAAGACGTCCGAGACATGTTGTGATATTAATAACTCTGAAGTTAGTTGCTTTTTTTATTAGTAGGTCATATTCATTGTTTTTAAGCTAATTAAGTGCTTACAAATGTAAACTCCACTATAAGAAATATGGATTTACATCTCAGATTTTGATTTATGCTACTTGCTGTTTCATCTTAAATATGGCTGCCTCGTAATTAACTGCATCTTGCACTTGTGAATCTCTAACTACAAGGATAACAGGGACAATTTTCGCTGACTACAGAAGAAATCTACTTTTAATCCCATTTTCCGAGATACACTGAATTAGCGCTGAGTTCAGGGCTCAGACATCTCTGAGTTATACTCGCTCTGGGTGTCCTCGTCTTATACATACACTGTGTCGTATTTCTTCCCCGGTTCATGGAACGTGGGCAGTGTTTAAAAGGGGGGATTTGTGGTGGTTTCAGTGACTTATCGCTGTGGGAAGCCCAATAATCTATGTTGTTTATCCAAAGGGTTCTTCTGGCACCAGCTCCCACAGGGTCGCAGCGCAAATGCAGGAGCTGGAGCATTATTCTGTGTGCTGATGTGTTTTGCACTTCTATTTTTCCCCTCATGGTGTAAATTACCCAATTATGCTAATAGGCACACCTTTGGAAGCGTTCAATTTTGGCTCAACATGACAAGGAAAAAGCCTGAGTTTCTCTGGCTGCCACATACTTTATCCCTCAAGAGTGCCAGCCCACTTTAATTTACTCCAGATGCAATCGTGACAGACTATTAAATAGGCTCCACATCCACAACAATTCATCTAAAAGCTTTTTCAGGGACTAGAATCGCAGCTTTCATCTCTGCTGATTTATTTGCTGTGAAAATTTAACACATTGTTTTCAGCGTGTTGAGCGTCTGTCAGTAGGGGAGAAGGCAAAGAGCTGTGTTCTTTACACAGAAGCTCTGTTCACAGCGACAGATGTAAAAGTCTGCACCACCAGAACAGAAGGAGTGTTGGGAGATGGTCCCTAACGATGCACATTTAATGTTCTGTAGCTAGATTTTATTTTCCGCACATTATCAGCACAAAAAGATAAAATCTAATGAGCAAAAAACATTAAAAAGACAAGGACAACAACACAGAAACAAATAAATTCCAACAAGTCAGATCAACAGAGGAATAATTTCTCAATTAATACATCACAGAAGGATAATGATAATGTTCAATAGGATATAGTAAAGAATTGTTCTGACTAATTAATTCATGAAGTAAACACCTGCTTAAATGACCGGATGATTTTTAAACTTATGGAGCACAAAAACTCGTTGACTTTAAATGCCTAAGTTGCTGTTCAGAAAATGATCATCAGAATTATTTGAAACATATTTTATTTATGAAATAGATTGACTCTTAAAGACAGACGCAATTTTATTATCTTCACCTACCTTTTTCTTCCTCGTATATAACTGACTGATATAGGCAGGACAGATGTGCATGCACAAGTGGAAGCGCTGACACACTATAATCATTAAAGTAATCCTCCACAAATCTCATGTTTAATACTGTTTCAGCTGATTTTCTACACTTTTGACTCTTTGGACCTTTCCAGATCTATTTTTATTTTAAAAATGCTGCTTTTTTAAATACAAATGGTAGACTTCCATTTGACATAGTTCCATTTGTCCTCAAAGATGCTCGTTGAATAAACAAGCTCAGGGACGCTGGGGCCTCGTGTGTGCAAAGGTCAGCCTGTTATCCAAAGTAAGTGGGGGCTTTTTTTTTAGTCTTCTCTGGGAGATTTGAGCCTTTTAAATTGCTTTTGAAGCACAAGATATGCCGCAGATTCATCATTTTTTTGGAGGCAAGAGTATCTCTCAGTCAATTACCCACCCGGCCATGAGGAGGGGCAATTAGACCATATCTGTGTTTGATTGTTAAAAGGATCAAACCTTAGTCAACCTTTTTGGGGGATAAAAAGGGGTTTAAAATGTACTACAACCCAAGAATACACCTGCAAATATGTACAACACAACTACATGGGAAAAAATAAATATGCTCCCTAAATGACATTATCGTTGTAACTTGCTGAAAAACTAAAATAATTCACAGCTATATCTTCGAAGCTTTGATGCTCTATTCTTTTGTTTGTTTCATTTTAATGAGTGTGTCATCGTCTTCATTGTTTCATTTAAATTGGGAGGTCTTGATGATCTTAGGGGTTTTGGCTGAAGCCGTTTTCATTCGGTCACAGGCAGATTGGAAATGATGGAAAGGCTGGCGAGGAAATATCAATAATTCACAAAACTGGAATGTGGACTGCAACGGGATGGGGGAGGGGGGTTAGAAGTTGCTCTCGGCTATTCGGAGCAACTTTGGAAAACTATTCATCAAACAAACTCTGTGCCCAGTAATGGGCTCAGCAATGACAGTTTAACTGGGGGCTTAGTCTTAATCTCTTTTTACTATCCATAAAATAAAACCCAGAGAGAGATTTCACTGTAATTACAATGTTATAACACTACACCACACATCACATACGGCTAATCTCATGTCATTCTGGAACGCTGCACAAAATCCTGATCCTAGGTAAGCAGATGGATGTCGTGGAACAGGTACGGCATTGTTCGTCAGCTGTTTCATTGACTGGATCTTACAGATCTACAACAAGTTGGATCATTCACTGATATCTGCTATTCGCCGTCTTTTTAGATCAAATCAAATATTTATAAACACTGGAGTCAACTGCAGATAGAAAGATCAAACCTGTATTTAGAACTTTGGGCAAAATGGCCAAAAAATGAGACTTATTTTAGTTTGGTTTATGTGATATTTGATACCTGCTGGTTCCACTGCTTAAACCACAAAGCTGGACCAAATCAGACTGATTTAATCTCTGAACAGGTGCAGGCAGGAATCTGAGAGGAGAGGAGAGCGAATGACATGACAGCATCCACCGTGCGCTGGTGCCAAGTCCCAGCTCAGTGTCCAGAGTCTAGCCAGCTTCATATCTGCTGACACTCACGTCTTTGATGACTGCCTGATATTGGGTTTGTGCAACACAGTGCACACTGTGGCAAAAAGGGTTAGTCCAGGAAAAACAATTTGTGAGGGGAAGATTTGGTTTCCAGTCTGTCGGATATTGAGTGTTTTTGTTTTCCGTTTCTTTTTTTTTTCAGTAATGAAGGAATATAAGGAAAAATAAGCAATCCTTCAATAAGGAAGGATTATTTTTTTTAGGAATGCTCATCTGTAAACCATATATGGGATTATATCTTGTATATAAGGGAAAATACTACACTTGGTACACTAAGACCTGGCAAAAATCAGCAGGCAAAAATATTTGAAGATTATTAATGATGTGGTTGAGGTCTGGACATCGTTTTCAGTGCTACAGCTGATTCCTACTTCTTAAATATGTCAAGTGTAATTATTGTGGCCATCGATGTACTTAGGGCTGATACAGGATGATGTGAAGTGTGGGCAGCCCAAAATTCAGGGAAATAGCAGGAGGTCTTTTTTAGAGAAACAAACACGCTGAATTGTTAGCTGTTTAATGGTTAAAGGTTTTTTATCGATACAACCATGTAAAGACCTCAGAAATGATCAAACAAGAGGCAGGAAAACCAACTGATTCATAATAAATGAGAGATGAGTCATGGGGTTACTGGTAGCATAAAAGAATAATTACAGGAAGCCAAGTGTGGCTTCTGCCTCAGAGTTTGTCTCTTAAAGAGTGTTCTTGGGCTCCTAAAGTAGAGAAGAACAAGCAGTGGTGTGGCCGGTGCCCACTTCATGCATCATCTGTAATTTGACACTAATGTGGCTGGTTTTATAAGATTTCTACAACAAATAATTGTGTTTTCCCTTCGTGTGGACCTCCTCCAGCTGGAATCATGGGGCCAGACATGGAAACGACTCCATGAATGGAAATAATCCTGATAACTGATAATTTTAATATGATAACTAATCTTATTTTGATCCTGCTCACTCAGCACATTGCAGTTTATCTACTGTTGTCCTTTTTAATTAGCGTCTCCCTTCATATTAATTCAGATTGCCTGATTCCGATGCAGGCGCCACATTTATCATGTCATTGCTGCGTTTTGGAAAAGATGCAAGAGGAGTGTTTCATGTTGCCTGTATCACGGTGTGACAGATCAAGATGGATGGAAAAAATATTAATATACCTCACGTGCTTACACGTTATCAGGTATGTGGAAGGTGGGTTAGCAAAATAATGTGGCTACGCTATTAAAAAAACAAAAAAAAAAACAAAATAAACAAAACAAACAATGTTCAGACACATGGGAAATCTGAATGGTGCATTTTATGTCCCCCACATTGGTACTGGGCTCAGTTTTTATGCTCCCTTCTTGTTGTTTTGTTTATTTCCTTTTATCTATAAAACCTTTTAGAGGCTATAACTGCCACCAGCTGTCATTATCCATCAGCACAGTCAGGTGTGGTTTCTGCACTTCCTCGCTGCACCCTGTGAAACCTAAACTCAGCAACGTGATGTTGTTGTCATGTATTGTTGTGCTTACACATTCTGTGAATAAATGGAATGGGTGCAATGTCCTGCAGTAACGACACATTCACTTGCCGGAATTCTGTATGAATTACGAGCTAAGCTAACTATCAGCCCAAGTGTACAGCACACAATGGAAGACAATTCATGTTTATAGTATCTGCCCAAATTTCACACAATATCTCAGACAACAAACTGATAATAAAGTTCTTATGATCTCACAGAAATGTTTTTGAACATGCTTTAGAAATCACTTAAACCCGACTTAAATCCACCCTGGAGCACCTGGAAAACCATGATGTCACTGAATCCAGCCTCTCAAAAACACTTGAAATAATCTGACCATCCACACAGGAAAAAGAAGCACCCATGTTTCTGATTCATCTACCCCAGGGGCTGCAGGAGCCATGTGTAAGAGCACAAGACTCTGGCTGGATACTTCCACAGACAGATGTGTCTTCAACCTGAGAGGAGATGTAATCTGCAGCCTGACAGTGACAGAGACAGGCAGGGCCAGATAGCCCCTCTCTGCTTGGTGAGGCAGCCGAAGAAGCTAAAGCTCAGGGAATCAGCTTCTGCTCAGCTGAACAGTGTTCCCCACTGGTTCTGTAGTTGCTGAGGTGGTTGTAATGTCACTAATGCAGTAAACGTCCTCTAATTGTCCTGCGCAGACTCAGGCGTCTCATCTGTCTGTTTTTCTGTGCGCAGGTGCCAGAAGAATTTAGATCAGCAAGGAAGGGATGCTCCAGAATTTCTAGGTATTGAATAATATTGTCCTCGTCCATCTTTTTATACTTCACAAAGAGGCACTATCCCTTTGGGTCTGTGTGGCCCAGCCTGTCTGAGAACAAATGCTTTGTTTTCATGGTCCCCTTCCACATCCTTTCCACCGCACACTCCCAAACATGATCTAAAGCCACGGCTCATTAGACCCAGGTGTATATCTACAAAGGTCGTTCTGATGTCCAAGATGTGAAGACATGCTTCTCTTTCATTTAGATCATGCAGATGCTGATCGAAGAGGTCAAAAGCAGAGATTCTCCTCTAAGAAAATGTTATTGCACTTAAATATCGAGACTATTCGCAGCCCTCCCTACCCATGATTTCACCTTTAAGACCAGAATCTAAAATGGCTCCTGATGCCAGAAGACAAACATTGAAAGCTCTTGTAAGCAGCAATCAAAAGGAACATTTCAAAAGCTTCTCTCATTAGTATGTGACAACCAATTTATTATTTCTGACACGAGTGCCTTATTTGCAGACACCAGAACACACTCCTGTGTGCTGCCGTGTGGACTATTTAGTGTAAAAACACACAAACAGGGACACTGTGATAATGCCTCTCCGCTACATCAGTCAGTTTGAGGGTGTCAAACAACAAATGTCAGAGGAAAACAGGCTGTCCTTGGTGTTGCAATGTGATTGATGATAACGACTCCTTGAAAGTAAATGTGTGTTTAAGAGACTCTTGGCCACCATAAATCCGAGGATGAGGCTCGGGATGCTTGAATGGCGCCCGTTCAAACCCTTCATTCATTGCAAAAGAGCAACGTGGTGTCAGTGAGGAAGTCGAGCTGGTGATGAGCTTCAGTTCTACCACTGATTCATGTGGAAAATAGACCCAGCTTATTTTTAATTACAATTTCAGTGGCGAAAAAGTGACCTTTGCTACAGTCAAGCTAGTGCGATGCTAGCTTGATCATTGTTCCTATAATGTCTATAAAGTGCTTCATTTCCTGCTGTCTGCAGCTGGTCAATCCGTCTGCATTTCACCGCCCTCAGAGTCAGGAAGTAATTGCGCAGACCTGAAAAGACGGCTCGCACTTGGCAAATGGTAAAAGGAAACGTGGGTACAATGGCCCCAATTGACCAGGCTGGGAGGCTTTTATTGCCACAGATGGAGCACTGCCGAAAAAAGGAAATTATACAACAGAATGGATGAAGAAAATGAATCCATTCCAAAAATGGATTCTTGATTTTTGAGTCTCACTTTTGTATAAAAATCACATCATATCAAAAACTGCAAGCCCCCTCTCCCGGCCTGTTTTTCAGCCAAAGGCTTTTTATTCACATAAAGATACACAAAAATGTTTGCAAAGGTGCACAAAATTACCACATTACTCAGGGAAATCACATTACGGTTTAGTCGAAAACTTGAATAATTTACATGGTGAAACACTTGCAACTGGTGCAAAACCATGGTAACTGACACATTTGGTATGAATGAGCACTCTCGCTGGCTTTATTTTCACACTTCTATCCCTCAATATGTGCACTGATTATCACTTCATATAAAAATTCAATATATGACTGGCACAATTAATCTTGCTAACGTACTGTCAGTTTTACGTTTCACAAAGTTTGAAATATCTTTGACCTGGGCCAAAGTCAGGAGCCTCTCCAGAAAAGGGAACATTTATGTCTGGTGATACAAAGTTAAATACGAAAACTTTCAGCTAGGAGCAGTGGAGTTTTAGCCTTTAACTTTACACGTACACTTTCAAGTTTTGCATGTTGTGGCAAATAAAAGTGCGCTAAATAGTCCTTTCTATGAGCACCACTTGTACTTGTGCGTCACGCTTGCGTTTCGAGTGTTTTTCTTTTTCAGTCCTTTCTCTGCACACGCTTTCTCGTATGTAATTTTATGCTAAATCCTCTGCTAGAGGGGTTTATAATAGCACAGAAATGCACAGAACCCGCCTGTTGTCCCTTGTTTGGAGGGTTCAACCTTCTAATTTGCATCAGTTAGCCCAAAGATGTTTTTTTGTGTGTGAAATCCTGCAGCATGATCTGCATGTGTGTCTTTAGAAACCTTTGACTCAGTGAATGTGCATCAGCATTGTCCACTTTGGTTTCATCAATGAACATTATTTCACGGTAATATTCTGTAGGTGGTCATGTAAGAGCTTAGAATATGTTTTTAGTTCCGTATGACTGTTGTTAAGCCACCACTGTCGGCTGAGGCCAGAGAGAATTTGGATTTCTAATAGCATTTAAAGTCTTATGAAGAATGCCTTCCCATGAGTGCCCAAAACTACTTTAGATTTCAAGAAAAGATTTAAATCACATCCAAAGCTTCTTTCAGAGATGTTTACTCAATAATTTATAGATGTCTGTCCTACTTTGCATTTAACTGAAGAGGATCCAATCACATATATCTCCTGGCTTCAGCTTTAATGTGAAATGAAGTTAAAAGGTTCTCTCTGAACATTTCTTAGATAAGATTTAGAAAAAAAAAAGTAACAACCTCTGCTACTTGTGTTTGTGTGTTTTCACAGCACAAAAACAGGTATTATTGTTTTTTGGGTTTTTTTTAATTGAAATTTAAACATATTCTGTGTATTTGCACATGACGGATGGATGGATGGATGGATGGAAGGATGGATGGAATCCATATAGAAAACCAAACATAGGTGTGTTGTTCAAAAACAAATATTACAGATATTCAGGTCAAAACAATGGCATAGCAGGAAAAACAAAGGTATACTTAATATCATTGTCAGCAAATCATCTCTATTCTCTGTTTGAACTCTTGAAAAAAACAACAAAATGAAGATCAACCAATATATTTTACTATGTAATGAAGCAATTGCTTTGACTAGGTTGCTGTGCTGGTTCATGGAGGATTTGGCTGACTGCAGGGATGAAAGCTGTGTATTCCATATTCTGTCTCATATGAACGAGTGACAGTCCACTCCTCTGATCTGTGCAGTTTAAATTCAGTCCATGATGCATTCTCTCAGACCACAAGGGAAATTAATAAATGATTAAAGTCAAGCAGTCATGGGAAAGAATGGCAAAGCATCCCACTGTACTCAGGGTTATGCCTCCATCTACAGTACTGGGGGAAAACATTGTCAGATAGAGCTGCCAATAGTTCCCCAAAATGTCTGCACAGACATGGGGGACGATGTGAACTCAGAAAAGACCCCACCTTCCCGAGCCTCGTTCAGAAAGAGCGCCGAGCATCCTGAGCGTCAGGGTTCTCGTGTAGAGTCTGGATCGCTCAGCAGCTGGTGAAACCTTTTATCCACTACTCATAGCTGCCTTTGAGGAGAAGGAGATCTTATGTAGGAACCTTTAGGCCTGAGAAGCAGCGGAAATTATCATGAAACCCAGAGGAAAATGTTCTCTGTAAATACCAAACTGTAAATGGTTCCATTGACTGGAAGCAGTGTTTCATTCTGACCTTCTCTGAACCCCCCCCCGACTGTTGAAGTACCACATAACAATGACATGTGCGTTCGTAGCGTTCACACCATCCTGCATGGTCACGTTGAAGGAACCACCACATCAGAACATACTGACTTATTCGTCTCCTGAGGGAACTGCACGCCAAACAAAGGGCTCACTTAAGACAAAGTAATGCTAATGCTTGGAGTTCTGGCACTGCTGGGGACCTTTGACAGACGCCGCTTCATCAAAGTAGCATTAGATGGATGCACATGCTCTGAGAGAGCGCCTGAAGCAAACGCGGAGACGAGTTGAAATGGGAGGAAAAACGTCTACTGCTATGTACTGTATGTTATGTGCGTAGGCTTTTAATCCGTAATCCTTATGTGGACGTTTAATAATCTAATTTAAAGCAATTTGAGGTTGCAGATAGCCTATCTATGTAGCTTTCCATTTCAGATTAGGTGTCAAACACTGCCCAGTAACAGGGCCATACTGCATGAGCAGGCCTGTGGATGTTTCTGATTCTAGACTCTGCCCCTGAATCATAATGTTTGTTTAACCATCCAAGCAAAGATGTAAATCGAATATCAGCTCTTAGTGATGGACAGCTCAGTGATTTAGCTAATAAGGTAAAGCAGAGAGCAGAGCGGGGGAAATGTGAATGGAGCCAGACACCAACACCAGAACTGTGTACTGTGGTTCCAGATGTGAAGCAAGGTGGAATTAGCTGCTCCGGGAGTCTGGAGCAGAGTTGTTTTATTCTGCTCACATGCTCAGGTATGTGTGACAGTGGTATCAACAGAAAGATCTGGGGTAAAACCTTTGTTTATCAGGCCATTTTACCATATATTGCAAGGTTATTCTCAGAAATACTGTTGGATCTAAATATGGCAGAAGCCATAAAAAGCAGAACTTTTGCCTAATTATTATTAACACTGTGAAAATGGTCTAAAACTGTTGTCTTATTGATGAATAAACTATATGGTGTAAATGACCATCCATTTGTATCAGTATGGGCAGAAATTGCATTCATGTTGCTCTGGATCCCTGAGTCTGATGGTCTCACCTGTTCTCATTACATGAATGGTTCCCACCTGTGTCTAATTTTCTCCACCCCTTTGGTCTGTTTTTAACCACCCTTCTCCTTCATTGCTGTGCCAGGTTATCTGACTGTGCCTGCAAGTTGTGGCTCTGTGTTGTTGTGTTGTTTGTGGATTGGCGTGGCGTGATTCTTCTCTGGTGTTCATCTCTGATTCTGGTTCTGACACAGCTGGCTGAAGATGCTATAAACACTTGGCAGGATGACCTCCTGATCTTAACCACGAGGGTTTCGAATCCTTCTCATTGTTTGCTGTGATTGTCTCCAAACTTTCAGTTCACCACATCCAAGGACCAACTACTTAGAGAGAAATGTAACATTAATGATTTACCTATGAGGTTCTAAATAAAACGTGCAGAAACTGACCTGGCTGAATTTCAATCAGAGACTCTCACTGATCCGATCTCTTATTCACATCCAGCTATTGTTCATATTTTCCTTCCAAAGGCTATTGCAAATTACTGTGAACTTGGAGAAGGTCTTTGTATGAACACTTTTCAGTTTTATGAAGTAGAGAATACAGATGAGAGTAACAGCCGATTAAGGTTTTAGTCAGTATGCAGGGTAGTGTAACTAAGAACCCCTTCCCCGATAGGAGCCTGGTCCTGCACAAGGTTTCTTCCTGTTAATTATTTTCTCTCCACTGCTCCCTGTTCTGGCTTTCTGTAAAGTTTTGATCGTAACAGACACTGTATAAACAAAGTTATCTTGATTTTTTTTCTGCTTGCTTGCTTCCTCCCACACTCCTATTGAACAGTTTTCTGCTGCTAACATCAGGAGAGTCATGAACTGACACAAGTTCAGGTCTCAAGCAGCTGGTCCCACTGTAATTCTAGAGAAACATATTTTTGCACCATGTCTGATTTCCATCGAGAGCAACACATACCCACATTTCCTGTACCCAGCAATAAAAGTGGGTAAAAGTATTACCAACACTCCATTTAACATGTATTGAATAGTTTTTTTCTTTCTTTTTCTTTCTACAGTATGTTGCACTCTGACCTGCTGTTAGCGCTGAGGAGGAGAAACATAACAGATTGGTATTTTTGACAGTTTTCTATTTTCTGTTGTTTTTTTAATTTTTATTAAATTCCTTTGCTCTGTAATAGAAAATATGACCCTTGGAATCAGGAGCCTATCATTTCACATCTGACATTTGTTAACGGCCTATACTGTTTTCGCACTGGCATCACTATTTACAGGGCTGACTCAGCAATCAACCCAGCCTGAACGCTTCACAAAGGAAGCACAAGTCAGATTAGCGTTTAGTGTTTGTACTGCTTAGTGGAAACAAAGCTTTAATGACAGCTAAAGAGGGTAAGCAGCTCAAAACTTGAGAGTGCTATGAAACTTAAAGCCAAAGGCCCTAATGAGGCCATGGTCTGAACTGATGGCATTTTTTGCCACTGTAAAAAGGTGTAGAAATCCTGTCCTGTCATACATTTTGGCATGCATGTAAATTTGTTTTTCAATCAAAATGTGAATTTCAAAGTATCATTAGGGACATTAATTGTACCTGTATTAAACCATACCAGATGAAACCTTAATGAGCGTCTATCTGCTCTACTAATTTTTACATTCACAACTTTGACAGATACTATGCATCCGTACAAATGCAGAGAACGAATGGTGTTTCATGGAAGAAAAAAAGACATCAGCTTTGAATGAATATGGATTTGAAATTATTAAAAATGCTGCTAGTGCCAACAGCTGCTGCGCAATCCTGCATAATCATGCAGAAGTGAACTATGAGGGGGACCTCAGAAACAAGAAACTGTTACACATTCGGTTGTATAAAGGCGATAAAGGTCGTTTCAAATATGATCCACTTACAAACTTTAAAGTCATTAAATCTGCACATGGGATTTGACAGTTTATATTCTAGTGTCACATTCAGCAGTAACTCAAGTAGAGAAGTAGATGGATGAAAAATACTGGGTTTGAATAAGAGATAATGATGGTTTGATGGAGGAGAGCTCACACTTGACGAAGCTGGGCTTCAGCTGAGGGAGCGGTTAGGATTCCAGAGGAGACTTTCAGTAAGTGAGGGTGTTAGTGAGTGAGTGAAGATAAATATCTCTCTGCTACAGGATCACAATGTGGTCTGTTTTTGCTGCCATCCCTTCACTGAATGATTCAAACCTGCTACAGAAGCTGCTGTTTTCGTGAGAACAACACAGTTCTGGTACACAGAGATGAAGAGAGCTTAGTTCTGTCTTACCCACAGTCTGCTCTGGCATATGTGCAGCTTAAAGAGATCCAGACTACGATGTAATACAAATTCTTGAAGCATCACCAAGCAATAGAACAGCATTTTGGAGGCAACAGCTGTTGAGAATTACATAAAACCTAATGTGGCTTTGAGAATACTGAAATAATGCAAGGGAGAGCGATCTGTCCTGGCCTGGAGATGATTAAACAGAGATATTAAAATGTATCTTAGTATGAAGACATGCAAGATTTGCCTTCATTTCAAAATGGGAGAGAATATGAAAGATTTCTGCCTCTGATTAGCTTTCAATGCAGTCGTACAAGAAACAGGTTAATTGGGATATGAAACATATGTAACATAGAAATGATCCATTAAAGATAGCTGGCTGAATATCCCCTAAACAGGCGTGTCAACCAGGTCTTCTGGTTGACTGCATATTATATGATATATTAGCATGAAGCTTTAATGAAGATATACAGTAGCAAAAAGTTGCCTCGAAAAGCACCATTATCAACAGCATAAAACTTTAAGGAGCTGATTCCACACAAAGTCTAAAATCTTGTGTGAAAACATTCACGTAATTAGCAAGAAATTAGCTAACTTATGGACATTTAAAGTCCCCTGCTGGGAGGGGCTCAACTGCTTCCCACCCAGTTCTGCTGCGAGACTTCAAATATTAACTTAGCCTCCCTCTCTGTCTCCTTGGAGACTGAAAAGGAAAGCAGCATCAGCTGAACATTCATCACGATAAAAGTGAAAGCGATGTATCCCTACAGTACCCTTCCTCTGACACGCAACCCTGGCCTGTTCATCTGTGCTCAGTCCCGCACAATGTCCTGCTCTACCGAGTTCAGCCTCAGAGAGGAAACACACCAGGCGAAGATGGACGCCAGGCACAATTAACCACAAAAGTATACAAGACTTTTCCTTCTTTTCTTTCTTTTCAAAGGGAGATTTCAAGACATTTTCCACATACACGCCGCCACTCATCTCCACCCGTCTCCAGTTTAATTGATTTTGAACGCAGAAAAGAAATGGGAAAAAGGCTTGATGGCCTCTAATGGACTTGATGAAGGATAGAAAGTCTACAGCAGAGAAGTGATGTTTGTCCCAATTCGGTTAAATGTCAGGGATCTGCTGCTATTTCAAGATTACACTGAGCGGTCCGCCCACAGCACTGATGCTTCGCCATATTGTCACAATTTCTTGTGGCTCTGAGTGAATACATGACCATTTGTCACATCAGTGGGTGCAAGCAAATTGTGTGTGTGTTATTTTAAACACTACATAGTGAGGACTAGAATACTGATCTCACCTGCAAAGTGAGAACATTTTCCGAAGGTAAGGGCATTTAGGCTGGTCCTCACAATGTCAGAGGTTTGTTGGAGGGTGAAGGCTGTTTTGTTGTTGTTTATGGTGGGGTTTAGATCGAGGTTAGTAAATTTGCTGTCTTGGCTAAGGGGATGAGAAATATACTTTGTCAGTGAAAGCTTTTTAAAAGATGGACGCACAATCTGAGAATTTGTGTGTGTGTGTGTGTGTGTGTGTGTGTGTGTGTGTGTGTGTAAAACCAATCTCAGGAATAAGAGCTGCAGTAGTTCGTCCCTGCCCACATAGCTGCTGGCCCAATAATCAGCTGACTTCAGCTGTCAATCATCTCATTTCACCAAATAACCAAACGACCTAAATAAACAGTAACCACAATTGAGCTACAACACTTCTGAAAAGGGTGTTGGTGCTTTGATTTTCCCTTTAGACAGCTGTCATCTCATCATTCTTTATTTGTCAGTAATAAAACAAAAAATAAACTGAATCCTTTCATTCTTGGGTTTGCACCACTGGTTTTCTCTCATGTCGCCTACCCATTAATCATCCCTCTGGAAAAAGATTTATAAAGCAAACCCGGTAGACGTGTCACATTCCCCCATGGATAAATTGAAAAATTGTGTGAAGGCAGCTAATGAAAAGATATCCTGGGGATCTCTGTTGTTTGTGTCTCTGATGTCCTCAAGCAAATCATTCAGCATCTAAGAGCCGTGACTGTAAAGGCTCTATCACCTGCGTGCATCAGGCTGGCTCCAAAGCTCTTCTCTCCAGAGGTCTTAGGGGAGTGGGAAGGCACTTCTGTACACTTAAATCACCTTTGATTTACATTAAAATAAAATAAAAAAAGCTTTATCTGTCACCTCCCGAGTTTTCCGTCAAACCCACTGAAGTAACATGAATTTGAAATTCTCCTCACTGAGAGTAGACATTGTCATACTAATAATCCTAAGAAATAACTAAAGCTAAGATAAAATGTCACCTGAGTCCTGCACGTTAGCGTATATTATGTTGTATTATATTATGTATATTAGGAGCAGATCCCTGCTCCTCCTTCACCTTTAATCAGTTTTTCATCAATGTCTTTTTCATCAAGACGTGGAATTCCAAGTTTGGGATATCTGATGTGCAAACCACTGAAGCTATATTTAGAGGAGTTTTCGACACCCAGATCATTTCCACGTTTCCCCAAATTTCTATGATTTCTCAGAAATATCAGCCGCTTTACAGGAAGTGGATGTAATAAAACCACATTAGAAAAGCGAGGATGTAGATCAAACATTGAAATGTCTGTAAGAGGGCAACACTTTCTGGCAAAACTGTGTTGTTTGAAAAGGTCGTATACGAGAAAAGATGCACGCATAATCGCTGAACTCCCAATACGCCGTAATGCCCACAGAAGATCTGAGTAGGTGTACATGTGTGTTGACTTTTCTCTGGTCTCATCTTGGAATTATTTCCAACCATCAGAGCCTTAACGTGATCATGCAACGAGCATGAATTAAATATCACTGACTGACCAACAGTGTTTGATACAGCAGATTGAGATAAATTTGACTGTAATAAATTATATCCCTCTTTATGTTTGCTGTTCCTGGAAGTATCTCTGCTTTTTTTCTTGAACCCTGCAGCTGTCTTTCAAACACTTGTGTTTTTGTTTGTGTTCTGTCTTTAGAAACCAGCTAGGCGCTGGTAAATGTACATTGTAGTGCTAATACACAATGGTCATATCCGCATAAAGAAGGTACCTTTTAGGCAGAAGTGCTAGAAGTGCAAACAGATTTACTAAAATGAACATTTCAAAATTGTTAGAAAGGTGTGAGGAGCACATTATAAAGCAGAGACGCCTGCGAATCCAGGCTATATTTATTAAAATCAGCATAAAATGTAGCTACTGGACCAGCTGATGTTGACTTTTGTGGCAAATGACATATAGCTGTTGCAGTAATATATGTGTGAGAATAAGCCTGGACCTTGTGGGCATGTCTGAACCAGATCAGTGTGTTATTATTTTTCATTCATCAGTGGTAGAAGTGGGACCTTTTGCAGCTGAACTATAATTGCTTCGGATTAACCTCAGCTGGTCTTCGATGACCTTTTGCAGATGACTGACTTTAACAAGCTCCTGCTTCACATTGGTGAGTCAAATTATGATCATGCATATTGACAACAGCCCCTCGGCAGGGAATATCAAGACGCTGCTGAAATATCTTAGCCCTTTGAAGGAGCCGACACCTGTGGCGTCAGACTCCGTATTCACTCAGGATGTGTCACTGGGTCAAAGTCTTTACCATCGGAGGTCAAAGAGACTTGGAGGGATTCAAATTCAAATTCAAATTCAAATTCAAAAAACTTTATTTGTCACCAAGGGGCAATTCAAGGCACACAGAGCAGCAATAACAACAGTATGCAGGAAAAACAAAGTGTCAGCAGTCAATAAATAAGCAATAAAAACAACAACAATGTGGAATGTCTGAGAGGGAAAGGGCAGTAGTAGTGCAAAACATAGTTTTTTTTCTTTCTTTTTTTCTCTTTTTCTTTTCTTTTTTTTTTCTTTTTCGTATATGTACACGGAGGATGTGGGGATGGGGTTAGGAGGAGTTGAGGAGGAGAACAGCCCTGAGAACAAACATTGCTCTCCTCCTCTGTGTCCTTCAGCCCGGGCAGCGAAGACGCTGTCCTGAGGGGAGCCACTCAGATGCAGCGTGGAGGGCGTGTAGGGGTCCTGGAAGATTCTGTTTGCTAGCCTTGTGGTTTGCTGCTCACAGAAGGTGAAAAGAGTTCTTGTGGGGAGTCCGATGATTTTAGAGTCTGATGATTTTAGAAAACTGGATGGAAAAAATGCTATTTTATTGAGCTTTTTTTGCCCATTTTCAATTATTTTTTTCCAAAAAATTGCATTGCGTTGATGAAGCAAAAAAAAAAGAAGATCCTGCAACAGGTTTCCTGCTTCAGAGAGGCGGCGTCGGCTTAAACCCTTGTACCTTCTCACAAGGTCGTTCTTCCTACTGCTGAATGCTGCTGCTCAGTCAGCATTGCTAATTGTTTGTTTGTACCTGTGATCAACCTGCTGTCAGATTGTTTTATTCCATTTCATTGCATATTATTATTATTACTTTTTTAAATTGTTTTACTTTATTGTAATTTTAAATAAAATTATCCTTTCTGTTTTGAACCAAGACATTCTGAACTGGCCATTCATTAGGCTGAAACTGATTTTTAACAGCCAAAAGTTTGGTAGCTTTTGTCAACTGGGAGCAGATTAAATGGAAAAAAGCCAGCCCATCAGTCTACAGAGTGACTCTAATAACCAGCAGATTGAAGAAAAACAAAAGCGTTTCAGTGCAGAACTTCCCTGTTAATGGAAAGTATGTGAAGTCACTTTTGGATTTCATTGGCAGCTCACGTGTAATTTCTCCTTTGTTTTTCTCCTGTAATTGCGACACAAAGGCATGAAAGAGTAATGAAGTTTAAATGTTGCGTGTCATCCTTGTGTCCTTGTCCAAAACCATTAAAAGTTGCTTCCTTCCATCAATAACTCTGCCTCTGACATGTTTGTTTAAATATCGTTTACCCGCTGATGGAGGCTCGCAGCTGTGTACACAATGTGATGGCTTTTAAATGAGAGGTAAATGGTGGTAAGATGGCCGGGGTCATTCTAGCTCACAGGGTTTTATTATCAAGGAGGAAACGACACGAGTGGTGGCTCAGCCAGGACGTGAGAGCGCTGTTATTTACAGAAGGCGAAATGAAATCCCCTTCCCCTCTCATTTGCTGCCTGCTGCCAGTGACAACCAAACCACACTCCTGAGGACGCCTCACGTCTGCTTTGAGGGGAGTGACTGGATCAATTTTGCCCCCTACTGACAAATTTAAAGCATCTCCACATTCTTCTATTTCAGCAGCTGCAGCCGAGCCCCCCAAAAAAGAGACCCAATCAATATTCTTCATTTAAATTCAGGTAAAAGTTCAAATGTTTAGAAGCCTGCAACATGCTTTTCCCTTTTATTTCTTTCTTTTGGTTTGTTTACAGCAAGGTTTCCCGACGATCACGGTCGATAAATTTAACGTCCCAGAACCGGGTGTACAGACACAGGAGGGATTCTGGAGTGCAGCTGTGGATTTTTGTCAGCATCGATGCCAACAAGCAAACCCCCCACCCACACTTGTGTAGCCTCACCGTCAGCAACCTGACAGCATGCATGTAGCACCAGATCCAGGAGGAGACGCCATCCATGGGCATCACGGGGTGAAAAGCTGCGCAGAGAAGTCTCTTCCCTTGAATCTGTGCACAGCCCTCAGGGACCGACCACAGTGGGGAGCGCGCCAGCAGCTTTGACCTTTGACCCCAAACCTGAATTGGCCTCACAATGGATAAACAGAGGGGTGACTGACTCCATCAGAGATCACAAATGATTTTGGTAGCTCTTCCATCTAAAGCTACACATGTGCCCTAAAAATGAAGTTTAAACCTAAGATACAAACCTCAGACCAGACTGATGTGAGGTGGCTCCTCTTGGCTGAGAACAGGTGACAAACGTCTGTGGGCAGAGTTCAAAAGGTTCAGTACATTCTTTTGTTAAGGTCATGCTGGCATCTGCCCTGCTGGGAGGAGGTTGAATTAGCTATGTGCTACCTATTTTAACTAACTGAACCAGATAAATTGCAGTACCAAAGTTTTTGAAGCGAATTTCAGAAATTCTGCAGTACTATTTGCCATCAGGCTGTAGCCTGTTCATACGAGCAAATTTATGATTTTTTTTTTTTTTTGGAAGTATTTCTGCAGCAGTCGCTGACAAGGAAATACAGGCGATTCCTCCAGTGAAAGGTAACAGAAGCAAAGAGGGAGATAATAACATTTTCCGTTTTTGGTCTCTATCACTAGAGGTTACCTTAATTGACTGAAACCACGAAGCTCTGTAATCAATAACATCTTTCCTTCACTACAGTTGTCTTCGGTTTCTCCTCATCTGCTGCCTTTAAGTGTCAGGCAGATGCTGGCATAGCCTCTCAGCACTCTCTCTTTCAGATTGACAGGCAGCCACACCGTCTCTAAGGTCAACAGGCTAATTGGTTTGTGCACATCATAGATGGACCATTAGGGTACGCGACCACTAAGCTTAAGGAAAATCCCTCTCTCAGTCTCTGGCTCTGAGGGGGCCTGATAGAAGCAGTGATAGCGGTCCGGCAAATAACCTTCAGTGTCATCAGTCAGTCACACAAAGGAGCAAATCTTTTTCCCTAATTTATTGGTAACAATGGAGATAGTGCTGTGGGTCTGGATTTATTTTGGATAGCAGGATTAGCTCCTGCTTAGCTCTTTAGAAATAGGTTAATCACACGCCTACCTATTGTACTTTTGCCCCTTTAACTGTGAGGGCATCCATCAGAAAGTGTTCTGATGTAAAATGTTTGGCCTGTGCACCAAAATCACAGCTCAGGTGGAATCAGTCTAATTATTCCTGCAGCCGTCTGTGCCCTGGAGTCTCTTTGAAATATTTTGTTTGAGTTTATACTATCATCTTCACTCAGAGCACGCAAGCTCTGTTCAATGCTACACCTTTTAGAAATTGCATATTAATACAATTTCCTTGCGGTTAAAGGATAATTAGATATGTTTTGCATTTTCATTTTGATTTAAATGTAATCTAAAATTAATCAGATATCTTTCTGGTGAGCAGAATCATCCTAACCAGTGTTTTGGTTATTGTAACATAACATTCACGACTAAAGCTATAAAACAGGAGATCATACATATTTTTATAATCTTCTTGATAAGTTCTTGGCTTGGGTAGGTCTATTAGATGTTAAAAATACTTCTCAGGCCTTTTCTCCAGGCTGCGAACTGCCGCGGTAACGTTATCACATTTGACAGGCTGCTCCTGACCAGCAGTGCCCTGCGAGGGTGCGTGTTGTTGGTTTGTTGTGAACTTAGACTGCCCCCTCATGCTCAGGAAACACAATCAGTATTTGTATTTGGTGAAAGAATTTACCAGGAGAAGAACTGTAACATTTATATTTACCACTAACATTGTCATCGAGGCAACGCGCTAGCTCTGTGAACAAATCCTGAGGTCTGCCTCAGTGCTGCAACACCAGCCACTTAATGGTTTAACACAGTCCTGCCGGAGTGTGACGCTGACATCTGTAAGGGCACCGGTGTATGTCTACTTCACTCTTACTTTGGTATTAAAGACTAATAAGACCCACCTTCACTCACACTTGTTCCAACCACCAGCTGCCCCCACCCACCCGACCACCACCCCAGGTCATCCCCCTCAGGTCATTAGGGAGTGGCAGTCTGTAATTGGGTGTGGAGTCTGAGAAGCAAAGGAGTCGATGGTTGGACGCAGACAGCAAGACTCAATTACCAGAGCTGACAGCGCCCTGGAGAGGAAGGAACAACAGGCACGCTGCGGCGATGGGTCTGAGCTGGATAAAGGAAACCACAGGACTGTACTAACATGAGAGCTACATGCTAATTTTCCCATGTCAGGGCTAAAGTCACAGCTTGCAGGAACATCTCCGTTATGGTCAAGGGTTAGACATAAGTATACATGCATGAAAACTGTAGTATTTCAATGAAATCACAATTATGACTCAGGAAGAAGTGGCAGTCAGGTGAATAATGGATGGATAGCAGAGTTTGTTTCAATGTTATCTTTATTAAAGTGTATTCGTTGTGACCGCTGCTATTCCAAACACCGTGCTGTTTTCCTTCTAATCCTGGTACCACTCACCTGCATCATTTAACTGAGACTTATTTTGAATCTCTTGCTGTTTGTTCTGACAGCGGAAAAAGAGACACGGATCAGATTTACATGTAAAATTCTGGAATTACAGCAGTAGCATGAGGATTAGTAAAAGATTACCTGAGCATCTGGATTTCTTAAGCCATTAATGAGATTATCCGTGTGTGAATCAGTATTTCTTTACAAATCCCCCAAGACCCAGCAGACAGGTGCAGCACACTGTCAGGCATTATGACTTTCACAAATTTAAAACCCTCTTAACAATCAAATGAGAGCAAATTTGGGACTTTTATAAAAGCAAATGCAGTAAACATTCTAAAGAAAGAGAACTGGAGCAGCCATGGTGCGGTTTCCTTTGATAATATGAAGACCACCTTTATTTATTCTGCAACGGTTGTTGCAACATTAAACGATCACTTTGAAGGTGAAAGCATGCAGTGACACCATTGTGGGTGTCTGTACGGTGTGAAGCTTCACTATTCATCATTATCTCCATGTTGTGTAGTTGGGAAATTTGACATACTGTACAGAAACTGGTGGTCCACCTTTTGTAAACACCCCCACAGTTTCCAGCTTGTGGTTATCAGGTAGACATGTAGTGTGTAACTGTGGCTTCACAGACACAGATGCACAACTTTCCAAAACCCAAAACAAACATTTTTTTTTCTTTTTTTTTTTTACACCCAACTCCTACGCAGAGCAACGTGATAACAAAACCAAGACTTTCACCTCTGTAGTGCACCTCAGACACTGGAGGAGAAGCTGAATAAGACACGACGAGTGCAGTGGGAGAGAGGCCAAAGGTTTTATACAAGGAAACAACTAATTCAATGCTGTTTTACACTAGATCCAAGATGATGATTTTGGTAAATAGGGAATTTTTACTTTAGTGGTGTTTTACAGTAAATATGATACTGTCACAGCAGCACAGATAATATGCAAGATATTATTTAAAAAAATCTAATTTGTATGATAAATTACAGTAAACTGTTTTGCTATATGGTCATGAAAAGACATTTATGCATGAACAGTATGGTGTGAATTTATACAACTAATAATGGCACAACAGTGAGGGAGTGGGCACAACGTTCGCTGTTCGAAACCAACTTTAATAAGAAAAATTCTGTCAGTTAACTGATGTCATTCACTGATAAGGACCGCCACCATCTTTATGTGGATTTTCACAAAGGAATCACCCAGGTCATATTGAAATACCAACTTGGTTAAAAAAAAAAAAAAAAGGGTTACCTCTCCACTTCTCCATCTTTTGTAACACCACAGCCTAACAAGTAACAGTAGCCTTTGGGTTAGTAGCCTACCGGTTTACTGTTGTTAGCAGACTCTCCGCTGTTTGCCTGTAAATGATCATCAGATGGACTTGTTGATACGCGCTGGTGCTTTAAGGCGGCATTCATTCACAGGAATCAAAAATGGATACAAATGAAAGATGTTTTGCTTCAGGTCTTGCCTGCCAATGACAGTCTATAACACTTTGGAATAACGGGACTCCCTGGCTAATTTCCTTGTTTACAGAATTCGCTGATCTCATTAAGTCCACTTCAAACCACTGAAGCAGTCTGAGGTCGTCGCCTCACGTCTGAACCGTGACCAATGAGATTAATAATGAGAGTGTAATGACACTGCTCATCCTGAACCCTCAGGCTACCGTGGCCCGACTTCTGCGTGACAATTTTTTTTTAAGCTCCTCAATTGTATTTTCCTTCATTGCCATTCAAATCCATTAACATTTGTAACTGCGGATGGACCGAGAGTAAATCTTTTTTCACGGTGATTACCTACGGTTTCTGTGTTTGCAGTGGAACAAAGATCTGCTGCGTTAAAGCCCAGCGCTTAGACCTTCTTTGTGCTGTGCCCTACTTCATCATAAACCACTGAAGACGTTTGTTTGAGGACTCTGGAGGTTGGCGACTGCAGCCTCTCGTGTTGGAGAAAGTCGACAGAAACACAGTAAATCTGTCTAAGATGAAGTAATGAGCTGTTCCAGCCAACAAACCAGCTGATGGGTTTATTCTTCACAGGCTCTCCGACAAACAGAAAAATGACCGTGAGGATTGTCATGTCCGAGAGCAGCCAGACCAGTTCTTTCCCCCTCTTGGCCTCAGCAATAAGGAATCTGGTGGCGACATTATAGTTCTGCTGTGATCTCCAGGATGCTTTCAAACTGTGGTAACACATCCTTCAGAATAGTAACTTTCTAAAGTCCTTTCTTGAGATGCGGTTTTTTTTGTTTGTTTGTTTTTTGTTTTTTTTTTGTAAGGTCAAGCTTGATTGACCCATTTGTCTCTATGTTTGTATTCTGGAGCTCAGAGCGGACACTGCCAGTGCGAGGGCTGAGGCTGCTGCCAGTGCAGACGGGATGTTCTACAGTATGACTGTTTTCGAAGTAGTTGCGTAGCCTCACCTCCTGTTCTGTAATTTCACAGCTCAGGGTCTCCTGACATGGTGAGAATAAATTAAACAGTCTATTGACTTTACTTTGTCTGCATCAAACTTTTAAAGGGCAGCACTCAGTAAAAGAAGAAATATAAAAAAGCCCAGTGACAGGGACCCAAGAACCATACGAAGGGCCTGGGAAGCTGCAGGAAGTGTACCGGAGCAGCACTGAACCAAAGCAAAGGTTCCTTAGGAATGTTGGAACCTTCACGATGATCAATGTTAATAGACTGTTAACAGAAAGACATCTGGTTATTGTTGAAAATGACATAGAAAGAAGACATTTGAGACGTTCTCTTCAATAAAAGGACAATAAAACAAACAAATAAAAATGCTAAGAGAAACATAAAAATCTTAAATCCAGCCGCTCTAATTGGGTATTTTACGTGTAAGAAGCTACATCTCAGCCTTGGGTTTTCAGTACACAGCCAGTAAAAGTGTCTCTGTGAGGTGTTTCCTGTTAAACGGGGCTGCCCTGTTATCAGTCAGATCTGTCAGTCACCCGTGCAGGTGTTGCTACTGGGACTGAGACCAGGGAGGATCATCTGTGGGTAAAAACGTGAACACTCCTGTGCACAGTCATAACCCAGCCAAGGATTTCATCCAGGGTTCTGAGAACTGAAGCAGCTCCGTTTCAAAGCTTCCACCTCGTTATTCAACATCTATTTACCCTAAATTCTGTAAAATACGCATTTCCTGATTCCTAGTGTCTTCACTATCACCTCATGACTCCTCGTGTAATATGCATGAATCATGTATATAATATGTATGTGTCCTTGGGCATGAATTTTAGCAAGCACTTTTTTAAATCTGATGTGATCATGATGAATTCATTTGGGAGATTAAAAGTAATTTCTGCTCTGTGTGTATCGGAACATTGCCAACATGAGCATCCTGCCAACATGTCAAAATACTGATGTTTAAATAAAGATGCATGAAGAATGAATATTGGCATCTTTCATTTTTGTGCACTTCCAGCTGTAACAAGCAAACCTGAGAAACTAGGGACATCGGCAGAGAACAAGCCATGTTTACATCTTTTTGCAGCCAAGATAGCGCACGTTTCTGGGGGAAATCCCCCAGGATTTCAGTGGTTTTCATGGATGTATGTATGGATGGATGGATGGATGGATTATCTGGCAAAGAACCGGTAAGATCTGGACCAGTCAGCTGCAGCTGGCTGTGTTGCCACACAACTGCCACTGTTGTTGATCCAGGATCATCTGTAACACGGGAGGCGTATCTGTGTATAATGCATATGCCTGAATTATTAACCTTTTTTGAAAAATGTAGAACTCCGTCTTTCTTTGAAAAACCCATTGCCTCATCAGAATGATGTACACGGAGCAGGCAGCAAACCGGCCAGGAGACCTTGGTGATTAGAGCAATCATAACACACCCAGAACCAGGCGGTCAGCATCCATCAGCAGCAGCATCACTGCGGCTCCTTTAAACAGCAGAGGAAGCTGCTGTCCGTGGGCAGCATCACGAGCCATCTCTCCCCATTAACACCTTCTTTGTTGTTGTTCTGTTTGTACGTGTCAGTGCTCACTTTGACTCAAACATGCCGCTTTTCTGTATCTCCATCTAGATGAGGACCTTGATCTAGAGGATCGCCACTTTTATAACCAAACCTTGAACTTTGAACACCCTTATTTTTGCTGCTTTTGTGTCGATTGCATGTCAGGTTTTTTTGTTTGTTTGTTTGTTTTTTTTACCATTGACAGTAAATTCTCCACATCAAGGCCTGCTGGTGGAGGGTTGACAGAGCACCAGTGCCCTCTGCCGGTCTCACCCAGGATTCAACACTGTTCGGCTTTTCTCTCCTTTTTTTTTGCTTTTTTTTGGCTGACAATAAAAAAAAATGTTATTTTAAGTTGTTTTGCTTTGATCGGTTTGTCTGTAATCTTTCAGAATTCTTTTTTCTCTTATGTACGCACACACACTCACATACACACAGGGTGGGGAGATAGAGAGAGAGCTTGCGCTTCTATGAGGAAGGGGATGTATGTAATATTTACTAATGATGTGTGGACAGACGGGGTCAAATGCAGATTTTATGCACATAAAATAGTAATGAAACAGTTTCAGAGCAGCGTTGGCAGCATCTGGGAGAGCGCGCAGAGTTGGTGACAGATCTGTCACAAGTTTGTAACAGTTCAGCTCTTTTTTTTTTTTTTTTTTTTTGCTCCTGTGGAGCATCAGAAAGTTTCTGTGGTTGCAGCCACACACACTGACTACTGATGGCTGATGGTTGTTTCTATGTGTGACTGGTTTATAAAGAACACCTGCAGCTGCTCTGCTGCTACCACTGTAAGCTTGTAAGCTTTGAGGCTCTTATTAAGATGTAAAAATCATATTTAAAATCATTCTAACTTCTATTTCAGATACCAAATAAAGACAATCAACGCCCTCCCCAACTATCTGTGGCATAATGGCACGATGCCACAAATGTCCCTGCTTCATATATATATATATATATATATATATATATATATATATATATATATATATACATTTTATACACATTTTATTTAAAATAAAACCTGTTTCTGTTAGATTGTATTTATTTTGATAATAATAATAATAATAATAATAATAATAATAACAATTATTATTATTATTATTATTATTATTATTGTGTTATCTAATATATATAATAATTTTGTTCTTTACAGAAGTTTTACAGTCTGTAATTCAGAGAAAATAACAAAAAAAAAAACAAAAAAAAAAACAAAACAAAACAAAACAAAAAAAAAACTGGTGGGTGAAGGAAATGGTTTGTTTTAGGGGAGAGGGTCTTGAAACATTGCAGTTAGTTAGTATTTGTTGTAATACTGAAACTTTAGAGCTACAAAAATTCACTTTGTCTACTTCTCAACTTCGTCTACTTCTTTAATCTGGTGATCTTTTCCAGCCAGTGTACCAAAGAAAATGGCACCTTTTTTTTCGAATGAGCTGAATTTTCAGGTCTGTAGTAGTTAATTTATCTGTATAATTAGAAGTTGTTTTAATTTTTTTTTTTTTAAATAGTATTATCTTAATAATATGCAGGAAAATTGAAGCCAAGTTCACAGTTTCGGTCCCTGGTTAATGCAATTAAACCCAGAAGTTGGACTTATTTTAATTCACAACTGATTTTATTTATTTAACTTCAAATAACTTCACTTTATTGTCTTGGATTTGAAGGTTAGAGTGTTTTTGTGTTTTTGTTTTTTTGATTTGCTGGAATTGGCTTCAGCAACACCTAGGATTGAATTAAAAAAAAGTTTAAAAAACATATATAAATTTAAATATATTAAGTAAATGTATTAGTAAAAGTACTAAAAGAACAGAGGCCACCTTTTAAAGAATTTCCTCAACTTAATTTTGAAAATATTCAGAGACAGCAGAGGGAGCCCTCCAACCGCTTTCTGTCAGCCCAGGATGCTCTTTGGTTCAAGTTGCAGACAGGACAGAGAGATTTTGCTTCTTTATTTTGTATCTTTTATTTTACAGCCAAACGTGGATTCACTCTGAATTTTAGAGGAAATCTATGTGTGTTTCTTTTATATGACTGATCCAACAATTACCTGAGCTCATTCTGTGCAGCAGGTTGTCAGCAAATTCTTGTGACTGTATCTAACAATAAGGCTGCACAACTTCTAGTTCTGCTTCTGCTTTTATTAACACAACTCCCACAGTGCTGTAGAAGGACTATTTTCAGTCGCCTGTAACAACTCAAGTGCTCAATGTCACATCTAAAATGTTCACGCTCACGTTCACACAATAGGGGTAGTGATGACCTCACGGAGGCATCAGAAAAGAATTCCACAAATGGAGGAGACAACCTTAGCAGCAGGGCTGGAGTTCAGCAGCTTGCACAAGGGCATGTTGGCAAATAGACCACAGGGGATTGAACCAATCACCCACATTCCACTGATAGACACCAATACTGTTCTATCTCCTCTAATACTGTTCTATCTCCTCGTCTGTCCTCAAGTTGGAGTTTTTCAAGATAAAACATTTTAATTTGATTTTGATCATTCTTACAAGGCTTTCTTCCTGTTCAGAGGATGGTTTTTTGGCCATTGTTGCTTTTTCATGGATCAGACTCTGGGTTTTTTGCAAAGACAAAGACAATCTCGACAATCCCCAAGAAAATAAACAGATAAATAATTCCACTAATTTACTTTTTTGAACTTTAAGTTTGTGTAAAATTCTGAAATATATTAATTTCGCTTCCTGAAGCTCTTTGGCCTTTGGCAAGTTCATACTCTGCAATTTTCCACTATCATCCTATACTCTTCTAAGCCCCAAATAACTTGTTTTTCACGGTTTTAAGTTGTTTTTCAAGTAAGCCAGTAAAACTTTTGATTGGCACTATTAACCCCACTATTAACCCCTCCAAGCCCAGCTGTGGCCTGCTGGGCTTGGAGGGGTTTTTCTCCTAGATGGAAAAGCTCTGTTTGGTACAGAACGGTACCCTTTTTGGGGGGTTTACTGAACTAAACAAAAGTGGCGACAGTGGCTACATTAGATGTGGGACATTAAAGCAGCCTGACTCATGTCACCTCAGCACAGAGGAACAGATTGTAGAAAGGTTTATCTGTATCCTCTGTGGTGCCATCATCAGCAAAAATACAGGAACAATGTTAAATTCTCTCTCTATGTCTGTCCTGACTGTCTTTTGCCATTCATGGGACATGACTAAGAGACACTCTGTGGCCAAGTCGGCCATTTTAAGTCGGCGAAGTCGGCCATTTTGATTTCATTCATCAGATTGTTGTTCAGCAGGTTGTCAGTGGCAGACATGGTTGCAGCCTCACTGATAACCTGTTGCATATAAATGTATGTTTAGGTCTGTTTACGGAGGCATATGGTGATGGGACACCACCACCACAACAGCAGCAGCACAGGAATACAAGGGCCAGGGCCAAAACTGTTCTGGAGATCTGGGACCAAAGGTCAAAGGGGAATGAGGACATGGGAAGGCGAGGACAAGGGAGAGCGTGGGCTCTTTCAGTGTTGCTTGCAGCTTTAATTATTTTCATTTTCATGATGATGAAAATGCAGATAAATGTGCAATAAACCAAAACATAAACCAAAATATCAGGTTCGGCATTGATCCACGACTGTAATATGGTGAATGAAGATATGTGGTTGATTCATCCTGGGAATAAATGTATTTGTTGTTTATTTTTTTGAATCAGAAAACTGCATTTGATACTGTAAAAAGGGCATTAATGGCATTGTGGAGTTCCGGTAAAGGTAACTGTGTTAAAAAGGAAGGCTGTCGTAGCCAAGGCACTCCAGGCCTTCCAGTAATGTCCATGCTTTTATTCGCATCACAGGCCTCCCCAGGAAATTCCCCCCACTGTTGCTGGGTTCTCTAAGTGGGAAATCGCTGGTGCCGAGTTCCTGGAAAATCAATTCTGGCTCCCATTCTGATGCGGCACCTTCCTGGAAAAATACTGGAGCACTGCTGGGAAAGGCTTCATGTGTGGATGGGGCTTCTTTATATAGTGAAAGCATAAAAAGATGATTTTTTTTTTTTAATTTTGTCTTGACTTTTGAAAAGTTGAACATTTTGATCCCCTTAATAGCTTTAGAATCACCAACCATGTGGAAACTTTCACAGAGACTGACTGAGAAAAGTGAAAGAGGCTTTAGACAAATAAACAGGTTTGGGCATCTAACCAACAACATCTGTCACAAAAAACACCCTGGATGCATTCATTCTTAACAAATCTGATCGTGGGATAGGCATTTATTTCTTTTTCATGCATAACTTATTTTTCCAATCAACCCTTCAGGACTGAACATGGTTTGAAGGTGTGAGTGAGTCGCAACTTGGAATCAGTGTAATTACACATGTTGTCCACTAGGGATATGACATCTTACTTTTAATTACTAAAATGAAGCTATCAAGAATAATCCACATGGGTTGTCAAAACGTTCAAATATCGGGGCGCCTGCAGCCTTTAGAATGCTATTATCCATTACTGTTATACACTGATGTATTTCTTACACAAAATGTCAAATAACTTCGTAATTACATTACAACACGTTGTCTGCATGTGATGACACCAAACGTTGAAGCAGTCCTTAAGCAATCCCTGCAGCGGAGCTTTTGTTTCAGCGGGGTCGTAACTTGGCAGCAGCCTGGGGAACCGGGTGTAACTTAATCAATCTGCGGGCAGAGCGACAGGCAGAGTCCACGCACTCCGACTGCTGTCTGTGCGGCAGCGCAGCTTCCCAGAATAGCAACGCGTCTACAAGAGGACATGGAGGAGGAAGTCAGTGGTGGATGAACAACTGTTGCTCTCGCTGCTGCCGCCGCTGCTGCTGCGGTGACGACCTACCCGTCAGTGCGCGTTGCGTGGCGCATGTTAGGCTAAAATGATGCTTATTCCCAGCCGAGGTGTTCATCCGGGATCTATGTGCAAGTTCACGGGGAATAAACTCCCGCGTCTGTAAGGTAAACGAAGCGACAGTAAGAAAATCGTAAAGCGCATGCATCGATTTCCTGTACGAGGCCGACCGGCTGCTCTCTTTAACGCCTTTAATGTGCGCACTGAATAATAAAGCGCAGGTTGTATTTTTGATAAAGCCTCTCGGGAGCTGCTGGAGGCGCACGTCTGCGGCAGAGGCGGACAAGGAGCGCCTGACTCATGAAAGCACAGCCAGACAGACGCGGTGATCGGATAACCTGTTGAGCTGCGGCTGTCAGGCGGCTCCAAGGCAACGCGGCCGGCAAAAGAAAAAGGGGGAGACAGAGCCTCAGTGCAACCAACCTGGCCCCACGCTGCTGTAGCCGATGATGGGAATGGATTGTTGTCTGCAGGTGAATGCACCATGCCATCCTCACCGCGACATAGCTGCAACGTGGAGTTATTTTGGGCTTTCTTTCTGTTTTCGCTTAAACTTGCCTTTACAACAAGGGGGGCACTGACAAAAGTGTGAATTAAGATGATGGCATTCTTTATGATTTCTAAAGTGGTTTAAATTAGACCGTAAAGCGCGTTCCCGGCACTTTTTCCTCATTATTTTTTGCCATTATTCCCGCAGTGTTAGACACCAGACGTGAGCGTCTACCCGTCCGACCTTGAGTTGCGTCTCCATTGTGGACTTTCAGCGTTGCCGACACGTGGATTTCCAGTGTCTTTTCTGTTGCAAACTGCCTGGCTGCTCCCAGTCGCTATGGTTAATTCCTTAGGAACCGGTGGATCCAGTTTGATCCATCCCTCTCTTTCTTTCTTCTACCAACTTGTTTTTGTCCCCCCCACTCGGAGCTCCTGCTCTAAAGGAGAGATGATAGTCCGGCAGGAGACGCGCAAAAGAGGTTTTTACTCACCGTCGGTCATCTGTACACACGTAGATGCCCTCCTCCCTTATTTCTTTCCGTCGAAATGATCGGAACATATAAATCAGCCTCAAACGCCTCGAGGAGATAACTTTTAAAGATAACTAATTCTTTCTTCTTTTTTTTCTTCTTTTTTTTAACGAAGAGGCGACATCTGATCATCGCTTTGTCCTACCGTGACTGAAATTGTCAACCAATTTTGGACAGGGGAGACGCTTTCGGGTAACTTGGAGTCGGACTTGATCTTTTCCTTCTCCCTTTTCACGTTTAAAGTGTGTTTAGTGTCATCTGCTAGAATCCTAAAATAATCACTCCACCTGTTACGTTTCAGGGATTATTTCCATTTAAAAGTATTTTAGGCTTTTTTTTTTCTTTATATAGTAGAAGTTAAAAGTTTGGATTCAAATAATCTATTCTAGATTTATTTAAACCTTACTTAATGAGTAATAACGATGGATTAAGCGACCAAGATAATACATTAGTTCTAATCGAATTAATAGGGGTCTGAATACCTTCTTAAAGAACACGTAGTCAGCAGAAGATGTCTATAGGTGATACACGAATGAGGTGGGGGAAAAAGCTTTGGCAACATTTTTCAGTTTCTTTTTTAAAAAGACTTTATTATGCTTCGTCTCATTTCAGTCAAATACGTTGAAATACAATTTATTTAACAACTTTCTCTAAATAAAAGTGTTTTCCTCCATTGTTTTATTTCCCTTTCTCAACGATCACTCCAATCAGTTAGGCCTTATTTAATGCTAATTCCACAATAAACCTTAGCATGAGACTATTTCTCACAACAACAAATAAAGGCATACTGATATAACACACAACGGGATGTTTTTGCATGTTTTTTGTTAAAAAAGTGAGTAGACTTTAATTTCTATGATGGAAGGCATCTGTGATAAATATATTAAAGGATTTGAAACTGATTGAGACAATGTCTCCGTTCTAAGTCCTCACTTTTGCATGTCAAACTCAGACTCCACATTTTGTGAACTCTTTTATGCTTCACTGAAATCCCAGTAAAAACTTCACTTTCTTCCCCGCAGCTCTCCCAAAGCAACTGAAATGGAGGCTCCTGATGACTTCTGTAACAGTAAGTCCCTTCATTTCCTCTTAACTTCACTTAGGTCACTGTTGTATGACAACAGTTTGGGGGAATATAAATTCATTTTAATTTTCAAATTATCACAATTTGCGATCAGAACACCATAAACATTTCAAGGGATTCTCCCTTAGTGCAGCCCTTTTCCTGTTCACCCTTTAAAGACAGAGAAAATGATGCACAAAGCGATTAGCAACATCCTGTTGAATGCAAGAGATACTGGATATGCATTTTGTGGTGTACTATTGCCCTTTTCTGGTTTCCTTTGGGCAGGTCTCTTGAATATCTTCCCTGTCCGCCTTGTCTTCTGTTATATACAGCTCTGTAAACAGGTAGAGCAGTGCTGGTGACATCAGCGGGGATTTTAGGTCTCCAACAGGCTTCTGCGCTTATAGGAACACTTGGCAGGCGGAGGTGTGGTGGCGTTGGAAGAAGAAATGGAGGATCAGTGTTGTAAAATAAGAGTCTCTTTCCGTGTGGTAAACAAACACGTTAGTGGAATTCACAAGTATGCATCCCTGATTCATAACAATACTGCTGAGGGCTAAAATACCGGTTCAGAAAGCATGTATAGGTCGTGGAAGTCATCACTCCCTTCAAACAATATCTGGAAAAAATTAATTTTAGGGCTTTCAGTCTTTTTTTTTAGAGTTAATATTAAGTACTACCAGTTAAAGGTCGATTACACGCACTGGACTCACTACAGTGTATTATAACATGCACCTAACTCACTGTCACGTATATACTGAATATATAGTGGTAGAGAAAATGATTACACTCAGTACTTCTTGTTGAACTGACCATTCTTCTAACTACTGAGGGAACCTGTGTGAGAAGGAGTCTGATGGAACACTGAAAATGTTGGACTGGTCCAAGAGATCGGACCTCAACCCTAAAAGGTGGACAAACCCAAAGTTCAGGGTAAAGATGGCTAAAAACAGCATGACTAACTAGTTTGTTTGATATTTGTTGTGCTCTTTGCAACAGTCTGCAGATTTCAACAACATAATGAGTATTTTACATCCAACCGCTAATGTTCGTCAAAGCTTAATGCAAAGCTTAATGTCCATCTATACACTGAGCCAACAGCATCTGCATGATGCTTCTGTTCCCTCAAATCTGTCCACACAGATAGAAAATTTTCACTGTGACTGTTCAGAGAAACTTTGAAATCTGGTTCACGTTACTAATAATCTTCCATTCCCATGAAGTTTCAATGTCACCACTACCAGACCCAGTCATATTTACCAGTGTCCTGTTCGATTGACAAACTGAAGCAAAAAATGCCTTTTTATGATGGAAAAAAATGTCACGTTATAAATGATTGACTGTAGACTCAGAATTTCTAGGTCAAACCCACAGACACTAATATTATAAAATAATGAACATACAGTATGTAACAATGAATCCATGTTGTTTGTCTGCTGGATCTGTGTGTGTGTGTGGGTGTGTGTGTGGTCGGAATCTGCGTTTTAAAGAAGGTTCAGGGTTTGACAGGAAAAACCAGCTCCCATACAGTCTGCATCCAGTCAGCGTGAAAGGAGGGCCCCATAACTCCGGAAAAGAATCTATTCAGTTCTTGACGCAACCATAGGTGCTGTCTTTTCCAACGCACTCATTTCGTACAGCGTAGTCATTTCTGCTCCGGCGAGTGGACAGACCGTACTTGAACAGAAACTTGAGTTGCCTAAAATTAGTTTGTTTTCATCGCATGCTGTTCCTGAAACCAGCCGCTCGAGCTGTATTCTGAAGAGGCTGTGCAAGGAGATGATGAGATTCTCTTATGTACACATGAGTTCTATTGTGTTTGCCGCAATGTCAGACCATCCAAGAGCGGTCTCTGCGTCTTTTCCCATGACACTTCTTGTCATCAGGTCTCTGTTCTCGGTAAATGCACGAACGACGTCGAGCTTTCAGTTTGCACAAGTGCCCAGATGTCCTGGGAATGATCAGCTGGGCAGATGTCAGCATTTGCAACAGTCATGGAAAATCCTTCATGACAAATCTGGGCCAGGGCTGTCTTCAGGACAGCACCCGCCGAGGGATAGCTGGGGACGGTCACCTGAGATTTCCTCCAACCCCAACCGGTGCAACCTGAGCCCAGACCCAGGGATCGCGTCATGGACAGTCTCCCAGCACGTCTCGTCTGGTTACTCGCCGCCACAATGGAACAATAGCAGAGAAGAGGCTGTCAAGCCAAGAGGGGCTGTTGCGGCAAGAGGAGATCTGGCACTGATTTCTTTTTCACGTGCCAGGGATCATGGCAGACAAATTGTTCTTTGATTTTCAGTCTCTGGCTTCATCCGTTTTCAAAACTGTCCCATTTGCTGCAGTTGCCAACTAAAGCATTCTTGAGTCCAACCTTTTTTGCCGGTAGTGAAAGATGCCTCTCTGTGGTTCCTAAGGGATCTGACACCTATAGGTCAGCAGGGGTGTTTACCTGTTGCCAGCATATTGTTCTTGTGACCCTGACTGGGCCGGAGTGTAAGGGGATAAGGGACCAGTTTGCTCTCCCTCTGAGTGGACACCGGGCTATCCATGGCCTGGGTTCTGTCAAGTCTGTTGAGAGGATGCAACATGATCTGCATTCGCTGGACTTTCAGATCCCACGGATGCAAAAGGGCACTTTAGATGGTGCTTTTCTTCCATCTGCGTGATGACCTCCATAATTCCCATTCAGGTTAGGCATTTAGGACAGTTGAGAGGGATACCGCTAACCATTTTTCCCCTTGAGCAACTGTATATTTGTAAACTGTTAAATGTTGTGTTATGTTTATAATCTCTCATCAACATTTCTATATATTTATATTAGTCTGTTCAGCCATCATCTGTGTGAGCAAGTATTCTTTAAACCTCATCATATTTGTTGTGGAGTAAATTAAGTACAATGAAGATTATCTTGTTTATGTTTGTCTCCCAGGCAACGGACAATGCTCTCCTGGTGATGAGAACTCGAGAATGTTGGCAGACGTGTCAGCAGCTAATGGACAGACAGTTCCTCTGGGTCCTAATTCCCCTAGTGGTGAGTTGTGAAGAGGCACACAGAGAGACGTTAGACTGAAGAGCATATATGACAAAAATAATGGTTACAATAATGGTTATAATAATGTCTGACATTTTTATGACTGGATCTACTGACTCAGCAAATACAATGAGTAAATGTGAGCGGATCACAAATTTGTGCTCTTAAAAACGAGGCTAGCATCCTTTGTTGCAGTTTATCACGTGCGAATGGATTCACAAACAAACATCAAATGTGCAAATTTGCACAATCAGTCAGCACTTTGGTGCAAACGGACATGTTTTGCCATGCATTATCACAGCGTATATTATCGGACTTGTCGCCGATATGGATCTTACCCAGAAGTGTTGCCTGATACCTCAGATTAGAAGAAGCGATGTCACTGTGATTCAGCAAAGCATTTTCTTTTCTTTTTTATACAAAAAGGGGAAAACCAAGTGAGAGAACCAGGTTAGCAAATAGGACCTTTGTTTCCCACAAGTTCAGCGCTGCTGCTGAGGGAGGGGAGGGCACAACAATGATTTTTGCAAGGAGGCACTTTGATAAGAGCTCGTGTCAGGCTGAAATCTGCCTTATAAAAGAGAGGCTGGATCAGGTCATTTGTTCGGCAGTTTTATTGTCACCGTGTTCTATCTGCTGAGGAGAGAGCAAAATTACACCCTTTGAGTGAGGTGACAATTTCAGGAAGGAGAAGGACAGGATGCCTCCTTTGTGCATCTATGATTTATGGATGGTATAAACCCAAACACGGTCTCTTGACATCGACTGTGTCAGAACTGCGTCTCAGCATCTTAGCCTTTATCAAAGGTGTATCATCTGCTGCTGTGTGCGATCCAGCCCGCTACAGTGGAGAGACAGATGTAAAGATGTAAGAAGCAGAACAGCAAGGACATTCAGGTCTGCTCTGTGTTGCCAGGATACTGGTAACAATTGCAATGTGGGTATCAGGATGAGGTTTTTTTTTTTTTTTTTTTTTTTTTTGAAGAAACGGTGAAACCTACAAAATCTATACAGAGAATGTTTCTGCTCCCACATTGTGAACGTTAGCTTAATGCATTTTACTAGCCACTAAGAGTTAATTGGATGCAGGTTCAAAGCCTGAGGGGACAGTTGATGGATGCACTCATATGGGAAGTTTCAGTAAACCAACAGCGTCTACTCACGTCCTAGTAAATGCCTTAAAAGGATCACTAAGATTCATTCCACATACTTAATTGTTTCAGGTAATATTGCAGCTGTAGATGAGCGCAGAAGACAAATAAATGCGTTTCCCCACATTTTTCCAAACTTTATTTGGTCTCTTATGGCAAGAATCCAGACTGTCTCCCTCCCAAGATAGATTAAAAATCTACACATTTTTCCAGTTTACATGATTACAGAGATATCAAATTAGCTACTATTCACAGTTTGTTACTTAAAAAGCATAGTGAAATATTTTCTTGTATCCTCACTTTACAGACATAGACCTGAGCTATAGAAAACTTTCATTTGTGTGTGCATTGGCCTGACATTAATTCTAACACAGGTATTCGTAATTAGTGGTTGAATGGAGACTACAGACAATGAATAGTTTCCAAACCAGCCACAACCACCTATTCACAGCTAAACAGACTTTTCTTTATGGCTCTGACACTCCTTTATCTCTCCAGGTACAACTCAGAACCAGATCAGCCTCTCTCTCTCTCTCTCTCTCTCTCTCTCTCTCTCTCTCTCTCTCTCAGACATGTTTCTAAAATAAACATGATGGAATTTTTTTTAAATCAAAGAACAGTATGTAGTTACAACTTGAATTGCTGTTTTTGTGTAACAGAATTGAAAATTAAGCAGGAAGAGGACACGACGGAGCAACAAGACAGACAGAAGTTCAACAGAAGTCCAGCACCTGAAGAAATGGGCCAAACTGGAGAGGAGGAAGCAGCACTGGAGGAGTCCATGAGTGGCAGCCCCAGGGATGTTCATGACAGATTATCAGGACCAAATGTGTTAGCGGATGCAGGAAATCGACATCCAAACGGTGCCAGTAAGTAGCTTATGAGGCTTATGGAGCAGTTAGAGTTCTATGGAAACCCAGACAGTGTGTGTATATTTCTATTCCTCAAGAGCAAATCAAAATCATTTCCTTGACAGTGTGTGGTGTACGCTCTTCATAGACTTGAAATTATTATCAGGAAAAAAAAAATCCCTGGAATCTCCCACAACCTGTTCTAGTTGACACCATGACTGCCGGTTGTCGCAGCAGCAGGATCATATTTCATTTTTCCAACAAACCACAGATCAAAAGAGCTTCCAGCAGAAAAGACGGCAATCTGGAGCACGCTGAGCAAAATCACTAAAAACGAAGGTGTTGTTAGGTAAAATAGCACGTCTGCTATCTGCACTCTGCACTTCTGCTGCTCAAAAGACATGACATTCCAGTTTTCAATTGAAATTTACAATTCACAGATGACACGTACAAATGTTCTACCCAAGCAGTTATAGCTATTTATAGACTGTTAGGAAGAAAATTGAAATATTGTCATGAGACATCAAGCAGCTCATATCAGGAACTGAAGTTATTTCTAATTATAAAGATGAGAAAAAATGAGCCCTCCATGGCATGTTCCTACTCACATGCTTGAGGAGAGTAGATAATGTTTGATGATCCACAAAGACTGCGGTGTTGACTTCCTCTAATAGGTGACAGGCCATTCCAGTGCAACCAGTGTGGCGTCTCGTTCACCCAGAAGGGAAACCTGCTGCGACACATCAAGCTGCACACAGGCGAAAAACCCTTCAAATGCCCCTTCTGCAGCTACGCCTGTCGGCGACGAGATGCTCTCACTGGTCATTTGCGCACCCATGCTGGTATGACTCCACAGCACACACTTTTTATACTCATTTTCCCAGAAGAGGCTTCTTGCCTTTCCTCTGATGTAGTAAAAGCTGAAGCTGTGATGTCAGTGTTTGAGGCAGACCACTGCTGAAAAATGTTTCCAAACCTGTCCAGTCTGAGTGTTTGTACTATATTAATCATCACGATCTGCTTCAGAAATGACAGAAAGCCACTAACTTCTCTCGCCATGAGCGTGTGACAAGGCAGCAGTGTCCAACAAAATCTTCATTTCCTACAAAAATTCATGCGCAGCCATATACTATAGATATTCAGACTCCCCTTTCTGTTATTTAAGTCTTTGGGTTTCCTTAAAATGACATTAATGCGCTACCTACCCCTGCATACATGTCCAGGACCGGCTCCAAAATAATATCAGCTGATGACAGCTGCAGTTTTCAGATTTTGCTACCTGGAGAATTTTAACTAACTCTTAAAAGTCTCCAGACATACGCCTTCTTCTGAAGCTTTGTGTGAATAATGGAGCAGCTGGCAGAAATCCTGTAGCTGTAGTAGCCACACAGGCACTCTGTGACTGTCAGTCTCATATTGTTTCGCAGACATAATGGTGCTTTTTCTTTTTTCATATGAGAGCAATACACAGCGCTCTGAGTGCTTTGCGATCAGGAACCAAGGACGTGCTTTTCCTGAGTAGCTCGACTTGCTCAGGGCTGGTTGTATCTTTCAGTCTTAACCCCCTCCCCCCCCCGCCTTTTTTTATGTTTGCCCCCTGTGGGGAGCCTTTGTGATGGAGACTTCACAAAGAGACTTCACTTCAGACTCTCCCCCGACCCCCTTGCTATATACTTTTTTGTCTTCACTTTTATGTGTCTGTAATCTCAGATGTAGCCAAGCTAGCAATATTTTCTTTCACTTCCTTCCAAACGACTATCTTACTACTCCTGCTCCAGTCTGTCAGTGGAGAGGTGGAGGACTTTGGTCTCGCAAGTGTGTTTGAACTTGGTTTGTGGGCTGTGTCGTCCTGGCAACACCATGCCGCGGCCATGCCAGGAAGAACAGGTGTAACCCAAAGAGGAAAATAATACACTTAAGAAGAGGCGAGGAGGGAGGAACGTGTATGACTAGAAGGATGGGTAAGGGTGAACAGTTGAGAGTTGACTCGTAGCGCTTTCTGCAAGGCCAGGAAAAGTGTTTAGGATTCGTTTTTGGTGAAGAATGCCAAAACACAGTTAAAGGGTGTGGAAGATGTTAATGTGTCTGAGTACAGTGTTGGTAAAATCAGTCAAACAAGTCATGACTTACACGAGTAAAAATAGCAACAAAGTAAAGGCGACTACTTCAGGTCCATCTGGGAGTTGCGAAAAACCGTATTGCACTGTAGGCGGTAATAAAATATGATGGGAGTAATGAGGTGCATGTCGCGCGAGCCAAAAAAAAGGGGGAGGAAGGAGCGATCAAAGATTGGATATTGCAGACTTCACGGTTTTCACTTTCACAGCAGAAAATCGCCAAAGAAAATTATTTCCAGGCTGCCGTTTTATTTCGAGGTTACGCGCTTTCAAAACTGAGAATGAATATTACTGCTTGCACAGCTGCCCACGCAGAACTCATACTGAAACCTTATGTTATTAGCCACCGCTTCAGCGCCTTCACGCTCAAAGCTATGAAAATACGATAATGAACCCAAGGTTGGAGTTCAGCCAGTACATTCATAGAAAAAAAAAATCTGTCATTCCATGATTCACATAATAAAAACAGCCATGTCATTTTGCAATATGTGGGCTGTCTTCGTAACCATTCAATCGTATTAGCTTCCACTATCAGGCCTGTAAGTCTTACTATGCCACCTTGCCTGTGCTGGTGTGTGGATCACGTGGGTTTGCTTTTGTAGCCTTCGATCTTTTTATGAGTCACTTGATTGTTTCTTTTTTAAAAATACTCTGTCACAGGATATAGGCCCATGTCTGCCTCCCTGTCTGCCTGTGTAGGATTTTGAACCTATATTGAGCGTTTTGTGAGTCAGTTTTGATGCATTTCCACTCTGAGTGTGGAAAGGCGGAGATTCCACGATTGGCAGATGCTCCTGTCAGTTTCCAAAACTAGATGTTTTAAAGTCTCGTAGGAAACTGAAGAGCCAGACATGGATGTGTGGTGCTGAGCTGTAGCTAGGCTGATGTCCTGACCTAAATATAAAGGATATGTGTTCATTTTTCCACTTGTCGGGGTAGGAAAAGGAAAAAAAGAAAATGAAATTTCATAATGAATCACTCTCCACCTCCATAGCACTTGAACTTAGGAACTAGGTTTCCTACCGCCACCATGGGATGCTTGATCAGCTCCACGGTTCACTCAAACATAGAGCTGCACTCCCACTGTATTGAGATCTCTCTCAATAAAAAGTATTGTGAGACGTAAGAGTTTGTGATGCAACCAACCCCGGCCCCCACAGTTGCCTTCTGTTTGGTGACAGTTACGTGGAATCCTCACGCTACCAGCGGAACGTCCATGATCTCACAAGGTGGTTTGTTTGTACAGTACGACAGGCTGCTTCGTTTTCACTGCACCGCCTGCTTTGTCGCACTGGATGGTGCCCACTCTTCGGTTCACGCTCTGTTCTTCGCTTCTAGTGGGAAAACCGCACAAGTGCAACTATTGTGGACGGAGTTACAAACAGCGCACGTCTTTGGAGGAGCACAAAGAGCGCTGCCACAACTACCTGCGGGGCATCAGTCTGGATCCGACCATCAACGCCAGCCCTTACCCAGGTAAATACTTCCACTGGCAGCAAAACCTCACTAATTTGAATTTTTATTTTTTTTCACTTTAACTTGAAAATCCAGTATTGAATTACACTTTAAACGAGGACTGCAAAAAATAAATAAATAAAAATAAAACATACTTTCTTCTGCAGAAATAACTAACAAAATATCTAAGCTTTAAAAAGAGGGCTGTGTTCCTTTTTTTTATATCTCACTGGAAGTGATATTTCTAACTATTTATCTCGAACCCAAGGTGAGGTTTCCACAGAGTCGAGGCCCATGGCGGAGCCCAACAGCCTGGCCACATTTGATCGGCCGCCCGTTATTGAAAGGCTGAACACTGTGGGCAAGAGGAAGAGCACCCCACCCCAGAAATTCATGGGTGTGTATTTCACACACATTTTAACGGCTTTTTTGTAGCACTGCAGCTTTTTTAGAGCTGCTCTACGTAATTATCTTCGTATAACTATCTATAAATTTTTACCATCTATTACATTTTTATAGGTGTTTAACTTATTTAATCCTCCTGTTTATGGTTTATGGTTTTACCACTGATGTAGGTTCCCCATCCTCTCCACATCCTATTATTCTATATCATTATGCAGCACTGCACTACTTATAAGAAGAGGTTTTTTTTTTTTTTCAGTCTTACTTACAGTCTTATTTTTTTTTTATTTGCCACACTATTAGTGAAGAGATAGAGCAGCAGCGGTTTGACTGAAAGGCAAGGAAATGTTTTTCACTCTGTGGTTAGGTACACCTGTAAGTTTGCCATCGTTCTCGTCGAGAGAAAACAGCTCACCGCATCCCTGTTCAGCAGGAGTTAAACACAGCACGCTCAGATGGATGGGGTTTTCCACCACATTAGATGTATACGCAAAACATCAAGTGCAAAAACAAGGGTTGAAATATGTGTACAATTTTCCCTACTTCTGTAAAGATTATGAAAGTCATGTTTTTAAAAGCACATCAGCCAAGTTCTCCACACAATTTCTTGTTTATTGCAGGTGACAAGATGTTACGCTACAGCTACCCTGAGCTAGCCTATGGAATGGGACTCAAGTATGAGAAGCAATCAGAAATGTTGCCAGCCCACATGGACCAGGCCATCAGTAATACTTCCATCCCGTATGTGTTGTCCGAAACCCTCCGGCCCATGCTCCACCAGCCAGGTCCCCCGCTCTCCATTGCTGAGATGTCGTCCATGGTTAACCCCCTCTTCCACCATGTGCTACCCCTCGGCCAACGCGCAGAGTGTCCAGGAAGTGGTGGCACGCTCCCCCCTCAGCCCCATGACGTCCACGGTCAACCTACCACCAATGGTCCGGCTGCATTGACCAGGCTAATTAAGCTGCCTCCAAAAGGGCAAGAAGAATCCCCCAACAACAGTGGACTTGATTCTGACTCCGCTCGTAGCAGCCCTCAAGAGAGACAGGCCTACCACGGGACCAACCTGCCTCCAGGCCTCAGGTCTCGAGCCAGCCCAGCCGTGGCCTGTGCAGATGAGAGGGTTCTTGAGTTGTCCCCCCGGAGTGGCACTGGAGCTGGAAACGGGTCAATACGAGCCACTACGGAAAGGTCAACAAGCCAGGAAGGAGTCCGGGTGTTTGGTCGAGAGGGCCAGGAGTTACGCGCGTTCCAGTGCGAACACTGCCAGGTGCTTTTCCTGGATCACGTCATGTACACCATCCACATGGGTTGTCATGGATACAGGGATCCACTAGAATGCAACATTTGCGGTCACCACAGCAAGGACCGCTACGAGTTTTCATCTCACATCGTCCGCGGTGAACACACCTTCCAGTGAATGGAAGGGCAGAGGGCCCGAGAAAGGAAGCAATAGTTCGACATCCGCCCTCGTTCCTGAGACCACCTGGTTTGAAAGCACTGTTGAAGTGTAGCACAATCACACTTGTTTTACGCTATTTGTCATGACAACCGACAGACAAATGAGCATATGAAGGTATGGGCCAAAGACACCTTTTCTACCTTGAATAAAAATTAGTGTAGTGGAAGGGAGGTATGATTTTTTTTTCCTCAGAATTTTCATGAATCACACAGAGCAGCTGTCAGACAAGTTTGACTCAGTTTTTCCTCATTATAAGTCTTTTGTTTCTTTTAAAAGTCTGCTTTTTTTGCTTGCCCTGTCATTACTTAAGTGTAAAAAAATGTCTTGACTGGTAAAATATTAGATTCTATTGGATGCAGATGCACTGGAGACTATTTTTCGTTCAAACAGAAATATCGGTACGATTCAGGTAACCTCGTAGAACAAACGGTCATCCTCAGCTCTCTAATTTAACCTTTTTTATATATTCATACACTTTAAAAAACTTTGGAGACCATAATCACTATCCAAAATTTAAAAACCTATAAAGTATAACATGTTATAGAAAATGCAAATTAATATGACATATAACTATTTAGTTATTAATATTTTTATTATTGTGAGTTTATTTGCATTTCAAATGGTTCTCTGGTATGAAGTTGATAATTTTAAGGCTAATGCTAACCCCCTCAACAGGGTACATCGTTGGCTAACAGCAGAAACTACCTCTTGACAAATGTAGGATTCAATTAATGTGATATCTTTGATGGACTTGAACTGCTATTTTAAACATTGCTACAATTGTTCTGACTATCTTTGCTATAGTAGACTTGCTGGCTATGCTAAAGCGAATGGCTCCTGCGCACAAACTAAGGGTATAAGACCAAGAATAGGGTCGAGTTTGATGCCCAGTGTCTTAAGTGTCTTCTAAGTTTGTTCTAATTTTGAAATGATAGGATGATACATTGGTTGATGGTTATAAAAAGGTTTATTATTTATGTTTCAAATTAATTAATCTCTTGACTTTTTAATGACCATAAGTCAAAATCATAATGAAAGAACATCGGGGATATAACTGAAATCTTACAGAAGATGTATTTAGATGTGCGACTGTGGCTGGAATTTCAGGAAAAAAACTTACTGTTACGAATCAAAGGGTGTTTTTTTTAACCAAGCCGGCAGAATTTTATCATAACAAGCTGTTATCTTGTATCTTCAAATCAGAAATATAAAACTGCGTTGTTTTAGCCTGTGTTGTTTCTACCTTTCAGAATCATACCGCGTGAACAAAAAATTTCTGCTGACTTGTTCATGAATGGAACTAAACAACTGTTCTAACGGAACAAATTCAAAATGGCAACAAGGCTACAAGTGTTGGCTGGGCTTTGGTTCAAGGTCATGACTTTTGACAATCTTTGTCTTTTCTATCCGGTTGAGTGCAGTTAATTCTGCTTTGTTCGATGATAAAATGCTTGTGGTTCATGTGTTACCTCGGTTGCCCGCTGAGGACACGCGTCATTTGCATGCTATGTCGTTGACCTCCAAATGGCAAAATAACAACGTTTTCAGTTTGCGTTGTAATGACATACATCAGAAGTCATTCAGAAACCTGTTGGAAAGACTGCCCTTCACTTCTTGCTTATTTATCATGGCTTACTCACTTAACCATTGTAAATGTTGACCATTGCCGTTTCCATTATTAGCCAGGTTTTGCGGCTAACCGGCAGCTAATTAGATTTTCATGCTTTTTGAATTTGTTCTTGGCGTCATAAAATGTCATTTGATGTGACTGCGCTTGCTTGCAACTAAGCTGCTACAAGTTAGCGACAGAGGGGTTTCTCAAGTCAGGTACGGCACTGATTTCATTCAAGCTTTCATTAAGTATGATCTGATTAATACTGTAAGGCTGTAGAGAGGAAGATTTAATTATCGTCTCCTCCTGCGAAAGGTCACGACTGTTGTGTAGTTCTGCTGTTATCCGTGTGTCTCCTTTACTGTATCTGATTGAAGGCATCCACAGAGCACAAGATCTTTGTTTTATTAATTGCAGTGAAAATAACAAGCACACTGAATGCCATATTGTGCACTGTGCATCTCACACACACAGACACCTTCCTTTCAAAATAAAACTCTGGCATCAGCTTTTCTTACGTATCCACAAAAACTCACCTATATAAATTGCTCCAAATGATTTCTAGAATTACAACATAAACAGAATATTAAAAAAACATCTTGCTTTTAGTGCCAATATTATGTTGTGGGAACTTGATGTTTACATTAGCATGAGCATTATTTCGCTCATTACCGTGATGATTCTGAAAGGACCAGGTCGAGGATTTGCTCATCTGCGGTACCTGTTTTTGGCAAACGGCAGCTTCTGTGTTGAATTCCAGCTTTATTTGTGTGTGACTGGTGCATTTTCCACGTCACAGCTGTGATGGCAATCAGGAGATTGTTCTTGTACATACTGGTAATCATCTAAAGCCTTACCTGATCACACCAGGGTCCGGAACACACACTTTTAATGGCTGCATAATCACATGGAAGCTCATGCAGTCAGGATTCTTTTCCTTTTATTATTTTAAATATATATTTAAAAAAACAAAACTCTAGGCTGACAATGTGTTTGCTGAAGCTTTGTTGGACCTTTTGTTGTTGTTGTAGTAAGGACAAATTCTTTAAATGAAGTAGCCATATGAACAGGAAAAAAACAAAAGAATGTCTTTACAGGCCTCCTCGTGGGTGACAACTACTTGATGAATCACAAATGGCTATTTGAGATCGAGGCTTTTTTTTGTACATTTTTGAAAATGGTGTGCTAAATGTCTATTTTTCTGCTGAGATGTTATTGCAACTAGTTTTGTGAACTTTTGTGTGACTTTTTTTGTTTATAATGTTTACAAATCTGTATAAGACTGGGTTGATTGACAATTAAAAAAGAATTATAATAATGTATCAAAGGTATGTATTTTGGCACTGAACATTGAAATCATCCTGAAGTGTGTGACTCTGACATTGATATCTTTCTGATACGAGGGCTCTCAGGTATTTGCATATTAGTTGTGCATATATAAGTTATCAAAAAGATGCACTAGTGCATTAGTAAGTAGTGAAAATTCTGAATTTGTCATAAATGTGTTGACATTGAGTTTGTTATTTAAACTGGTGACATCACATGAGAGTGTACTGAAAAAAATGCAATGTCTATTTTCTAAGGCAAGGGTTTCTCTTCATTAAAGAAATTATTTTACTGCTTTGGTTGTTTTGTGCATATTTTTCTTTATTTAACACAATATCTAACATGCAATTAAAAGATTTTACCAGACAGAAAGCTTGATTCTTGTGTAATTATATATTATCAATAATGATTTTTTTTATTAGAATTTGTATTACTATCTTTTTATTACTAGCTTAACGCTATTCTGTTTTAGATTAACCAGCTGCTCTACATGCACCATTAAACACGTTGCAGGGCGTCTGCTTGAGAGTGAATCGTTTGTTTAAACCTTAAATAGCCTAATTTCCTGGAAGTGATTTAATGAAAGAAAGCAATAATTCCATTGCATTGAGGGTTAACCTCACCTTTAAAATAATATTTTCAATATTTTCTGCGAGCTGTTTTCAGAAGAGATTTCGCAGCGATGAGTCTTTACGATGTGTCCTTGCTGTGTAAATTAGAATTCTCAGAAATGTAGGGCAGTGTGTTAGGTGCACTCAAAGCAGGCTTCAATGTAAAAAAGTAGGCGCTGAAGCTTCTAAATGTCAGACCAGCCTTCTTCACATCCTTAAAGTCGTGGTTGCACATGTGTGAGCGCGCACGCAACTATTCACACAGCAAAAACACATCGAAGTCACCTGAAAACTGGGGAATGAAAAATGACCCCAAACTGAACTTCATGGCTCTAAACTCCTGTAAAATTCTGATACACAGTTGCTGATTGATCACTTTTAAATGAGATCTGATTGGCTCCCACAGACGCTGTCTCCCGGCTCATCCATCAGGAACAAACAAATTTCTCTTTCCTGCATACAGTCGGCCATTGTAATATTTGCTGATCATGGATTAAAGACGTGCAGAGAACTTTTCATTTGCATCATTCTCCTCATTTTGCATCAAGCCCTCTGAGTAAATGTGTGTTTGTGTGTTTGGGCTGTTCATTAGGACCAACAGGGATGATTAGATTTGTGGTCAGAGTTGTGTTTGATATGATTGTGAGGAGGATGACACGTGATGAATACAATCTACAAGTTCAGAGCACACGCCATACTGGAAACCACTGACACGGCTGCGTCCCTCACTCACTTTGTTGTACTTCTGCATGGAAGGCTCAGCGAAGGAGAGTTTTGGAGCCGTAAGCTCACTGACCCATGTGTTATCTCCTCAGGACAGCAGGTTGTGGCAGTGTCGTGACTACACTTGTGAAACTTCCTCTGTTGGGTTTCTCTACCCAGGACTCCTCCTCTGCAGCTTCAGAGCTGTCCGCCGGTGTCAGCGGCACTGGAATCTGCAGCCAGTCAACATCAGTGAACTGTACACACTTTGATTAAGCCCCCCCAAAAAAAAAAAAAAAAAAGAAACAATACACCTGGAGTGCAGCATATCACAGGGGATCTGTGGTTCTTTAATGTGCGTTATTAAAAAGAGCGGGTTAAAGGAACGGCAGCTTTTGGGCCAACGGTCCAGGTGTAGGATTACAGAGCAGGGAACAGTTCCTGTCTTCTTCAACCGAGTGAGAATCCAGCGCGAGGTTGTGCAATCACCTCACCCAGTGACGAGTCCCATTCCTGTTTTTCCTGCTGGGTAGCAATGGATGTTTGGACTGGTCTAAATCTTAACACACACCACCAAAAACATTCACACGGAGGCATGGCAATCCACACACCCAGCTCGTTTTTGTTACACACCCATGCTTCAGCGTTAGTAAGGCCAGTGGGAGTAGCTCCCTGTCCAGGTACGAGAGGCTAACTCCCTCTCTAGTTTTGAGAGTAGACTTAAAACCTTCCACCTTCAGGAAGCAAGAGTCAGTAGTTCTGTAGTTACAGTCATTATTTTAGTCTAATTTGCATATTTAGAACATTTTAACTATGCTGCTACAGGCCGAACCTGCCGAAACATGATCCGCTGATAGCTTGCTTATACCTCACTGGTCTCCTCTCCTCTCCTCTCCTCTCCTCTCCTCTCCTCTCCTCTCCTCTCCTTGTTACTTGGCCAACGAGCCACCTCACAGTGTTGCTGAATTTGTAAATGATCTTGTTTTTGTTTTTTGTTTTTTTTTTTGCAGTCAGGTGTGAAAAGAAGCTGCTGGTTTTAGCTTTTTATTTTGAGGTTGATAACGACTGCAGCTCTTGTGCATAGACAGTGCGCTGGTGAGGATGGCGCTCGGTGCAAAGGCCTCTGGCTGGTTTGTGGTCAGGTGCTTAAAAGAACGAGGTTGAATATGGGGAGGAAGTAGGACTGGGGGGACCTTCCAATTTCCTTCCTTACCCGCGTTTTGCACCCATGTCTGGGGGTGTGCAGTGAGCGGGGTGGGGGGGGGGGGGGGTGGCAACAGGGACAGGGTGTGTGAACAAAGAAGCAAATGAAACTTGCAAAAGTAAAATAAAGGAAAACCCGACAAGGCGCCTCGACAAAAGTAGACGTCAGTCCAGGAAGACTAGAGCGTAATCATGGTAGAGAGCGGGGAAGAAAGAGAAACCGAGAGAAACATGGGGGGTGTTGGGCTGACTCTGTGTGCATTTCATTTGACACAGGAAGATGGAGAACGTGACAGGAAGAGAAAAAATGGCTTTTGTAGAGGAGTGCGCACTTGCTGAGTCCGAGCTGAGAACTTTCACCTGGAAGCAGACAGATGTGGGTCTGCTGCAGGAGCTTGGCAGCGGCAGGGTGGAGGGTGTTGCTTGTTGGGTGGAGGGTACAGAACACTGCTGGTTTCACATGAATTTGACGCCACAGCCTCAATTAGCCGATATGAAAACAGGAAACAAATGAGCTCACGGATTAATGAAGACAAGGAAGTTTCATCACTTCAGCAGATTCTCTGTCGGATTGCTGACATTTCCCCACAGTTATCAGCTCCTCTGCAGAGCATCACACCTACGAGGGGCCTGGCACAGGCAGCTGTGCTCGAAATGATCACAAGTGATTGAAAGGGCAACCCCACATCCAGTAAACCAGAGTGCAGAAGTGTGTAAATGTCATTTCTTTGACTTCTTCCACTTGCATCACACTGACAGCTGAATGTGGGCTGAAACCGTGTTCTGGCCTCCTCCCTGCACCTGCGTTTGCAGCAGTTTATCATCAGCCATTGTCACACTGTCCCAGCATCACCTTTTGCTTATGATAGAGGTTTTGTCAGATTTTTAACATTCAAACTGAAATCCTTTTCTGATTGGCCACCTTTGTGTGCTACTTTCTTCCCAACATGTGTGTGCGCTCGCACGTGCGTGCGTCAGCACAGTGGGTCACATCGTCTCTGAGCAGTGCTGGCTGTGAAGGTATGCCATCACTGTATTTCTGAGAAGAGGCTGGGAACAAGCTGTTACTCAAACCAGCATGTTGTCACTGCTGGTAATCCTGCAGTCATGATGCAAATGATTTCTCAAATGTAAGACTGTAAAGGAGAAACACTTTGAAAAGGATTCTGTGTGTAACTTGGTATTTTCACAGGAAGAAACCTTTAATTGATTTGAGGCGAGATGTTCAAGAATAACAGAATTAGCAGCTGTTTGGCTACGAGAGGCCATCGGTCTGTATTATTTCACGCTTTTAACCATCTCACAGCTCGTGAAAAAGTGGACCTGAGCTCTTCCACTTCTCATGCCATCCTAATGTGTGTACAAGTGTTTAAGGCAAGATAACAGTGAAGAAAGCGCGCGTACTTCACACATACACACGCATCCATCTTTGTGCGGACATAATCCATGAATCAGTTCCTAACCTTAACCGTCCCAACTAACCCACCTAACCCTAACTCTGTCTTAAACCCCAATTCTAACCTAAACCTTAGAAAAAGCCCTAATTAACCCCTTAAACAGTCCTTTGAAGTTTTGAGGACCAGCAACATGGTCCCAGTTTGCAAACATGGCCCTGTTTGCTAGTACAATGAGGACCCTAGTACTCAGTATGTAGCAAATGTAAGGACAAACACACACACCCATACACACACACACACGTTTGCCAGCATTAGCATAGATAAAAAGTAAACAAAAAAATAAAACGTGGCTCCTCAAAAAAAAAAAAAAAAGTAATTAAATAAATAAAAAAAAACTTTTTGTAACTTCAGCTGCAGCAGTCTGGCTGTGTTCACCAATTACAATCCTATGAATCCGATTCTTCCTTTAAATAAACGGAGCCGTGAATGAAAATGCAGTATTTTCCTCCCAGTGAGCTCGTATCTGTAGATGCACACATCTACAGGGAACCAGCACCAAAAGGAACGTAATCACTCTTACATGTTCACAACGCAGCTCCGTGGTGGATTCTCACGTTAACATTTGTCTGTTTTAAAGATAAATGCCTGCACAGATCATTTATACAACATCCAGAGTGGTGCTGGGAAGTACTTGTGGGGAAGTTGCGTGTCTCAATTTTTAATTTCTATTATTCAGCTTTTCTTTTTGATGTGTTTTTTGTCCAATAAATACATTAAAAAGGCAACCACTATCTTGTGCCAAATAACTCAGTTTATTTCTAGAACCACTTTCTTTTTTCACTGTCCTGTGACAGTTTTCAACTTCTGTATATTTTTCTGTCAGATGGAAACTTTACTTTTCTCAACACAAAACTGAAACCATTTTAAAATACCTCCTCATAGCCTGCAGTGACCCGCAGACGCTCTTAAATGGAGTCAGCAGAAATTACTTTCTGACGAGCTGGGTTTTAATTTCTGGCCGATGAAAAAAAAAGAAGAAACACCTAAAAATTACATATTTAGTAGTGGGTGGGGGGGCATCTCTCCATGACAACATGATTGACAGGAGTGAAATATTGTGTAACTGGGCTTTATTTCACCTTCTGTTACTCTTAACAGCATTAAACCTTTACGACAAAACCTCACGACAGACCTGACGTTTAAATTTTTTCATCTGAAACGCTTTACTCCTACCTTGTGGAAACTATTGGTAATTACAGTTGACTGTTGAACGAGTTTCGATTTTCTGAACAACCCAAAAGTAAATTAAGTCTTATTTCTCTTTATTTTAGTTCCAAAAATATTATTTATTCTTAATAATTATGCGAACTCTGTAACGCCATGTATGATACGTGAGTTTTAGAAACCTCCGCCTCATCCGTGCGATATTAAATTGTGTTTTTACTGTTTTGCTTGTTCAAGATAAATTGAACAGAAACATTTGAATGCAAAATGATAGATTTTTAAAATTACTTTTAATATGCCACAAGCTCAATTAAAACAAACAAAAAGTAAAACAGACTTTCTCTGAGTATCTCCAGTAACGTCTTACCGTAAACCTCAACACAACTGTCTCCTTAACGTTGTTCTATATCTTACCTGTAGATGGCAGCAATGTAAAAGAAACCAGACTAAAACCTGAATCGGTCATTAATAACTTGGACCTGAAAAAAAAGGTTCTTTCTGGCTCATCTTCAGATTTGTGCCTGACATGACTGGCCACATGTGAATCCCGGACCACCTCTTATTTGCAATGTGAGCAATTCAATTTACAGCAGCTTTACAATGGAGCATGGCAACCCTTCTTCATCACAGCAGTGCAGCCCAGTGTGTGTGTGTGTGTGTGTGTGTGTGTGTGTGTGCTGAAATCTGTGTGCATTCAGCTGTGTCACATACATCCTTGTTTTTCTATCTTTGTGAGGACTTTAATGAACTCATTGTAGTACCCTAACTTAAACCCAATTCTAACCCCAACCTTAAAACCAAGTCTATTTCTTTTCCTTTTGGCTTTTCCCTTCAGGGGTCGCCACAGCGAATCAGTTGCCTCCATCTAACCCTGTCTTCTGCATCCTCTTCTCTCACACCAACTACCTTCATGTCCTCTTTCACTACATCCATAAACCTCCTCTTTGGTGTTCCTCTAGGCCTCCTGCCTGGCAGTTCAAAACTCAGCATCCTTTTATCAATATATTCACTATCTCTCCTCTGGATATGTCCGAACCATCTCAATCTAGCTTCTCTGACTTTATCTCCAAAGCCTCTAACATGTGCTGTCCCTCTGATGTACTCATTCCTGATCCTGTCCATCCTGGTGACTCCCAAAGAGAACCTCAGCATCTTCATCTCTGCTACCACCAGCTCTGCCTCCTGTCTTTTCCTCAGTGGCACTGTCCCTAGACCGAACAACATCGCTGGTCTCACCACAGTTTTGTACACCTTTCCTATCATTTTAGCTGAAACTCTTCTATCACACATCACACCTGACACTTTTCTCCACCCTTTCCAACCTGCCTGCACACGCTTCTTCACCCCTTCATCTCTGGACTGTTGACCCTAAGTACTTAAAATCCTCCAGCTTCTTTATCTTTTCTCCCTGTAACCTCACTCTTCCACTTGGGTCCCTCTCATTCACACACGTACTCCGTCTTGCTGTGGCTGACCTTCATTCCTCTCCTTTCCAGGGCAAATCTCCACCCCGCAAGCTTTTCCTCCACCTGTTCCCTGCTCTCACTATATATTCAAATGTCATCTGCAAACATTATAGTCCATGGAGATTCCTGTCTAACCTCGTCTGTCAGCCTGTCCATCACCATAGCGAACAAGAAGGGGCTCAGAGCTGATCCCTGATGCAGTCCCACCTCCACTCGGAACTCTTCTGTCACACCTACTGCACACCTCACCACTGTCTTACAGTCCTCGTACATGTCCTGCACCGCTCTAAAATACTTCTCTGCCACTCCAGACTTCCTCATACAATACCACAGTTCCTCTCTGGGCACCCTGTCATAAGCTTTCTCCAGATGTACAAAGACACAATGCAGCTCCCTCTGACCTTCCCTGTACTTCTCTATCAACATCCTCAAAGCAAATACTGCGTCTTTAGTACTCTTTTTTGGTATGAAACCATACTGCTGCTCACAAATGCTCACGTGTGCCCTTAGTCTAGCTTTGACTACTCTTTCCCATAACTTCATCAGCTTTATTCCTCTGTAGTTGCCACAACTCTGCACATGTCCCTTGTTCTTAAAAATGGGCACCATCACACTTCTCCCCCATTCCTCAGGCATCTTCTCACTATCTAAGATCCTGTTAAACAACCCGGTCAGAAACTCTACTGCCACCTCTCCTAGACACTTCCATACCTCCACAGGTATATCATCAGGACCGAGTGCCTTTCCACTCCTTATCCTCTTTAATGCTCTCCTCACTTCTTCCTTACTAATCTTTGCTACTTCCTGGTCCACAACAGTCACCTCTTCTACTCTTCGTTCTCTCTCATTTTGCTCATTCATCAACTCTTCGAAGTACTCTTTCCATCTTCCCATCACATTACTGGCACCTGTCAAGACACTTCCATCCCTATCCTTAATCACCCTAACCTGCTGCACGTCCTTCCCATCTCTGTCTCTCTGCCTTGCCAACCTGTATTTCCATCCTTTTTGCAAAGTCAATCACCATCTGTCCTTTTGCATTCCTCTCCTGGATACCAAACCTGCCCATTACCTCCTCATCATCTCCGTTTCCTGCACCAACATGTCCATTGAAGTCTGCATCAATGACAACTCTCTCACTTCTAGGGATGCTCTGCATCACTTCATCAAAGTCTGACCAGAATTTCTCCTTCTCCTCCAGCTCACATCCTACCTGTGGAGCATACCCACTAACAAGATTGAACATCACACCTTCAATTTCTAGCTTCAGACTCATCACTCTATCTGACACTCTTTTTACCTCCCAGACATTCCTAGCAAACTCCTCCTTCAAAATAACTCCTACTCTATTTCTCTTCTTATCTACACCATGATATAACAACTTGAACCCTGCTCCTAAACTTCTAGCCTTGCTACCTTTCCACCTGGTCTCCTGGACACACAATATGTCTACCTTCCTCCTCTGCATCATGTCAACTAACGCTCTACCTTTTCCTGTCATAGTTCCAACATTCAAAGTCCCTACTCTCAGTCCTAGACTCTTGGCGTTCCTCTTCTCTCTCTTCTGACAGACACACCTTCCTCCTCTCGGGCCTCGACCAATCTGGAATAGAAGTCATAGATTCGATTCGCATGTTTGATTTGGCAAAAGTTTTACGTTGGATGCCCTTCCTGACACAACCCTCTGTATTTATCCGGGTTTGGGACCGGCACAATAAGACACTGACTTGTGCCCCCTTGCGGCTACATTCCAACCTTAAAACCAAGTCTTAACCCTTAATTGGGCCTTGTTGTGAGGACCAGCCAAAATGTCTTCACTTCCAAAAAATGTCCTCATTTTTGCTAGTATAATGCGGAACTTGGTACTCAGTATATAGCAAGTACAAGAACACACAGACACACACCTAAGAGCACTGTGGACTTCCTTGATCATGAACACCAGAAATATGCATAAAAAACGTCTAACAGTCACACGCTGCTGTGACCACATCTGAGCGCAGAAGCATCAGTGCTGCAGCCTGCCGTCACATGATTGATAATAACATCGGCATTTGATGTCTCTTCAGTAAATCATAAAACATGAGAATTCTTGCCCAGCAGTGGGTTTTTCACTTAAAAAAGATGGATTATAAAAAAAGAGATGATGCATCTCCTGCATCCTGGGAATGATTGTTGTGATGGCTATTCTGACCAATGGCTTTACAGCAGAATTATCCCGCTCGACTCAGCGGACTGAACATCCATCAGTAAACGCTGCAGTGAGCTACGACTCAATGGCAGTCGACGTTTCCCCTAATGGGTAACAATTACACACTCAGTGGCTTCTTCACTGACTTCTGATGAGACTCATTCGCTGAGGAAATGGCCACGTAATCATGTGTGGGTAATGCTGCTAACGCTGCTTATTGCTCACTGAGCCAGGTGCGTACAGAGCCAGTAAGACTTTTCGCTCACTCTTTAACCACCAGTTTTTTTTCATTTTATATATATATATATATATATATATATATATATATATATATATATATATATATTTCTGTTTACAAAGTGCTCTGTCAGGAGCACTTCAGTTGTTACCGACTGCCAGACCGTTTCCGCTGCTTCTGGTTCCACAGCAGAGGGTGAAAAAGATCTCAACGGAAAACAGTGAACATCTTTATGAGTCATTCCCAGCTGAAAAAATATAATGATGTCATAATTATTCATCTCTCTTCAAGGTTTGATTTTTTTTTTTTATTGTTTGGTTTCTACAAAGACGATTCTTTGTGGAAATCCAGATGTTATTGTAGAATTTCAACCAAGGTGAGTTAAATTTCATCCCCTCGACTGGTCCCATCTAACGTCTCGCATTAGAGGAATGGGTGGTCACCACTTGGTCCACGCAACTGGGAGCCTGCCCAGTTTGTGTTGGAATCCATTCACTATTTGGTTGTGCAGCAAACATATCTAATTCCCAGTAATCCCCCAAAGGACTGAGACGTCTTTATGTCTGTTGATGAAGTCTCCTGTCGTCAACGGCAGCTATGATCATTCTGAGCTAATTAAATCTGCGGTGTGAGAAAACACTCCCAACTCTGCGCCCTCATCTCCACTGATCTGGGTTCCGAATTCCTCCATGATAAAACTGCCCTCAGATCTGAACTGCGAAGATTTTAACAGAGGCTCAGATTTCTGTCATTCAGATGTCCAAATTTAGGCCTTGTTAGGCAGCATTTTGATGAAATGGATCCATTGTGCAAGAAGCTGATGTAAATAGTGAGCAACACCATCACTGCTCATGTCTCCGATCTCAAATTCACGGCAGTAAAAATGTGAGAGAAAAACGAACCCTGAATTTATTCTAATCATCCCTTTATTGCCTCCCTCGTTAAAAAAACATGGAGGATAAACAGCTGGGGTGGACTGGATGGGATAAAGCAGGAGCGTCTCAAATAAATGTGTGTTTGTTGCATCCAGACATGCTGAGGCCGAAAGGCATCAAAGTTTTATTTTTTATTTATTTATTTTTTTATTTATTTTTTGAGGCTTCAGCACTTTGGTTGTCTGCCTCGGATTTCAGCATTATCTCTTCAACAAGCCATTTCGTTTTGACAGTAACAAATGCCTCCAAGTTTCCTTTGTAGCATCTAAGAAAATGATTTTCCCCCACTCCTGTTATTGTTGAAAGACGTATTCATCTTTTCTTCCTCTTATAGTTTCAGAAAGATGGTGGGTGGGGTGGGGGAGGGGTGCACTCAGAGATACAGAGGGTCCCGTCCTTTCCTTACTTGTTTGTTTGCATGCGTTTGTGTGATCTGCTGCCATTTCCTGCCCAACAAGGTGCAGTTTAAAGTTTAGATGTCCTTTACAGATGTTTGACACAATGCTGATTTACTTTTGCCTGCTGACACAAATGACCTTTTACGACCAGGATGTTAATGCTTCACTGACCATTAATGCATTTTCCTGCCTGACTGGATGAAATCTCAGCTGCCCATGATGAAGAACACAGGTCCTAATTCCTCTTGACTAACAGGCAAAATGATCAGAACAGGACACGCATTTAAATCCCCTAAATTCCTTTCACCTCTGCAACACGTGGCTGGGGCCACTTTATCATCCTGAAGGTTTATCTAAGTATGTGTGTGTGTGTCGGTGGGGGGGCACTGCTGCAGGGAGAGATTGCCTTTAGCCGCATGGCAACGACAGAGCAAAACAATGTGTGACGCGATAAAAAAATTGCTTCATAACTCACACATTGTGTGTCTGGCATCGTTATGAGGCACAATAGCCTCTAGAGGGCCTCGACTTTTATTGGCGTGCCTCTTGCAGCAGCATAGTCTCATCCATTAAAGAAATCAGGTGGGTTATGTATTAGATTAGTCGTACAGCATACACCGGGGAACCCCGAGAAGAACATATAACACCTCTTCTCATTCCCTCTCATAATCCCCTGGAATAAATTACCTAATTGACAGCATTAAAGTGAAACCGTCATGAGGTGCCTCTCAAAGTGTATTGCATAATGAAAGCACACAAAGTTGATAAATTGCATTTTTGGTATTAAAAATGATAAACGGGAGCCATTGGGGTACGTTTAGAGCAAAGACTGTCCTCCTAGCATGCTGTCAAATCTTATTTCTTCATAATTCTTAATAAATTTGTGGTGTCAGAAATATTAAAAGCTCATTTCTGAAGAGGAATATTTAACAACCAGAACGTATGATGTGAGGCCAATGTCACACCAAGAGGCGGGAAACGAGTAGGTGGCAGCTTGGAAGGCCCACCTCCCCGCTGTGTCACTCTCCTGCTCCTGTGACCTGTGATGTGAGAGATGGCCTGCCCCCCACTGGCGAGGGGTCAGCATTGCAGCAGAGGTGCCCCTCACAGTTCAGTGCACCCTTCATTCAGCAGCCAAGCTGAAAAACAGCAGAGTCCCTTGACTTTCTTCAAAGTGAAAACTGACTGCTTTGCGTTTCCTTAAAGTGTCGGGTGAACTCAGCTGGAAGTTCATACCAGTAAAATTGTGTGTATGTACGTGTGTCTGTAGGTGTGTGTGTGAGTTTATGTGTGTCTGTAGGTGTATGTGTGTGTGTATGTGTGTGTGTGCAGACTGCCTCCTTATTAGCAGCAAATGAAAGCCTTGAATGATTTCTGGGGCACGCCGGCCTGCTTACAGCTACAGTATAAAAGAAGGATTGTTTAGACTGAAGTGGATTTTTCTTTGATGTCACGGAAAATTAAGAGGAAGGTAAATTGCCTCCTCAGGTCATAATAATGCTCAGAGCCACTTCCAGAAAATCGTAAATTCCACACTTTTTCTCTGTAAAAGTAGTGTGGTGTTCCCCCTTTAATCTGGGTAAATATAAATGTAACTGATTAATGAATCTGACAGTCATAAAACTTCACTGCTGTATTTGTTTAGCTTGAAAAAGCCTCTGATGGAGATCAGGGAGGCCCCGAGAAGCAAACATTGAGGATGGAAAAGAGTTTTCCTTCTTCCCTCTGCAACCTGCAGAATGTGTCTGTGGACCATGGAGAGCTTCACAAAATGGATGAAAACAATTATGATTCCAACTGGAAAAATGTCTAAACTGTGAAATGTTAAAAATATTTCAAAGGTTTAATCTGTTCAAAATCCGTTACCAAAGGTTGAAGGTCAAGTGTGGAACTGTCCTCAACATGTCAGAGAACAAAATAAACTTGTACAACAGTAACAACAAGCCCCTGAAAATAGATGATTAGAGTTTCAAAGCTCTGCCTTTGGCTTTTGTAGACCATTCCACATCCTGGAAACTTTCCGTGTCCTCTAACTCTCCATCTTTTGGTGAAATCCTGTGTATGTGCAGACTAGTCCAAATTGAACTTTGGGACAGTCGGAGTGTAATTTTAGTCCAGATGTGGGGGCATACTGGAACTCCAGGAGGCCTTTGCTTGTCTCCAAAAGTGCCAAACTGCAGGCAGCAGCTGCTTCAGAAAGCAATAACCTTTTTGTCACATCGCTTCCCGTGTTCTCATTATCTCTTTTTTTCCTGTCTCTGCAGCTCTGAAACTATTACAAACGCTCGTTCGCACAATCATGTCCGCGCAAGAATGTTTGCTTTGACTTTTATTTGTGTCGTTTACCCTTAGTTATCCCTGGAGAAATGATTAAACTGGATCCACGGAGACACTTCTGTCAGCTTTAATGTTTTGTGATTACTAAGGATAAATGAAAATCTCCGCTTCAAGATCAGATATATAAGAATAAATATTTTCTGCTCATAATGGGGCTGTCAGAATAATCCACCGCCCATTACCTGTGTGTCCGAGTTTTAAATTAAGCCAATTTAGACTAAAGGATAAATATTTAGTCACGAATTCAGCGACACAATAACAAATTCATGGGTTATACTGAAATATTTTCACCATCAATCCTGCTACACACAGGAGAATTCTGGTCGAAATCAGCAATATTTGTGGTCAAAAACGCTCCAGATTTTCGTGTCTGGCCACTTTCTGCATCTGCAAATTCCTGCATTTATTCTGACTTGGCTCCACATGACAGGTGCAACGAAGCCGACGCACAAATCTACGGGGCTTTGGCAACTTGTGTCGGCCAATCGCCGCGCGTAAAACGCCGCGGCTGGCGAGGTTTGGGGGGGAGCGTCGGGCAACTTTGCCAATCACCGATTTCGTAGGAGGAGTTCCGAGGTTCGGGGGGTGTGTCTGAAGAATACGAGCGCACAGCTGCCCACTGCAAATCGGCTAGTAATGGCAATAGTGCTGTTTTAGAGTGTTTAGACGAGCTTCCGAGTGCGTGCATAGCGAATTTCCATTTGACCGCTTTTACGTTCACGCGTGTCGCACGTTTCGAGTGTTGAGCCGCAAAGGGACGAGGCGGTGGACGGCAGGACAAACTGCAAACTTGTTCCAAAGCGACGCAAGTCCCCAAACTCAGTGGAGAGAGGGGAAGCTTCGCTCGCGAACGCTCCATCCTTTTCTCGCGCTGTTCCAAGGAAAGATACGCAGGTGGCCATGTGAATTTAAAGGAGATACCTGACAGGCACAACAATGACACCAACCACTGCCCCGTGTTTCTTCGGTTTTCTTCTGACTTGCCTGTTCTTCCGGTCGAGCTCTTCACAGTCAGGTGAGTCGACCGCCGTCCGCCCTGTGCGCCGCTGATCCGTACTCGGTGCGCACAGCGGCACATCCATCAATCATTCACACTTTCCCATCTCTGCTGTTGGCTTTTGCCTTTACTGGGGGGAATCGGCGCTTGACAGATCTGCCAAAGACATTGTGACCGTGAATCCAGGTTGCCTAGAATGCTGGTGGCATGTAAACGTCATTCATACGATGTCGAGGAGCAGGTGTTGTTTTCACATGTAGCAAAAACGCGACTTGGATGAATCAAAGTGTCACCTGCTCTGTCCTCTCCGTGCACAGAGCGGCACTGTTGAATTTGGAGGGAGATGAGAGCGTTTCATGGCAAAGACGCATACCTTAGAAGAAGTGTGGACGCACGGAGAGAAGTGACAACGGGCATCCCTCCTGTGGATAAACACAGTGTCTGGTGCGCAACAGAAGTTGCTTCATGAGTTTGTTTTTTCATCTTCTGAGTAGTTGAGAGTAAAGATCATGAGTAATCCCAAATGGATGAGTAAGGGTTAGTTCGCTGTCATTCCAAGGGCGTATTTTTTTTTTCTTTTTTAAATCAAACCCCATTTGATGAAATTCCTGCTGGTGCGGGTTCAGAGATATCATTGTTGGGTTTTTGTAAGCTATGGCGTCACGCTAACCTGTATAAAGGGCGATAACAGAACACTCATCCATATGCATTTTGTAATCGGGATCCAAACAAAGCGGATTACCGTGAAATTACATTAGACAGTTCCTCGTTTTATAGTGAGCCCCCCTCGGGGATCCCTCGGACCGCATGGACACGCCAGCATTGTGGCTCGCAGCGTTTCCACACGGCGCCGTGTGTGTACAGTATAGGGAAGCGCTGGCTCTTTACGCATATGGAGGTATAGGAGCGTAGCGGAGCGTGTGCGTGGAGAGAGAGAGAAAGAGAGAGAGAGAGAGAGAGAGAGAGAGAGAGAGAGACTGAGTGGGTTTGTGAAAAAGATTACGCCACAGAAAAACTGCCTGTCAGTGATGAGCACACTTGCGCTCCTCGCATTAGGCTGTATTGAATATATCGGATCAAAACTAATCGAATTGGAGGCTATAATCAAATAATGGGTTGTTTTTTAATCCACCTGTAATCCCGATCTTAAAAAAGAATATTTGTTGGTGTTATATTTATTCTTTAGTGAAATTATTTATTGCATCCCCTCTGGGGCAGCTATGTTGTTTCAGTGAGAGGAAAGCTCAACCTTTGTCTTCTGTTTTTTGTCTTCTGTTTTTTAATTAAGGGTGAAACACATTTTTATGTATTCTTGCGACATTTCCCTCATTGAGGTGCTCGTGAAGCAGCGTAAGCGCGTCGTTTTACGCACTGGGCCAGGTTAATAAGATCCGGGTTCAGCGGACCTTTGACGTGTGATTAAAATCTGTCTGGTGTCGTGTTTCTGTAAAGAACAGTACGTATTAAATACACTAACAAATCAATCATTCTAAACCGTTTCTGTAAAGAGACAGAGCTGCTGGGCTGTTTCTCTGAACGCACACTCCAAGTGATCCCCAGACATGGATGTGATACTATATACGTTTTTCTTTAAATGTATAAGTCCTATTTGGGAACGATCCAGATTTATTTTGCGTAATTCCACTAGGATGACTGTATGGGCTTATACATTCCAAAATGGAAATAAAAAACACTTAATCACCAGAAAATGACTCATGCGGACCACATGGAGGCAGCTTGTCTTCTGCCTTTCACGCAGACTGGCATCAGAATCGGGATGCATTCCAATTCTTCTGAAATATATTCGGAAGTTAGACGGAATAATAAATAAATAAATAAATAAACAAACAAAAGTAAAAAATAAAAATCTGGGCGCGGGAGAATGGGATTATACAAATGTGGGCGTAAGCAGGTTTTAAAGATCAGTCTTTGGTGAAAGGAAAAAGGCAAACATGTGCTTTAATGTGTGCAAAACTAAAAGGCTTTACGAGGAATGACGCAAGTTAAAAAAAAAAACAGTAAAAAAAAAAGCGCGCACAGGCTGCACACTCGATACAAACGCGCATTTCCTATGATGAGTCACTGTATAAACCTGCGTTTAAATGCAGGAATTATGTCTGTTTTCCCTCAACTCCAAAATGTCGTGTGGCAACCGAAAATACACAACCTTATTTTGGAGACCACTCGAATCTTTGGTTCCTGCCGAGGAGGTTAAAGGCAGACGGAACACCGGAAGTTACCTGTGAATGTCAGAGCCCAGCAGTTGTGTGCGGCCTGCACGCTGCTCTGTCTCTTTAACAATCTGTGAGCGTCTGAAGATTTTCTAATATTTAATAGCAGAGAAAACTTTGTGTTTTATGTAACAGTTTAATATTATTAGGTTAAAAAAAAAAAAAAAAAAACATATATGAAAGGTTGACTATCCAGAGCTCTGTTCCCTGTTGCCATTGAAGTGTCTTTGGCCCCTTGCTGCCATCAGGCTTCTTCCTCCAGGAGTGGCTGCCTTTGGTTAGCTGCTGATCCACTTACATTTGAAGGAAAGACTGGATGTGATCCTCGGCACTATCACTCGCTCTGGGCCTCGGCTAGTGACGAAACAACAACTTAATGTCATCGATCCACTAATTAGGAGAGTCTCTTAAAGTAATGCAGTTCAGCAGCGAGAAGAATCTCCAGTGAGACCACATGTAAGTTGTCAATTGGTTCGTTAACGGTGTCTTTTTCTTTTTACAGTCTCACAATTTTGTGTTATCTGTAGATCATTGCTGCACTGAAAAGTCTGGAAGAATGTTATTCTGTTTTTATTAATGTTCTTAAAATTACATCTACTGCTTATATAATGACAATACTACCGTTTGTTGGCTTTTCTTCACACTTTACTGCAAAAACACCAGTTTTCGATCCATGATTTTTGTCTAATAATAATCATTTATCAGGAAAAGTTGCTATAATATTATAATAGGGACCACATGTCTGTGTGTGTGCACATTTTTGCGCACAAGCATATTGGATCCTTCACCTCCTTACGTGAATTCTGAATTCTGTTTAGAATTTCCTTGGATGTTGCTTTTCCTCACGCCCAGCGGACTGATCGTTTAAGCCGTGTTGTTCCTAAGTGTGTTCACTCCTGAAGACATGACATTGAATCTGTTTGTTTTCCACTTCCAACTCGTTGACGGGCTCATAACTGGCCCGAGCAGAAATGATTGGTTCACATCCCTTGTGACCTTTACAAACAGCACCCTCATTTATCATTTGCAGTTGCCAATGCCCCGCACATGCTTGTGTTGCTCTGCCGTGTATAATTTGTATTAAATGTCCTGTTTGCGGAGGGTGTAATAACTCTGTGTGCGTGCACACACGTGCACACAGTTCATTTGGCTTATTTAAAATGCAGACTGTATGTTGGGAGTGTGGTTTACAAGCAGCAGGTTTGCTGCATGCAGATTTGACAGGGCTTATTAAATATGCAATGTCTTAGCGTTTCCTCGGTGTTTCTCCACGTTCCAGGGCTCTCTTTCACATTTTGTAAATTGGGCAAACTGAGTTATTCTGTGCACGAGAGAAAAAAGGGAAGGCAGAGCAAATAGAAATCCCGATGGCCACAGCAGCATTTAAAAAAAAAAAAACAAAAAAAAAACATGGCAGCTAAAATACCTTCATTAGCCAGGTAGTGCAGCAAACACACCACATCAAGAAAATGAGCCAGGTCCTTCTAGATGTCTGTGGCAATTATCCCGCAGATATTGCAGACAGATCAGGGACTGAATGTTTCGGTGGCAGCAAAATCAATCCACTGCATTTTAATTAGGCCCGCAAATATGCTTTTATAGCCGCACAGAAGAGACGGCAGCCTGACGAATCATGCGATTCCAGCTTTGTGAGTGCAACTGACACATCATCCCACCAAACAAGAGAGGCCAAATGATGCTGGAACTACAACCATATTCCTGCTACAAGACTGAAAAAAAGACACTTTTTTAAAATTTAGTTTAAACTGTGAGGTTTAGTGTTTTTTCCTCAAGCTTTGTGAGCAAGCTTTTCCTTTCTTTCATATTCTTCTGCTTCATTAGTTCCTGTTGAATGTGACACCTGTGCACGTGTTCATGCTGGTTTTGCTCTAAGACGCGAAACGAACCTGAAAGATCTAGGCCCCCGGTAAGCGACGTACAGCCGCTGTGTGAATGCACGTCTGTCACTTTGTCGAGTTTTGATCCTCTTTGTTGTTCTTCTTTTTTTTTTTCCTGTGATAAGCGGGCCTATCCTCTGGATCCTCCTGGAGGGCTGAGGATGGCTGTCAGCCATGAACCCTTTTGACAAGCACATTTTGAGGGTTTCAGAATGTGGTGACAGAGGGTCTTAGCGACACGCACGTGTGTTTGTGTCTGTGTGTGTATGTGTCTAGTGTCTGTGTCTGTAACTGTTTATTTGCGTGGATGAAGGGGAAGAGGAATAGAGAGTGACTGACAGACCATCTGAGCTCCAGAGTTTCTCCCTCTCTTTGCTCCACTGTCTGCCTTAACAGTCCTCCACCCCCCGCCCCACAACCCGCACACCCCCAGCCTTCCTCTGCGGCTTTGTGAGCCTCCACATAATGCGGGAACATTAAAATGACAATAGAAATTATGGCTAATCTTTGTTAAGACACTCATTACTGTCGTCCTTTAGAAGAAGAGTCTGACGATAAGCGCTGGCCTGCCATGTTCCTCTAAGGCGTATTGACACATTTGAGTGATGTTTTATTCTTAACATTTTTGTTGTTTTTTTTTTTATTCCTTTCCATTCCTGCTCTAAGTTAATAATGATGGAGAACATATGAAAGGATGATAATAGGCTGACAAGTTAGGCGTGAAAGGCTGGCTCCACCTTCAAATGAGCTTTTCATGCGGTTCTGCATGTGGGTGTGTTAAAGGGCTGATTTCTCCGCACTCTCTCCCGCGCTCTCCGTCGCCTTCCTCTTTTAGTAATCCCGTAATAAAATATTCATAGCTAATCTGCATTTACAATGTAATTACAGGCCTGCTTGTGAGTGATATTGGATATGGCCGGCAGAACACACACTTTACACAAAATATGGATTTGGTGATTTGCGCGGCTGAATAAATGAGAGGACTGGAGTGTTGTCTGTTTAAAGCAACTGGTTCAGCTTCAACTTGAGTGAGTTAGTCAGTGGACAGGTAGCAGGAGTTCCCTAGAATGTGGTTTTTCCATGAGACTTAATTCCTCTGTGCCTCTGCTTTGGTTCTGCCAAAGTTGCGCTGAATAAAGGCACACAAAGAACAATGTCGCAAACGTGTCCCCGCTGCCTCTGCGTGGGTGCCCCTACTGCTCAGACGCCGCACCCATCTTTTAGGCCCCGATGGCCTCCATTTAGCGCTAATAGAGCGGCAGGTCCTGGGTGCTATTCCTGCAGGTCGATTTTTCACTCATGCCGACGGAGAGGGAGGGTGGCGTCTTTTTAAATGAAGCACTTGGCATTTGTGACCTGTAATAAATGAGTTTGCAGTCAGTCATGGCAGCTGTAAAGAGACATCTGGGAAAAAGAAAAAAGAAGGGAGGGAGGGTACTCAGCCTGGAGTTCGGAACAGGTTATCTGTGCCAGGATGAAAAATGGCCGCAACAAATTTCCTTTTGCGTTTTAATATATATATATTTGTACAAACACGAGCAGCTCCATATACAAATTCACAGAAAAAACACAATATACTTAAAATCAGTGTAGTCACTATATATGACCACAAAAATATGAATTCCTTGAATAATCAGATTATTGCATGAAAAACACATTAATAATCATTAATCTGATTTATTGTATTCTTTTATATCTGTGGTTGTGTAAAAAAACAAATTTATGCAGGTCTATTGGATGTAAAAATAACGGGAAGTTGGTCATATGTATGCGCACTTGAAGAAATCCCGTAAATGGACTGAAGCATGTGCCAGATTACTGTAATCATCTGATTATGCGCAGTTATCAAAATTTAAGGGTGATGTTGACAGGCTAAGTGATGAACAAAGGAGGGAAGTTGCAAGACATCTGTGCCAAAGGGTGGATATGTGGTTGAGAGGCAAAACTCTGTCAGTTCACATATACCACATATAGTTTATCCATTATGCATGGGGAGAAAATAGGTCCAAATGGGCTGAAATGAAGATAATAAAATGCAATAAAAACGTTTAAAAAGCAAACAGATTGCCAGCCAATCCCTGTGATTATCATACCACAACATCTTCATCAGAACTTTGGCCACGCTTTTATTCTCCTTTTGGCCACTGAATTCGCTGATATCCCCGGCGGCTGGTCTTTTTGAGCGTTATCAAAGGGAGGGCTTTAAAATGTAACCTTTTTATTGAAGCGTTAGCTCGTAGTACATGCTCACTGGGCTTACTGCGTTTGTGTGAAAGGATCAACCATCGTCCCCAAACTGCTTCAGGAGGTTTTAGTGGAATATTGATTTCACTCGAAACAGAGTCCAAGCCACAAAACCCAAGAATCTCAGTCCTTTAGGGGGGAATCATTGAGTTGTTATCATTGATCCGTGGCTAAACTCTACTGTTTTTAGCCCTTTTATGTTCCTTTAAGTTATTTGTCTTTAAACAATGGATCTGTTTATATTCTCGGTGAGGGATTCTACTTTGGCATTACAAGTTGCTGCGTACAGTCCAGTAGGCAATATTTCACTTTTAGCCGGGATTTTTTACACATTTCTGTCTGGCGAACGTTAATGGAAATTCTCCGCTCCCTCTCCGCTGTGTGTAATGTGGTCATGGCTCATATGAAGCAGCAGTCACCTTGCAGCGGAGCAGAAATAGTGCAGCTCACTTTTACCGGATGTGAAGGTACATAAAGCACGGGATGAGAGGAGCGGGAAAGGCAATTGACCTTGGTTGCTTCTGGGGCAGCCGACATGGCTGTCCGGATGGATGCGGTGCGTCCACGGCCTGACAGGGTGGGAATGGAATGAACAGACAATGCTTGATATTAATGTTGATAGTGTTACACTCTCTCGTTTTTTCCTTTTTTGAGACTGTCAACAAGTGCGTGACCTTTGAATCCATAGTTGACCTTTGAGTAATGCTCAGAAATCAGCATGGACCTGTACACTGTGACACTGTAGCTCCTACAGGAGATGGCTGGAGTTGCAGCCTTCGCAATATGCGTTGGTTATGGGCTGGTGTGGGTGTATACTAGAGCTGACTATGAGCGGCCCAGGTCCAAAGTCAACCCAGCTGTTTAGCCCTGCTGCGTTCAGCCATTTACCTGAGACAGGGGTGCTTTATCTCAGCCTGTCACAAGCGTGCTTTTCTCACCCCCACCTTGCCTCAAAACATCCTTTGTTCTGAAACAGCACCCCTGCAGAGGAACATTATCCCCTGATGGCAAGGTGAAATTGATGCTGATGCAAGCCTTTTTTGGTAGCAGTCATGCAGAGTGAGGCAGGAATAAAGGGCAAAAAATCCTAAATTTAGCATTGGAAAAGGCAGGGGAGATGCCTAGTAAGCGGCAGGAAAAACGTCATTCTTTCAGCGGGTTGGGAAGGTGTCCCGGGAGTCTTCTTTAAAATGGCTGCTATCAGAGGAGCCGGATGGACAATTAATCAGCGGTGGTCCAGAGAGGGAGCTGGGGCTCTGACAGAGGCTCTTCAGTCCCCTCCCCACCCCATACACACACACTTCCTTTCCTCTTTTCTCCTTGTCGTCCTCCTTTTAAAGGTCTGAGAGTCTTTAGATATCATTTGTGAGCATCTCTTATGAGCTGACAGCTCACTTTTGCAGCAGCAGACAGGAGGAGGACATGGAGGATGCAGGTTAGCGAGGGTTGACTGGTGGCCTTAACCAAACCCTCATCCCGCTGCTCTTTGCGTTCACCCCTGCACGGCTCGTGTTGAGTGATTGATGGACTCGGGTTTGACAGGGTCTGGTCCACCCGAAATCTAACCTCAGCTGTCATCTAGCTCCATACCGAGGAGAGACAGACAAAAAGAAAAAAAACCCACAGGAGTGGAAGAGTGTATATTCTACACTGTTGCTCATCACTCCTTGCCAGGGTTGCTAGGGTGAGTAATCTTTTCCTTAAACGGTGCACCTGTTCTCAGTTTTCCATTGCATCACCCTGTGGTGTTTTCACAGAGGCCAAGCTGTACAATCATGAAAGCCCAAAATACTCTTTGGATTCTGTTCTTTCTTCATAAAGATGCATTTAAAACCCTGAACTACAAAGTCCTCTAAGGCCAATCACAGGGGGATCCAACCTGTATCTCTCCTATTTTGAGCTGACATGCGTCATACATTATGGGATTGAATCCAAATTATTGCCAAAATGTATTCACTTGTGTTAAAGTGTACTTTTTATGTTTTCAAAATTTTGGACATGCCTTTGGCACCTAAGGTCAGTTTCGAGTAGGTCATTTGTCCATCCTCTAACGGCGTGTCTTTGGTGGGGGGAAGCTGGAGTATCCAAGACTGTGCTGCTGTTATTGCATCAAATCTTGGATAAAACTCCTTCCCAAATGTAGCTCTCAGGGACTGCGTTACATCATGGTAGGAGTTTATTTGACATCGGCAGGTTTGGGGTTTAAAGCACATCTTTGCTGCAGCTGTTCAGATGGTTATCAATTCATCCAGGCAGCGTCTTAGCTACAGTAAATCTGCTGTATGTGTATGGCTGAGGTGAAGTCAGTGGAAGCTCTGTACTAGTTTACCCTCTGGGGGTGGGGGGGCAATGTCCTGGTCCTGGTCTTCCGAGTAAGCAAACACCCACTTGACATGGAGCCAAGCTAGGGGGAACAAGGACCATAGTGTCTCCCTGCTCCAAGAGCTTTGTCCTGGATGAGGCTCCCGTCGTGGCTCTTAGCTCCTAACCTCATGTGACACTCCTAGGGATGAGGGAAGCACCAGCCTCATGAGCGCTGTCTGCACAGGGATGGCCCGCAGACTGAGATATGAACATCGCCATCACCTCAGGGAAGTGACTGAAAAAAGAAATACTGTGATGTTCTACATAATTCTTTCTTTTCAGCAACCCCCCCCTCCCAAAAAAAAAGTTTTCAGCTGCTCTTAACGCATGTCTATTCGTATTACCTCTGCAGTCAGAGATGTTAATTTGGCAGTTTCTTCTTCTGCAGGCAAATATTAATTGGGTTAAAAATAGTCATCCTTGGTTTGATTGGACAGCTTTCAGGTGACTCTATTCCTGTCCCTCTGAAAGTCAGATGTTCCAGCCAAACCCCCTACGTGACAGTTAAATCAGCTACATAAAATTGTAAATCACAGGATGCAGTGAGGCTGTCAGATGGTTGGACACCATCTCAGTCTGCAGAATTTTGAGGCTGCCCAGCATCCTATTTCCTGTATCACATTAAAATGTTTTTTCTCAGCACCTCGCTCGGAGACCAGGGTGAGGTTTAAACTAAAGTATTAAAAAAAAGAAATTCGTTCAGTTTCTTAATACGTATGAACCTTTTCCAGGGATGTAATCCCTCCTCAGCAGCATCCACCTGTTTGTCTCACGTCTTCAGTCAATAGGCAGCCTCATCCTCTCTGTGCTGGCAGTATCTGCGACCTTCTCCATCTGAATGGTAATGAGTGGAGTGTACATTTGTCAGGCGGCTGTCTCGTAGCTGCGCCTGGCAAAACGTGTTACAAACACAAAAACAACAGGTGTCCTCTTGTCCTCTGCACTCTTTGCCATCTACCATACGTTTGTCTGTCTGCTGTGGGAGCAGTAGGATAAATAAAACATACCACAATCAGAACCTGCCACACCAGGAAGTGTCAAACTCTCGATATGGCTTAATGGGGAAACACTGGGCCTGTCTCATAGTGCAGACAGCTAAGAGCGATACAAAATGCAGCTAGAAAGACTGGTTTCTTTGGATTCTTCAAATACACAAGGTCTGGCTTAGTGTACTCCAAAAAGATTCAGCTTTTAGCCCAGTAACTTCAATGCTACTGTTGGTTAAAAAAAAAAAATACTGTTAAATGTTTTAATGTGTGTAATTCACCCTTCCTGTCTCTCCTGGAAAAAAGACATCCAACATTTGAGACACGTTGACACATATTTCACAATGCTCATCCCAGCGCCGGGTGGTGGCGGCTAACCCCTAAAGCTAATTATCTTTAAATTAGGGTTCAGGTCGTGGTTTAATTAGGCCTAGCCACAAGGAGGTTTGTAGTTCAACACTAACTCCAGTAAGTTCAGCTGCCAAAGCTCATCAACCTAATGGAGACTCAAACATTGAGGGCCCTCCAGGGCCCAACAAGCTAGCCTGACTTCCTGCCTCATGCCAGTGGAAGCACTCATACGCTCACTATTACAATTTGTGCACCAACCACAAAATTTATGAATTTGGACTGGGTACTGTTGTGCATACAGAGAAATGTGAGGGCATTACTTTCCTGAATTTGATGTGGAGTAACTTCTACATCTACATGCATCTGTTAAAATATGCAAAATGTGCCCTTCTTAAATGTTTAATGAAGATCACGCTCTTCTTCCCAGCATTGTTTTTTTTAAATCAAAATCTCACTTTATAATCATAAGCAATCAGAAACCCCCGAGTGTTACGAGACCGGAGTGTTTCATTAAAAAGGGCCTCGACGGCTCAACAACAGCAACGTGAAACGTGCAACGTGCGAGGGGAGTAGTATTGATTAAGAGGAGCGAATATTAAAACCTGTTTTTCCTTAATGAACCGGTCAGTCATTGTGCCAGATCAACGTTCAAGTAAAGGCCCCTCCAATCTACAATTAAAAAAAAACAAAAAAACAATGGACATTTGCAATTCATCTGCTGGAAAGTGCATCTCGTTGCGGTATTCTTTTGCCCATCTGTTTACCTGTCTTTTATACCTGGGGCCTGGACAGCTGGCAAATGGATAAATAAAGACTGAGCAAAAATTGGCAGTGGGTGTGTTTGTTCTTGGGGCATGTTGGCCGCCTCTGCACTGACAGCCAGTCTGTCTCGGAGGACTGAGTGACGGGAAGGGGCAGCAGAGCTGGCAGGACGCTAATGGGTGTGATGCTAATGAGCTCGGAGCCAATAAACAAGCCCTCCCTTCCCTTTCCCTCCCCTCACCTCTGATCTCCTCTTGTATGTTCAACATTCTCAAAGAAAGATAAGGTAATTTCAGCTCTTTTGCCACAAAATACAAAAGCAGGTTGGATACAGTGCTTGAAGCCTGAATTCGGGCCCCGGTGTGCTCTTTTCGTTTAAATTCATCTATTAATGTAATGACTTAAAGTCTTCGATCTGAAGTGAAATGACGTGTAAAAATGGTCGACGTAGTTTTAGGAGGTTTGGGATTTAAGAGGCGCTCAACCCCACCGAACCTGGTCCCAAAGGAGATTACAACATTCCCACCAGAGTGGCACATTTTGTTATACTTCCCCTCCAGGAGTCCGAGCTATGAAAATGACTCGGAGGTAACTCCGACTGCATGCTTCTGTATGCTTTCTTGTGCCTTTTAGCCCCTTTCCCTCTAACAACCTGTGATGTCTCGCACTTCTGTCCCCTCTCCCTCGCCCTGGAGAAATGTCACTTGGGCCTGAATCGTCCATCAAGCTGGCATCTTTGACACAGCGCTTGGCTAAAAGGCCATGCTCCGATTGGCATAGGATCCCCTGGCTGTGCTGCGTCAGGCTGCTGCCGGCTTTGCTCCTCTCCCCGCTACGTTATTAGCATTCTCAAAACTGGAAAGACTGCATCAACCCCTTCCAGTGCACTATTTTTCTTCCCCATGCTTACTTTTCCCTCAGGACCACAGAGCCTCAGTGTTTCTTAAAACTCTCGTGGGAGTTTATGTGTAGATTTCTTTTTCTCATATTCTTGGAAGGCATAATAAAGAATTCCATTTTATTGATTTAGACACCAAGTAAAACCTGCAAAGAAATCCCCCTTCACTGAAAGCATTAGTTATTATTTTCTTGATCAGGATGTTTTGGGGGCTCTTCTTTGGTGCATCTTCAGTAACAATCGATACGCTGATGGAGTGCAGCCTGGATGCCGTCCGCAGGCTGACAGCATTATTAATTGTGTGTCTTACTTCATCTCGAGCCGTTAGCTAATCACAATTCAGTTTGAAAGGTATGAGAAGTGACCACTGAGTGTTTACAGTGAGTTAAGCGCAGCCCAAAGCCAAACTCCTCTTTTTTTGTCCTGATTACTCACTTAATCCAATAAAGCTGAGTCCCTTTGTCACTCTGAATGCGGGTCGGCATCTTTTGTTTTCTTTTGGACTTCAGTCTCGTCTAACTGAGCGTAGTCTAGCTTCTTTGGCTGCTTTTTATATCATTTTGAAATTTTAAGTGTATGAAAAGGCAGCAGGATATTTGAAGTGACACACACGCACACACACTCTCTGTCGCTCTCTCTCACACTGCTTTTCGTCAAGTGTGCTGGCTCATAGAGCTAGTTGCTTTAGTGGCTGACTGCTGCAGGGATGCACTTGCTGACACTTATCAGTTATGATCCTTTAGGATGACATCTGGTCAAAACAAGGTGGCCATGAGCCACAAAGGGCAGTTTTAAAACATGCACAATTGTGTGTAGGAAGAGATCACCCAACAATACTATTTCTGCAGAGCAGCGTTTCTGGCTGTTGTCTGACCTAAGCCGGCACGCAGCGATCTCCCACCTTGCTATCAAAGAGAAAATGCATGTTAATTACAGTGTGTGATGCTGACCCTTATGGAAATGAGAGACTTTGACCTTCACCCATGGCTTCACAGCTGACTCGAGCCAGCAGCAGATGTGGAGGCCTTCTTCCATTGGATCCCTCAAACCTGGAAAAGCTTTCCGGCCTCTCTGCCCTAAAGAAACAACACAATGCTTTTCTTTGTTTAAAGGGTTCTTTCTTTTGCTTTTATTTTTAAGCACCACAGAGATTAAGCATTCGTATCATTTCCTGATTTTCCTGTTATGCAGAGCTGCACGCAAGGTAGCAGAGCCAACAAATTTGTGCACGAGAATATGCTCTGCTGATCTTAATCAAAATCATGATCTTCTGCCACAAAGACAGATACAGGAAATCTTTCCTGCCCAATGCAATAACCCAATAACAGCTCCGTCTGACTGTGACTCACAACCCTTCGTGCTGTGATATGCTCCATTTAGTACTTTCATGTGGCACATTGTCATGTACTTACTTGTTGCACATTTGTAACGTTGCACTTTTTTTTTTTTACTTCTTGTTGCACATTCTCATGTTGCACATTATTGTAAATATATTATGATAATGCTGACGATGCTGCTGGAACAAGTTAATTTCCCATGTCTGGGATGAATAAAGTACTACTATTCTGTTCTGTTCTTATGATTCCTCTGTTTGAACTTTTTCATAGAGTAAATTGATCTGATCAGCACAAACAAACATCTGCACAGGACATTTCTGCAAGCATTCTACTGTTGCTATTGCTGTTGCATTGTTCTGACTGCAAGTTCTTGGCCGTTTGCTCAGGTGTTGCAAATATAATGATCTCTGTGTGCGAGTGTGTTTTTCTCTTCGGACGCCGTGAAAATATGCGCGGCCATCATAACAGATGGAGTTCACCAAAGGACAGAGGCTGACAGTTTATATTTCCTATTGCGATATTTTCCACACATGCAGGGGCAGAGATGGAAGTGCAAGCATACTGTTTAACTCCGAAAGCTGAACTCCTAATTAGCAGAATTAGAGGTGGATCAAAGAGGACAATTAAAGGGGGTGTTTTTGGTAGTGAGGATTCATTAACATCACAACACATGGACATGGCCGTGAAAAAACCAGCAGAAGGAGTCTCATTACGGAGCGCTGCTGTGCTTACACCAGGACACATGCAGGCTGATTGGCCATCAGGAAAATAGAGGGAACAATCAGCTCCAACACACACACACACACACACACACACACACACCACTGCTTATGGGTACAGATACAAGGAAATATGCACACACATACTAACACACACACACAAACACCACTGCTTATGGGTACAGATACAAGGAAATATGCGCACACACACACTAACACACAAACACATCCATCCAGATCTTCTTGTCGTAATGTTCTGTGGCACAAAGGAAAACAAAAGCTAGTCCCTGCCTGCGCTCATCCAATTTAGGCCTAATTAAGAGGGGAATTAACTTTGATCTGCAGCGGTAATATAGGTGCTCGCTAGCCCAGCTCGCAGAAAAGCCCAGACACACGTAAGGATCAGTCAGCCTCCTCCTCAAAGTCAGGCCAAGATTGTTTTCTACTCATTCCGCTCCGTTTGAAGTCAATACAGATAAGAGCAGGAAAGATTATGTGAGGGCTACCTGAACCTTCCTTGTTAGCTAGATCTAACAACTCTCATCGAGCCCCTGTGCACGGGGGTTTCTGCGCTAATGGTATCAGCGCAAAAGAAGATCAAAGCTTTTTTGGGGATGGACCATTATTGTAAATGTTGTGATGACTGGTTCTGCGTTTTTGGTGCACTGACACAGGTTAATGATGTATTAGGACACATTAAAGAGGAAACTTTGTCCCTTTTGTGAGGTTGGTGCTCTTCTAGGCTTTGAATAAATCTAATTTGTACATGTTTGTTGAACTGTAGGTTGCAGTCAGAGCTCGGCTGAGAGGAAAGAAAATCCTCTCCACCGTCTACAAAAGTCCTATCCAGATCATAAAAAAAAACACTTATTTTCTTTGAAAATTGACCAAATGTTATAAGGGTCAATTAAGTGTCAAGTATGCCAATCAAATTTCATTTTATTTTTACTTTAATCATCCTAACTGGAGTTGTGAGGTTTCTGATCCATAGCTGGGATTCTTTTTTTTAGGCTGCTAGTTTATCCCTCACGTTTGTCCCTCAAGTATCTTTAAGTTAGACTTCGGAGCGTCTTCTCAGTGAAATCCATGGAGCAGAGAACAGCACTCTTGCTGCTTCCCTCTTGCCCCGTTGTTGCTTTTTACTGCTGAACAGCCAACAGTCTCTCTGCAGCCCTCCAGACCACATCGGTTGAGGCAGTGGGATGGGGAGGCCCCGAGTGCTCTGAGTGACAGTGCTGATAATCACTGTAATAGCTGCTAGGTGGGCAAAGTGGGAGGTAAGCATCTGGTTTGTGAAAGCCGCCACCCAAGTGAGACCATTTTCACCAAACAAGAGAATGAAAGAGAGGACGGTTTTGGGAACTGGAGGAAGTGAGAAATTGCTCACTTGGGGCTGCAAAGTTTGGTGAAATATCTGCTCAACATCACCATCATCATCATGAAATTCTCCGGTCGCAAAGTTGAAAATAATTATTTAAGTGTAACTTAAAGTTTCAGAGTTCAGAGTTAGAGAGACGTTGGGTGTATTGTTTTCCTTCAGTAATCCACTTTCCTGGATCAACTCATAAATGTGACGGTGTTGCTGCAGATCTAATAATAAACCTTAATAATACGACTGAACGGACCTTCTGCAACACATTTGTCATATTTTCTGTAAATTATATCCGAACATTCTGGAATTTAGGTCGTGCATACACCAGTTCATGCATGAAACTATCCAGAATGACAAAATTTAATGCATCTGTGGTATCACAGTCACGCTGTGCCCACATGGTGCTGCAGGCACACTAATAAAAGCAGAAGTGTCATAATTGAGGACCCATCTTCGTATTTCCTCTGAAATGGGCTGAAAAATTCAAAAGTTTCCTTCTGAAAGCATTCTGGAAATGTCAGTCAGCATTGACATTTTCCAGAGAGCTTTCTTCACTTTTTTGTTGTTTTTGGACACTTTTCTTCTGGTGGAGAAAAATAAAAGTAAAACAACAGAACCTGTGTCGACATCAAAGAAAGCTAATGAATAATTTCAGGCTGCTGAACGCAGTCGTCTCGAGTTTGGCTGAAGTGGAATGAAAGACCGGCCTGAATGGAACTGTGTTCGACGCAGCACAGTGTGATGGGTTTTTGACACTCTCATCAAGAGACACTAATGACATGTTTAAATAAATAACCATTTTTATGTGCTTAATGTCTTTCATATTCTATTTATTCTCCCTCTATTTTTTTTCTGTCGCTCTTTTTCTTCCACGTCTGTCTTTGTTGGTGCGCCCTTGTTCTTTCTTTAATATCTGCTCATTACAGGATTTCCTCGCGGCTCATATTAAATGTGGCGGTTATCATTAAAAGAGCAGCTGCGGAGGTACAACTTGTATTTGTGCCGGGCCTTTGAACCGACAGCGTGACTAATCATATTTTGTCCAAACCGTTGCCTGGGCCTGATCGCTGTTTGTACAACACAAAAGTGCTCGGAAATTCTTTGTATTGTTTTGTTTTTGTTTTTTGTTTTTTTGTCTGTTGGGCCAGTTTTGATTGGGATTATTTATTCATTTTCAGTCATTTGTAACTTGTTTCTTTCAAGCATTATTGGAAGGACTGGAGTGAGCGTGTCACCTGTAAAGCAGGCTGGGTATCGCCTGCTGTTGGGTAGATTTAGCAGGTTTGTGGCTGAAGCTGGCATTTTGTCAGGATGTTTTGTAATGTGGATGTTGAGAGAGTTAGCGGCTCAGCTTGGTTAGCAACTAAATCGCATGAAATTTGCAAAAAATGTGCAAGTAAATGCTGCATTGGGTATGAACAGCATGCATCTGGTGTTGAACACATCTGGATCAAAGGAGGGGCTAGTGTAGGCTTTGTTGTTTTTGAAGGTTCAGGCCTTCATATTTCAGTGACATGCAGCAGTTGTCTGTATTCTGCCAATAGGTAAAACGATCATCAAGGTAGGTTTTGTCTCTGCAGGGTTGCAGGTCACAGACTTCACACAGTCTGTTTTGTTATGATGCTCCTGGATGAGCGGATTCACGTCAGCGGCATCAAACAAGCGCGCCGTAAAGCAAGCGAGCGAGTGAGACGGGCTCAGTTTCTGTGTTTATTTACGCCCAACGGGTTCAGAATAGCTTTCAGTTACTTTGTGCTGTCCAATGAAAATCAAAGACTTCCGCATCCCTTGCTCCCCTGTCTTCTCCTGCCCTGTTTTATTAATGTTTCCCCACAGTATTGCCCACTTTCATATACTTCAAACTTGTTATCTCTGTCCTTCTGAATGTAATTTGCATCAATTTTCCAACTAGATGAGATGCCAGCTCTTGCTGACTTTCCTTTGTGATGGGGAACTCTCAGTTTCTCCTCTTTAACCACAGTGATTAGTCTAGCCAAATAGCTGGAATTAGCAATGTAAAAATCTGCTTATCCGCTGCCAGCTGGAGCAGATGCTCAAATTAAGCATTGCTGGCATGGAGCTGAGCTGTAAGGCCAATGCTGATGTAGGAGATTGGGGAAAACAAGAAAACAGGTTCGAAAGCAAGCCGTGTGTGTGTGACAGTGAGAGTAACAAAGCAAAAGGAAAAAAAAAAACAAAATAAGAGAAAAAAGAGAAAGGGGGGGTAGGAAAAAGTGAGCATGGGAATAAGAAATGGCAAATTCTTTAGTTTCAGCCAATTAGGCTGAGAAGCCACTGGTAATTAACTCTCGAGGGACCCACTGAACAGTCATGCACCTCGTTTACATAATGAGGATGAGAGGAGAGGCTGTCTTTTTCTTCTTTCTTCGTGATGCTGCTCCCTCGTTCTGTCTCTGGCCTGTTGAACCAAAGCGGAGCAGCGCGCCCTTCTCTTCCTCAACACCGCAGTCCAATATCTTTTCCTGATCCCGGCGTCGGCAGCACCAGCAGAAACAACAGCTCAGCTGTTAGCAGGTAAACCAATGTTTGCCCCTTTAGCTTCCTCTCTCTCTCTCGCTCATCCATTCGTCTTTGTATCGGACCTTTTTTCTTAAACTTCTTCCCGCAGATTTACAAACTCACTGCATATAAGCAGAGATGATCATGGAAATTTATGATAATCCATTTGACTCTTTGTGGCCTTTGCCCCAATCCAGCACCTTTCATTTCCTCTTCTGCCGATATGGAAAGCTATGGAGTGAGTTTTAAGTCCGGAAGCTATTTGCTACCCTGAAAATATTCACAATATGAAAGAAACCTGCGAAGCATTGAAGGGCATCTTTCTACTTCTCATAGCTAGGGGTTAAAGGAGAATTTTCTTCTTTAAATGTATTGAAAACCCAAAATTCTTCTAACTGTAAATTCCTTTATCTCTCCTGCAGGTCACTGTTAGCCTATTTAATATTTCTTTGCTCGGAATTTTAGATTTAATTTTTTTAACACCAGATCTCTCACATGGTTTGATATTTATTTGTTACACTTTATGTCAACCTGAAAAGATTTCGGATTGCAAGGAGGTCTGAAGAGGACAGAAACCATCCAAGCATTATGGCAAACAAACAGGAGGAGTGCTAACAAATAATGCATAAATGCAAAGCATGTATAGTTTATCAGAGGCTTCGTGGCACATGCATCTTTTAAAGCAGCCGTGCAGAAAGAACCGTTGCTATGGACGACCCCAAATTGTTAAGCCCCAAAGTTTGCCATGGCATCTTTTAAGGCAACTTTTCTTTCATTTTCCACTTCACATTTGATTGTAGCTCAGGGGGCGCGTGTATGTATTATAACAGGAAGAAATTCATATCTCCAGGTTGTGTGTTTTCCCCTTCGCTGGCTCGTTTTTCCTCCTGCTCTTCCTTTGATGACAGAGTTGGGATAAAAGTATTAAGTTCACTTCCTCTTTTATTAAAAGGGCTTAATTTAATTAGTTTGCATTGTGTGAGCCTGCTATCAGGGCCTTCTGTTCCCATGCCCAAGGTCTCCTAAGCTCTGAGGAAGATGGGGGAAAAAAGGCAAACTGTTGGGTAGTCTCCAAGGAGGAAGTGTCCTTTTAATCAGACTTCTGCTAAGATCCCATTACCATCCCCGAAAAGAGGAAAGCAACGCAGACAGATGGACAGACTTAGTAGAGGAAGAAGCAAATATATTCAGGAATATGCTGCATTCAGTAGGAACAGCACTGACAAGTTTGGCGTCACATGGAAGAAAATGTTTTTTCTGCTGCACAGAAGTAGAATAATCATTGAGTCAGGTGCAGGCTCCCACATCTCAATTTCTACTTTTATTTTTTAACTGACTTGTAGAATAATCTTGCTATTGATCCGAGTGAAATCCCAGACTTCAGTTTTCCTTCAGCGCTACAGGCCACCAGAGCATCACCTGTACATCCATCGAGGAGGACGACTGGAGCGGCTGTTTCTAAGAACAGCGAGATGAGCAGCGAAATAACTTCTCTCTGTCAGTCAGGAATCAGCTCTACTAGGATGTCATGTCCAGCACTGTGATGGAAGCCTCGTAGGGCTTCCATCACAGGACTGAAATACAAGACTAAAAGTCTGTGTTTATATCAGAGTCAGATCTTTATGGCGTCAGCCTGAAATTAAACTTTTTAGACTGATGAATAAACAGACAAATGTTGTGAAGAAGCACAAACAACCCTGCTAATGTCTCCACTATATTATTAAACTGTCTGAAATATAACATGAAATAAATATTTGATTGTAATACAGGGTCTGTTCTTCCATATTGACCAACACTGGCTGCTCAATCCTTTAGAGAATCTTTTTCCACATTTTCCATCTCTGCAAGGACAATTCGAGCAATGTTTTTTGTGTGTGTTTGTGTGTGTGTCTGTGTCTGTGTATCTATGGTGAGGGATTAATTGCATCACTCAAGTTGGACCCATGGGTTATAATGCTGATCAGGATTGGGGGCCTTGGCTGTGGTCAGGGCAATGTGCAGCCTGATTCTGTCAGCATATGGACAGCTATTATAATACATGGCCCAGCGTTCGTCATTCAGAGCCTCGAAACTGGGCCAGACTCAAGAGTTTGCATCACTGAGACAACTTGGCCTCCCCCTAAATATTACTAGTATATTAAATACAACTGCTTAAAAAATAAAATACATTATTAGTACGCCAGTCTCACCCTTTTATTTCACTGGAAGAACAACCTTGGCAAAAGAGAAGATGGTATAGAGCAGGTAGGCATGCTAACGCTAGTAGCCACAGCTGTTGTTAAGGATTTTAAATTGATGATTCAAAGCTGAAAGGATGGAGAAGTCAACACTCTACCAGTGGTGCAGCTGGTAGCTGATGAGATGTTGCTGGAACATTAAAGGAATGCAACTTAACAGACTCCAGACTGACTGAATGACCTCTTGGCATCCATCCAGCACAAACTTTCTGTACATTAGGTCTTAGGCTCAAGTGCTTTTCCAAAGTCACTCCCAACCTGATCCAGTCTGTTTTACTACAAAGATGAGGTAAAAAGTAAGGTGAAAACATTTTGTTCCCTGCAGTGAAGGAATAAGTCTCCTCCTCCTCTTGATTCATAATTTAACACAAAGTGAGACACGAAAATCTACATGTTTCAGAGACTTTTGTGACAAATCCTATGACATCAGCATTCTTTTATGCAGATGAAAGTCTAGCTTAGCTCACGTCACGCTTCTTCTCCAAGCCCTCCCTTTAAAGGGCACAAGATTCCGTTTAATGCCGCTGCCGCTCTTTGTCAAGTGAGTTGAAATTTCCAGCTAAAAAGCATCTCTGTCCTCTCTGCTCTGTGTGTGTCTGTGCTCGGTGATACCCCCGGAGGCCCGAGGGCATTCTGTCAGACGCCGCTCCAGCGTTTTGTCTCTGTGATGTCTTGTGAATGTTGAGGGCAATAGCAGGTGTTGTTTTTCAAGCCCAGATGATGAAGGCCATTGAACTTTTTTTTTTTTTTCCACCTGCCAATCGCTCAAGGCCTTCATGCTGTTGCTCTCTTGAAAAGGAGTGTGCCCTTTGAGGTCTCAGAGCATATGAAGGGTTTTTGTTGTCACATTAAAGAAGAGTGATGGCGCAGCATATATGTGCATATACTACATGAAGTGTTTGACTGAAGCATTTCATCCATCATCACGATGGACGGTTGAGTGAGAATACACACACACATTCTTGAGGTAACTGCAAACGATAATCAAACCTGTGGCCAAATTGTGCGGCTGAGAAGAGTAAAGCACAACATTTTTTTAAATAATTGTTGTGGGAAGCGGGGTGTTTAAGAGTGATTTGGAACATTTAGACAACTACGGTGTGATAATTCTGTGTCCTGTTTGTCTTTTTCCTCACTTATCTCTTTCTTACCAGGCAGGACAGAGCTGTACAAACCGTTGGGCTTATTGAGGGTTTACCCCATCCTTCATTATTAAACTGATTCATTCTCTTCAGTGATCATGAGGAGTTCAAGCAAATGCCTGTATTTTTAGCCAGATGAGTGACTTCATTATTGTTTTTGAGTGGACTGTCCCTTTAATGCGGAGCTCATCAATCACCACGTGTCTGTGTAAACACATTTTTCTCTTACATCTGTTACCCTTTGAGAGCTATCAACACATATGCAAATGCGTCCGGTTTGAATGATAGAGAGCTCGGAGTAATGCCGAATTGAAACAAATGACTTTTAATAAGCTCGTGTGTGTTAATTTCATTTTCGGGAGCACCTTCAGAAGAGTGCGTTAGCCAGAAGAGGATGAGGAGTCGGGCCTGTACCTACAGGCAGCAGAACCTGAGTGCAATCGGTGAGTAAACAGAACTCCAAAACAGATTTCCTGATCATTGACTTGGCACAGAGCAGCTATTTTGTGTTCTCTGCCTAAGATTATAAGATGCAAATGATCATTTGTTAAGCTTTTTTTTTCTCCGTGTTTACCTCAACAGCACAAGTTTCACTTGATTTGCATCTATTATTTTGCCTTCGTCTTTGTCGTTTTTGTTCTGCCGGGTTTGTGCAGATGGTATTACTATCATATACAGCAGATTAGCATCTCTCTGTGAGGTAAAGCACACCAGCGCACACACGTACAGACGTGGAACAAGTACATACTCTGTTGCTCATGGCCTTGTTTATTGTGCTGGTGCGTAACTTGCACTCGCTGGAACCAGTAGCAGCTGCCAGCTGACATAAAGACGCAGTTAGAAATCTCTTCATTGTGCCTTTATGGCCACTGTAAAGATGCTCTCAGATTTGTCTCAACCTATTCGGTTCAGCTGCCGGCAGCAGCGGAGCCCGAGAGGCAGCCAAAAGTTTCCTGCCAGCTGTACTTGTGCAAAACAGCAGACATCATCAGACTCCAGGTGGAGGATGGCCTCATTTTATTACAAAAGTGTTTTCTTTTGCTTTCAATTGATTTAAAATTTGAAAATTTGAACTCAATCTTGGTAAACATCGTGCCTGCCTCTAATGTGGATGATGTCGTTTATACCCGAATAGCAAACAGACTCCTGTAAGGACACATTTGAGGGAACATTCATTCGATCTGTCTGAGTCAGACCCGGGGGCAACATTCCCATCACCTGGGATGACTGCCTTTACAGATTACTATGCCAGCATGTCTGGCAGTTTCATTCCCAACAGCTAGGCGGATAAAATAATAGTCGTTTGACAGTTATGATGCCGTTTCCTCAATTTGCAGACACACTTGACTGAATGTCTTGGGTTGTTTGTCACCTAGCTCTGGTGGCACGAGCACCCCGTGAGCTCCTCCTGGATAAAACTCATTATCCCAGTCTGCTGCTCTTCAGGAAAGTCATTATCCCATCCATCACCGGTGGACTCTCAGACAACTGGATGAATATGCCCTCTCATCGTTTAATTACGCAGCTTTCGCTGAGAGTTTTTGAGAAAGCAAAACAGCAGCCCGTGCTGTTGTATCAGCTAAAATTATCCAGCCCATCTGACATCTTTAGTTTGGCAACTGATACAGTTAATTATTATCAGCCCCCTTTTTTTTTGGGTGGGGTGGTATTGACAGTCACATTATTACTCTCTCGGCCGGATGGGTTTGGCGTCCTTGACGCTGTTGCTTGTCTCGGTAATCTTCATTATAAGTTTCAGTCGAGGAAATGTGTGATTCAAAGTAGGTTTTTTAAAAAGAGCAGTTAACACCTGAGGCTAAACAGAGGCCGCTAGACTGACCCACTGCAAGGGCTGAACACTGCTCATGTGTGATGCCGTGGTGCATTATGGTTCATAATGAAGTGTGACCATGAGCCGTTTGCTAGATGGATGGCTTCTGGTTTTCCAGCTCCCACCACTTCAGTTCGTCTCTTTCCTGACTTCCCCCATTCATCGCTCTGCCAAACAGATGTCTAATGACAATGGAGAGCCCTTGGACAAGTTGGAGAATAGATTATTGACTGGGACCAGAGATTTACACTGGAGCCACAGCCACCAGGCGGGCCCCGAAGAGATAAATGGGACATGTAATTGAGTTTGGTCACTCGGTTGTGTTGGAGTGGCTGCGTCCAGAGTCTCACCCATGGCAGCGCTGAGTGGATGGTGGTTTGTGAGAGGCGTGGGGGTGGGGGGTTTATGAGCCATACAGGGTGGCAGCGGAGGGTCAGGCTGAGGACACTCGTACGCTTTACTTACAGAGATGTCAGGACAGTGTAGCAAAAGATAGAAAACGGGACTGAAGATTATAGATCTTAACAGATCATATTAGGAACAGAGGATTCATTCAACACAGTGACAAGACTGGAATTCTGAGTTTGACGAAATACCCAGTGGTATGTTAAAGCACAACCATACACATTCCAAAAAGATACTGGACAGCTGTGCCTTTTTCCATTTCAGGTTAATTCAAGTCAAGTTTATGGTTAGAATTTAGGTTAAGGTTAGGAAAACCCAAAAAGGAATTATGTCTACAAGAATACTCATAAAGATAGAACAAATATATACTTATAAAAAATGTAAAATAGTAATATAAAATAATGTAAGATCCAGCAGCACTGATGGTGATGAATAAAATAGAGTTTAATAAAGGGAACATATGCAATTAAGAAGAGTGTAAACAAAGCATTTGCTGCTGTAGTGTCAGTTTGAAGGATGAATATTGCGATATTTGTCTTTTTTCTTGCAAAGTTAATGTTGTACGGAGGCCAGATGAAGATGTCTGATTGCTTACCTACATTCTCAGTGGCTGTTTTATCTGCTGTTCCAGCTGCTGAAGGATGTACTTCCCCAAAGCATCCATCCATCCATCCATCCATCTTCTTCCGCTTATCCGGGGTCGGGTTGCGGGGGCAGCAGCCTAAGCAGGGAAGCCCAGACTTCCCTCTCCCCAGCTACTTCGTCCAGCTCTTCCTGGGGTGTCCCGAGGCATTCCCAGGCCAGCCGAGAGACATAGTCTCTCCAGCGTGTCCTGGGTCTTCCCAAGGGCCTCCTACCAGAGGGACATGCCCTGAACGCCTCACCAGGGAGGCGTCCGGGAGGCATTCTCACTAGGTGCCCAAGCCACCTCATCTGGCTCTTCTCAACGCGGAGGAGCAGCGGCTCTACTCTGAGCTCCTCCCGGATGGCAGAGCTTCTCACCCGATCTCTAAGGGAGAGATCGGGTGAGAGCCACCCTACGAAGGAAACGCATTTCGGCCGCTTGTACCCACAATCTTTTTTTTGCGGTCACTACCCAAAGCTCAATGTCAACAGGTAAACCGACAGGTAAACCGGACCCCCTCAACACCGTGGCTACGCCTAGAAATTCTGTCCATAAAAGTTGTGAACAGAAAGGGTGACAAAGGGCAGCCATGGCAGAGTCCAAGCCTCACTGGAAACGAGTTCGACTTACTACCAGCAATGCGGACCAAGCTCTGACACCGGTCATACAGGGAGCGGACGGCTCGTATCAGGGGGTCTGACACCCCATACTCCCGGAGAACCCCCCACAGGACTCCCCCGAGACACACAGTCATATGCCTTCTCCAAATCTACAAAACACATGTGGACTGGTTGGGCAAACTCCCACGCACCCTCAAGGACCCTGCTGAGGGTAAAGAGCTGGTCCACAGTTCCGCGTCCAGGGTGAAAACCATTGATCCTCTTGAATCCGAGGTTCGGCTACCCGGCGGACTCTCCTCTCCAGTACCCCTGAATAGACCTTGCAAGGGAGGCTGAGGAGTGTGATCCCCCTACAGTTGGAACACACCCTCCGGTCCCCCTTCTTAAAGAGAGGGACCACCACCCCGGTCTGCCAATCCAGTGGCAACGCCCCCGATGTCCACGCGACATTGCAGAGTTGTGTCAACCACGACAACCCTACAACATCCAGAGCCCTAAGGAACTCCGGGCAGATCTCATCCACCCCCAGGGCCCTGCCACCGAGGAGTTTCTTGACAACCTCGACAACCTCAGCCCCGGAGATACGAGAGCCCGTCCCCAAGTCCCCAGGCCCTGCTTCCTCACTGGAAGGCGTGTTGGTGGGATTGAGGAGGTCTTCGAAATATTCCTTCCACCGATCCACAACGTCCTGAGTCGAAGTCAGCAACACACCATCTCCACAGTGTTGACAGTGCACCGCTTCCCCCTCCTCAGACACCGGATGGTGGTCCAGAACCTTTTCAAAGCCGTCCGGAAGTCGTTCTCCATGGCCTCACCATGGAACTCTTCCCACGCCCGGGTCTTTGCCTCGGCGACCACTGCAGCCGCACTCCGCTTGGCCCGCCGGTACCCGTCTGCTGCCAAAAAGGCCTGGTACGACTCCTTCTTCAGCTTTACGGCATCCCTCACCTCCGGTGTCCACCAGCAGGTTCTGGTATTGCCGCCACGACAGGCACCAACCACATTGTGGCCACAGCACCGGTCAGCCACCTCAACAATGGAGGTGCGGAACACTCCGGGACATGGTCGAAGCTCTCCCGGAGGTGAGAGTTGAAGCTCCTTCTGACAGGAGACTCTGCCAGGCCTTCCCAGCAGACACTCACGTTTGGGTCTGCCGGGTCTCTCTGGCATCCCCTCCCGCCATCGGAGCCAACTCACCACCAGGTGTGAGCGTTGAAGTCACCCAGGAAGACGAGGGACCCCCCAGAGGGAGCACTCTCTAGTACTCCCTCTAAGGACTCCAAAAAGGGTGGATACGCTGTTCGGGCCATAGGCACAAACAACAGTCAGGATCCAACCCACACCCGAAGGCGGAGGTAAGCTACCCTCTCTCCGGCACCGAGCCGGGGGGCAACTAGAATCGCCACCCCTGCCCGCCGCCTCTCCCCATCGGCAACTCCAGAGTGGAAGAGTGTCCAAACCCTCTCGAGAAGGCTGGTTCCAGAGCCCTTGCTATGCGTCGAGGTGAGACCGACTATATCTAATCGGAACTTCTCAACCTCCCGCACTAGCTCAGGCTCCTTCCCCATCAGAGAGGTGATGTTCCACGTCCCTAGAGCTAGCTTCTGCAGCCAGGGATCAGACCGCCAAGGTCCCCGCCTTCAGCTGCCACCGAAATCACACTGCACCCGACCCCTTTGGCCCCTCCTGCAGGTGGTGAGCCCACGGGAAGGGGTCCCACGTTGCCTCTTTGGGCTGTGCCCGGCCGGGCCACATGGGCAAAGGCCCGGCCACCAGGCGCTCGCTAACGTGTCCGGGTCCGGGCTGCACTTTGTCTGGTCCCTCACTTAGGACCTGTTTGCCATGGGTGGCCCTACCAGGAGCATAGAGCCCCAGACAACTGAGCTCCTAGGATCATTGGGACACGCAAACCCCTCCATCATGATAAGGTGGCAGCCCAGGAGAGGTCCCCAAAGCATAAAGAGGAGAATAATTAGACACATGGATGAAGTTTGGCAGTATTACCCTAAAAAAGAACATTTTTTTTTTTTTAAAGTCAAAAAGTTTGAAAAAGTCTAAAAATTAGAAAAAACCCAAAACTAAAATTGAAATTGAAAAAGACCTGAAATCTATAATCCAAAACATTCTGAGCTTAACAACACAACTCTGACTAAGCGCCAGCTGCTGCTTGGGCCTTGTAAGAGAGTCACTGTGCTTTTTCATCCACAAAAAGTCCTTTAAGCTCCCTGTGTGTACATGTGCTCGTGATGGGCATCCCTGGGAGTACTGTATGTGTAGGACAGAAATTGCTTTGTGTCTGCAGGAACGTGACCTCAATGTCGACCCCACCGTCTGCCTTTGCTCTGCATCCTTTTCTTCTTGTGCATGTGTCTACCAGCTCTACCGTGGGAGTTTAAGTGCTAATTCCAAAGCAGTTTTTTTCCTTTCCGTTCGCTTTGCTTTGAAGCTGTACGTTTTATAGCTACACTTGATAGTTTTCATCTGCTCTGAGATGACTTCTTCGAGAGGTTAGGTTTATGTACTCTGCCTGACACATCCAAAACACTCAATGGTTTGTAGGCCGATAAACTGTCAGCTGAATGGCCTGAATACTGGAGCGTTACAACTGCTTCCTATTCACCTAATATAATTGGTCTGTAGGATATGTGGATCAGAGGCAGGTTATAAAGAGACATATTTTAAATTAAACACGGCAGTAAATGTGACAGTGCACGGCCTGGCTTTTCTTCTGCTGTTTAAGTAGACTTTTTGCTTAAATCACAGACATCTCTAAAGTGCTGCAGAAATGCATCTGCATGTTCTTCATGGCATTTAGTCCTTTGTGCCGTGTTATATTTACGTTTCATTCGACCTACTTGGGTCAAGTCATTTTTACAATATTTATGCTGATGTTAGCTCACGTGTGGCAGCATATAACTCTCTAAAATAATACTGATGAACTTAAACGTTAATCTGGAAGAAACTGTGGATTTGCATGAGTTAAGGCCAAAAAGCTGTCACCTGAGGGGAAAAAAGGAACTTCAGTAACATCCAAACTTTCAGTTTTGAGGTAAAAACCCGATGATCTTTGTGTCAGTAATAGAAGGCCACAATAGTCAAAGCAGGAACCCCAAATATCGTCCTTGACAGCCCATTTGAAGGTGCTGGAAGCAGCAGGCGTTGTGCACAGATGCTGTTTGTTTTCCAATGTTGACCAGTTTTATTGTAGACTTGGCTGACTTTTAATGAACTGCAAAGCAGCACTTTCAGAGTTTATGTCAATACAGGGAAATATTTAATTAAAGAAGATGAGTTTTTATTTGAGGATTGAAATCTGCCGTGTATACAGATTTTAATAGATCCAGCGTGTAGACAAAGCTGCACAATCTTACTCCCAACTTGTCGGATAATGAATCTTTGCAGGTGCTGCATTAGAGTTTACACAACCTCTGCAACATTTTTGACCAAGCGGCTGTTTTGGAAATACTAATGTCATTGTTGAAACACTGACAATGGATCTGCACATACCTTAACCTGTGTATAGGCAAAGATTTGCTTTAGAGTTTAAAAATCCTTCTTCATTGTTATTTAGAATGACAGTTGCAAAAACATTTTTATTTTTTTAAAACCTCATTGTTCACAAATCGTGCAGCTTGTAGTGCTCATCTTCATCTCCGCTTTAGCTTTTTTGCTAATGTGCTTGTTTCTGCATGAATTCTGCAATCTGTGGCCATGAGCACATTTGCTCCTATGTTCCGACACAATCCCGCTCATCCTCTCATCATTCAGGGACCATTAGAAGCCATCTCCCCTTTAGCATTCACATGGTTTTATATTTCACTGCTTCACCAAGGTGACTAAATTGGTCTCAGATGTGACTCTGCTTGTTAGTACCTCATTTAACATTCCAGTACCTAGCTAATGCCTGGTTGCTTACTGAAGGGAAAAATGTTCCGTCTTTCTTATGTGGGGCTGATGGAGTTCCTGCAGGATGGCCCCAGGCTACATGTACGAAATACATATGTGGAGCAAGTCACACGAAACCGAGTTGTGCTCGTCGGTAGAAAAGTAATGGCCCGGTCTATGGTGGATAAAAATTGTACCCTCTCAGCTCCATAATGTCTGCCTTGATTTATTTAAATGGCAGCTGCCCCATTGTATTTCTCGTAATGTCTTGAAGGCAGCCGAGGCCGAAGCACAGGCCGACTGCTCACTCTTCTGTCTGGTTTAAAGTACAAATAGGAAACGCAGCTGTTGAAATTTAAGCCAAGATGAGTTTAAATGATGTCTTTCTTGGTTAAGCCAACAGACAGCATGTCTGTTAGATTGTAGAGATCCACGATGGCAGCCAGTGACTGGCAACCATCATGGGTTGTTGTGAATTCTAAAGAGAGGAAACACTTGTATTGTTGTAGATGATTAAATGTGTTAAGATAAAAGTGATGTGCTGCACTTTCCTGTGGCAAGTATCAGGTCAAAGTACTGAAAAAGGCCAGATTTCTTCTTGTTACTGCTGCGATGGCTAATCTGCAGCCATCGAGCCAGTGCTGGTGTTTCTCCCATTGGCTTTACAGTGAGTGTTGAGAGCCTCCCTGAAGAGGATCAACGTTCTGCACTGCAGCGAGTTTGCATTTGATGGAGCCAGCAGCAACTTACACTCGGCAGAGCTGAACAGACAGGAACTTCCTGTAAATGTTGCAGAGTGGCGCTGGTGGTTTTTATCAAATAAAACATTAACTACAGTATTAAAAAAAAAAAAAAAAAAAAAAAAAAAATCGTAGACCTATTAAAGTTCAAACGGTATGGAGTATTAGTATTAGGGCCACCCGTGAGAAAAAAACAAAAAAAATTAGAGGAAGTAGAATTTTTTTCATCATGCACTTCGAGAAAAAAGTCGAAATATCGAGAAAAAATGCAAAATATCGAGGAAAAAAAGGCAAAATACAATGTCGAGAAAAAAGTCAACATACAATATCAAGAATAAAGTCGATGTCTCCTTTCGTCCATCCATAATACTCTTCCATAAATCCACTGAGGAGAACAAGTAAGAGCTGCACGCTGCAGTATGGAGTGTAGCGTAATGTAAGAGTAACTTTATCATGTGAGTCCATATGCCACAGTACGTTGGGACCTTTGTTGGGGTAATTCCTGCGTCTCAAACGACGTGCCCACCTGAGCTCCACACCTTCAGGATCAAAGAATTAATTAAATGTGTTATTGTATCTTGTGATACAACATATCCCCAATGAACAGAGCGCAGATGCAGCCATCAATAGCCTTGCATTTGTCCATTACCCACTACTGTATTTCAGCTTGCATGAATGAGGCCACCTCTTCCAAGTTTGTGTGGTTTATTCTTTGGAACAGTCGCAGTTTTCGGCACAGTCTCTTCAATGTCCTAATACTGATAATGACAGTGTGTTTGTGAGCTAAAAGAGAAAATATTTCTTTGTTACTAAAGCCGAGTCCGAAGTATAGTTTCACCAGTTCATCTAATTGCCTGCACGACATTTTGTAGAAGCAGTACCATGCGCTGGTTGTTATAGTCTCAAAAGGTTGACTTTATTCTCGACATTATATTTTGACTTCAGGGGGGCCATTCCTCCCAATCACGCCCCTCCAGGTCTCACTGTCACTGCCGACGTGAGCATTGAAGTCACCCAGGAGGACGAGGGAACCCCCAGAAGGAGCACTCTCTAGTACTCCCTCTAGGGACTCCAAAAAAGGTGGATACACTGAACTGCTGTTGGGGCCATAGGCACAAACAACAGTCAGGATCCGTCCCCCCACCCGAAGGCGGAGGGAGGCTACCCTCTCGCCCACCGGGGTAAACTCCAATATACAGGCACTAAGCCGGGGGGCGACTAGAATCGCCACCCCTGCCCGCCGCCTCTCCCCGTCGGCAACTCCAGAGTAGAAGAGAGTCCAACCCCTCTCGAGAAGGCTGGTTCCAGAGCCCTTGCTATGCGTCGAGGTGAGGCCGACTATATCTAGTCGGAACTTCTCGACCTCACGCACCAGCTCAGGCTCCTTCCCCATCAGAGAGGTGACGTTCCACGTCCCTAGAGCTAGCTTCTGCAGCCGGGGATCGGACCGCCAAGGTCCCCGCCTTCGGCTGCCACCCAACTCACACAGCACCCGACCCCTTTGGCCCCTCCTGCAGGTGGTGAGCCCACTGGAAGAGGGTCCCATGTCATTCCTTCGGGCTATGCCCGGCCGGGCCCCATGGGCAAAGGCCCGGCCACCAGGCGCTCGCCAGCGTGCCCCACCCCCAGGCCTGGCTCCAGGAGGGGGCCCCGGTGACCCGCGTCCGGGCAAGGGAGACTTGAACGGGAAACGAACACCATGTTCAGACATAAGGGTGTCCATATGTGCACTTGGCACCAGGACACCCTGGGCCGCAGTTCGATGATCGACTTTGTAGTCGTGTCCTCGGACTTGCGGCCGTATGTTCTGGACACTCGGGTGAAGAGAGGGGCGGAGCTGTCAACTGATCACCACCTGGTGGTGAGTTGGCTTCGTTGGTGGGGGAGGATGCCGGACAGGCCCGGCAGGCCCAAGCGTATTGTGAGGGTCTGCTGGGAACACCTGGCAGAATCTCCTGTCAGGCGGAGCTTCAATTTCCACCTCTGGGAGAGCTTCACCCATATCCCGGAGGAGGTGGGGGACATTGAGTCCGAGTGGACCATGTTCCGTGCCTCCATTGTTGAGGCGGCCGTCCGGTGCTGTGGCCGCAAGGTGGTCGGTGCCTGTCGTGGCGGCAACACCCGAACCCGCTGGTGGACACCGGCGGTGAGGGATGCCGTCAAGCTGAAGAAGGAGTCGTACTGGGCCTTTTTGGCCTGTGGGACTCCCGAGGCAGCTGACAGGTACCGGCGAGCCAAGCGGGGTGCAGCTGCGGCGGTCGCCGAGGCAAAGATCCGGGCGTGGGAGGAGTTCGGGGAGGCCATGGAGAGCGACTTCCGGACGGCTTCGAAAAGGTTCTGGACCACCATCCGGCGCCTGAGGAGGGGGAAGCAGTGCATTGTCAACACTGTGTACGGTGGGGATGGTGTGCTGTTGACCTCAACTCGGGACGTTGTGGATCGGTGGAAGGAATACTTCGAAGACCTTCTCAATCCCACCAACACGCCTTCCAGTGAAGAAGCAGGGCCTGGGGAATCGGAGGCGGGTTCTCTTATCTCCGGGGTCGAGGTAGCCGAGGTTGTTGAGAAACTCCTCGGTGGCAGGGCCCCGGGGGTGGATGAGATCCGTCCAGAGTTCCTTCGGGCTCTGGACGTTGTAGGGCTGTCGTGGTTGACACGACTCTGCAACGTCGCGTGGACATCGGGGGAGGTACCACTGGATTGGCAGACCGGGGTGGTGGTCCCTCTTTTTAAAAAGGGGGACCGGAGGGTGTGTTCCAACTATAGGGGGATCACACTCCTCAGCCTACCTGGCAAGGTCTATTCAGGGGTACTGGAGAGGAGGGTCCGTCGGATAGTCGAACCTCGGATTCAGGAGGAGCTGTGCGGTTTTCGTCCTGGACGTGGAACTGTGGACCAGCTCTACACCCTCAGCAGGGTCCTTGAGGGTGCGTGGGAGTTTGCCCAACCAGTCTACATGTGTTTTGTGGATCTGGAGAAGGCATTCGACCGCGTGCCTCGGGGAATCCTGTGGGGGGTTCTCGCGGGAGTATGGGGTGTCGGGCCCCCTGATACAGGCTGTCCGCTCCCTGTATGACCGGTGTCAGAGTTTGGTCCGCATCGCCGGTAGTAAGTCGAACTCGTTTCCGGTGAGGGTTGGACTCCGCCAGGGCTGCCCTTTGTCACCGATTCTGTTCATAACTTTTATGGACAGAATTTCTAGGCGCAGCCGTGGTGTTGAGGGGGTCCGGTTTGGTGGCCTCAGGATCGGGTCTCTGCTTTTTGCAGAAGATGTGGTCCTGTTGGCTTCATCAGTCCGTGACCTCCAGCTCTCGCTGGACCGGTTCGCAACCGAGTGCGAAGCGGCCGGGATGAAAATCAGCTCCTCCAAGTCTGAGGCCATGGTTCTCAGCCGGAAAAAGGTGGAGTGCCTTCTCCGGGTCGGGGAGGAGATCCTCCCCCAAGTGGAGGAGTTCAAGTACCTCGGGGTCTTGTTCACGAGTGGGGGAAGAATGGAGCGGGAGATCGACAGGCGGATCGGTGCGGTGTCCGCAGTAATGCGGACTCTGCACCGGTCCGTTGTGGTGAAGAGAGAGCTGAGCCGAAAGGCGAAGCTCTCGATTTACCGGTCGATCTTTGTTCCTACCCTCACCTATGGTCATGAGCTCTGGGTAGTGACCGAAAGAACGAGATCGCGGGTACAAGCGGCCGAAATGAGTTTCCTCCGCAGGGTGGCTGGGCTCTCCCTTAGAGATAGGGTGAGAAGCTCTGCCATCCGGGAGGAGCTCGGAGTAGAGCCGCTGCTCCTCCGCATTGAGAGGAGTCAGATGAGGTGGCTCGGGCACCTAGTAAGGATGTCTCCCGGACGCCTCCCTGGTGAGGTGTTCAGGGCACGTCCCTCCGGTAGGAGGCCCCCGGGAAGACCCAGGACACGCTGGAGGGACTATGTCTCTCGGCTGGCCTGGGAACGCCTCGGGATCCCCCCGGAAGAGCTGGACGAAGTAGCTGGGGAGAGGGAAGTCTGGGCTTCCCTGCTTAGGCTGCTGCCCCCGCGACCCGACCCCGGATAAGCGGAAGAAAATGGATGGATGGATGGATGGATATTTTGACTTTATTCTCAAAGTGCATGATGAAAAAAGACTACCTCCTGTCATTTTTTTTTTCTCATGGGTGGCCCTAATCCTCTTCTGTAAAAAAAAAAAGAAAAAAAAAAAAAACATCTACACACTAGATTCCCCTCAGAATGGATCTGTATTCCTTTGTCTGAGGACACGGTGAAGTCTTGTGAGATCGTTGCTGCTGGTTCTGGCTTATTGCCAATCCAGAGAAGGTGTCTGGGTCTTTTAACAGATCCCAGCCTGGCAGAAAATAGGGTACAGTAGGTGTAAATTTGTTGTCCCACCCTGGCATTTTCCCATCTGCCTCTTCTGTGGAACAGACGGGCTTTTTTTTTTTTTTTCTGTCCAAATCCTCCAGATATGGAGGCTGAAGCTGACACGGGTCTGGGTGTCAGCATCATGCTGTTTCTCGCCGCTGACGGCTGTGAGTCGATGGCACCTCTCGGGCACATCCATATGCATAAATACTCAATTACAATATCTATGTCGGAGTCACATTGTTGTTATTTGATGCTGTTCCAGGGCCTCCTGCTTTACCAACAGCGAGAGAGAATCAATAATGATCCATTCTCATTTTAGTGGTTGCTTGGTAAACTGTGAAAATGTGCTGTGTCCATCCATCTTGGTGTGTACAGGACAGTTTTCAGATCATGTTGGTCTGATTCGCACTTAATGCTCATCTTGAATATTAATGCTGAGGCTGAAAAGAAAACAAAGAGAAGCAATAAGTAATTTAAGCTTTAGAATATCATCTGTTCAGCTGGGAAGCAAATGTGTGCTGGTGTATACCGGTTTTGCTGCAAACTTAGGGGGAATAAAGACACAAAAATATATCTGTAATGTTCAGTTGCATTCAGGGGCTTGGAGCTTTTCCCTGGTGATTTGTTCTTCACCTGTCTTTACCTAGATTTCTGTTTGAGTTGTGGCTTTCTAAATTAAAAAAAAAAAAAGTAGCCATCAGTGTTCTAGTATGCTGCATCACTCTTCTATGTTCCACAAAGCTGCACCTTATGATATCATAATGTGCCAGACTAAACTCGGTAAAAACACAGCTCTATAGCCAAACGTCACCACTATCATTGCGGAATGAGATTTAGTCGCCATCCTAAATCACCTGTAGGCAGCTTGTCCAGGTGTTGACATTAGAGTGAACTGCTCTGCGCATCACATCCTGCCATCGCTTGTCTTCTCAAAGCTGATGTAATTCAGGATAAAATCTTTCTCATTAAACAGAATGTTTCCCCCCCCCTTCTCACGCTCACTGGATGTGGTTTATAATCTGTCTCAGGGGGCAAACCTCCAGAATTTGCACAAACCATCTGTTTAGCTGGTGAGTAAAACTGATGAATGAGAATCTGGTGGTCGTGTTCACTGAGCTAAGCTGAGGAAACAGCAGAAGGGGTGTTGGAGGGCAAGTTGGAGCCCATGTATGGGTGACGGTGCTTTTATTAGTCTGGTAGCATCTTTGTAAATAACACAAAGTTTAGCATTTATTTCACATTCAACTTGAGCATGAATCTTTTGTAAACCTTTCTAAATAGAGTGATTCTGGTCCTAATTTCAGTTCATTCAAGAAAATTGATAAATAAAACATGGTTTTTTTTCTCCTCCTTATATTTTAAATTGAATGTTTGCTCTTTATCTTGTAACAATTTTGGCGGAAACACAGGACATAGTTGGCCAAACTTCTCTGGAAATGATTTTACTGTCACAAAAGCCTTTGTTTAATCTGTTAGCTAGTGTATTCCCCTTATCAGTCTTTCAAATGTAAAAAATTAAAATATTTATCTAGTTTTGCAGTCAGTAAACACTGATTCTGCGATGTTCTGGTCACCAGTATTTTTGGGCATTCGTACTGTTTTTGAAATCTTTTGAAAATAGCCCTCAGTGTGAGCAATTTGCTTCTAAATTATATTGTCAGAATACACTGGACACAAAAAGGATTGCTCCTCTTTTGCTGTCCGAGCCGAAGGAAGATGCTGCAGAATACATAGAGAACCATTTTAGAACTCATCACTGTTTTTCCTGATCTAATACACTGAATTTAGCTTAGCTGTGACAATATTATCTTACTGCGTATCTGTGTCAGGCAGTTTTCCTCTTAGTCTCCTGGTGATTGTGATGAGAGTTCAGGAAGAGGTATGATTTTGGTTTGGGAATCCGTCTTCATGTCCAGCTCTGGGGGCTGAATCTCTGCAGAGATGAGCAAACAAATGCCCACAAGAAGAGCCACACGTGAGCATTGAGACAGACATGCTGGCCCCGCTCTCACATTTTTCTTATTATTTTTCACTTCTGCCTTCTCATTCATCTAAGCACATATTGGCTTTTGCTTCATTGTCTTGGGCCAAGTGATTTTTCATGATTTGTATGGACAGAGGAATTGTTTTTCCTTTATGGATCGGCTGACTAAATGTTTTGCTCTGTAGGGGGAGCATTCTCCATTTTTGCAGACGTACTTAGACGCTTAAAAAAAATCACTGGCTGCTATATTCTTGGCGAGAAATTGTCAAGGCGTGTGGATTGCTCGAAGTAAAGAATGAGATCTGTGATGGAGCAGATAAGCAAATAAAAAAACAGACTTTACAATGTGCTCTGCCATGAATGGGTTGTATTTCTTGAGCATTTATTGAGGAACCTCGCATTTGGTTTGGCATCTGGCAGTTGGCTGAGGCATTCATGGATCATATTCTGTCTGAAATTGCTTTAAATACAAATAGGTATTTTATATAGTATGTGTTTGGGACATGTCCATGAGGTGCATGTACATTTCAAGGCTGGGATTCCAGCAACAACGTCTTGATAGTAATTGAAATTTAATGCTAACGTGAAATAATTATCTCAATATCCTGAACTAAAATATATGTATTAACCGTGAACCATCAGTCTTTTTAATCCATGTGTGATTACTTAAAAAGAACTATGCTGGAAACATCTGAAAGTGATACAATACTACATTGTAACTTCTCTGATCGTACCAAAGACAATGAGTCCACATGTTCCAGTGAGAGTGGCTCACTGTGCTGACTTCGGGGCCCAGTCAGATCTGGTTCGATCTAATGGCTCTCGTTCTTTCTTCATCTCTCAGATCTCATTCCCAGCCGGCTCTGGGCGATTGTGTGTGGAGAATTTGATATCCAGTTGTAGCAGAATCGATAATCGTGTTTGCAGAAACAATAGAGGTTAAGTGAATGAACACAGCACTTTGTGTCCTGCCGCTCACGCCTCTGTGGGAACGATGATCAATCAATGGATGCACACTGTTGTCTTTACTTGTCTCCATCTGCACATTTAAATCATCTCAGCACTGTTTTACCTGTTGTTTTCTCAAATCCTCACAAGACCTGGCACCTTCATTCCTCTATTGTGGATGAATAAAAGAAAATAGAACAGCCACTCCTCTTCTCTGAGGAAGACACCTAAAACCAAACCAGAGGTGGAAAAACAGTGTTCCTCCAAATGTTCATGCAGAAAAGTTCTGCTCTAGAATCGAACCCATCAATCAAGACCTGACGACAGAAAACATGCTGTCGATGCTCAAGATGGAAGAAAAGTCAAGGAAATTCAGCCGACTAAATGCAGCGTTTTCTCGCTCTAATGTCTGCATGTGTGAGTCTTCGTTCACGTGTTCACTTAGAAGTTGTGGACTCCTGAGTGGCAGTTAAACCATTATTCTTTTGTCCTGCACTTGCAGAACATATGCTCATTGACATGCTCCACAATATTTGCATTAAGAGAGTCAGAAGGATTAAGATGGATTGTTTTTTCCATCCTTCTCCTGGAGTCATTGTTCAGCTGAGATCCTGTCAGATTTCACCGATCAGAGCCGGATGAAAAACTGCAAGCTTGTCTTTTTGTTGTTGTTTATTTTTAACCTTTGCAGAGTCACCATTTAAATCATATTCATGCCGCTGTGTGTTGCCTGTGCCAAATGCCACGTCTTTCCCCAGACGTGCCCGACTAACCTTTCTGCTGCAGTAACTCTTCATAATGATTGTGCATTATTGACCCTCATTAAAGAGACCTGCCAATGAGGAACTCTATTCATTTTCTTCATATTGGAAAAGGAAGAAAAGTGGGAAGTGCTTCACAATTACACCCACCATTCGTCTGTCTCCTCACCGCCACAGCCCCTCCCTTAGTCCTCTGCAGTCAGCGTGATAATAATGATGAAACACAGACGTTTTATCACTTTTACTCCACCAATCATCCTGCATGTTTACCTTTAAATTTGAGCTTCATTGCTGTGGTGCTCTAAATGCTAAAGAACACTTGCGTTCCAAACTCAGCAGAGTCCAGGTCACGACCTCTGCAGCCATATTTTTAGGGTTATTAAGCAAATTTGAGGGCTGGCATTCGCTGGTGAGAGCACTGCAGCCCTGCGCCTCGTTTATCATCTCAAGGCTGTGACTTAGCTGTTGCCTTCACGCTGGCTGTCTGGCTCTAACTGAAGGTTCCACCTCTACTTGCTCGGGTGACCTTGCCAATCATACTGTAAAGTCCCTTCAGCCCAAACCCTAATATATATTGAAAGTATCCTTGATTCAATAACAAGCTTCATTTTGCCTCCATCGGCAATTATATTACTCAGCAACGTTGCTAAGTAACATAAGTCACAACTGCAGACCGCAGATGTGTTTGGCCAGCTTCGGGATCCTAAAGTTTCATTTTATTTGAGATGAGGGGAATATCTGTCAGAACATGAATGGTGAAGAATAATCTTCCAAATTGTGACTGTTTAGCGAAGTGATTTAAAGTAAAGTCCCACACAGAGCTACCAATGAAGGTTCCCTCATATTATTAGAATTAACACGAAAGAAACTGGTTCCAAAATAAATATGTTCCCTATTTTCCAACTCAGCAGCAGCTCCTTACATAACCTAAAAAGCATATTATCGTGTTTTTTATAACGATATAACGACACGCTGTGGAGATGGATGTCCATCATTCAGCTCGATATAAATATGAAGCTGATATGAGATCAGTTCAGAGAGCTGCCATGTTGAAAATTAAAAAACAGAATATCCACATTTTTTAAGTTCATATAAAAGAAAAAAAAATCTTTAAAATCATTAAAATATTTGCCATGTACTTAAAATGAATTGTAATCATAATGGTTCAACCAAATTAATAAAATATAGAGAAATAAATGAAGCATCGTTATTGATTCAATGCTAAATTAGTTAATTTTGAACAACTGTACTACATAAGTGTTAAAATAAAGAACTTTTGAATGAAGCTGCTGGGGTATTTATTTGCTCCTTTGAATGTTGTGTTTGCTTTTTGCTGCAGAAGAGCATTCTCTTTTGCACAAGTTATGCAATTTCTGAACAAAGCAGCACAATCTCGGCAGATGGAGCAAGGCCTTCAATGGCATGGATGCGGTGGGATCAATGTCTTTGTTTAAAGAAATAAGAAAAATGAAATAAACAAATATGCCTAGAGGATAGTTAATCATATTATCAGGCTGCCGTGGCATGGCCATGTCGAAGAAATTGAAGTTGTCAATTTCTTCACAAGACGCAACAGCTGCTAACATTGATTAGACACCATGACTGTCGTTCAAAATAAAAACACGTCTATTGAATTATGCAAATGTGCTGCTTAAACACAAACTAATCTCTGATTTAAAGAACACCTGAACACATCCTCAAACACATGTTAACGTGATGGAACATTGCCTTCAGTGACCTCTGGAAGCAATTAAAGTCTGTTCTGCAATGGAGGCAAAATCTTGTTGATATCATCAAAGAGGAAAAAATAAATGAAGAAACTTGAATGGATTGATAGATAACAGAGACCTGGACTCGCAATAATCCCACACCATTAGGCCGCTTGCCTTGGGGCTCCAAAAACAATATATGTGAGGCTGGACGTAGTTTCTCTATAGACTCCTCAGAGCAAGATAAACACAACAAATCTCTCTCTTCACGTTGGCAACTTTGAAGCCTCGGCCCTCAAAGGCATCTTTTATTTAGTTATTGGGGGACACACACAGAGAAAACAACTCAGGAGAATTCAGAAATGCCTTTCCTCAGGTTTTGTTTTTTGTCTTGTGAACGCCTTATTGCTATTCATGCCATCTCTCTGGGTCGTCGCATTTGCCACAGGAGCCATTTGGACAGAGTGTCTATGTTTCTGGAAGAGCTGATCTCTTCCTCTTTGGGAAATGCAGAGAATGTTCCAGGACCTCCTGAAATCTCCAGGATCATTAATGAAGATACAAACCTCAGTTCTAATTCAAAGAAAAAGATTCACTTGAATAATGAATGAATTAGCGAGAATGACCTAATTTGGATTCTCTGTGTGCACGCTGTCTCCATGTTTGAAAATGGGCTTTGAAACGCAGTGTGACGATCTGATCTGAGCTCTGTGGACAGTTTTAAATAACCACATTTGACATGAATGAATCGTTTCTGACAGAACTGTTTTGAAGCTTAAAGATGTCCATCTCCCCTGGGTTTATTGGGATATTGACATCTATTTGTACTCATCTCGATCAAAGCATTTGCACTGGAATGCGTTTGCTTTTAGAAACAAAGAATCTCACTATTTTGATCAAAACATCCAATATTCCAGGATACTGCGAACGCAACAGTTGACCTCTGGTGTCAGCTTGTCAGTTCCAAAAGATCACTGTGTCTTTTGTTTTAATGACAAGATAAGAAAATGGATGACAAAAAAGGTTAAACAATTCATGTGCTGAAATACTTAGAATCAAATCGTTATTGATTCAATGCTAAATTAGTTAATTTTGAACAACTGTACTACATATGACATGACATCAGGGAATGACATCCCTGCAGATGTGGCATCAGTATAGTTATGGCTCATTCTACTGTTTTCTCCAGGTGTTTACAGGAAAACAGGCATAGGACCTAGCTCCCTTTGCTGCCCCATTAGCATGATGTGCCGTGATCACATGACCTGAGGCGATGTCTCGCCTCATGGTGTCAGAACGGCCCTGAGAGAGCCAGTACTATAGAATATGATTTTGGAGATGTTCCTTTGTGGCTCTGGACAGGTGCACGTGCTCCAGGCTCCACATGCACTCGGCTCCTCTCTCTGTTATACATTTACTTGCCTGAACTTTGGTTTTGTTTAGAGTCTTTTTTAATGTGTTTTTGCCAAATCTCAGTTCAGTTCCTGGAAGCTCCAAAATTAGTTTTGATAAAAGGTGTTTACAAAAGTGTTCCTGCTCCCTGTGGAGGAAACAAGCCTGACCACAAGACCCAGTTCCAGTTGTTCCCAGCTTCTCAGTTTGTTTTCACTTTCATTTGTTCATTATTCCACTTTTGCTTCTTCAGAAAGACTGTTCCATTCCTCCTTCCCCCCTTTGTTCTCTTTTGTCCACTTAGGCCCTCATTTTCTTCTTATTCTTTTCTTTTCCTCCCCAGCCGCTATCTTGTCTGCTCGCTTCACCTCCCCAGCTCCTTTGCTGGGTGATGACACCTCGCACCGCTTGTCCTAGCTCAGTCAGTCGGGGTTATCTTCTTCTTCTTTTATCTCTGTAATGTGAGCCTGGCTTTTATTTCTATACAACAACATCAACATGGAGTCATGACCATGTTTTCTAGAAGGAAGAATCCTCACGATCTGTCCAAATGGCTTAGTGGGATTTATGGGTCTACTCAGAGCAACACTGACAATTCCCTCATCCAGCATTGCATTTCGGGTAAATAAATCAGTGCTGCTGAATTCTAAATTACAGTACATATAAACAGAGTAAATTAATAACATACATTGAATTGCATTTTGAACACATTGTAAAGAATTCCTCCATCCACATTGATCTATAAATGCTGCTGCATTTATATCATCATCACCTCACCATCACCATCAGCACCTGTCGTCTCTGTAAGAACAAAAAAGACACTTTTATTTATATATATATATAAAAATTCCCTTCTCTCCCCCCATGGGTGTTTCCTCCTCTATTCTAAGCTCAGGTCCTCTACCAGATGCCTGGGAGCTTGAGGGTCCTGCGCAGTATCTTTGCTGATCCTAGTACTGCACTTTTCTGGACTGAGATGTCTGACGTTGTTCCAGGGATCTGCTGTAACCGCTCCTCCAGTTTGGGGGTCACTGCCCCGAGTGCTCCGATCACCACGGGCACTACTGTCACCTTCACCTTCCAAGCCTTCTCCAGCTCCTCTCTGAGCCCTTGGTATTTCTCAAATTTCTCATGGTCCTTCCGCCTGATGTTGCTGTCACTTGGTATTGCCACATCCACCACAACGGCTCTCCTCTGCCCTTTATCAACCACCACGATATCTGGCTGGTTCGCCATCACCATCCTGTCTGTCTGTATCTGGAAGTCCCACAGGATCTTTGCTTGGTCATTCTCCACCACCTTTGGAGATGTTTCCCATTTTGACCTTGGGGTTTCCAGCCCATACTCCGCACAGATGTTTCTGTAGACTATGCCAGCCACTTGGTTGTGGCGTTCCATGTATGCTTTCCCTGCCAGCATCTTACACCCTGCAGTTATGTGTTGGATTGTCTCAGGTGCCTCTTTGCACAGCCTACACCTTGGGTCTTGTCTGGTGTTGTATATCTGGGCCTCTATCGCTCTGGTGCTCAGGGCTTAGTGCTCTGTGCTGTCCTGTAGGCCAGCCCTCTCTAGCCATTGGTAGGACTTCTTGAGATCAGCCACTTCAGTTATATATATATATAACTGAAGTGGCTGATCACCATCCATGTTGGGGAAACTGTTCGTAAAGGTCAAGCTTTTCAGTCGTTTTCAGTGACGGAGAACAGAATGCAGACGTCATTTATGCCATTATTTCTAATTTCCTCACACTTCATAGCGTGGTGGGGTGTTAATTGCTTTTATGTCACGTAGTGCAGATTTGAGTCAGATATTCCTGGAATTAGCTCACAGATAATTAAAAACCTTTATGGTGCGCCATTGAGACAAGCACAACATCAGCTTAATAATCAAGTAATTATTGTGACAGTTATAGTTATATTTTGTTGCCTGAGGTATATTTTCCATGAATATTTAATGAATACTGGTATTAGACACCAGGCCCTGCAAAGTCATAAATCATTTTCAATATTTTCCTCCTTCAACACGCTCCAGTTTTTCAATGGGATCGTTGCTGTTACACAGGCGGATGCATCTGTTCACCTGCAACGCATATGCGAGTCGAGTCATCATCACATCCAGCACTGTGGATGATTTATTTGCTTGTTTGAGGTCTCTCAGTGAGGATTTGGTTTATGGCCTCCTAAACTATCGACTGCGTATAGTGAGCTAATTATTGATGCTAACTGCCGTTAACGCTGCCATTGCCTAAAGGCTGACTCCTGCTACACGGATAAACCTCCCAACCTCTCCACCTCACGGATGAGTTCTGTAGATGTGCTCGTCAGGGTTACCACCATCGTATGTAAATAGGAAACAAATGTGGAGACAGGTTATTAGAAATGCAAAACATGTTGGGAAGCAACGCAAGGTGGTTAAATTGAATGTACATTTCTGGCTTTCTATATGGCTTTTTAACCCAAACACCAATAGTATTTTAAACTGAATGATTTTCACACATGCCTTTTTTTTTTTTAAATCACATTTTGAGTTCCCTAGCACTTGAGACTGATGGAGCAAGGACACGTTCATGCAGAACACATAGATAGAGGAACTGTTCACCCACCTTCAACTGCCCCTGTCCACACACACACACACACACACACACACACACACACACACTGTTCATCTCACATTCAGATACCCCGGATGTTGTCAATAGAGGTCACATTGAAATGGAAATCCAGTGGGGCTTTTACCACTCTCATCTCCAGAGTTCCTCTTGATAATGATTAGACCACCAAAGCAACCCCCAACCCCCCGTCTGTCTCATAAATGCATGTTATAATGGAAAATGACTGAATTTCCTAGAGCTCCTATATTTTCTAAAGCTTTTCAAAGGCCCTGATGGGCGATATATTCACAAGTGTTCATTTACTGGACCTAACCATCCTTCTCCCTGAAAGCGATGCATCAGACTGATCTGTTGTCCCTACATCGTGTCCGACCACCCCTCTGTTTGACACCATTGATAAATAGATGGGAGTCGGGCCTGCGACCCTGTCATTCCCCAGCGAGACTGATTGGATTCCACTTGTCCCTGCAGAGCAAAGGCAGCGATTATAAACAGATAAACATGGGAGTCGGGCAGGTTGTGCTGGCCCACCGCCACGCGCTCCCACTCTGTGACAACAGAGGAGATTGAGAGTATGTGAAAGTGGTTGGGCTAGAAAGAAAAGCACAGTTTGAAGGCCAACTTGTTTACTGCTGTGTTGCAGCAAGGATGATGAAGGTAGCAGCAAGCACAATTGGATTATAGATTTTTTTGGTTGTCTTTAGCATTTGAAAAAGTACAATCTTAAAAAAGTCTAGAATATTAGCTAAGACTGAATACGCTCTTCAGTCTTATATGCTTTCTTTGAACCACATAGTTCTTGTGGGGATCTTTTCAAAAAGCACACTGATCAAAACACTGATCCAAGGGTGCTAATGTTTTTAAAGCTAAGAAAGGAAAGCTTATTGTGTCGATTTTTTTTTTTTTTTTTTTTTCTGAAATTATGCTGTACCTCTGTGGAGGGGGTTAATGATGAAGGAGGATGTCTTTCTTTGCTGCTTGAGGAGGTACAGGCCCTGTTAACTTGGCTCTCTGGCGGGTCACAATGACAAGAGGCTTTCACGGGCCATAAACCCAGAGGGATGAGTGAGTGTCGAAAATGGGCAACCGTCTCAATTTTCTGCCAGACTGCCCTTCGCCTTCTCCTTCCTTTTCCATCCCTTTGTGTGTATGCTTATATGCTTATAACTGTTATTCAGATGATCTCATCCTCTTCTGCAATTCCATTTTCCAATTGAGTTGATGTTGCTTGTCTCTGAAGCTCTTTCTTCCTTCCTCACGTTCATGCTTTTATCACATGCAGACAATTCTGACTGGCTCAAATTGAAACTCCGCCCTAAAGGTTAACAGCATTGTTTGTGGAGAATGTCTGGAAATGTAGAATTAAGCGACACTTGCTCCAGCGACACTCCGAGACAAACGTTCACATGCACTTGCGCTATCTTGTAAAGCATTACGAAGCCAGCAGAGCAGAATGGCAACTTCATTATGATTGCCGCTGCCATATCGGGTCACAATTATCAACACTGGCTTATTCACTTTTTAATTGCCTCATTTAATTTGTTCACATTTGGTGCTGAAGAATGTCAAGCTGGTGCAAATGAAAACAATTTGCTCCAAGGGTGTGGAACAGACACCAGCCAACGGTGTCTGTACTGTATGTGGCTATATTTATGATGAATGGGATACTCTGGTCATATAGCAGCGCCTTAATGCTAAATAATGTTAAATAATTATAAAAAATGAATGCGTGGTTCTGCTTCTTCATGAGACAATTCCTGAGCAACGGATGGGAAAGTAAATTAGAGGGTGTCGTGAACAGAGCCACTCCACAACAAACCCCTGTTCTGAAGCTTCCCATTTTCCAAGGCCCCTTCACCATCAGCTGGCACCCATCCCAGCAGGGCCCCCTAGAAATCCAGTAAAGAACCCCTTGCTCCACTTGATCAGCACCACTGTCACAGGATTCTAAGCAGGCAAAAACCGATGTGGTCCTCATCTTTGGACCATGACATTTTATGGTTTGGGGGTTAAGGGCAGCAGTGTCCACAGTGTGGAGGAAGGACAGGGTTATATTCAATATAGGCAGTGTTAGCAAACAGCAGCAACATATTTGTAGAGCTGTTTTAATGTTAGCAGTGTTTCAGTCATCCCTCCATTTGTTCTTTGCCTTTCCAAGCAAATCCGCTGGAATGTAACAAGGTGTGCAGGAGGGGAACTGCCTGTGCAGTTTCTCCCCTAAGATAGCTCTTTTATTTATTTACACACCCTGATAGAACAAGCACTGGAACAAGGAGCATGTGAGCAATTAAACACACACCCAGAAGAAAAGAACGAGGTGAGGGCAGCGATTCAAGCTCCGGTCTTCCACATCTGCACATGAGGACTCACGAAGAGTCATGAGGGCTCCAAATGAGTATACGTTATTGGCACTGGTTGATATCTACAATCAACGTTTGTAGCATCTTTTGGGAGGCTGGCTACACTGCAGCAGCTCGAGGTTTTATATGCAGTTTGACTTTGAGGACATAAATACCCAAGTGTTTAATACTTACTGATTTAAATATTTTGCACATAAACTTTTTTTTTTTTTTTTAGAGTTGCTGAAGTGAAACAAGGTTTGTGAAGCGCTGCTCCCTTCCTGGAGTCTCCACTAAGTGTGTACCCTCAGTCAGGTTGTGTCATTATCCCGCACACGGCATGTTTGTGCCAGTACACAGCGGTTTCCTTGGACGTCTCCGTTGGTGACACGGTGGGTTGTACGTGGCCGTGTGTCTCTGCGTAATCTCATTGTGAAGTCCGGTGGTGTCGCTGGCCTCATTAAGACGGATGAGGAGTGCCCAATGTCATGGGTGGATTAGCAGCCCATTGGCAACCAAAAAGAGAGTGGCCGTGCCACGGAGGCCCCAGCTCGGTGAAACGCCACATAATTATGTAGTTAAACGTCAAAATGAACAGGGTAATTTATTCAGTTCGATTATTTATGAGAGAGCGGGTGGTGGGGGGTCCAAACGTGTCTCCTAACCTGGGGAGACAGTATTAAATTCACCTTTGGAACAGCAGCACTGTAAAATATAATGAGCTGTGTGACCTTAAAATGTGTAAACTAATGTCACCAAAACATGATTTAGGGAAAGCCTGTTTATTCAGGACTTTAAGTAGCTTATTTGGAGTTTACATTATTTAATCAACTAGTTTTCTTCTTAACAATTCACTGAGCTTAGCACTCTAGCTAACTCTAATAATCCACTATAATAAGTCTTAGATCCTTCTTAGATCCTCCATCAGGTTTTTTTTTCCTTTTCCTGATCATCAGGAAATTCAACCAGATGGACAACTCGATCATTTCTCGTCTGCCTAAAATCATAAGTCACTGAATCATTTGTACTTGCTAAACACTAGCCCGGACATTCTCCGCGTGCCTTCTTATTCACCTGACAGGTTAACTTAAAAAAGAGAGATAGAACCGTAGGGGTCTGAACAATCACTTATCCTTTACATAAATCCTTTTGTAATACCTTGGCTTGGTTAATAAGCTTCCCACAGTGCACGAAGGATTGACTGAAACACAACTCACACTCATTGATTCAAGGAGACTTTCTTTTACAAAGTGGGGCGTCAACGTGCGGTGATTTACCAATCGGAGCGGGGGAAGGGGGCGCCTGTAGAAAGCGGGAACCTGGAGAAGAATACTGATACTGACATCCAGAACCTGCTCATTAGGAAACACCATATGGCCTCGCCACACAGATCCCTGGAAGCCAGTGGGCTGAAACCTACAAATGATAGCACATTTTGTTGGTTTTGGTACCGCAGTGGCAAGCTTTCTCTTTCTGATTTCTGCTCCTGAGTTTTGGCTTTTCTGCTTTACTGGCAACAGTAATTATTCCTGGATCTGAAGACCGAAATGAACCCAAAGGGACTCAAACAAAGTTGGGAAAGATGTTACACATTCTCCAACAGTCTGTCTTATTGATCAATTTGAAGAAAAGGATGTATTTGCAGCGGCTTCTCTACTTTCAGTACAGCAGGATAAACCTTCCACTGCTTGGACCCTGTGTTTTTCTGGATTTTTAACGATGTCATTTGCAATGGGGAGGAAGAGATGCTGCTTCTGTCTGAACCAGAGAGAACTTTGTCCAGTATGACAGAGAGGTTGAAAGGGAATTCTTAACAAATTTATGCCCTTCAGCTGTTTTTTTTTTCTGCCAGCCAAAAAAGGGAGACAATGATAATATTGCTGACATTTTGTCTCTCTGAGTTCAAGCCAGGCCGTCAAATGTGCATTGGCTCAGCTCATTTGTAATAATAAAACTTTGGAACTTGTGTGAAGAAGAAGGGCTGGCTGTTTTAACGCCGTCACAATGGACAGAAGCACGCCTTGCCAGTGTGTTGCATTATGATTATAGATGGAGGCTTTTGGCACAGTCTGGTTGTGTTACAGTGAGAGTAAACTTCATAGAAACAGAGATCAAATGCAAATCCAGCAGCTTTGGAGGGATGTGGTAGTCTGTCAAACTTTATTCACTTTGGAAAATGGCTGTTTTTTTTTTTTTTTCATTTTTTTAGGTAATATTTCTAATATGGTTTAAACTGCAAAATGTTTTTTTCTACATAGTTTTATAAAAATGTATAGTGTTCTATGAAGGATTAAAACAGTCTAACACACTCCTTCACACAACTGATCTGTATTTAAGATGCTTAGATGCAGTGATGCATCTCAGCATTTTCGCCAAGAAAATAAAAGAATGTCGGTGCTAAATGTCCCGAACAGCGTGACCGCCAACTGAAAGTGGGAGGCTAATTGTAATCTCTCACTGTGATCCATCCACCTGCATCCTTCTCACAGTGAAAAGCATTGATGTTGCGGACGATAACGTTTCCCTGAGCATGGGTAAAGCTGCTCACTGCTGAGCTGAGATTGGTATCTGTCAGGGTCAGTGACTGCTCAACAGCAGCATTATCACGCTTCTCCACACTAATCTGTGTATTTTATATAGCATAAATTATTCTATTAGCAGTGCTTATTGGAATATAATTTCTTTTTACTCTATTAAGAACACAATTTAGCTTAAATGTGTATATAATTTCAAGAAATATGTATAAGAGGACCAAAGTATCTGCAAACTCAGTACAAAAATATTATAGACGACTATAGAAAAATACATAAATTCTTCATAAAGTTCATTCAGTAATAATATTTATTAGAAGAAGCCATGCATTTAGAGTTAGCAGGTTCCTGAAGAGTAACTTTTGCCTTCCTGGCCTGTCGGTAACGCTGCAGCAGCTTTGCCTGAGGACAAGTCTGATCCTGAAGCCGTTACCCTGAGGCGTAATCTGGAAAAAACCTCATGAGAAGCTGACCAGTGTCAGTATGCAGGTTTTTTTTTTTGTTTTGTTTTTTGTTTTTGTTTTTTTTGCACTTACTGCTTCCTCATCCTCTCACTGGGAGACAAAGCCAAAATCTTTGATTTCGGCCTCCTCTATTTATATCTATAACGTTTTTCAGTTTTGCTCATATGTCAGAGACACTACCAAACTAGCGAGTGAGTGACTACTGTTGATCGATATTCAGATATATATTTCCTTTTTTTTTTTGTTTTTTTGTTGCTGCTTCTTCCAGAGTTTGATGCTTAATTAAAGAAACTTGTAGTGCTCCGGTGTCAACACACATTCCTTTGGCATGAAATGCAAAAAGATAATGGAGTGAAGATAATTGTTTTTATGTAAATTACGGCCTTTCCTTTTATTGCAGGTCTTCTATTGGGTTTGCGTTTCAGTGCAAGAGAAATGTCATCACACCAGAACTGAAAAATAGGCATTTGTCGAGAAAATCGAAAAGAATTTTGACTGAATCCCTCAACGCAAGAAGCTCATATATACCAGATCAGGGTTTAAATCCTGTGATCCGGAGGCCGGTCCAGACAGATGACTGTCCTGTTTAGTTGTTGAGCAAAGCATTTACAACACAGAAACTACTGAGACTTTGAGGTCATCCGCCCACATTCCTTTGTGTCTTCAGGACAGGTTCTGTTGAGGTTGCACAATCCAGTACGGCCTGAGCTGATGCTCCAAACACCAAAGAATTGCTCTGTAGTTTTGAGCCTGGCCTGAGAAACATTGTCAAAAAGGACAATTGCCGTGCCGACACACCCTGTCCGATGACAGCTTGATTCCCAGAGTTATGTGCTGAAGCTTCCATACAGTAAAAAGCAATTTGTACCATGCTGCCTCCGCGATCTGCCGCAAGGCCTGAGGCCACAAGTCTCGAAGGAAAAGTTAGACGTGGCGTTAAAAATTCCTGCCAGCCACTGGCAAACAGAGATATTTGTCTTCTGTCTCTAAGTCATCGCCCCCCATTTACAAGTTATATCTGCTGTACATTTTAAACTCATCAACTTTTGTGATACTGTTCTCAAACTTTAAAAGTTTGAGAACATCCATCAGCAGTGGTATATTTCACCATCCTAAGGTATGCCGGCGAAACGCGTGTGCATGTGCACAGATGTGTACTTGCTTCCCCAGGAGTTATTCCAGATCAATAGGTGGCGGACAGGGCAGACATCGATCAGCTCAGTGCATAGAGGCTAATTTATGCCACTGCTCTGGTGATCCCTCTGCACAGAGTCACCAGGGCGTGAATTTCAAATTATTATTACAGCCAGGCAATTCCATTATCTGGGGGAAGGATATGTAGCTCTGGCACATATTGGCTGTCTTGAAAAGCAAAGGTGAGGAGGAATGGGGGGCCAAGGCTAACTTTCTGTGGCCAAGGCAGTAGGGGGATTATAATCCCGCTTTATCACTGTGTCCTCAGTATCCCCACAGCTCTGTTGTGCACAATCAGGAGAGCTTAGATAAACGTCAATGTTTTTGTTGGGTAATGGTGCGTATTATGGACCTATATAAACTTGCATGTTGGAAGTTTTGAGTATGACACAGAGAGCTTCTGTCGGTTCATACGGCGTAACTATACACGATAAAATGTAGATTATATGCAGCATCCACCCACTCTGAGTTTACACTCAGTCAGTACTGTTATGTACGGGATAGCTGCTTGTAGCCTTTGAAGAGTTCTGTTGCAGCCGTTTTACTGGGGAAGATGGTCCTGTGCCTTGCTGATGGTTTAAAAAAAATGTATAAATTTCTGTTGCAAGCGCTTGCTGTTTGTGTCAGCATGAGAAACAGGTAGCGAAAGATTAACGTGTTTGCCAGGAGTGTGTGCAACAACAGTTCTACAGCAGTCACACAGCTGCTCCACTGCTGCCAGAGCTAATTTGTGGCCTCAGTGTTTGTGCGCTTCCACCGAAACCGCATGGCGTGAACATTTCAAATGGTCCCTTCAGCAGGGTGACTGAGGGAGCTTGTGTCAGTCCTCAGGAACTGTATCACAGCAGACAGGAACCTTCTTTACAAACTGTACAGTGACTCGGGCAAACGATGTGATTAAATGAACTAGTCATTCATTACAGAAGGGGTGAAATAAAGGAAGTAAATATATGCTTTGCTCCTCAGCTTTCTTCTATTTCTCCTGAAGAAGACATTAATCCAGACGCATCAGGCTTCCAGTAAAAACTTTGGTTAATGTTGCTTCTCAGATGCAGGATTTCTCCTGCTCGCCTCGCCTCACTTGCCTTGTTATCAGTTGATTGCTTTTTCTTTGCAGACTGTACCTCTTTAGCTTGGGAGATGTCGTGGGAAACCGAATCCAAGGAAAGTGATGCTTGCTGTATGTGAAGCCGCATACCAGCAGGCTGCAGGGGATTGTGTTTTACCATAACAATCTGAGAGATTTTATTTGAAAAGCCATTGAGAGTAGACAGACAGCAGAACACTGTACCGTGTGTGCGTGGGAAACTGCGTTCTGGTGCAGGGCTTCAGTCAGAAAGGCCTTACGATCTAGACTCTGGTTCATGCTGTGTGTTCTGTTTGTTCACCATCTGTTTGGTGTCCATCAAAGACAGTCAGCCTTTGCACTTCTGATCAGTCAGTAGCGGTGTTTAGCATCAGCGCAACATTCTTCGAGAACGTTGATTGAGTGTGCTGCACGGTCATACGGCTAATTGAGGATGCTAGCTAATACACAGTGGCTACATTTCATGGGGTGATATTTCACCATCAAATTTGATGTTAGTTTTGGGAATTTAAAGGGACTTCGTTTGTGAAGATGTGCCTCAAGATTATTGAGAAACACCAGGAAACATTTTAGTCTGACAGATTTGTAAATTAAAAATAGTTTTGATATCTATTTTTTTTTCCATGAGTTTCTGATAGTTGATCAATCAGCTGAACCATTACTGTCATGCGCAAATTTCAGTGACCTGTCCTGCCGGAGTCAGCAGGCGACCCCCTCAAGCCCATTAGAGCGCCATCTCCGCTCATCCATGTTAGGTTAATATGTGTAACCTTTTCACCGCACTTTTTAGTGGCACCGGGGGGACATTTTATTGAGCTTTTACAGAGTTCTGAGTACTTTATATTCAGATTCATATTTGTGCTTTGGTCATTCAGGACATCTTTGAACAGCCTCACCCAGTCAAAGTAAATGATGATTCATGCTGAATTAAAAATCTCACACATTCCAGACTGTCTCAGTCTCCTGTAGAAGAGAACTGAAACACGATCAACTGCTTTTGTTATTATTAGAAATGGCTTTTGTTTATCTGATAATGTTTCATCTTTGCAATGTCAGCCAGTTGAAGAGACAAGATCAAAAATAGTCATGTGACACCCGTAAGGTTCCAACCACGGATGGAGTTGAGCTGAGGTTTTCAGGAGGTAAAGAAGCAGAGGAGTTTGAAAGCCTCAACCATGTGATTGACATGCTGTTTGAGGGTAGTTTCACTTCTTTGATTTGAACTCGCAGCCATAAAATCAAATGTCATAATTGTGTGTGTGTGTGTGTGTGTGTGTGTGTGTGCTCTCCGTCTGACTGACACTGGCAAGATTTCCTGAGCTGACAGACTGAGCATTTGGAGGGGTCAACCGTTTATGTCTCCATGTTTGTTTTCCTTTTATGCTCAGCTTTCTCTTCGTTGGATAAATTGGTTTGACCTTTGCTGACTCTTGGGGTTTTTCCTCCCCAAAGCTGCAGATATAGGTTTTCTGGTAGCAGCCTCCTTTTTTTTCTTTTTTTTTTTGTTTTTATCCACTGATTGATTTCCCCATCTCGCCTCCCCGAATGGGTTAAACATTGCCAGGGCCTCAAACAGATTGAATTTAGTCACTGCTGCCAAACCAAATAGGCGACCAGTCCGTCTGGTAAAGAAGGAAAGGATGGAGAGGGGAAGGAGTGGGGGGCAGAAAACAATTCTGGGGTAGAGACATTGGACTCTCACCTGTCAGTTGGAACTCTGCTTTATTTCAGTTTTCCTCCATTACGAAAATAAATCCGGGCTGACAAATTGACCAGATGGCTTTTGTTTTTTTTTCCCCCGCTGGCACATATCTGGACATGTATGTAGATATTCTTCCAACATATTAAATCTGCCAAGGCTTGTTTGATATTAAGAGCAAATGCTCCGTGTCTGTTTTGTTTTCATAAAAAGGAAATGCTAAAAGGAGAAAGTAAAAGCAGCGAATTATAGCATGACACAGATGTTGTAATTCAGATGCAAATCATTGTCCTGCGTCTGAAACTTGCTTCGCATCTGAGCCCTCATCACAGGGCAGACATGATAAAGATGCAGCGCTTGGGTCTAACTGTCATCTTTTTTTCTGTCTTACAGGTAAGAACATCCTCCTCCTCCTCTCCGCTACAGCCTGCAATGGCCGGGATGTTGATGAGTAAACCATTTCATGTGTCATTCTGTTTGAGAACTGCAGTAATGCTCAAACTGTCGGTAGATGCACAGCTCCTTGAGCACGAGGGTCCTAGAAATAATTTTTCCAGCTTTCTAATATGACACCAAGGCTGCCAGTCTGCCAGGTGAGCGATGTCTGTAACTATGGCGCCCTGCATCAGCCCTCTGGATTCTGTCAGATTACTGTAGAGGGTGCATGAACTGACAGACGTGTGCTGTTACACGTCTGGAGCTGCTGTTTTTCTCTCCTGATCGCGAACCCATTTGTGGATGAATGCCAGATAAACTAAGCTTTGTGAGGTTTACTCAGGCTTATAATAGCCCTGGGAAAATAAAAGCACACTTTGCCGAAGGTTCTTCTGAGCAGAGAGTTTTAAATGCTGTTCTTTGGACAGTGACTCTCTGTAAAGAACCATGGAACCGTACAAAATGCACACGTCCCAGAAACATTCCAAACATAATGCACTCCATCTTTAGTTACACTGGCACAGTCTCTGCCTGATCCGGTGAAGGCAAACACGGCCAATCTGTGTGTAAAGCTGTCGGGTTCATGTGGGCGACTGGAGCGCTGCTCGGGCCGGTCCGCTGCCCTTGCTTAGGTACATAAATGTAATCAGATACAAAAGTAGGCCTGCACGTCTGTCACAGCGCTAACACCTGCAGGGTGATCAACAAAGAAACACTCATGCTTAACACATAAGTGTCAGTTGTAGTTGTGGGAGTGTCGCATGCTCATTTGGAGAGTTAACTGCCGCGATTACGCAATGCTGTTTTTCTGCTCGACAATGTTGTGGAACCAGTAGAGCTTGCTCACAGTCTGGGCGACTGGAAGCACACAAGCGTAACTTGAAGATTTTCTCGAACCTACTTACCTCTGCTCTTACTTTCTTGCATTTTCCAGTCGTACTTGCAGTTAGATCGGTGCTGATAGGATCCGCAGAAGCAAAGTGCAATAAAAAAAAAAGGCAAGACAAAAGGTCAACAGGAGATTTTGTTATCTCGTTTGTCTCTACGCTTCTATTTAGGTGCTGTCAAGCATACAAGGATGGAAGGGAGGATGTGGGCAGCTTCAGCTAATCTGAGCTAAAACAGAAGTAGCCTGGCGGAAACAAATCAGCTGCATTTCACAACGTGTCCAGATTTTTACATTTTAATGTCATTTACTACTTAACCGATGCACTCAGGTTTGTCAGAAGGAGACAGAACCTCACTTTTTGTTTAGAGTAATGGACTAAAAAGGGACAGAGAGCAATTGTATTGCTTTTTACAATTAAATATTGGTTTATTATGTGTAACCTTAAAGCCCTATTAAGTCTGGCTTTATTTGAATCTGAGGGGGGTAAAACCACAGTGATGTAGTCAGAATCCCTCACGTGAAAACTGCACATTTACACCAGATTAAAAAAAAAACAAAACAAAAAAAAAAAAACAATAAATCAAAGTCCGACCAGATTAGAACTCGCAGTGTGTGCATGGTCATGTGATCAAGCCCAATAACAGACAAAACCAACCAAACATAAATCGCTCATGTTTTACATTCGGTGGGGGCAAAATTATCCGCATAGTGAAGTGAAGTGAGAGAATGAAAAAGAGAGAGAGAAAGCATAAAGCAAACTCAATCAAAGAGAGTCAATTTGTTCTTTTATTATCTTCATTCTCAGCCAGAATTTTAAAACACAGATGGCTCAATGCTGCCGAAAAACCAAGATATGAGTTTTAGTCGGGAACATTGTCCTTGACATTTGAAGGCCTGAAACTAATTGTTGGTATTAATGAACGTAATGCAAGAGAAGCTGGTAGAATCCCACTCTAAACTGGGAACCAGGACCAATTAAATAAGCACAAGTGGGAGGTATGTGAGAGATGATGCTAAATGATGTTCTTAGCTGTCACTGTCCTCTTCCTGCAGGAACATGGGCTATATAACACCCTCAACTGCTTTCCCCCAGCCCTCTGACACACACACGGAGTTAATTTAGGCTATCTCTCTATTTTTTCCTTTTCTAACTCTGTAGTCAGCCACAGCATCAAAGGTTGAGTTTTCCTGTTGGCAGAACCTACTTGTGCTTTCCTAAGAGTTCAGTAGGACCCCAGCTTGACCCTGCATCCTTATTTGACCGATCAGGCGCTCATTAGTTCTGACCCCTGGTTGGCTGATGAGAAGGTGCAGGAAAAGGCCACGGCCTGAGTGACAGCTGGCTGACTGTTTGCCTGGGCTGTGCAGCCACATAGAAAGGACAGCAAGATGTGAAAGAACCATCCGCCAAATTGCTTCCAGCCCTGGCAACGTAAGACACCTCAGGTCGAAAGTGAGGAAGAGATACTGTTGATGTTGACAGGTAGGCTGAAGTTTATGGTTACTCAGTTTAGCATGCAGCGCTTTACAGCTTTTAAATGGTCAGCGCACACAAGGTGCAGTGCATCTTCCACAACTGTCTCTACAATCAGACATGATCACGCATCACGTTAGTATCAATGATAGATTCTATTCTGAAATAAGCTGTAAATATTTAAGTAAACCCAGCGCCTGTGTGCTGTCTGGCGCTAAATCAGATTAGGGATTAGGAAGTCTAATCAGAATTTCTAATGAATTTCAGAGGACAGGGTGGGATCACGTCTGTCAGATCATCTTTAATGCATCAATCACTAAAAGCCGGAGCAAGCTGTTAGCGTCGCAGTGGAAAATAACAGAAGAAAGATTAAGACAATAGTTGATCTATGACATGCAGAAGCGGCTAGGCCATAGCTTGACACACACACAAACACATACACACACACAAAAAAAAACACACACACAAACAACCTGTGGGCACCTTTGTGAAAAAAAAAAAAATCAGTGACCTCTGTTTACAAGGCAAGCATGTTTTCTGGGAGGGAGTGGTTGTCCTGGTCTCTTGTTTATTCAGTGCCTGTCAGCACATGCTCAAGTGTTCATACATGAGCGCTGCTCTCCATGTACGTACACACATTTGTGTTGTTGGGTGTTTGTCTGGTTTATATTCTACACGGGTATTGGTAGGACACTAAAGCTGCTGGTGTGACAAGAAGTGCAACAGACACAGGAAAGAAGTAGGACCAGGTATTTGTCGTGGTTGGCGGCATCTTGCCTGTGCTAGCATTCACCAGCTTCTGCCACTCTGCAACACTTTGTACAGCGCATAGTCGATGATGAAATCTCTTAACAGAGACCTGTAGATATCTAGGAGGCCTTGCATCGCACAAGGCAGAAATGTTTTAGGTTTCTGTTTAAAACTAAAGAGATTTAGGCCTCTTTGGAAATAGCTTAGCTGCATTTGCTGTTTCTCTTCAAGGGTTTAACTCGGGTTTGTTACAAGGTACATACACATCCACATGTTAGGCTGAACATCTCTGTGGACTTATGTTGCTACACGAGGACGCCAGCTTGGTTTGTCATGTGAGGTGACATTTTACACTTAAATTCTAGTGTCCCTGCTGGTGAAATAGTTCAATGGAGGCAAATCTGCCTGTGTATTACACTGATAATTAAAAGAAAGCCCCGTTAAATATCATGAGCTGGGAATAAAATTAAACAAATATATATTTCACCATTTTAAAGTATTTAGACCAAAGTAGGTCAACACATCCACAATCCATCATCCTTATCCTCACTCGTAGGTTATTTTCTCCTGTCACATCCATTGATTGCTTCATGATGAAACTGTGACAGTCCAGAGAGGTTCACAGAGCCTGCCACTGGAATCCGCCACCATCAAATATTGTCCACAGGGTTTGAAACAAGGCCCAGTAGACAATACATCTAGGCCCATTTATGCCGCATATATTGCAATACGTTAAACTACGTTGAAGGGTTTTTTTTGGTTTTTTTAATAGTCCAGTTCTGTTAAGTAGAAGTAAAGAAAATCTTGAAGATGTTCCTAATCTCCCCAAATCTGAGCACTATCCGTTCAAATGTGATCGATTGTTTCAGAAACGCACTAAGCTGAGAGGTGGATGGAGTAAATTGCGCATACAGTAGAGATAAACTGGAAATAATGGCAGAAACAGCTGGATAGTGAGAGCTCATTATTCAATCACATAGTGCATAAAATCCATTCTATGTGTGGGCTTTAGCATGGGTGAAAATGAGCATACAAGTAAACACAATACCTAGCTTCTGCATATTCCCAGATTCCCCGTGGACTCAGCTTTTGCCTTTAATGATTTTATTTTTTATACCTTGTTGTGTTCTAATGAATTTCTGTGTATAAAGATGCGTATAGATAGAAATCCTCTACCTAAAATGCATGCCTGAGGCTGCGGCACCACTCTTCCATTATTACACACACACACAGGCACACACACACACACACACACGTGCACCGCTCAACCAGACATCAAACAGTTTGATTTACATTTCAGATTTAGATGTAAATTCTCCGACTCTGTCTTATGTCATCTTTCGGGGGCTCTGGTGCTCCAGCTGTTTTTTTTTTTTTTTTTGGCACAATCGATAAAATCCAGCAGCCCAAATGGAGGCAACCTCTTGTGCATCAGTTCCACCTGCTTACAAGGACAAACACATTTAGATACATTAGATGGGAGACAGTCCAGCCTGTCAAGGCCACGCTCATAGGTCCCATTTAATGAAGTCAAACAACATGCTGTCTGTTCTTGATGGAAGACAGCATGGAGCTGGAGGGATGTGTACGGCCCCTGTCAGACATGGGTCCCGCTGGAGAAGGAGCATCTCACTTGTGATAATCTCACTCTTTCCTAAAGTTTTTTTTTTTTTTTTAGATTTTTACATCCTCTGCTCTCTTTTTGGTTGTTTTTCTATTTAGACGAATGAGCAAAAATGCAGAAAAGGCAACTAAATTTGTTATTCCCTGAATTTGTTATTCCCTAAATTTGAATAACAAATTTAGGGAATAACAATAAGAATATAGCAGTGCAAGAGACGGGTTAATAGAGCAATTTTGGCGATGCTGCTGAAATTGTTTTGTTGTATTGTTGCTTAGCAACCATGGAGAAAAAAATAGTGGAGACAAAATGTCATGTCCATTTATCATAACCCAAAAAACCCCACTGGACCAGTCCTGACCTGGCTTTATGTGGGTGCTCTCTGCTTGTCCTGCATCCCTTCATTTATATTCATATCCGATTCAGTTATAATCCGTAAAGAAAGACACAAAATGGTGATTAGTGACCTTTGTGGGTTTGAGGGGGTGAGTACATCTCTACATCTATGCTAGCAGCAAAGAGGAATGAAAGCCGTCCGTAGCTCTAGTCATGCAGTTCTGTGCTTCACAGAAATACGGACCATATCTTGGCAATAATAGCAGCCTCTGAAATAAAAGCTCAACCATTGCTTTCCAGTAACATCAGCATTAGGGCACTTTTTCAGTTTGTTTTGTAGCAGCAACTGTGAGGCGATGTATATGATGCAGACCATTACGGGAATCTCTAAACTTCATCTGAAGCTATGGGAGCGTCCCAAGCTACAGGTGATCTTCCTGCAGGAGCCAAATGGTCAAATCGATTTTGCAGACACAGAGGCGATTTTTCTAGAAAAGAGTTCCAAGAACTGTGGAGTGGTTCCTGCGGTGTGAACTGATCTTTGACTTGAGCGCGTCCAATCAAAGAAAGGTCGCGCTGTTTTGGGCTCATCATAATACTTCAGATTGTACATGAAAGCAGCAAACCTGACCATGTTTTAGTTCACTGTGATGACTGATTACTGCCTGAGTAACCAGAGACAATGGAGAGGAACCACCGAGGGGGGGAACTGGTCCAGAGAGGGGTATAAACATAGGACAACTGATGACAACTGGATCAGACTGTGAAGCAGAACAGCTCTTTTAATGTATAGATTCAGCAGGACATTTTATTTGATGAGGGACAGTCATGGAGAGCAGATGATGAAGATTGATCTGAATCATCATTCCCGATGACATTTTGATGTATAATCTACAATGATGATTTATTCTATATATTCCATTCAGATGTTATTGATCTGCATGAGCCCGGTGGCACATTTATGTATGGATACTTAGTCTATGATGCACTTACCTGTTTTATACACCTTTACCCTGTATATAAATATCACCAGGCTGCCAATCATATGTGGTTCCTACCCTCAATGTCACTTTTAATAGGTCAAATGCTTCTAAAAATTGTTTCAAGTTTGTATACAAGAAAAAAAAAGCCTCTATTCAGCAGAAAGCCCATTAAATAATCAGATCATTTGCATCTGATTGTGGGGTCAGGGTCACACTGGTTTACACATCTTATATAAGACTGTATTATTATCAGGGATAATTGAAGTCCCCCCCTATGCACGTGAGAAATGTGGCGCTGGTGGCAATGCAGCAGCAATAAATGAATGGAGAGACAATAAAAGACATTAAAAAGGCAATAAAAAAACTAAACTAAACAAACAAAGTGTAGGACAACAGGAAAGTGCATCAGTCTGCAGCACCAGAGGATAAAATCCATCTCTTCAGCTGCATGAGGTGTTTCAAAGCTCAGGCTTGATGAGTGCATGTATTTCTGGTATTTGCAGTTAAGCACAAGATTACAGGATGTTTTGCAGCCTCCTGAATTTCCTGTTGACTATATTAAACAGTCATCAACAGTGGTTACAGCTCTCGTTGGTTCTAATGGTGAAACCTGACTGATTTCTGCTGTGAAATTCACATGTTCTTTGTCTTAAAAAATTAGTAATTAAAAAAAAATCTTAACAACCATAACCACAAATAAAATAATCTCTGCGTTTATGCAAAGTGTGTTGAATTATCCCTGAAGGATAAATCAGGCCTGGGCTGATTCTGCTGTTGCTCCAGCCTCGCTCTGTATTCATTCAGCTCTGACCAGTTTTTATTGTTGTAATTACAGGGAAAGGGTGTCATTTCCCATTTTACAAAACATTACTGTCCTATTAATTCCAGGGTGTGATTTTGTGGCCCCCCCATGAGTAATCTGAAAGTAAATTCCATTTTAGCGCCCGTCATTTTGCATAGACGGGCCGGCGGTTTCGAATGTTGTCTTCTTGGCATGTAATAATGAAATGCGCTATAGACTGGAGGTGTTGCACGTGAGCGTGTGCACAAGGACTTGGTGACTGATCGCGGAGGGGGGCCGGAGTTTTAAAGTGGCAGGTTTTACGCTGACATAAATAGTCGCCTGCAGTCATCAAACATGATGCATGTTGGTATGATGGATAGGGGAGATAACCCGAGTGGGGAGGTGTTCAAGTGCACTGACATTAATTTATCCATTCCAGTGACTCCTCTGTATGACATAAATAAGGGGCTGTGGTGGTACTGTCTTCTACAGAGTGCTGTGCACTTTTCCAGCATGGGTTTTCTTTTTCCTGCAGCAGACTGAGATGGGAATGAGATGACATCATCACACCAGGGAGGCTTCATTAACAAACGCTACAAGTTATCACACCTTTAGGAGTACATTAAACAAGCCAAGAGATACCGTTGTCAGGAAGAAAGATGGAGAAATCAAACAAGAGATACCAGAGAAGTGCAGGTGACGCCTGGGTGTCTTTGTGGAGGCGAAAAAGCTGCAGGTTGAGGGTTATTTCACTGCTGCAGCTTCAGACAGATAAGTGTTACAAGTGAGATGCTTTCTGATGTGTGAGATTAAAGGGATTTAGCACATGAATACCTTCTCATGTGGATGCTCCTGAGGGTTGTCTGAAAGAGGACTGAGCGCAACAAGCTCTGCTCTTTATCCCCATTTTCTGTCTGTGATTTGAATGAATTTATCATCTGCATCAGTTTCTCCAGCATTATACTCCTTGAATATTAAATGTAAGATCTCAATTTTATTACAGAATGGCTGATCATGCCTTGATGGCCTTTGTGGTGTCAGTAGAGCAGAAAACATACTATTACCAAGTGAGCACATACATATGACAATTTCTGATATGTACCTCGGGCTGCCAGTAGAGGGCGATCCAGATGCTAATCCTTTACAGTTGGGGAGCTTTTATACCTAGATTTTAAAGTATATCATGTTAGATTTGAGAAAAAAGATTCTTGGTCCATTCTAAAAAAATTGCTTGTCAACATTTTTACGTTATTAATTTCAGTTATTTAAATCGGGAACAAAAGCAACGGTTAGATTTTAGCCTGGACTTCACAGAAATGGTGATCATGGTTCTCACACACTGCCATGTTAGCGAAGGTCAAAGCAGAAACCAGGCCCAGCAGTTAGGGGTGCTTAATCTCTGAACGGGGGAGTTAAGATGAGCACATCGGTATTCTGTCAACCTCTCATGAAATGCATTAAATCAGGTTTGTAATCTGCCATCCTTGACTCTCATCTGATTACAAACAAACAAACAAACAAACAAAAGCCGAGCAAACTCCAAAATTACTATTTTATTACTTTTCATAACAAGACTTTGTTTTTTATTCTTTCTCTCTTCCAGTTTTATCCTGTTTTGTTGCATATAAAATATTAATTAAATCATCTGGATTCCAAAACAGCTTTACTGAATATGAGGTAATAAATAAATAAATAAATAAATAAATAAATCTTTGTTCTTGTTTCCTGCAGTTTCCTGACAGACTCTGTAATCTCCGATGAATTTGACAGGATTGAGTAGAGCTGATAAAGATGGAGCATATCGATCATTAATCAATCAATCCTCACATGAGCTCATGATGCATTTCTGCCGCCTCATGTTCATCTTTTTTCCAATTCTGTGAATTACAGCAGAGGTACAGTATATTCCAGATTATGTGTCATGGGTGCTGTTTGCAGAGTAAGTAGCACTGGGCTGGGATCCAGCTGAGATGATGCCACACGCACTTATCAATTACAGTTTATGTTTGGAGCTGCTGCCTGTCTGAGATTTGGGGCTATTTTTGACACAAAAGGACGTTTTGTTTCTTCTCTTACTGCCCAAACAATCCTTTCTGTCAGACAGTACCAAGGAAAATATATCAGAAGATTTAAGCCTACAAATTTCATAGTAATATTTTGCTTTATTTATGATTATTCTTTAGATTTACCTGCATGACAGATGTTTAAGCTTCAGAAATTGACCCAGTGAAGCTTCTCCATAAACATCCGTAGTAGAATACAGAGAAGCCGTCCTCTAAAGCTACCTTTAAAGCTTTAAACTCAAAGCCTGAACTTCTTTATTGTTGCTAGAAAGCATTTGTAGTTAAGTTTGATGCATGTGTGTGCGTGTGTCTGCCCACTTTTCATTTCTGCTAGACCAGACATGCCCCTATCAAGAGTAAGTTTGCCAGCTAAGATTTGAGGTTTTACAAACTGTTTTGCCCCGAGCAGACAAGTGTGTGTGTGTGTGTGTGTGTGGTGGGTGTGTTTCTGTGTTATAAATAACAGTTGGAGTTGGTCCCAGTCCTCTGGCTCTCCTCCCTTCACCTTTCTGTGCTAAGTTTATCTTTCTTTATAAATGTGGGAATAAAAATTTCCATTAAATACGCCCGTTCGGTAAGAGGAGTTGGGGGGGACATACTGGTGTAAACTGGTCCATAATAAATAATAAAGGGGTTGGCAGTCTGATGTGTGTGTGTAGTCACGATCATGTGATTTCTTCTGAGAAATCTTGTGTCCTTGCACATGTTAGGAGGGTTTATGTACAGTGTGAGATCCCCTCCCATCAACCAGCGTGTATTTGTGTGTGTGCGACACATGTAAACAACTTTGCTAAGCCAATTAGGTTTGTTACATGTGTTATCAGTGGGCTCCGTGACCTTGGTGTGAGAGAGTGAGCTTGCATTTAACAAGCTGATGGCCTCCAAACAAGAACGTGTTTGCATAAAAACACAATAATGTGACGTCTGGTGAGACAGGGTGATGTGAAAAATAGTGTGTGTGTGTGTGTGTGTGTGTGCGGAGGTGGGGATGTGGGTAAATTGCGGTAAATTGAGGTATTGGTGGGTTTTTTTGAATCGGTGCTGATGCTGCTGTGGGTCTGCTTGAGTGAAGAGTCTGCTGATCTTAACCCATCCATTATAATCACCAATTACCCGACAACAGGTGTATCTCACACACCTCTGTGAGGGGCTTTCTCTTCCCGTCATTAAACTGAAACATCCACACCCCTCTGGCAGTGATGCACCATGAATGCAGGATCTCGCAAAGACACACTACACACGTGACTCAACCTGATTATAGACGCCAATCACACAATTATTAATGGGAACCGATTAAAGGAAAAAAAAAAAGACACCCCGATGTAAACCCCTGCTGTGACCCTGTTAAAGGAAAATTGTTGGATGGATGGATGGATGTCTTTTAAACAACTTAATTTCCACTCATTTTCTTTCTAGTTTCTTATTTTGTTTATTTCACTATCTCTCTCTGAAGATTCCCCCGGTTTAAATCAAGCTAACTTACAAATTATTGGTTAGCACCATAACAAGTTAGCACAGTGTAGATTTAATGAGTATAAATGATTGATTATCTTCTTTGTGTTTATGCAGCTGCTTAACATGTTTCTGCTTTGGTAAAGACAGAGGACGAATGTGTTCAGACGGCTGCTGCAACATCGATTCAAAGAAAACTATAAGAAACAAAATGACATTTTACAACTCCTTTTATGTTTGGAGGTTTTTAGACAGTAATGGCATTCAGACTAAATTAGGCTGCAAGGATCCAAACAAAACAGAAAGCATCTGTGTTTAAATAACTACTGTTCTGTTGAATATAAAAGATAAACTGATAAAAGTGCGTGTGTGTGTGTCTGCGTGTGTGTGTGTGTGTGTGTGTGTGTGAACATGTGAGGGCTTGCTATAGTGCCCTTCCTGTCTGTCTCAGTGCAAATGCAGAGGTCAGTGTTTTGCACCTCTTCTAAAGAAAGGAGGTTTTATCTAAGATGCGCGACACTGAACAAGAACATTTCAAAAGCGAGTCCTTCAAACGAGTAAATTATGAAACCGCTTCTTCCCGTTGGAGCGAGCCAAGCACGCGCAGAACCCTCGTAAACCCTCCAACACCCATGCACATGTAATAGCGGTTAATGTAAATATTAATATTAATGTCCCACTCCCGATGTTATTTGCAGCAGCACCATTAGCCGCGGTGTTCTGTTAACAATTGTCATTAAAAATGTAGCTGGACAAGCGAGGAACATCTAGTTCTGGCTGCGAATGTGTCAGATAGATGTAGCGGCAAAGCATTTCATCCCCTCCACGGCATGAAAGGACAGCTCTGTTTTGAATGGGATGAGGGCCTCTGTCAGCCTCGACGGCTTAGCATTGAGCATGTTTATATGAGGGAGTGATGGATTGCCTGATTAGTGGCCCTGGCAGTTGTATTCCTCGCAGATGGCAAATTTAAGTATAGACAGATGCAGCTAAACCGACTAAATAAATTAACCTCTCCTTGTCCAAGATTGTTTCCTATTTTGTCGCTGCTAATATCCTGACTGTCGTGTCAAGTCTGGCATCGCTAATGCTTGAGCACAAGGAAGGACAATTTTCGGTTACAGTCAAAGCTAATAAATAGTTTCGTGCTGAACTAATGAGTACTAACTATAACCACTTCCTGGTTTAAACTATTGATGTGAAACTGGTCTGTATGGTGTGACATTATAGCCACATATTGAAATTAAAGAAAGAGGTGGGATTTTCATGCTCCACTATGATCAGAATTGAGTCCTTACATGTCAGGCATGTATAACTGTGTTTGTAGGTGCACGTGTGTGTGTGTGTGTGTGTGTCCACAGACAGTGCATCATTATAGTGTCTCCCACAGATGTACCATCATTCCTGACGAACCACCAAGGTCTGCCACCAGGACCATTACAATCTTCTCCCCACATCATAAATACACATGTACCATTAAAGGGAACACAAGTTTTCTCTCTTTCCAACACTGAAAGCTTCTGGAATGAGAGGCTCTTGGGTTTCGTTGAGGTCTAAGTACTTGCAGAAGGAAGGCAGAACTGCTTGCTAATGCGCAGCTAATCAAGCTTTGATGCGCTCCCTCGCCTTGTAGGTCCTGGGCCTCTCTGCTTGTGTCTCTCCCATCTACTGCCTGGCAATCCAATTATCCTCAACCATATCTTTGTTTTATTTTGCTTGAATGAGTCTGTGTTTTATATATATTCATAAAGGCCAACGTGCCTACCCCTCTACAAAAGAGGGGTAGCAGCAGAGTCACTGTATTAGCACTATTGCACTAATGCTTTTTTTTACCTATGTGGGTAACTTTTTGCCGCCTAGACGCTAAAGTGTCCTGTCGCTCCAGTGGTTCGGAAACCGTCTGTTATATTCAGTACACAGAGCAATCATAGCATGCAGATGGAAGCAGAGCTTGTCATGTCTAAAGCTTCCTGCAAGTGCCCTTTTCAAATGCCACAGACAATGATCCGACGTAGGGAACCAGCTTTGTCTCTGTCCCCATCTGCATGCCAGACCAAACCGGGGACTTGTGTGTCAAGTGTTAAAGTCCTGTTGAAATGGGCTCTGTAATCCAATGATATCCCGTCAACTCGGATCTGCTGTTCTTGATGTGGACTGTGTTTTTGACTGAGAACGCTGCTCTGCCATTCATACCTTTAAATTTGGTTTAACCAAACAGTTTTGACTGAAAAACACAAAAAGAAAGTGTTCAGTCACCCTGCATCAATGTTGTTAAGTTACTGATTGGATTGCATTGTGGATGACTGGGCTAGTTTACCTCACCATAAAAATCCAATCATAATCTAATCTTTGGAGTGGCTCCACTCCCTTGTTCCTTCCTCCTCTTCCTTCTGTCATTGTTTGCAGTGACAGGAGACGCTCTGTTCTCCCTGTTGGCATCTTCATTCCTCCCCTCTTCATACTTCTGTGCCAACATCGATCAGTATGTTAATCTTAATACTTGTTGAGAGCTGTTGGCCACTTTCTGGACTGACCTCCTACTACTCTGGACTGATCTCCTGCTACTTTCCTACTACACACACACACACACTCATGCAGATTGTAGATGGTGCCAAAATTCAGACTTTACTGTCTAGTTTAGCATCTTATCCAGCTACAGTTTGTCTTGTCCGCGTCATTTCGTATTTTTCCATTCTTTCCTCTCTTTGAGCTCCTCTTTTTGCTCCACTCGATGCTTTTACTGATCAATTTTAGGTAGACAGGCTTGAAAAACTTTTTTTACCTGACATTTTCAGAACACCATCATGTCACTCCTGAAATACTTTGACAAAGATGAAGCTAGGAAGTTGAAATCTCTCAGATTCTGGAGTTTGATAAATTCTGCTGCTTAAATGTTTCCTACTTGCACCAAAGTTGTACAACCATGAAACCAAATATAAGAAAGCATGCTTTTCATATACTATTGGAAGATATTGGTAAGGAAGATATTAGACCAAGTTCCAATTTGTTACAAGCGAGATGATGGCACATTGTGCAAAACATTTGTCTCATTTCCTTTTTATGAAATAACACCAGTCCCAGGGGTCCAGGGATCTCTACTGACACCTGGTGGGAAGCTCAATAAAAACATGACTCCACATCACAACGCCATCGTCACCATTGGGCGTGTTTCTTGTGTGTTTTGGCCACCTGCTCACGTCAACGTTTGGCTTCTTTTTGAGACATCTTTGATATTATTAGTAAATTCACTTTCAAGTTTCTTTTCATCCTGTTGCTATAATTAATGTGAGGCCTTGTTCCCGTTCAAATACACTTAATAACCCGTAAGGATTCACAGTGAAAAACCCTCTTCATGGACAAGGCTGCTAACAGCAAACTGACTCACTCTGGTGGCAGATCTGCAAGTAGCTGCATGTTTCCACCCATGCGAGTCTGAAATCGGCCTAAAAGGTTCCAGCTCACACACACTTTCTTCAGGTGTCAGTCCAGCCAATAATCATGTGTTATTTTTGCCCGGTGGAGTCTTTATACAGCTTCTCTGTCTTCCCCTGCTCTCCTTTTCTTCTTTACTTTCATCTGCCGGCTCCATGGAATTGATTCTTAGCCGCCTGTCTGCTGTCTTTGTGAGCAACACACAAGCTGGGGAGAAGGAAGAAGAGGAAGATGGAAAGGCCCTACTTTCCTTCAAGGAGGTTTGCACACTCTTCCCTCGAAGAAGGCTTTGCTCGCTTCACCCCTTTGAGTTTTTGGACCAGAACAAAGAGAATATGTGGGCACAAATGCACCGAGCCTCAGTCTGGCTAGTTGGGTTGGAGAATGCTGACGGGTACCCTTCAGCCCACAGAATCAATTTGCGAGCAGTAAACCTCACCGCACTAAATGGAAACATACCTTGAGAGGATTGGCCCCTGACACAGGAGAAAAATAGCTGCGCTAAAGAAGTCCTGCAGTGAATGTAGACATATTTTTGTCAGGCAGCCCAATGTTGGCCTCATCATCCTGCGTAGACAAACTCTGCCATCTTCTTGCTATGCTTTTTTTTTTTTTTTTTCCTCCCATTTAATGGCAGAATTTGTCAGGTTGTCACGGTGAAATGCTTTTGACCAGAGCTTGTTGAGTCTCCTACTGTGGCTAACTCTTGTGAGTCAATCTTCATCACCAATGCAAGAACCTTTATGTTTCACACCTCTGCTTCTGCTTAGCACTTTTGTATCTTTCTGGTGGAAAGATAAAGTATATAAAACATTCACTGGTTTTCTGTCACATCATGTGCAAAATGTCACAAAATGATTGGTGATGTGGCACTGATTTGGAAGAGCTTAGTTTGGGATTATTTCTGAAAGTTCAGGTTGGTTTGAGAGAAAATCTGATGTCAGCTGGAAATAACTGACATCTGTCTTCTGCACTCTGTTCTCCGTTTTTACTAAGAACACAAGGAGAAAAAAAAAACCTAGAAAAATATGATTTGGAGCAGCGAGCATCAAGAGCGCCATCTTTTTCTGCCCCCTGCTGTGTTTTATTGGCCAGAATCATTGTTTGGTTTACACCACTGTTCTACTGCTCCAGTCCACTTTATTTCCATCAAAGAACGTTTTTTTTTTTTTTAAAGCATGTGAAACACTGCCTAAAAACATGCGGCATCTGCCTTCCCACTGGCTTTGGTTCGACTTTGCTCCTGAACCAGCTGCATCCTCCTGTGCTGCTTCTCAAAGTCATTGTGGTCAATTTGGGAGGCGGAGAGTTGAGGGAGGCCAATGACGGCGCTACGGCTCTTTGATCACTCCGATCTGTCGCTGTCTGCTTTGGTGCATTGCCAACATTGTAGTTTGACTTCCAATTGACTTCAGCTCCAGATGTTCACAGCTATGTGTATTGTGTGTGTGTGTGTGTGTGTGTGTGTGTGTGCACATGTGTATGTCTAAACACGAGCATCTTTCCCATCTTGTCATCTCATTTTCTCCTCACATCATTGTTTTGATTAGTCATTTAAACTAACATCGTTTAAATATGCAGAAAGTTATAAAAGTTTAAAAATTCATAAAAAAACCCAGAGATTATTCACAGTATACTCATGAACAGATCATAAAAGGAGAACATTATCTTAGATAAATAGGTACCATCAGTCTTTTTTTGGTCTGAGATCAGTCTCACTTTTCCACTCCGTGTGCGCTCGTGTGCGCGCGCGCGTGCGCGCCATACCCAGCTGGATTCTGCGTGTTCATGGCTGTTCTCTGGAGACTGTAAAAGGGGTTCTGTAAACACACGCATTTCCTGAGTAAAGCTGAGATAGACAATGAAGGTGGATTGAAAGATAAAAACTCCAGAGCATCACAAGCATGAAACGTTTTCTTCTGTCTTAATAATTGTGACAGAAATATGCTGTCATCGGCTGCTGAAATGAATACGCAAAATCAGAAAGATGTTGGGTTTGACTGGAACAATCTTCTCTTTGCAGGTTTACTTGAGCCATCCAAACGCTGATGTGTTTGTCACTCCCACTGACTCTGAATGCAATTCATTTGGTGCCCTGCAACCCCCCCCCCCACCTTTATTGCATGCCATCAGCTGTGCAGAAACAGCCCAGCTGCTGCTATGATGCCACTAACGGCCAATGTGCCTTGACAGATTCCAATTAAGTTGGGAAACGTAACGTATGAATATTAGAAAGTACTCTGACACAAACATCATCCCCTTCTTTTGTTGCATTATTCAGCTTGTAGAGGGGTAGGAAGGGGAGGAAGAGGAGTGGGAGGAAGGGGAGGAGGAGGAGGGGGAAGGGGTCTGTGCAGGTCCAGAGTTTTTTATAAAAATGACTTCGGCCTCTCTCCTATCTGTTGATTCTAGCTCTATAATACCTCCCTCCCCTTTTCTGCTACGGCCATTTGTCAGGTCTGCAATGCACAGCTTTCATTATGAGCACAGACAGTGGTCGCTGCACTTCTATTGGCATTTGGTTTGCCATCCATTCCAACAAGCAAAATATATCTCTGGCTCTATTGTAATGACAAATAACAACTGGAAGCTCTAATTTTGTCAGACAGTGACAGTTTAAATGTGCTGTAGGTATATTTCCGCAAACCTGTGTGTGTGTGTGTGTGTGTGTGTGTGTGTGTGTGTGTGTGTGTGTGGGTCTGATGAGCAGGCGGATTCTAGCTCCATCTACAGAGCTCTGACAGACTTCTGCTGCTCCTGAGTGGAATGAGAACATCACTTTATGCTGCCAGCTTCTGCTTGTGTGTGTGTGTGTGTGTGTGTGTCACTGTTGAATCCGCAAAACCAGTGCCAGGAATCCATCTCTGGGCTCCAGACCACTGGTGACCTCATCTCAACCTGGTGGCAGGGATTGTGCTCCCCTCCTCCGTGAACCACGTTCAGTCTGAATAGTCTAGCGGTGTTTATGCTAAGCTATCGTTTGGTTCAATGACTAATAATGTTATATTATTAGGTGCACGTTCTCAACCGGCTGTGGTTGAAAGAAAGTCGCAGCTGACAGATGGAAGACACTGCAGTTAAACTTTAACATTGCTTTGTTGTTAAAAGCTGTCTTGCATCTTTTATTTAGGATATTTCTTTTTAACCCTGCAGCAGCAGCCAGACATGGAAAACAAATATCAGTTATTAACTCGGGCTGAATTTAAGGTAAACATTCATAATTTCTCAGCCACATTGGTCTGTATGTAGCAGTTTGATGCGGAAGCTTTTCTGCACATGCACGTATATCAGAGATAGCGCTGCAGTAACTGAGGTGCTTTTTTTTTCTGATTTAAAACCTTCACGACGAAGTGCATGGCAACAACTGCAAGATTGTTTTATCACCTGCTAATTAGGCGGTTCTTAGAGTGGCGGTTTATCATAGCCAGATCTTAATGTGCAATAACAGTTGCAGCCATCTGGAGCTCTTCAGGCGACAGGAGGGAAAACACACCCCTGTTTCTGAAGTCTTTAAAAGTTTGATGCCGGTCCAGCCTACAAACACACTGACAGCCTCCATATTACTGGACCCTAACGTCTCTGATGTTTAACCCCAAACCGAGATGACTTCCAGTATCAGTGTCAGCACATGCACTTTCCTGTACTTCTGACATGAATGTGCTCCATCCAAACGAGACCTGCCTGTCCTCATGCGTGTGTGTGTGTGTGTGTGTGTGTGTGTGATCTGTCAGCAGCAGTGTGTGCTTTTTAGGATCAGAACTTGATAATGAAAGCCTGTTTTCACTGGTTGTTATTCCTGACTGTGGACATGGTTTTATCTGATAACACCCACTACTTTAACAAACCTTCAGCCACAGTCTTCACCATCTTTAACTGGTTTCCCATCATGACTGATCTTTTCCCTCCCTTTCACATGGGTAGCAGATGAAACAGACATTCAGTGATGGGGTCTGGCAGGATCAACCCTGGTCGCTTTGGTTCTAAGTTGGAGAGCCAGAGACGGCGCCCGCTCAAGGCCACAGCCTTGGCGCCGTACAGCTTGCACATTTGGACCAAAGAAAGCTGTGAGATGGGAGGTGACTTGCAGAATAAGGCGGACGGGGGGTGTTCATTGTTTTCAAAAGAACTCCACAGAAGAGCGTTGAGCAGAGGGGGGTAGAATTACACTCATCCTTCTGGCTGTGAGACCAGCGTGTGCTGGATGTGCATGCGTCCAAACCATATTTTCTGCGAGAAATTGAGCATTCAAAAGGCTTAAGATGGAACTAAAATATATCGCTTTTGTCTTCAGTTCCTGAAAAATGCAATTTACACACAGTCCTGGTAAAATTGCACGTCTGGGCTCTTCAGGTTGGCCCACAGGATGACCCAAGTATGCTAAACCTGCAGGGACATCATGGTGGCTGAACGTCCACAGTCCGCTCCTTTCTTGGTTTACATCTTCCATTCAGCTCACAAACTATTATTGTGAGACATTTCTCTGTCTTTCTTTTTTAGTTTTGTTGTTCTTTTTCTGCCATTGGTCTTTACAGTCCATCATTGTCTCTCACAGAGGCTAATTTCCAATTTGGTGACACAGTGGGGCTGTTATTGGTGGCAGGGGTGCAGCAGCAACAATCACTCATCGCTCCTCTCATGCTAGACTCAACCAAAATTGGAAAAGTAGCAGAAACTCTCACCCAGTTTCTGCTACTCAAACTCATCACCCAGCTGGCAGGGAAGGAGCGAGGATCTTGAAGGCCAAGCGGCCGACCCCAACAGCTCCATTCTGCACACTGAAAACATGCATTTCCACTGTCCTAACCAGGATTCTGCAGTTGCCTTCACGGTGTCCTTCTTCTACCGCTTTAAATGACGGAAAAGCAAAGTGAGTGCTAAATGGATTGAGGTCCAAGGTATTTAGGTGGGAGGAAGCAGATCTGGTCAGCACTCGGGCCACTCCACTCATCTTCAGAAATGCTCCACTGTGAAAAAAACAGCGAGAAAAGACCAGCGTGCATTTTCATTTGGACTTGAGATTTTGCTTAAAAATACATCAGTCAGAGAGATGAAGGGGAAGGCCCTCAGAGGCTCTAAAGAGGCATTCATTGGCAGAGCTGCCCTTTACCCACAGCTCTTCTACATCCAATAAAGTGGAACAAGACAAAAGCGAAGCAATATTTTTTTATTATTATTTATGTTTTGTAAGACCATTGTTACACAAGCTCTCAGTGCTCCTCAGATGACCTGCTACCTACTCTATTTTCTATTTTATTAAAGGTTTTTTTTTTTTGTTGTTTTTTGTTTTTTTTAATTGTTGGGGGGAAAAATAATCCCTGCGGTGGGCTTTAAATCCCATTTGCAAAGTGCGCTGTGGTACACTGGATCAAGCATCGCTGCTAGACAAAGAAAAGTGAAAGCGGGGCAGCAACAGTGAGGTTACAGGCAAATCTAATTAGATGGTTGGAGGGGCAGTGATAGATGACAGGTGAAGAAGAAAGGGTGAAATAGAGAGAGACAGCACCTTGGGTAGAGATGACTCATTCATCACTCCACTCTCCTCTAATTTCTGAGGGCGTCTGTTGTTTTTTTTTTTTGTTGTTGTTTGTTTTTTTTGTTTTTTTTTTAATTAACACGTTCCAAGTTTGCTGAGTTTGGATAAGTAAAAGCAAGAGTGTCGGTCATAAGGTGGCTCCAGAGAGGGTGCGCCCTCCCTTCACTAATCTTCTTGTCAAGGAGTCTTCAGGCGGTTAGACCTTTGATTACCTTCTACCAAAGCTGACAGTGGAATCTTAGATTTAAGGACCCAAGCTGTGTCCTTGTTCTGTTATAACAGTGTTTAAAGGCAATTTGGCAACCCCAGAACTTCACAGTCCGACTGAATTTTACGTTTCGATATTTTTTCTCTCTTTTGTACCAAGTGTGGTCCGCCCGGTGTGGCTCATCAGAAAACTCCTCTTGTCTTCTCTGTTTAAGAGAAAAGTTTTACTGAATTGGGCCATTCTCCGGGCAGGATACACAACCCTGTGTGCTGACCCCAGATGCACCCATCAACCAGTTCTGCACTGAAGGTGGACCTTGCTGAATGAGCTCAGAAAAATGCACATTGTGATTGCAGGTCTCTGGGTCCTCTTTGTTCCTTTGTCTACCTGCGTCAGGAGTCAGTCGAACACTTGTGCGGGGTTAGCCTGGGGTAGAGAACTGGCTCTGTGCTACAGTCGGAAAAATGTCACAGTGCATTTGCACATGGACGGGAAGAGAAGGAATGTACAGGGCGGCAGTTTCACTGCTCTCCAAACTGTACTCTGACAACTCTAACGAGACCCCTCGAGACCTTCTGCCAAAATTTGTACACAAAGTCGCCTTAAAAATTATATCGAACAAGTAAAAAACCCCACATTTTAAAAAAAGCCAACCATACACATAAAAGAATTCATCACGGCCTTGACTGAGAAATCTGACAATGCTAAGAGGTGGGAGTGATGGTTCGGTGCTTTCTGCCCATCTTGGTTATCGGGGTGCTTGACTTTGTTGAGAAGACGAGTGCAGATTGCTGCTTGCTGCAGCTCGCCGGGTTTGTTGCAGCCTCGCCATCCCAACTTTGAGCTCCTTTGCACAGTGTGTAATGCAGCCTAAAATAAACAAATATGAGCCAAGTAAGCTTTGATGTCCCGCATTACACTCCGAGTCGATCAGGTTTGCAGTTCTAACATGACTATCCAAAAACAGCCTCCTTTAAAATTATTTATACTTCAGTCAAACGTTATTAGCATTGCTCAAACCAATGGTCATTGATGACCTCATCTCAAAGGATGAGGAGAAAGTTCTTTGGAATAATCAGTCTTCCTGAATGCTAACAAACTGGCATTGATTCACAGTAAGTTGTGATAAACCGCTTTGTTGGAGCTTGTTTTTTTTTTTTCTTTTTTTTTTTTATATATACTCACTTCTTGGGGTGTTTTTTTATCATCAGTAATTAGCATATGGTTGTCAGAGACAGCTTTATATGCTTTAACATTAGCTCAGAGCTAACTTGTAGAAGCCAGCCATTACCTCGTAAGCAGGGTTTTGATATGAATGTTTGCTTACAATATATGGCTTCCCCTCCATTCCTGCGGTGTCTGAAGCAATCTGTAAATAAGTGGACTAAAGGGTATAAACGTCTAATCGTCCTTGAAAAGGATGTGCACACGTTTTTTTTAATATCTTCTGCCCTAATGCTCAGGGGCTTTTGCAGCAGGGTGGGAGGCGTAAGGAGGGGGGGCTGGGGGGCGGGGGTGCTGTCGTGCCGGGTGATGGGGCATTACTCTCGCGCCATTGACTTCATTACAGTCACTTTCACATATCCATCCTTCACCCTCTCAAAACCCCCTTGCCAGCCTGTAATTCATTTAATTCCTTGATTATCAGTTCTGATAGCATCCTGCCAGAAAGGTCAATACTTTTTTTCCTTTTTCTGCCTCTCTACTTTCTCCAAGTGACTTGAAAATGAAGGAGCCGGATTCATCAAAGTGGCGCCTCAAAGAATAAAAGACATGACGTATTGCAATCGTGCACCACCAGTTGGTTTCATTAAATTTTCATACTTCACACACTCACAGGCATATTGTAAGAGAACACATGCAAGGATGGGGAGGGGGGTGAAGAACCCATGCACACCAGAAACACAGTTGTACATTTTCTCCAAACAGACCATTCTTCCCCCCCTCTTTGTTGGCTTTGATGAAATGGAAGTTGCCATGCCGTGACTGTCTGCGGCAGACGTGCAAACAAGCGTTTCTCCCTGCGGAGATGCGATCTAAATGGGAAAGCGACATGACAGCTTTGCTCTGAACGGCCACATAATCAGACACCACACCCACAGTTACACACTAGCACGTCTGGTCAGGCTTTCCGCTCGCCTCGCCATGCATGTAAAACACACAGTGCCAGACTCCCGCCACCCTCCGAGAATCCATTTATTTGCCGCATCATTTTATTTCCACTTTTGAAGTAATCTCCTCCTCTCTGCCAGGAGTTGAGTTCATGTTTTTCCCAATCCTGGCTCGTATTCAGCCTTCTGAATTTGGGGTTTGAGCGGAAAACCAAAATTCACCAAATTTGCTAAAGAAAGCAGATGAATCTTTAAGGTTCTGACATTCAAGGTCTCTCAATTCCACCGAGTGCCCTGGTTTCCCGTTAAAAGCAGCTCATCACCCATTACCGCGGGTGTGTTTAACTCCTACTATGGTTTAGCCACGGCGCAGATGCCTTTATGTTGCTGAACCGATGGGCGCGATGGTGGATCAGAATGATTTGAGAGCATCTAGGCTTTTTCTGTATAATTACTGTAAGCACTCAGACACCACTCAGCCGCTTCACTCAGAATGTAAGAAAGTGACTTCATATTCACTGATTATTGCTCTTTGTAGTAAGTCTAAATACTGTACTATATTATTCTATGGCTAATTATAACGAGCAGTTCAGTTAAATGTGGAATTTGGCGTCACACCATGGACTTTTTTTCTACCTTCCTCCAAATAAATCAGTAAACTGCCGACTGTCTTGGAGGGATTCAACTTTCTTGGCGCTCAGGAAAGCTGTCACTTAGAATGAATGTGTGTGTCGTTTGAGCACTTTGTTGATTTTTCATATGTAGCAGAGCTGTTGGCTGTCAGGCAGAAACAGACAAATGTGCAAATGTGTATGAGAGAGAGAGTCTCCTGGAGCCGACACGGCCGATCCATAGGAGCCCTTCGGCTCCTTCTCCTTCTTTCTACTTCCTGCTTTTATAAACTCTATCCTACCAAATCAGACTATTGGACTCCAGCGGGATTCAGCCCACCTGATACACTTTTTGAAATAGGTTGAAACTTCAGTCAAAGAAAAAGAAAGAAATACTAACATTAACAGAATAAAATAAAACAGAGTGGTTGGTATTTCTGACTTCTAATACAAAGCATTAAGGGATGTTACACTTGTTCTTCCTGGCATTCAAAATGGGTACAGAGCAGAATTTATTTTGCTCATCTAGCTGGAGCAGAACTAGGAGTGTACAGCCACGCAAGCAAATGTCAGATTGTCGTTGCAGTGGGAGCTAAACCCTGATCCTAACAGGTGATGTTTACAGGTGAAACCTGTGTGTGCTGCTGAATAGAAATGTTTGCTTCTCAACTTCCCTCAGCAAGTGAAGGAGAAGTCAAAGTCACTGGGATTCTTTTCCTGCATTTCCAGTGTCCAAACCAAACTGATCCAGTGGGAGAGATTTGAAATGTTTTACTCGGGCATGAAGTGTCCTGCTCACCTCATGACCCCTCACGAGACATGCGAGCTTTCCCCGGTGTCCTGATCTGTCCGCCAGGTGCTTCCTGGAATCAGAGCCGCTCAAGCGTCCAAGTGTTGTGAGCAAAGCGCTTCATTAGTCCAGCTCCGGAGATGTATGCGGGTAGAGATGGGCGTCCTCAGCTTCGCTCTTTGTTGACTTGTTGTTCATTAAAAACAAATTAAGCGTCAGGAAGCAAAACTTGTTTGGGCCGTGATACGCCGCTTGCTCAGCAACTGAAGCACTTTGTCACATAGCCGTGCACGTCGGCAGGATTTCAGGGCCAGTTCTGCTCATTCTTAGAACCCCGAAGACCTTTTAAGAAAGAAGCTCTGAAAAAATATTTTTCTTGTTTTCCTCAGGAGGAACCAGGTGAAGAATTAGAGATTTGCATGCTGGGATGAGTTCTTTATAGTTAGAACCAGTCTAACCATCAACTGTCTGCAGCTTAGTTAAAACAACACACGATCCTTGTTCCTGCAGGTTGCGGCTACATTATCGGAGCCGCTATTGAATTAGCAGGTACTAGCTTGTTAGAATCAATACTAATGTTATCACAGGGACCCAGGTGAGCAAGATATAAAGAGAAAATCAGGTGTGACAACATCTCCTCAGACATCAATAGAGCTGCCTCCTCTCCGTTTCTTACGATCGACCTCGTATCGACTGCCAATGAGAAAGCGCCTCGAGCCCCACTCTCGCTCGCTCTTACTCCGAGGTGACTTACCATGGGTGGTGAGCAGGAGGCAATCAAAGGAAATGGAGATGGAAAACAAAGAGAAATTAAGTTATTCAAATGGCAGCAGAGTGGTCTTTAATTGGAGGAGTGTGAGGGCTCAGAAGTAATTAAGCAAATGCAAAAACTGACTCCACTCAGATAAACCTATTAGAGGTATCCCAAACCTGCGCGGGGCTAGCTCAAGGGACGTGGAAAAGTAAACTGAAGCGATTCACTAACGGTGTGTGTTCGTGCTTCCATTCAAACTCATCTTCACATTAAGACATTTGACCTGAAAGTCAGATGGAATACGATGTCATCACGCTGGTGAGGCTACATACATTAACAGGAGCATTACTACAGCATTCAAATGTGAAAATATTACTGCACCATTAGGTTCATTATCATTAGCATGCTAGCAATTTAATTTAGAACAGATTTTACAACCATATTACAAAAAAAGAAAAAGAAAAACGATGAGGGTTTGAAAGAAAACACACTTTGAATTCTGAAAACTGGATGCTTAGGATGAATAAGATCAATTATTACAACCTGGAGTGATTTAACCATGCTCCTGTGTGACTCCAGCTCTGTTACCCCCCCACCGCCTTGATATTCATGCCATGTTCTATGAAAAGCCCTAACCAGAATAATTGGTTCTTGTCAACCAGGAGTAAAGTTACACCATCAAAGATAATTGCATGCTAATGTCCAATAAGCCCCGTAAGTTGCTGCAGATAAAGCGCGGTTGCCAAACAGCCGTGCCAGGGGAAGCACGTCTAATCCCTGGGCTGTAGCGGTGAAAAGATACTGCTAATCTTCTTTGGATAGCCACTTCCACAGGAGCACAGCTCACAATTGACTGAGTAGATGCTTAAATGTCTGCTTTTACAGGAAAGACAATTTTTTTTTAATCTATAAAGAACTATTTTATTATATGGTCTTCAACAGATTTGCCCTCTTCTTTAAAAAGGATGTAGATTACAAGCAAAGCTGAATTCATTGCATCCTTCCCAGCTGGCTGCTGGGCCCATCCGTCTGGTATACGGCTTCATCCACGATGCCCTGAAGTAATATTATAATCGATCTGGGAAGTGATGGAAACAGTCGGTCCTTCTGCAAATTGACGGGGGACGTGCAGCAGCAAGGCCCGCAACCTTACGGAGAGCTTACCTCAGCGTGTGGCGCATGAGCGACAACATCCATGAACAGATCAAACTATTTAATAAATCAATTTGAAGAGCTATTTATTAATTACGATTTGTGCACACTCCAGTCAGCTTCACTTTGCCATTCAAGCATTTGAGTTATTTACGCTGCTGTTTTTGTCCAAATTAAGAGCGCTTAGACTCTTGGCAGGCTGCACACCCACCTTCTGCATAATTACATGCAAAAATACAACTAGAATGATGAAATAAACATAAAATGTATTTTGAGAATGACCACAAACTGTGCAGTGTAGAAGAAGGTACAGATTTTATTATTATTATTATTATTATTATTATTATTATTATTTATTATTATATATATATATTTTTTATAATTAACCAAACCATCTGCAGCAAGGCAAACTTATAGTTAATTTACTTATGTTTAAAGTGTTTTGCTCTGGGAGTAACAGAAGAAGAGGATAATTCAAATTTAAACTCCACAATCAGACCTTCTCTTTAAATTCGTCTGTGAGGCTTGTCGTTCCTCCCACAAATTGCTTTTCTCGCCTTTGCAGTAAATGGAAAAAAAAGAGGAAAATCTTTCAACTTCTACTGGTTAATGAGTGATTTCCTGACATGAATGAAAAATTAATTTGAAAATAAGTGAATCAGAATCGAATAAACCGCAACGTAAATGATGCAGCAACAGGTGGGTCCCGAGGAGTGCTGAGACCGCCTCCAGCCATATCGTCCTGTCATCTTGATGTCTCATATATAAACATTCAGCCTGTCTGCTTGTCAGCGCGTACCTGCGATTTAATGGAATAAATTATCTCCCTTCGCTGACAGCGGCAGACATGTGTGTTGTCCTTTGAAAGACAAATCATGTCGCTGTCTGACAGGATGAAAAAAGGGAAATGTGCACAGAGAAGGTTCGATTCTGCCTCCTTGCCTTCGTGGAGTTTAACTCTTCTGCCTCGGTTTTTGCTCTAGCTCCTCTGGTTTCCTCCCCAGACCAAACAAACAAGCAAACAAACAAATAAATAAATAAAAACACATTAAGTTGATTAAAATTGCCCCCAGGTGTGAGTGGGTGTGTCCAGCGTGAATTTCCACCTCATAGGCTGTTAGGCTCCAGCAAGCTGCCCCCGCCCCCCCACAAGCAGAACATCCGGTGTTCTGTAAATCCTTCCTACCCATCCTACCCATACCCAATTCCTTCCAAGCCTCACTGCGCATGCGCACAAGGCATTATGTCATTTATCGAAGGAATTTTTCCTACCAGAGAGCTGTTCTGAGCGAAAGCCTTGAGTATTTAACATTTTCTACTTAATTTGACCTAATGCTGATTTCTAGCTTTTGTTTGAGTCTTGTTTGAGTCTTTGGCAGACTCAACTAATTGTTATTGGCTTTTTTTGAAGAGTAAAACTGTATAAGTTGTCTAAGCAGACTTTTGTCTTTTGTGGAGTAGTTCTGTCAAGTACATCTGTGTTAAAGTTTACTCTAATGTGGTTCGTTTGTTTAACAGAACATGATTACAGTAAAGCATATTCTGACAGGGTAATTTTAACTGTCAGAACGTTCTGCATACATCTACGTTTTATTTCAGACGAGGTTACTCAGTGTTTGAGCGTCATACTTGCAGAAAGAAAGTCTATAAATATTTTTCTTTATTTCTTTTTAATCAGTATAATCGAAATTCTTTTCTACTGTATTACTGCTGCTCTTCTTCTTCTTCTTCTAAAACAGCAGTGATAAAAAAAGAAACCGGAAACGCACGGTAAGATTTTCTGATGAGGTAGCACGGATCGACAGACATACCTGTCGATCCGTGCTACCACGTCCGAGGGTAGGACGTTTCACGGAAGTGGGAAATATCGACAGAATACCGGATCACCTGGGATGGATCGCTCCATCCCCAAATTTTATAGGTCCTGATGCAACCCCGCGCCGTGGACGAGCACTGCACGCACATGTCCAATAAAGCAGGAAGCCACACATGCAATCTGACCTTCCACCTGTAGAAAGCCGCCGGTCCGCCAGGCCTGTTGAGAAATCATTTCCAAGGCAAGCGAGCGAGGCAGTTCCATCACAGCAAGGAGGGAAATAAAGGACTTTTTAATGGGGAAAAATAGGAGGCAGGGGAAGACTTAGCAGTAGAAGCTGGAATAATTGATGGCAACTGTTGGGGTAGAAGATTAAGATTCATGAGGAGGACCACGCATGGGGGGGGGGCGCGGGGGGGCTGGGGAGAATGGTGTGTGCTGGAGGCATGAGAGATATGAGGCAAAACTTTGACCGGCTTGCCAGCTTAATTGATAAACGTGTCGTCCCAGACGTGGCAGAGAGAAAGAAAAATCTGTAACAAGACAGGCTTCACTCACGTTGAAAATGAAATGCTGGAATGGATTCCAACAGGATTGGGAAGGCAGAAATGAGGCACAGGAGGCCCAGGAGCAAGAGAGGCAGCACTATGGGTAGACATTTATTTGACAATAAAAATCACTCTTCAATGGAAATAACAATAATGATACAAGCTTGTGGCGAAAAGGTGCATTATCCTGTCACCCATGTCAAACCTACCCATGAGCAACACAGCTGACTCTCATTCAAGTAGACTAGGGCAAGACCACGTAGACATTTAAAAACAAAAGAAACCTTAAAATCAGTTAAGAAACCAACAGGAAGCCAATGAAGCAACGCTAGAACCAGAGAGGTGTGCTCCGGCTTTTTAGTTACCAGTTAAGACAGGCAGCTTCTTTTTGGACCAGCTGCGGTCAGGAGGGCCGAGTACTGAGAGCGTGGCAAGAAATCAAGGCGACTTGCAATAATAGCCTGGATTAAAATCCCTAAGTGATGCTGGGAAACAAACGACTTCAACGACAGGTGTCTCACGTGGACTCACCTCTGAGCCAATCTGAGAATCACGTTAAAGGTCACTGTCCAATGTTAGACCCAGATTTGTTGTACACACACACACACACACAGTCCTCCCAAAGGAGCCATAGTGTCCAACATTATAGTCCTTATGTGAGCATTTCCAGGAGTGTCGGTCATTGCTGGGAAAGCACTGCAGTGAATACTTACGAGGCCCCTTGTTCCTTCCTCACCCCTCCTAATATGAGCTGTCTTTCAAGCAGCACTTTGTAGATCCGCCGTATTCGACCCACTCAACACTGCGTGATTTATCATTCAGAGGGGAAGCCACGAATATGAAGAAATTTATGGACAAATTCTGAAATAAAAGGATCAGAACTGAAGGATAGAGGTCAAACCTGTAGGAAATGTGAAGGGAGGTGGAAAGTCAGGTGTGAAAGGCTGTGAGAGAAGAAATAAGTTCTTGAATGTGTAACATTCGTTGGGTCTGTAAAAACACTGTGGACTAATTTGCTTTTGTCACATTTGCGGGGTAAAAACTAATTAATTTAAACTAAACAAGCACATATAAAAGACACCATTTTATCAGGCTGTCAAGATTGTGTTTAGCTAATATAGGTCATTTTTTGGGCCCCATTAGGCCATAAAAATGGAAAATGAATGAAAGTCAGTGCAGTAACCAGTAAAATAGTAGCTGCATAACTCTGTATGGTGTGTGTGTGTATTCATGTATACATAACATACTGAGGACCAATATGCATTTTACTGGCAAAGTGAGGACATTTTCTCTGCTCCCATGAAACACCTAAAGGGCTGGTTGAAGGTTGAGACTTAGTTTAAAGGTTAATTGGGTTGAAGTTAAGCTTCAGGTAAGGGGCTGGGATATATATATATATATATATATATATATATATATATATAATTATGTCTATAAAAGCCCCTATGAAATGTGTGTCTACACATGATCACCCCCAGAGGGCCACTGAAGTATGACAGCATGTTTCCAGGAACAGTGTACCTTCAGGCCACAGACGCCCACTCGCGTATTTTTACACACACTCGGCGCTGTCACATGCATGCAAACACATACACGCCAGCCAGTTTAGAATGTCAGTCGGTTAGTTGACCCTGCTGCTCAGCCCGTCTCATTTTTCCAGTCTGCAGGATATAAATCGCCTCAGGGTTTTCCTCTTTCTGCTATTAGCATACAAAGAGCATGAATTTCACTCTGTTGTAACAGCAGGAGGCTTCAGAGAATGTTTGTATGGAGCCACGTCCCCTCTGGTAAAATGGAGAAATAAATAAATGGAAGGCTATTAACCGAAACAAAGGATGCAAAAAACACACACACACACACACACACACACAGTCCTGCGAGCACGCAGGCCGGTACCTGTATTAACATATACCTGCAGCCCAAGAAAAACACATCAGTTTCGGTCCAGTTTTGAAACTGGTTTGGTGACTCGTCCAACTGTGAATGACACCTGACAAAATGACACAGTGGGAGTATTCTTTAGAAACATCAGTCATGAGAATCGTGGGAGCAGAAGAAGACGTCCGTTTGGCCTGATTCAAAACAAGGTGTTAGCATTTCACCTCCAGTGCATATGAAATCTTACTTTATTAAACAGTTATTATAGAGCCTTTCAGTTACAGCTGCACACCTGTATATTGTCTTTGTGATCGAATTTTGACAATTTTAAATTCTTGTTTTATAAGAGTACAGGCATCCACGGAGATGAACATCTTTATTATTGTGTGTAAGACCTCACTCAAAAGCAGATAATATTCAACAACTGTGCCTTTAGTTTAGAGCTGCAGTGCAAAATCAGTAGAGTGACTCCATTAAAAATGGGTTCGCTGAGTAGTTTTTTGCACGGTGTCGCAAGGTGGGCTCAGACCTTCAGAGCTGAACTCAGACGTTTATACTGGCAAGCGCGGGGCCACAAAGACATTTCACTTATCCAGTCAGCAGCAGATCCAGCTGGAGGATTTGGAGTAATGAGGGATGTGTCAGTTTCAGCCAATCACTCCCTTGTGACTGGGATGAATTTTCCTCTCTGAAGACTAAATCCTACAGAGGTGCAGAGAGATGGGTTGGACAGGAAAAAAGATAGATGTGGTGCAACCTCAGTCTTTAGTCAAGCTCCTGCCCAGTTGTCAGGGCGACCCCCATTTGTGAATTGCAAAATAATTAGTATTAAGGTGGAAAAAATAAGCAAAGCCATAAAGAAATCAGTGCTTTGAGAGCAGCATTAGCATTAATATCCCACCCCGGGTACCGATAGCTTTTTTGTTTTGTTTTTTTTGTAATATCTGCAGAAGGTCGAGGTCTGGCATGGAGGAGCCAATCTCGGTCAGTCGTGTGTTTAATGTTGGACCCTGAGCAACAAAGTCAAAATACAGACTTTCTTATTGGATTTTGCATGTTTACCCAAGCACACACCCTTGAATTCCTAAACTCGGGACTCGTGCGCAGCTGTTGGGTGTATCAGCTGTGCTCCGGGACCAGAGTGGATTGTCCTGCTGCACCTAGCAAAGTCAGACATGGACGCTCCTTGAAAATAGAATCAAACTTTTCTCTGTGGGACTTGCGCTGTTCCTCAGAAGAGTGTAACATGGAGAGTCTTAGTTCCTTTATTCATGGTCAAACATTTTAAGCTTTTTATGCAACACCCCAAAACATACATATTTAAACTGGAATCAACTTTTTAAATTGCCTTTAAAGTGATACAAACAACAGTGGTTGGGGAAAAGCCTGAGTACAACGCTGACCTTGAAAATCAACAGTTCATTAAAAATACCTGGAATTTCTCTTTCAGTGTCGTGAATTTTGCAGTATTATTTATATTTGCAAATACACTTTTTAGATGCTTGCGTTGCCTTTTCAGATTCTACTTCAGAAATCAGTGACAAAGTAGCCCCTCGCAAAAGTAAATCACATACTCTTATTCTACTATGATACAAATGTAGAAGCAGAGTAGTTACACATCCAGAAAAGCTGAAATGACAGTTCAGGATATCTGCATTCCCTTTTTGCATGAATAAAAGTGGATTTATCTCTAAATCGCTTTCCATTGTTCCAGACAATAGTCGCATATCTCAAACATCATTCTAGTCATGCTGGATATTTCTCATGCAATGGTTCTCACCAACAACTTGCACGATAGATTTTGAAAAGACAGCACAGAAATGCTGAGAATCGTAACATATCATCCAAATGGATCACTTTTCTACCAGGTAGTAGAGCTGCCCCGAGCCCTCGTGGAAAACCTCCACGTGCTCCAGGCCTGCATGCAGCAGCTTGGGTGCTAATTTATGCTACGCCATATGGAGACGGTGACACGACTGTTAGTAGGTGACCAGAGCACAGAGGGCAATACAGGGTTAGCATAAGCGGACTGTGCCAGCAGCGCAAACACTCGTTTTGTTGTTGTTTTGTCGCTCATTAAACCGCTCAGCAGATGGACAATAATCCAGGCAATGATTGCTATCAGAAGCAGTGGCTTGTAACTCATACAGAGCGCACACTGCTCATCTGTCAGCCATATGGGGACAAAGGACAGATTGAACTTCAGATTTTTCTCCTTTCGGGTTGCAGGCCTGATAAAAAAGGATTTCTGTCCTGTTTAACATATCATTTGCTCCGATTTCCGCAAGGACCTGATGTTTGTTCATAGCACGTTAAGTGAGCTCAGCCATCGACATCTTTGCAAAAAGAAGTGACATTTGCAACATTATCAATAATTTCACAAGGGACTATTGATGAAGTTGCACTACCTATGAAGTGAATTTGCCAAGGAGCGGAAAGCAGAGTGGTGCTGATGTGATCCCAATGAGGATATTTCTGAAATTAAAAATTAATGCAAATGTGGCTCTGGGGTAATTTGTCTGTTTGTATTTGTCATAGGTGGAAGTGAGAACTTATATGTACTCGGTTCTCTGATTAAGGGTGTTTTTGTTTTGTTAGTTTAAAAGAAATAAAAATAAAAACTTGCAAGAATGTAGCTCAAAATGAACAAACGTGCAGTAAAACACCTGCATTGACCTCAGTTAAAGACCTTCAGCTGGTCATATGATCAACAGTCGAGGCCACTTCAGGCTAAAATGCTCAGGATGGATGTGGTCATTACTGAATTTGCTGCTCTGGTTGTAAACTTCTAGATGCAGTCAGCTGTGTCAGGACTTTCTGCTCTTTCTATATGATGTCAAATGTCAGAGCCTAAATAGCAGTGGAAGCGAGAGGTTTGTTAGAACGGTAACAGTGGTCAGTGTATGTATCCATCTATCTAATCCATCTATCCTACATTTGCTTGCTGTTGTAATGAAAAAAAAAAACTGCAAGTGGACAATATATTATGACAAATATTTACCCAATCGCCTCCATAATCTCCTTATTAATTATCTGCGTATAATATATCGGTAATAGATCCCAAGTTAATGTTCACTGTGTTAATCCATCACTAGATAAGAGATCTATTCAGGCATAAGCTGGCATTGGTTTGATAGACCCAGCTGTAAGAAACCTTGTTACAGTATAAAGATCCATCTTTTCTCCTCGGCCGTCCCAGCACAATGGCTAAATGCTACCAGCCCGTTGTGTCAGACACATGGTTGAGCGGTTTACAGCATGACGTCCGCAGCAGATGGAAGATGACAATATATACGACACAGAGTTGAGCTTCATGCAACCTTCAATGTGATATTCATGCTTGGATGTACCATATTGAGCAGAGAGACAAATGGACTTCATCATGCTGGGGTGTACATCCAGAGGTCCATTATTTACAGCCTGCCCACACATCCACACATATCACCAAGCGGATCACCGGGCTTTGCAGTAAACCGGCAATGGTTCACACCATCTCTGTGTACACTCTGCTCTGCACAGATGGTTTCGATGCGGTTCATTTGGCAGTCAGCGCCATCTTAGTCTCATTTGGGGCTATAGGATTATTACAGGATAGTTAAAAAAAAATGTCTCATTAAAAAATATATCACACACACACATGAGCGCACACACACACACAACACAGTCCCAGAAAGATTTCTGAAATCAGCAGCGCGCTTGTGTTTGCAACCCGGCGAAAGGTTAGATTTCAGCCATGCATCACGTGCCACGACACCTCCCTCAACTGAGCTCAGCGCCCTGCCCCAAGGGTGCAATAACACTTTATTACACCTATCCTCACTTTATGACCCTGCTACCCTCGACTTCGCTCCCCTTAAGCCCATGCTAACTGTTATTGAAAACACCCAGGTCTGCCATTTATCATTCCTGAGCAGCATTTTATGCTACCTGCAACCAAGCTAATCACCATTAGTTGGTTTGAGAGTTGTCCAGGCCACATAGCTGCAGCTACCCAGCACCTGTGCTGATGTAAAAGTGCTGAAATAAATTCCTGGCTCGGGCCTGAATTTACCTCCTCCTGTCCGATCTGTGCGTCTCAAGTAAAATTAAAGGAATGCTATGAGAAATGATACCCTGAATTAATATTCAAAGCGTTGGTGATGGTTGGAGCTGTTCAAAGAGAGATAGAGGCTTGCGGGTGACAATGTGACAGGACTTAGGAAGGTAACCGCCACCCCTCTGTCACACTGATGGAGCCTCTGTCATTGAGGGAGCGCAGGTGGGAGAAAGCACAAGTGGCAAGTGAATAGGAATTGGACATTGGGTGTCATTAGGTGTACGTAAATCGCAACACTTCCTGCCAGTTTGGACTGTGCAGAAAGTTGACTGGCAAAGATTCATTTAACAACATTTTGATGTAAGCTGGTGCACTGCTGCTGCACGCAGCCCTGCTATCTCACACCTAGTGCAGATAGAAAATGCAGGATGGCGCCCGCGGGCGTCCCTGCGCCAGCGGGAAGGAAGCCTGAATATGAAATCAAGATGAAGTCGTGGCATGATGCATTCATGTCTTGTACCCGGTGTAGTGAAGTCAGAACCTCAGAGCAGCCAAAGCCTGGTCCAAACGCAAACAGTCTGTCAGCAGGAGATACGGTGCAACTGCCTGATGTAAACACACACACACACACACGCCTCCACCATCACACACACTGCTCGGTTTGGATTTTTCCACACAAAGAAATGAAAAGGCTTATATAGACGTAGTAATGAGGAATAAAAACCAAACAATTAAGAGGACAGACTTGACCAAACAGGATCACAGCTGTGAGTTGCTACATTGGTGCTTGTGTTCGCCTGATTGTTGATGCTTATTGTTTTTAACCCACATAAAAAAACAAACCAACAATGATGAGCCCTACCTGAGGACTGGCTGAAAAATGTATTTGTGCTTCCATCAGAGTCTGATGCCCTGAGGCTTGGTCCTTTAGCTGCTCCTGCTCTGACGCAGCGATAACTCACGTGGTGTTCTTACTCCTCCATAATGATGCCAAGGCTGCAGCTGCTCGGAAGGGTCAGGATAGTGTGGTTATTTTACTACTCCATAGGTAATCACTCAGCAGAAACTCATGAAGAAACTTTTGGACACTATGTCTGTGTAGATTCTCACTCATCCAGGTCATAGTTATCCAAAATTAGATCTTCAGTTCAGAACTGAAGAAGCTCTCTGGAGAGAGGGCGAAACGTTTTCAAGGAAACCTTTCAGTCCAGTTGACACAGAGAGATCTAATTTTGGATTTTGGACACTATGCAACCGGACAGCAGGGGGCAGAGCAGGAACCTCTGATAGGGGAAGGCAAAGGTTCTTTAGGGCAAACCAACAAATCGCAGATATTTGGTGTGAATAACTGAAAACTGTCCCTGAACAAGGAAAGACTGAAAAATATTGCACTGCCACTGGAAATAATGTGGAAACCGAAAAGTTCTGCATAAAAAAATAATTAATAAATAATAATATAATAATATAATAATAATAAAAATCATTCTTGTTTTGTATTTTTGCCTTCTTATGTATGTTTTTATGATGATCTGCTGGTTTTTCAGTGCCTTTTTTCAACTTTTCAGCTTTCTTGCTCATGGAGGAACAGTCTGTAATTTTGGTTTCCAGGCAGTTCATTTTAAAAACGTATGTTAGCATCTTAACTCCATCGGTGGAAGTAGCACGGCTTTTGAAGCACAGTCAGAGGAACTGGACTGACTCTGGCTCTGGTACTGGTTCTGGTACTGGTGTATACATTGCCCATCCAGCATGTGTGACAAAAACATCAATCCCACCCGCAGCTCCTCTTTCTGAAGCCCCTCCCACAACCAAAATCAGTGCCAGAAAGTTAATACACTGAAACTAAAAATGAGACAAGACTTTGAAGGTGTATTAATGAGTCTGTTTACTGTTTTTTCTTTTTTTTCCCCCCAGTGTGTGCTGGTACAGAAAACAAGCTAAGCACCCTCTCCGACCTGGACCAGCAGTACCGAACTCTGAGGAAGTACTATGAAAACTGTGAAGTCGTCATGGGCAATCTTGAGATCACAAGCATCGACCGTAGCAGGAACCTCACCTTCCTTAGGGTAAGCGACAAACTTGCATCTCTGGGTTATTTTGTATTATAAGCACTTTATTGGTTACATTTCTGTATTTAAGGCCAGATGTGAGTGCAGCATCACAAAAATATCTGTATCTCCTCAACCATTAATAGCAGAGCTGAGTCAAATGCTGCTTTTGACTAGCACCACACAGTAGCTTTTAATGCTGATTCTGAGCCCGATTTGCCCCCACCCAGGATCAGAGGTGTTTGGGTGGATTAAATGCTTGTCACATCAGATTATTTGTCCAATTATGTGACATCATTAAAAGGATTTTAATGCTCCGGATCGAGGCCTCCTTATATGTAGCCTTTGGGCCAGTGGGCCTGAAACCGTCACCAGCCGCATGCTGCCTATTTTTGACTTGTGCCAGTCAGGAGTTCTCCCATGTTCCTTTATTCAGCCAATAATGACAAACACACACATTCACAAACTAACACATTAAACCACATCCACAAGCACTCTGGTCATTTTCCAAATCTCAGATAGAAAGTAGCTGCGATCTTGTCTCTCATTCAACCAACTGATGAAAGCCAGGAGAGGGACAGGCATGAGCAGTGTTAGCATGTTATTTAATGAATGATATAAATGTGATGAAAAAATTAATGAATGATAATCCATTGAAGTGAACATGTGCTCTGGTGCTAGACACTGGTGCTAACACACTGCCCTTTCAGGTTTACATCCATTTTTGTTGCTGTATTCATGCCCAAAAGCATCTGTCAGTGAGAGCCCTCGGAGGCTGAGACCAGTTAGTGCTGTAATGGGAGGTCAGGGCGGGGCACAGGATGTTACTACATGAAAATTTGAAAAGGGAATTAAAAAAATCAGTTGAAATCAGCTCTTATTGTTGACCCCTGTTGCCCCACACGACAAAACCTTAACGTCAAACCATTCAGACCACCTCAGAGGTGTCCGCTTCAAATTGGTTCCCATCTGTGGAAGCTTGTACGGCTCCCCCGGTGTTACCGAAGTGCTGACCTTGCTGAAATCACTGTATTGCTTTAAGAATGGAGCCGAGGCTTTACCAAAGAACAGATGTGTTTCCTGTTTTTTTCTTTTTTGGAGTTGACCTGATACAGGTTTATGTTTTTTTCTGTTGGGAATTAACGAGTCAACTTTCCTTCTTTTATGTACCTGGACTGACAACTTGAGGCTGATTGAAACTGTTAACAAAATGATTCTTTAAGACATTAAGTTCTCTGTATTTTCTGAGAAATACTGATATCATTCTCTGAGGTCCCTAACAAAAGCTGGATGAAATGAGGAAAGGAAGCGTGGATGGTAATGTCCTGCCATTAGACCCCTGCAGAGGTAATAAACCTGCTGACAGAGATGAATAAAGAGGAAAGAGAGGGGCTTCAAAAAATAAAAATGTGATTGTTGTTTAACTAAATAGAACTAATTTATACTTCAAACATTTGCACCACCAACGAGTTTTGTTTGCTTCTTGTCGGCGTCTTATCCGATCAAGCTGGTGCTCCAAGAAGATGCTTACTTTCCAGCTGAGGTTAAAGATGTGTTTTATTGCAACCCTCCCTTTGCCTGCTTTCTTCGTTCTTACAGCACAAGTCATTTACAAAAGAGCTCCCTGTGGTCACAGCGTGCCAGGTTCCGCCACCTCTCCGTGGATGGCAATTAACACAGGCTAATTGAAGATGCTAATGAAGAACACAAAGTGCCAAACAGCAAGGGAGCCAAAGTGCAGGGTGCCACGTGTATTTTAGGGGATTTTATTTTTATTATTATTATAAAACACATTAATAACATGACTCCCCGGGGAAGGAAGAACTTCACCTTGAGGTATAGAAGAATGGAAGCTGTAAGGAAGAAAAAAATCTTGTGCAGCAGCTTACCTTACCGTCTGTCTCTGGGAGATGATTGAAACTGATGCCGGTGCAATGGCTCCTTCTTTTCAAGATAGCGTGGAGATTGATGGTTGCCTCTCAAAGGCCCTCAAACAGCTTTGGCAGTAAATAGAGTCCATCTTCCAAACTGCCTCCATGACAGATGATGAATCAATGCTCGCTCAGTGATTAATAACTACATTTGGGCTCAGAGGCATTTGTCCCTTTCTCACATACGTTCCCGCCAGCAGTGCCAAAGACAGCTTCAGCCACATTCCCTGAATTCCACATTCTTTTAAATCCTGATTACTTAAATCCTTATTATATTTAAATAACATGGCAACAGAAAACACTTTGAATCAAATCCCATTAATACATTTTGGAAATTGCTCAGCTGAATATGCTTTATTTATTAATTTTGGGGGGGGGGGGGGGGAACGCTCTTTCTACTTTGGTGCCTAGGTTCACAAAAGGAATCTGCGATTATAAAATCAAATTTTTTCCCCCTCTTCCACACATTCTGGTTTCAGTAGGAACCTGCAGCCATGTGCTCGGAATGGATTGTTTGTCTTGCCGCTGCAGCCATTAGCAAACATGGAAGGTTTCTCTCAATATTAATCAAATCGCTTCCTAACTCTGCTCACATTCATGGATTCTCCGCTTCCATCCCTGTAGCTGCAAACCAAATCTGAAATTATCATTACAAATAATATTAATATGCATGACATTCATATCCGCAGTCTTGTGCTTTCAGTGGAAGGAAATTTTAGAACCATTCTAGGTCATTTCTTCTGTGGAAAGATACCCATCTTTGATCAGGTAGTTCTTTGCTGCAGATGGAGCCTATTCCCAGTATTCCCACCACATGTCTCGTCCTGCACTTCTTGCCTGTCCTCTGACATCTTCCTTCATACTTTTTTTCTTGACTGGCATATTTGTCCCTCAGGCGCCATTAGTCCCCAACCCCCGAGTTTCCTAATTGTTGATGCAGAGTTAGATGAGTTCAGATTACGCCGGCCCCGTTCTCCTCAGCAAACCCCTTCAATATTAATGAAGACTGATGAAGTGCGAGGGAGCCCCTGTCTCTCAAACCCAACCTAGATTGGATTGACAATTGCAATTAGCGTCCCCTCAAGTTCATTTCCATCACTTTAAATTTGACATGAAGAAGGACAGTGTGAGGCGGTGAGCAAGGCCGTTGACGAAACGAACTTCTGATAGGAAAGGGGAAAAGGAGACTTTGACCAGGAAGTAGTTTGAGGACACAAGCGTTTTTGGGGAAACCTCACTTAGAGTGACGTGTTGAGTTCTGTCTAACCATACTGAGTGCTTAGCTTCCTGTTAGTCTAGCTAGACCACGCCTAGCTGAGCCAAAACTTTTTATGAGCTGAGGCCATCAGATCTGAAGATACTGACAAACATTCAGAAAAACAAAGACTTGACTGATAATTTTCCTTTTGGTAGGTTACCATGGTTATTTTCTTCGTTAAGGCAACACATAATTTTAATTTATGCTTTAAATTATCCCACATGAGAATTGTCAGCTAAGGATGGCAGCACTGAATATCCCAACCATCCACTACAGAAGCTGAGCTCTCAAGTGTGCATGCCACATCTAGAACTTCCACCCCATCATTGCCAATCATGTCGCCTCTGATGGAAGAGCTTCCTGTTCAAAGATGAGTGCCCATTTGTGCTGATGTACAAGAGGAAATCAGGAAAAACGTATCCGGCCCTGGAGCTGAGCTGACCTGCTTTTTAAAGGTGTTTACTTTTTACTTTTACAGGTATTTACTGCAGAAAACCAGCCGCTGCGTCACCATCAGCGTGTTAAAGCCTTTTAGCCTTAATCCTCATGTTTGTTGCTATGGAAGCACAATAAAGACAAGGAGAAAATGGATGCAGTTGTTGCTCAGAACAAAAATAACAGTGATGAGGCAGCAGCTGCTTGAATACATAGTCATGATTAAGATTGACAGAGGTTCAAAGCAAATGTTAACCCAGTGTCAGCCAGGGCAGGAAATGTTCTTCTTTACCAAACCTTCTACCTGACTTTTAGGATTCTCTCTATATATGAAACTTTATTATCCGGCACCACCTCCTAAAATGAAAGTCACAAATATGAAACTTCAGCTTCAGCAAAAAAGGAGCTACAAACAGAAAGTGTGCAGGTGTGCACATTAAACAGGAAGATGTGGTTCTGGATCTTCAGTATTTTGAATTTAGTTTCTGTTAGCTGTTCAACTATGAAAACTAGACGCAAACGCCACAGCAGGAGTATTTAACCATTTTCCACCCCCCGCCCCCACACACACACCCTGATACTTATGTCTTTGTGAGGACTTTCATTGGGAAAATGTATTTTCCAGCCCCTTACTCTAACCCTAACATCCAAACTAACCCCATGATCTTCATCCTAACCCTAACCTAAACCCAATTTTAACCCCAACCTCAAAATCTTAATTTTGAAGTTTGAAGTTGTGAGGACCAGCCAAGACAAACTCACTTTGCTAGTAGAATGTGCATTTTGGTATGCATTATATAGCAAGTACAAGTACAAGAACACACACACACACACACACACACACACACACACACAATTATCATCAGAAAGCAGATCCAGACTCAGGGCCGTTTCAAGGAATTTTGGGGCCCTAGGCAAAATGGACTTGGAGGCCCCCCAGTCCAGCCCCCACCCCCACCCCCCCCAAAAAAATACATAGACACATTATTTATATGAATAAAACACACTTTATATCAATAAAATCTTTCTCTGTAAATACAAATGCCAATATACAATATTATTTATCAAAAACAGTTATTACCAAAGTAATATTTTGTTTAAAAAAAGTATTTCACAAGCAACCTAGGCTATAAAAAGTGCAAGTTGCAAAGTAATTTTAAAATCCAACATAAATAGAAGTACACACACACACAAAAATATAATACCACAATGTTAACCTTTAAGGCCATCATGTGCAAAATAATTAAACTGCTTTTTGCGAGCCTTAGCTTCAGCAAAGGCAACCACAATGTCCTCCATGTCCAAAGACCGGCGAACATCACGCTCAGTTGACATAAGTGCCAATCCTGTGAGCCTCTTTTGGCCCATAGTGGACCTCATGTACGTTTTTATCCGCTTCAAAGCTGAAAAGCTTTTGAAACATTCTGCTTTCTGAGACAGATGCACCTGATGCTTTAAAGACGATCACAGCCTGTGGCTAACCAGCCCCGTGAGGATCATATCCACAAATAACTTCACTCACACTTGTGTTATATTACTTAATTATTCCTACCCTACCTCCATTTAATTTATTAGGCTAATCGGTGGTTAGATTATTATGGTAGAATAGCTAACATAGCAGAGAGCCAACGCGACCATTATCAAAACCGAATTAACAACATTAGGCTTTTGCAACGTCATGTTGTTAAATACGATCAACAGTGAGTCTCGTTCACATCTGTGTTCTCCCTATTCTGTTAATATAACCTACCACACTACAGTGTGTAACCATCAGCCCAATTAGCACTAGCTGTTCTAGTTCATTAGCCTATAGCCTGTCATTGACTGCAGGTAGCTAACCCACAAAATGATTTTTGTTGTTGTCTACCTGCTGCTAAAGTACACCATTGTAGGTTACAAGATAAGTAATGTAGGCCTGATTTAATCCGACGTAATTATCACTTACCGCTGTCTTGTTTTTTCTTTTCTTCTTCATCTTTTTGCCTTTTTCTTTTTTGGCTTCCCGATGGATAGATTCGCTTCATGTTTACAGCTGATCTTTCATATTTTGCCGGCTGCAGGAATCATGAACCTGGCTGGCTGTCATTTATTGGGGGCCCCCTTGAGGGGGATTACGATAGTGTCGTTGCACTTTCCATTGACCGTCACAGAATTTAAAAGGGCGAACACAATTTGTCGCTGCATTCAATTCGAAACCAGTCGGTGCCTGGGGACCCCAGGCCAGCTTGGGGCCCTAGGCAATTGCCTGGTTTACCTGCCTTGTTGCAACGGCCCTGACCAGACTTAGTAGAGAGAACCTGAGACATGACAACCATGCCTTTCAGAATCCTTCCAAAAGTAAAATTTGTCTCCACAGCATGTCAAGAAATAAAATAAAATAAATGGATATATAAGATGTTAGACCATATTCTAATGAAGTTTGAAGTTCCAATTTCCACCCTGTGCCTACATGCCAGACAAGCCGAAGCGGTAGGTAAATCATCACGGTTAGGTTTACTTAGCTCTGACTTCTACTGTATGAGTGTTCACACATGTTCTTTTTCTCCCATGTTCTTTTACTCATGCTGCCTCTTTTCTCCAAGCGCTGCTATTCTTCCACACTTAGCAGACGGTGTTTGAATACAAAATAAAGGACTCATTAGGAATACAGCAGTTGAGCTAAGTGGCACACGGGGTGTAATTGTACCATCAATCAGCTGCTATGAACAGCCGAAGGAGCTAAAAGGTGATTAGCCCTCTGCCAATTTTACCAGTTTAGGGAATGAATGGGAAATCAGGTGGGTGATGGGTCGCGTGGGGGGAGGTCCTTGCACCTTACATGTCAAACTGACGTTAAAGCAGACTGCTGAAGGCTCTGTTTGTCCTCTTGAGTGTCGAAAGGCCAGTTTACTAATTAAAGAGGCAGTAAAAATGTGAAATAATGTCAATCTGTTTATGCAAGTGAGTAAACATTGAGAAAAGCAGATCTTAATGGGCTTTTTGCTGCAATATTGCAATAATACTCTTTCTATAAAGAGACTATGACATCTCCATAGTTTGTGGTGACTATGACATCTCCACAAACCCGACAAGGTGGGAGGAGAGGAAATCTTCATCTTGTTCTGTTCAGTAATTCTTATTCTTCCCTCAAAAATATTTATCCACCGTGCTTACAATACTGCTTTATGAAGCTAATTCCATTGCTTGGCATTGGAATTAGTTTCGTGCTGTAGACAAATGGAGGAGTGTCACTTTGTATGGAAAAAAGAAAAGCAGCCAACTGAAAAAAGAGAGAGAGTGGGAGCAACTTCCAGCCCAATCACGCCCTCGCTCAAATGTAGATTTTTGTGAAGACCTCATATTGTGATCATGTGATCTGAACCTAAGCTAACTAGTTGGCTTTGTCAACAGGAAAGGTGCTGCAGATTCTCCTACAGGAGATGTCCATTAAAACTGTTCAAATACTAATCGCTTCCTCCTCCTCCTTCTGACTTTCTTCCCCTCTATTCTTTTCCAGCGTCTACTCACAGTTATGTTGCGTTTCACAGCAGTCTCTGATCAGAGTTCAGGAAAAAGCCCAGAATTTTATGTTTTATTAATCGTGGACATGGTAGCTCAGCTGTTTAAAACATCTGATATCAAAACAGAAATAGTGTAAAATAATGTAATGATGCAAGGATGTGAAAATATAACGTGCATTCGTCAGTTTGCGTGCTGGATGTAGAGTTTCTCTTGCATGTGAACTCACCTTGTTGTTATGACTCAAGTGATCCATTAAATGGGTTAATAACTTTAATCATGACAAAATTACAACAGTGGCTGGCAGGGTTGCTATGGCGAGTGTTGTGAGTAAAGACAACAGCAGTACAGAGCGTGCACGTGCAGAAAACAGAACGTGAACTCAGCAGACTTTAAAAGGCAACAAGTCCAGACGTGCCATATATACACGATAACCCATAATCATCTGCTGAAGTTCCAGTATGTTGTTTTTAGTTTCCTCGGACATTATTAACAAAGGATTTTTAAGTGACAGTTTCCTCATAGTGTTTCATTTTCACGTTTTCATGATTTTATTACTGCCGACAATGATGTGCCGACATCACACTTGTAATGAGACCCATCAAGTTCAAAATAGTCCAGGCAAACCGGCAAAATGCTTGAGTGTCTTAATTATTCATGACTTTTATCTGGGTTTTTGTTTAATTCTAAGAAGTGCTGAGAGGTCTGGCTGCCAAATGAAACTCTGTGGGATGAATGAAGCCATGCGCTGGCTGTGCTAAGACAAGACAGAGTGAGAGATAGGGAAGAGAGGAAGTAGGGGGGGCAGCCAAGTGGGTCAGAAATCAGATTCCTTAGTTCCCCGTGGAGAGCAAGACCTTTATCTTCAATTTCAGAGATTTCCTCTGTGGTCAGAATAAGGCCACGTCACCGATTTCTCTCACACGGTTCCACTTGTTTTATTGGGCCGTTGCAGAAAAGAAAAGATGCAACGAGGTCATTTGTGGCAAAAACTTGCGTGTGTCCTATACCTTCGTCCACAATGAAGTTTCACTTCATCAGTTCACAGGAGCTTCTTCACTGGGGTCTCTTTTATATACAATAGAGCAGGGGTGCCCAATACGTCGATCGCAAAGGGAGTGCAGGTAGATCGCATGACATCTATCTGCACTATGACGTTTGTCTTTCGGTTGACATACAGGACAGCCAATCTGACGATCTTTATCTTTATATATATATATATATATATATATAAGCCGTAAAGAAGGAGGTCGAGGACTAGTGAGCGTGAGAGCCACTATCCAGGACGAAACAGCCAAGCTCCATGAGTACATCAAGGACAAGGCCCCAACGGATGACGTGCTCAGTGAATGTCTCAGACAATGGCAAGATCAGGAGGTGCTGAAGGAGGGACCAGCATGGGAGGACAAGCCCCTACACGGGATGTACCACCGGAACATAGCTGAAGTGGCTGATCTCAAGAAGTCCTACCAATGGCTAGAGAGGGCTGGCCTACAGGACAGCACAGAGGCACTCATTCTGGCTGCACAGGAGGAAGCCCTGAGCACCAGAGCAATAGAGGCCCAGATATACAACACCAGACAAGACCCAAGGTGTAGGCTGTGCAAGGAGGCACCTGAGACAATCCAACACATAACTGCAGGGTGTAAGATGCTGGCAGGGAAAGCATACATGGAACGCCATAACCAAGTGGCTGGCATAGTCTACAGAAACATCTATGCGGAGTATGGGCTGGAAACCCCAAGGTCAAAATGGGAAACACCTCCAAAGGTGGTGGAGAATGACCAAGCGAAGATACTGTGGGACTTCCAGATACAGACAGACAGGATGGTGATGGCGAACCAGCCAGATATCGTGGTGGTTGATAAAGGGCAGAGGAGAGCCGTTGTGGTGGATGTGGCAATACCAAGTGACAGCAACATCAGGCGGAAGGAACATGAGAAACTTGAGAAATACCAAGGGCTCAGAGAGGAGCTGGAGAAGGTTTGGAAGGTGAAGATGACAGTAGTGCCCGTGGTGATCGGAGCACTCGGGGCAGTGACCCCCAAACTGGAGGAGCGGTTACAGCAGATCCCTGGAACAACGTCAGACATCTCAGTCCAGAAAAGTGCAGTACTAGGAACAGCAAAGATACTGCGCAGGACCCTCAAGCTCCCAGGCCTCTGGTAGAGGACCCGAGCTTAGAATAGAGGAGGAACCACCCGCGTGGGGTGAGAAGGGAATTTTTATATATATATATATATATATATATATATATATATATAGCTTGCAAGCTGAAAAAGTATGGGCCTGCAGTAGAACATATGAAGGTCCTGCATTCAAACTAATCATTAAAAAACACAATACCTTTGAACTTCAGTTCAAGTGGAAGGACGATGATTTTTTTTCCTGGCAAATCTTGTTATTGTACATATTTTTGTGTATTGTCCTCTGATAAATAATCAGTAATGGGCACACACTCTGGGACAGTGCATTCAGTCACTGCTCTATCCTGATCTGTACATCTATTAAACGATGTTATTGGACGTATGCTGTGGGTTCTTTAGAGTTTATTTACCTTTTATCAGACCCCTGCCAGGTTATTTTCATCGTAAAGTCATATATGCTGCCTTTTTCCCCACCAACATTTCCAGGAACATTTACCTCCTGGAATTAACTTACCTGGTGGTAAATTAATAAGTTTGTTTTATTTTTTTTTTAAATAGCAGGTAAATAGCAGAAAAAAGCAATTGTAACTCGGGAAAGCAAAGATAAAAAATACTAGCAGCTAAAGAGAAAAGTTGCACCAGATTTTTGCGTAATTCATGTCACTGCACCGATGTTGTCATCTATTCTGTTCTATTCTATTCTATTCTATTCTATTCTATTCTATGTATGCTGTGGTTTTGTGGTTTCAGAGCATTTTCCTGAGCAGGACCTTGGCAGAGAAGGAATATTAGATACATTAGCCCTGTTAGCTGTTCCCCATCTCTTCCCTTTTGATGACACAACATTCTAACTCACTGGCCTTGCTCAAGGCTTCATTGTTTTGACTACCAACAAGCAGCTGGCCTGGAAATAATAAATAATAATAATAACAACAAGTAAGAATATCCAGTGTCCAAACGGATCAATTACTTAACGCTCCCATAGGTGATTTTCCGATTGCGATGTGAAAATATGCAATGAAGGGCACCATGGTCTTTGGTTCCTCCCAGGGCCGTGGGTGTTGCTTTTGTTGTGTTGTTGGTCCAAACTCCCAGAAACCAGTTTTGGGGATGGCTGCTGCAGATCAAAGCAGAAATATAATCGACTGTAAGGGAACGAGAGGCCACTATTTCATCTCCTCTCTTTGCTCAAGGCTAAAAACAGACCGCTGCTGAGCAGAAAGATGATAACAGGGAGAAGGGCCTGTGTGCTCTCTCTTGTTGTTTGGTAAGTAAAAATGGAACACACGGCTTAGTCCTGATGGGATACACAGTCGGCATTCATAGGCCAGGCTGTACTTCTGCTAAACAGTTTAATTTGGAAATGGAAAGGTTTTAAAAAAACGTATCTGTCTTAACAGGAACAGGATACGTCACTTTCTTTCAGTAAAGGTTGGTAGGTAGTGGCTCAATAGTACATATACCATCTCAACTGCAGCACTATTGGTTAGAGTGGATATAGCATGTGCCGAAAGGTACAACATATTTAATGACAAATACATTGTTAAACAAGAAAACAAATATTTTAGTGTGCCAGTCAATAAAGTTGTTACTGTGTTCCAATTAAACTCTTATGTTAATGAAGAAGATAATTGGACCTGAGCAGAATGCTGCATTACAATAAGACAAACATCCTATACTGTGAAGCTGGAGGATATTCAGTATCTCAGTCAAAATGTGCGATTTCATATCAGAATTGTTTGGACACATTTCAGGAAAGTCACCCTCCTCATCTTCTTCAAACAGTTGGGAAAGGTCGGGGATGCATTTAAACAGACATTAAGGTGTGTTTAGAACAAAACACGTTAGCACGCTCCAGAGTCACTGGATCACGGTAAACTTTCATTGCAGTGCGTAATTCTCTTTTACTACCAGATAATACCAGTGGGATCTGATTCCTAGGCCTGATGTAAGAGCTAACTATAGGCTGGATGGATCTAGGACTAGCTTCCAACACAACACCCCCCTCCTATATACGAGCTAATAGCAGGGAGCACGGGGGAAGTGATTACTCTTGGATTAAGGCTTGCCTCGTCACCGATATGTGCGGCATAATTGAATTATGGTTGCCTCACCCGAACAGTCCCAACGCAGGCAAACCTCTCAGCCTCGTCAGATCGGTACAATATTAACCATGACACAAGCGTAACCAGGCCGGTAATTAATGCACTGAATCAATTACAAATTAGACCATTTGGAGAATTTCCCACAGGAGTCCACTCATTACCACTGCTCTGATGAAGCTACACGTCCTCCTCGTGGGAAGGAGTGTCACTCCACTTTTTTATCTGTCTTTATCTTTTTTCTGAAGGTAGGATGCTGAAGACAAATGGAGGAAAGGAGTGAGGCTTTGTGCTCAAAACGGTACAGAAGAGTATCAACTAAAGCTCAGATACGTAATTTCATAGATAAGGCGCTTTTGTGTTTACTTGACACCTGGTCTGTTTGGTCCACTTAAACAGACCGGAGTTTGTCTCCGCAGATACAGCAGTCCGCTTGGTTTGGGGAGGAGTGAAGGTTCCAAGTGAACCCTTAGGTGGTTAGTTTGGAGAACCAAAGGGAGGAAGTGAACCAAAGAGAGGAAGTGAACTAAAGACAGTAAGTGAACCTAAGGGATTAAGTGATGTCAAGCAACAGCATGAATCTCAAAAAGCTCCAGTTTCCTTCCATATTTCAAAAACTTGCACATTAGGTTGACTTAAGCGAGTGTTGAGCATTACTCCTTTAGAAGTTAAAATCTGATACAAATCTGACACCCACAAGGTGTAAAATGCATTTACTTAATTAATTGCACCGTCAGTGAGAATTCAATGATCCATTTTTCCAATAAGGACTGAGTCAGGCATTCAGTTTTAACGAGGCTGCAGGGTTTCTTATATCTTATGTTACATCCTTAAACACCATGATCGAGATTTAGAACCTCAACTCAGACCTGAATGACAGTACAGATGGTATTCTAAACCTATTCCTGTATAAAATCTTCTAAACAATTTGTTTCTTTTCCATATTTTAGGTGTCATCAACTGTTACTGTTACACCGTGTCCTCACATTGTGCCACATTTCTACACCAACTGAGCAATAAGTTACCTCTCTTTAAAATAAATTCTGATTTAGCGTAAATGACCTTGCTCACATCGAGATGAAATAGCATCTCCCCATTCCACTGCTTCTCAATGCCTTTCATCCTGTGGTTGATGTGCACACCTTATGGGGCTAACTTGTCATTTTACTTGACAAGTAGTCTGTCAAACTGTCGCAAACAATGATGCTCAAAACGAAACACTTTTGCCGCGATGCACATGACATACACTCAAAAGGGACTTCTCAAAGTCATCTTCCCAGGCTCTTCCTAAATACTAAATCAGTCAGTAAACATCAGCTTAGAGAAAAAAAAAAAAAAAAAACACAACAAACCTGGATGTAATTACACTGCAAAATCACAGAGTTTGAGTCTAAAGGCAACACTATATATATATTTTATTATATATATATTTATATCTATCTATATATTTATACACATTATAGTCAGCATTTAATGCAAACACAACAGTACAGCCTTCGCTTTCAGCATGTCTATGTGACTTCCGGGTGATCTTGTGGGAAAACAGAGGTGTTTTTGTTCTTTAAACTTGTAGAGAGTCCATCAGGATTCTCTGTCTGTCCCCAAACGTTGACGTTAGCTAAGGTAGGAGCTGTGAGGAAGTGATTCAGAAACGGAGGATGAGGGCTTAGTGATGCAAGGCAAACAAACTCCTCTGTAGCAGACTTCAGTGGTCACATCCCCACAGAGCACATTGGTACACCTCAATATGTATGGAAATGAGAGGCAATCACGCTAACGTGTGCTCAGTCTCTTGAAATACTATGCTAATTGTGTCATTGCACTTTGAGTCCCACTTCACCCCTCAAACAACTCACCCTTCCTCAGACCTTTTGCTCACCTTCTGTGCCTCCTTCCTGACTGGGAACAGGTGTCGTTTTAATTATGTATTAAAATATACATAAACCCGTCGCGGCTGGCTTGACGGAGCTCCTCCTCCTGTTGTGCACATCCAACCCTAGCTGTGTCTCCTTTCCCTTCTTCACCCACTCCCGCTTCATTTGCAAGCGCCATCCCGAAACCCATCTCTGTCTTCCCCTCTGTTAGCACTCGGACTCCATTTCAACACTGCGCACGTCTCTGGAAGTCAAGTGAGGGGTTTGTTCCGCTGCCGCACTTCCGTTCGCAAATGCTTTGCTGGCAGGAGGGAGGAGGAAGAAATCCCTGTTAATCTACCGATTCTGGCTCTCTCAGTCTCTTTTGTTCACTGTTACTGAGGCTCCAATGTATTGATCTCTTGGGAGGTGTGTGGGGAGTGAGGTTTGGAAGCTTTCCACTCAGTTCAGTCTTGAGTTTAAATTTAACATTCTGGTGAACAAGTAATAACACTTTTTCGTCATTTTTCCATGTTACTGTTTTCCACCTAATTACCAGTAAAATCTGCCAGATGAGGGACAAGTTTAAAGAACGCACAATGGGCACTGTGGAATGTTTGAACCAGAGCGCTCTTGTACCTCTATACTCTATACCAACAGTACCTACATTAGGTTAGCTAAGGGGCTATTATTATTACTGTGAGAAATTCAGGACAACAATGTTGTTATCTTTAGCTGCTAATTTACTGCTTTAATTGCACTCTATATAAAAATAAAGGAGGTCATGAAAATGATGTTGGGCTAAATTTAGCAAACGCCCGCACACACAAAAGTGCACTGCCCCATTAGCACATGCTTCATTCCTGTTCCTTCAGACAGTTACAGCCATTTACGCTTGTTTTGGTCCGGCTGGGTCGCACCCCAGCGGCGTCATAGTTCAGATTACTTGTTTTGTTGATCTGCGTTTAATGAAAGTGGCCACATGGTGAGTGTTCTGGCGATTACCTCACTGAGGGCCTGTAATCACAAGTTGTTTCTTTTTTTTTCATTTCATTATTGAACAAATGAAAACTCTACTGGGAGGAGCATGCATGTGCCTGCCATCTTCCTTCTTTGCCATTTTACTTGTTGCTGCAGTGCTGCACTCTAGGAATTATTGATTTACAGGCCTGAAAATAAACCGTCAACCCTGTGAATGGAGTGAGGAGTTTGGCACATCTGGAAATTATTTATCAGAGTGAAAGTTCATCATTTTTGAGGTGTACATTGTCGTGCCATTGCAGTACTTTAATTTGCACCAGGAATGCAGAATTGAACCTTAGTTTATGCCTCATGATCTCTTGGAGTGTTAAACATGAATAACTGATCCAAAGAAACAGAAAAATATGAATGAAGGCCATTGTTATTGCATGCAAATTCATGGTTTACATATGCGAAATGCATCATTCTTTGTAGTATTAGCCTCAGCAGCGGCAAATTCTCTTCAGCTTTTCATCTTCCTATATAGTTTCTAAATAGACACACAATTTCTCATCATTCTGTCACACAAATAAGCACGGACTGGCCCGGCTCTGGCCCGTCTGTTTCTGTTAATGATAATCAGCAGGGTAATGATGACTGAGCTGCGACTGCAGCTTACAGACTGGTGGCTGATGGCCATGGTCTCTGACAGCTGTCATCCGCCATGACTACACTGCCAGGACCCTCCTTAGGAATTATTTCAGCTCAGCACATTAGCCTCAGCAGCGCTTCACACACGGACTTGTTGATTATCAGCATCTGCGGGGCAGCGTGGAACGACTGCTCTGACCGCCTGACTGCTAATGACAGCCACCGCGATGGTGGGTGGGAGACAGAAAACACCGCCTGTCACTTTGATTCATGCAAAACCAGTTCCAGCCGGGTGGCTTCTCCCCAAAGTCTTGACAGTTGATATCTCCTCTCCTAAATGACATTTAAAGTGTGAAGTGATGGCTGTCCTTGTGGCTCAGGCTCCCCAGGTCGGACCCCAGACATGAATGTGGGCTCCTTTGCCAAGTTTAAACATCGAGGTCACAGATCCCAGAGCCAAGTCCACCTCGGTCAGATGTTGCACTAAAGTGACCGATCCAAAATGTGGAAAGTAATCATGGAGTTAGGTGTTAATGATGTGAAATGTGTCAAACTTTAGCTGCTTGTTAACTGCAGCCTCTCATATACAACATGAAACCTGCACGTCTGTATTGAGTTAACAGATTAAAGTCATGAATATAACGTCTCATTAGAATTTGAGTGAAAACTTCTGAATTAATCTGCTCTTTTGAATGATTTTTTTCTGCTCTTTAAACTGGTGGTCAAGGTTGATGTGAACTTTCCTCGGTTTCCATCCACTGAAGATGATCCCGAAAAATAACCAGCATGATCTTTTGCTGCCTGCACTTTCATCATTTCACATTAGTGTGTCATTAATTAAAAATTAAAATTAATCTAAATGCCATTTTCTGTGGCCAGCACATTGTTTAGTCATTGACACATTTGAGGGATTCAGCTGCTTTTTTCAGGGCTCATGAAATGCGTCATGTGCGTTAACAAGACCTCATTCAAAGTTGGCAAACGTATCTGACAGAAATCCTAATGCTTCTGTGCTCCGAAAGAGGCAGATGGATTTAAGACTTAGAGTCAACATGAGAAAGAACAGATTTACTCCAGGCTAGGGGTTACAGAACTTTTTGAAAACTTTCTGTGGGGATTCATGGAAATAAATGAGTGCTTCTAACTGTGTCCTTTTGGTTAAAACAACTTAAAGAAAAGCCTTTTTTCCCCCGGTCTCTCCACAGTCTATCCGTGAAGTGACTGGCTATGTGTTAGTGGCCTTGAACCAGTTTGACTACCTGCCTTTGGAGAACCTGAGGATCATCCGTGGAACAAAACTGTATGAAGATCGCTACGCCCTCGCCATCTTCCTCAATTACAGACGTGATGGGAACTTCGGCCTTCGCCAGCTCGGCCTGAAAAACCTGACAGGTCAGACACATCACTTCCTGTTTTGATAGAAACCGTTTGCTTTGTGAGGTTTTGCATTGGGGTTAAAAAGTTTGTCACTTTGGTAATAAACAAGGATGAACTAAAAGTTTTGCTTTCGGCCATTCAACATGAGTTTTCTCCAAAATGTGCCTGTAACCATATTGATGTCCAAAACAGTTTAATGTTAAAATGTTATACATTTTTGTCTGTTTTAGTGGCCACATTTTCTTTGGCCAAGCAATGGGTTTTACATACACTACAGCAATTTCTTATTTTTAACAAAGAGAGAGCAAGTAAATGCCAAAAAGTTGTATCACCTCAGTTGAGTAAAATAAAATCTCATATTTAATTTGTCATATATATATATATATATATATATATATATAAATTGTGTCCCATTTTTTAATTTTGAAAAACTGTATTGGAGCAATTTCTGGTATTTTGTCAGTCTGCTGGTATTGTATTTTTTATTGTTGGTTTTGTGTCTTCTGACTGATATATTTGTTTTTCCCTCCTTTTTGTCCACTGAAAAATACCTTTTTTGCCATCACAATTAGCTATCTGTATGGGGTGCCGAATGTAAAAGTTCAGCCACTGTTTTTTAGCCAACATATTTTGAACATTTAGCTCACTTTCTTCACAGAAAGTTTTATATAATTGTTAAAAATGTGTACATGTAAAATAAATCTAAATGTTATATGTAAATCTAAATAATATAAATGTTAAATCTAAAAGTTATATGTAAATCTAAATAATAAATATAAATGTTAAATCTAAATCTAAATTTTAAAAATAAATCTAAATGTTAAATCTGAATCTACATGTTAAATCAAAATATTAAATCTAAATGTGTGAGCTAAATGTTTTGAAAATATGCAAATAGGGCTGTTTCAGCGCCTTAGTCTGTATGGTCAGCGTCCATGTCCCCTCAGATCATGAGGCATGGCTGGCTCAGTCTCAAATAGTGAGTTGGAGAGGGCGGTTATGGCCGGTGTGCGGGCTGCACTTCAGGGTATCCTGCCACCGGCGCAGTCCACACCACAAATAGTAAGTGAAGCAGCCCGCCATGCCTCTCTCTCTTCTCCTCTCCTCATCCTCTGAGCAGCAGTCAGTGATCTGAGGGGATGTGGATGCTGACCATACAGACTAAGGCGCTGAAACTGGTACGAAGCGTAGTGTTGAGGACCCAAATGCAGGTACGAGGCAGGCTCTCAAAGGAAAAACAACCCTTTATTGGGTGTACAACAAAGGGGAAACAGAAGGCGCTCCGACTGGAGGAAAAACAATGTCCATGCAAAACTCAAAGTCCAAACTCTTCACGGGGAGGCTCCACTGCAGGGTGTCCAAAGACCCAAACTCAGACTCTTCTCAAGGAATGTGGCGACCTGGGAACCGGGGCAAAAACTCTCATGAGTCACAATTCACAAAAAACACAAGAAAGCTTTAGTCTGAGTAAATCTGCTACCACTCTGCAGAGGAAGGAAAAACCAACAACAATCCAGCATCGTGGACCAGCTGGCAGCCTCCCTAAATCAGCCGCTGATGAGTCGATCAGCAACAGGTGTGGAGCCACTGCTGGATCCCAGGAACCTGCGCCCTCTGCAGGGAGAACACAGGACAAGCCGCACACACAACAAAGGGCCTGCAAGCCAGACCCTAACAGAAACAACCCTATCTGCTTATTTTCTAAACATTTAGCTCACACATTTAGATTTAGATTAAGATGTAGATTTAGCATTTAGATTTAGATTTAACATTTAGATTTATTATTTAGATATAACATTTAGATTTATATTTAACATTTAGATTTAGATTTATTTTACATGTGTACGCATTTTTAACAATTATATAAAACATTTTAAATGTGAGGAAATTGAGCTAAATGTTCAAAATATGTTGGCTAAAAAACAGTGGCTGAACTTTTACATTCGGCACCCCATATATCTAATACAACAGGATATACTTCACAGAGAATAGGCGTTATCTTTCCTGTTATTTCCACTCCGGGCTGGTACTTAAATGGAAAAAAAAAGAGGCTGAAAAAAAAAAGACAGCGAATGTGATGGCTGAACAGTGCTGGAAAACCTTGTGTGGGTGGCACTTGCTCTTCATGAATCCTAGGGCTACGAGTTTTCCTCCAAGCACTTTGAACCCGAGGTCAGTGAGAAAGAAAAAAACTACAATGTAGAGCTCTTCAGATACAGGGCTAAGTGGGGCTCGACAAGCTCATGACACGTGCAGCTCAAGGTCAGAGGATTTATTCGGTCAGTTTGGAGCTGCAGCCTCACTTCTGAACAAGTAGAAGTAAGATTTATTCATTAATTCACTGAAAGAAAACATCTGCAATAGTTTTACCAGCACATCCTGGTCAGCTGCGTTTATCTCCTCTCTTTCTCTCCCACCCAGTGCATCCATCACATAAATTATTTCACTTATAATCTTAACATGTAGAAAAGCAAAGGACCAGATTTTAATGATTAATAAGGTGACGCCACAGAGTGGTCTGCACTTCCTCACTAATGGGGAATGTTTTTAAACCGGCTGCATTGAAGATGGTCTTCAGCCATCGATGTCTGTCATGATGTTCGTGCCCCTGAACGGAAGTAGAGAGACGGATGACTGCGACTCTGGGAACTGGTGATTCATTTTAACACCCCTGCGTGTTTAGATCTGTGTGGACGGGACTTGTTTCTGCAGGCTTGTGTGCCTGCTGCTTCCAAATTCTGAATAATTCAGTCGAATCTCATTGTTCCGCTCAACTGTTCTTTCCCGGTGATCTCCAGAGTTGGAAGAGGCAGCATGTCCATCCATATGTGCACGTGTGCAGACAATGCAGACTCATGTGTTATGATCTATCATGTAATCTGTCCAGCCTGTTGTGGAATACTCAGGGAATCCCATTTGTCCATGTCTTTCTTTTACATCTTTCTGTGTTTCTTTCTTGTTTGGTCTTTGCTGAAGGAACTCTGGCTGGATGCTGTAAGAGGCCGTCTTTTGATGTGCCATGCGTGGCCTGGAGCCATGAAGTAAACAGGGAGCTACTGCCTGAATCTGATCTACTCAGGGTGTTTTTTTTTTTTTGTTTTGTTTTGTTTTGTTTTGTTTTCCCAATTGCTGAGACTCTTGCGCATATTTGTTGTTATAACACCTCATTATGGCCTCCAGTACCATCTTCTGGACCAGGTTCTAGGCCAACTTTGTCCTAGAAGGTCAGGTTTTACGTTAATCTGTAAAAAAAAATATGCCAAAAAGTTCAATTATGATATGTCTGATGGTGTTACTGGTGATCCTCCCAATGTGATATATAGATTTTTTCTCTCCCCACTGGATCAGGATCCATCCAGTGGCCATTGTAGCAGTCCTTGTTGGAGGCTGCGCTGATTTTGTTGTCCTTGCAGTTGTTTTCCCGCGGGGGACAGATATCATATATTGCCAGGGTAGCTCTGCCTCCATAGATCAAGCAGCGGGAGATCAACGCTGGAATGTTTTGAGTGTTTAAGTACAGGCCGACCCTCAGCGTCTCATTTATTACAGCATATTTGGTGTTGCTGTCAAGCGGGTTCACCGTTCTTTCTCAGGCTGGTCCCTGGAGAAGTGTAAAAGTCGATATAATCCATAACCAACATGTATAAGAGGATAAAATGTATTAAGTACAGTGCATGAGGGGCTAATCGAGAGAAGGCTGAGTAAAAAAAAAAAAAAAAAAAAAAAAATCCTTTTACTGCTGAAACCCACCCACATTTCTGCTCGGGTGGAAATTGCCTTTGGATGAAATGAATTTGTCCCCAGTATATTGTAGCTTTGCACTTATTGATTTCTCCGGCACGCTCCCTGTGAGCTGTGAATGGACTCGGGATTTTAAGGTGGCTGGAAGAGGGTGTGCTGGGAGCCTTAGGAAGGATAGGACTCCCTCCAGTGCCTCTTTCAATCAAGCTTAGCCAAGTTATCCTCATGAATATGAAATATAGGCTGAGTCAAACTGGGAAAAGTTTAGGGCCGATGTGTGCACACAGGGATACGGAGGAGCCCAGAAGTCTGAAAAGTTTGGCTGTGGTATTTGTTTCTATATCCAAACATAAACAAAGATTATCTATAGCATGTTGGCTACCTTCCATGGGAGGGTTACAAATGAGTTCACCGATTCCTCTTGCCAAGAAAAAGGTTAAACAGAGCCGCCTCCTGACATTTCCCACAGTCCTTGCTGTATTTGGATTCATATTGACCTGCGGTGCCTCCTTTTCTGCTTAGGCAAACATTTTCTGCACGTCTGGACTGGCGTGAACCCCAGACAGCCTTTGTGCTTTCACATGGTAATTACAGGCTGCTTCCCTGGCAAAATAATAACCATTGCAATAAGGAGCACGGCACAGATGAGCTTACTGCACTAATGCATTTTTACTGCCCCCTCCCTTCCATTTTCTCCTCACCATCCCCATCCCCCCCGATTTGGTTAGTGTTCATGGTGCTTTGACTCATTTCTCGTGCCACTCCACGCCTGCATTGTGTCCATCCAAAAAAACCGAGCATCCAATCTGAAGCCCCATCTGCTGAATGCATCTCTGTCTTCTCACGCATGTACACAAGCGCGTGTTCTACGCCAAGGCGTTAACCACTCCTTCACAGCCCATCTGCTCTCTCTTTATTTCTCCTATTTTCTGTCTTTCTTCCATCTAGTTACCTCACATTATCTGCCAGCGTGTCTCTCATCAGATTTCAGTCTGCTCTTTTGTTTTGCCTGATTGACGCCTTCCCGTACTTGACGTGTTCTAATATTTGAACCAGTTTCATGCTGCCTTCTGCCTTCCAGTGCTCATTTTGAACACCTCACTGGTTCAGTCCTGTGTGTTCCAAAGCTCGCCCAACTGGTACATAGAGACAGCGTTCCTGCATCACCCGTTTAACACCCCGTTGCCGTGCAACAGAGGCAGATATCTTGGGAAAGGGCTTGGATGAAGAGCGTGTTTGAGACAGTTCTGCTGAGGGTGGCATTTAAACTGCAGCCTTCCCCATCACCCCCTGGACTCCCGTTCGCCGTTTAACTCCGAGGAAAAGAGAGTCCATCAACAGGATCCAGCGGAGCCATGTGCCTGGCAGCCCACAGACCTCAGGTCTCCTTCAATTGTGTGTCTAATTGATTACTTCCCATGCAATTACTCCCCGTGTCACACTCAATATTTCACCGCTCCAGGAAAGGTCCAGGAGGGACTTTCTGTTCTGAAGGACAGCATTCACATCGTCACATTTGAGTCTCTAATATGGAGCTTGAGGAAGCACATGTTAAATTGAAGTCTGGCACAGGCCATCATTGACGCCCGGTGTTAATTGATTGCTGTGTTACGCCACTTTGGAGCAGAGATAGTGAGAATTTTAGAGCCAATTGTTGAGGCTTGAAACCGAGAGGAAGCAGAACCAGAATTCAGTTTGCTTTAATAGTTCTGAAGTTGTGATAATTTTGTGGCTTCGGGGTGAATTCTTGATTTTTTTTTTTTTTTTTTTTTTTTGTGGGGGGGGGGGGGTACTTTTGGCCAGTCACATTGCCCTCAGATACAATAACTGTCGACAGTTCACTGAATTATTTTAGCTTCAGGCCAGGCCAAAATATTCCTCATAGCATGTTAGTAAATGTCCAATGTTGCTTTAATGTTTTTTTTCATAAACAGAAAATATTTGGAATTCATAAGATATTCAAGGCCCAGGACAGTACTGCAAATGGGAAGGAAGAAACAATCATACAATAGTAGAAAAATCTAAAATCTGACAAAGGTCACTGGAAACGTTTGCATTTTTTTTTTTTCACGGCAGCTATATAAATAATTAGAATTCTGGTGTTTAAACTTGGGTTTAGTTCCAGGAATGTCTGCCAGGTCCAACATTACTTTCATGACACAGTTAAAAGAGATTTACTAATTTAAACCTCATGCCTATCAAAAACACAAAGTCCCAAAACTTATTAGAATATGAATTGTCAGGTTGTCTAAATGTTTCTGAGCTCCTGAAAATGAAGGCAATTACACCTAATGTCCTTAATTTAAATATTTTAAAATGGCAAACCTCGTATCTATGGAGACACTGAGAGGGTTCAATTATTGGCCACATTACAAAAGGAAAAACGTGAATAGATAAAGATTACAGTAAGATGGAATGTAAGGCTCATGCCATTGACTGAATCTCATATTCTCAAGTCGGGTTAAGATGTAACTGGGGTCCTATTTAATGTTTATTACTTTCATTATTAAGGCGGGGATGAATTACCTGCAGCTCTGACCATTTTTCCATTCTCAGATCCTAATCAATGATTTTTAATGAGTACTTTATGTTAAAGCAAGATAGCAAACTGCAATGTTTCATTTTCTCATGGGTTTGCTGCTGTAGAGTCGATAAAAAAAAATGAAGGTTTCCAGATAAAAAAAAACAAAACAGTAAAACAATAAATGTTTTATGTCTAAATCTGTAGACTGTGAATATTTGTGTGATACACCATTTGTTTTTACTCTGTTAAATAAAATATTTAAGCCATGTCAGCATTTGATTTCATTAGGGATGACCCCAGAACATTAAAAATCCTTTAATAACCTTTAATTACCTTTAATTCCACTTTAATTTCAATTTTGTCTTTATGGCTGCAGCCAATTTTTTATGTTGATTTATGACCAAAACAAATCTGTGTTTTCCTTTTTTTTTTTATTTTTTGACATTTTCTTGCCCGGGGCTATATTTCAGATCAGCCCATAATGTGCTGATGTAGATGTGATGTGGCTCAGACAGCAGTAAAACATTCTCTCCTCAGCAAATGTGTTTAGAATCTGAATCTCCCCAGTTACTAAAGGCAATGAGGACGAGTTGTGTTGTTGTTTTTTCTTTTTTTGTCATTTAAACATTTCAGTGTTTCAAACACTGTTATTACAGTGTTCTAATGTTCCTTTCACCCTTTTATTATTGGATTTGGAAGAAATTGGCACTGTCGTCATAGATGGTTGCAGACCATCTATAGTTGTTCCAATTTTGGAAGAAGTCTAAATGCTTTTGCAGCGCAAATACAGACGCACAGTCGTGTCACATCGGACTGAACTATCCAGCATGACCCTTTTATATTACTATTAAACACTATTAAATCAATTAAAGGGGATTTTTCTGAATATGCATCTATAGATTATAGATGCATATAATCTATAGATTATAGATGCATATTGGACTATAGATATAGTCCAGATTATAAAAACTCTGCCGTCTCTACGAAGGCTGAGAAACTTTTGGCTAAAATTACAGGTATTTTTGCCAGAAATGTATCTGGGAAAATCAGGCGCACAGGCGCACTATCCTAGCAGCCTAGACACAAAAATGGGAATAAGTGCGCGCCCTACAGGCGCGCACGCCCGGCGAATACACCAAAATGTGCAGCCCGACGAGCTTGTCATGTGTATCAAGTTTTACGGCCCTCAGACCAACAGGCCCTGACAAATCCCCAAAACACTGAAAAACCTCCCATTCTCACACTTGGAGGGCCAAAAATCACTATAAGTGTGCACCCGACACATATATATACTCACGACTGACCCATACATCAAAATGTGTGTCCTAATGACGCAGTTCCAGAAAAATGGCCACTTTTTTTTTATTCGTAATAATCTTTTTTTTCCTTCGCAAATTTTGGTAGGTATCTCCTCCTACACCATTTGTCACACCAACATGAGTCATACATCAAAACGTGCGGAAAATTCAGGAATGGCGTGCTACGACTTTTCTTTCTCGAAGGAGTGATACACGACGAGCCATACACTAAAACGTGTGTCCTGATGAGTGGGTTGTGTGTAGGTGTGTGTGTGTGTGTGTGTGTGTGATTTGGAGGCCCTTGGCCAAACGAGCCCCGAGAAATCCCCAAAAAATACACTGACAGCTGCAGCATGACGTCACTGGGTGCTGCGTGTGTAAGTGGAGAGGGGAGGGGCCGCTCTTAATGTTGATAGGGGGTTATGTATGGAGTGTTTAACTCATCGTTTCTCCTATAACGATGAACGTAGTGCAATGAAATTTCACACACATATATTTTAAAGTGTTGCGGTTCCAACGAGTCCACCCTTAATAATATTGATCTAGGCTAAGTGGTCTAAAAACGTCTAAAAAGGTTTGAAAATGGGTGGGTTCTGTATGTTTCAAAAGCACTTTCTGGGGCAAACAGAGGTCTGCTCAGCTCATGTCATTTTCTGTGTGTGTATGTGTGTTGGGGGGGCTGCTGAACATATATATTGGGGGGTTATGCATGGTGGGTGTGCATGAAGGGCAGGGATGGGTCAGAGTGGAGGCACACAGTCAGAATTTCTGTGGAATTGTCTAGTCATTAAACTGTTCTACTGTATTCAGTGTCGCTGTCCTCAATGACCTGACTTTGTTTTATCTGCAGATTCACATCAAAGCCTGTAATCAAAGAAAATGGTGGTTTGCTGAGAGAAAGTGTTGCTTTACTGGAGGCTTTGTGGATCAGTTCTTTGTGTTCAATATTACTATTTATTTGGAGCGTTAGATAAGAGGTCTGATTTCCAGCCACCCAGCGTTATCATTAGGCCTTTCAACCAACCAACCAACCCAATTTTAAAAAACCTCGCCTACTTCCACTAACGCACACAAATACATGCATTATTCTCCAATCCCCAGACTCCTCCCCTTTCTTCCATGACAGTTAAATAATGAATATGCTCGGTTTCGCCTCCCAGGCAGCATTGAGGCAGCTAACGATGGGGGCATGGGTGGCTAATGAAACATGGACAGGGCTCCGCAAATATTCAGTGGGTGCTATTGAACGCACCACTTGAAAGCAGTTGACCTCTGTGTGACCTCTTTGTGGGTGTTTGTTTTTTTTTTTTTCCTTTTTAAAAACTCAGGTAGTTGTTTTGTGATAGAAAAACAGAGGCATCATATCAGTGTTCTGCTGCACGGGTAGAAGGAACCAAATCCATATCACAAGCAAACAGAGGCCTTAACACATCAGGAGGGAGGGCAGGTTTAGATGATCAGCCAGGGGCAATTCTAGGGTCAGAGCTTTAGGGGTGCTGAGCACCCAGTGAGCCCCACCATAACCACCCACCTTTTTTTTTTCACACTAAAACAAAAAATATGTGTATTGAAAAATAATTTAGGATAATCATTATGACATTTATGAGAGAAGAGAATCATATTTTGGGAAAATAATTGACTGGAAAGACGTGCAAATCTTTGACAATTTCTATGAAAACGTTAATGCCACAAAGCCATCACTTTATCATTTTAACATTAGTTCAAATAACTCAAAAATCCAGATTTTTTTTGAGACATTTCCAGAACACCAGCTTTATTGTGACAGTTTACACAGATGGCCTCCTTTAACAAAACAAACAAAAAACCTTCTTCACTCAGCTGTTTTTTGAAACTGTTAATCTCCAAGGTACCTACTGGACACCAGAGTCCAGAGACACATCAACAGTCTATACCATGCCCATCATATACCAGTATATTATTGATAGCCGTGTGTGTGTGTGTGTTGTGATTATTATTGTTGTAAAGCCTGGTTCAGGTTAAACCCTTGGTAAAAAAAAATAACTAAATAAACCAAAACATGAAAACATTTAACTTTATTTTACTGTCTACTTTGATAGTCAGACACACACAACTGAGAAAGGACTACAGTAAATCTAGGAATAAATAAAAACTACCTATGTGCAGCAGCCACACTTAATGTTTTCACACATACTGGTGGTATACAGTGATACATCATTTTGTTTTTCAGCTTGTACACACGTTTGTTTTCACTCGGGTCCAAACGCCGCAGCAGTGGCAAAGCTTTGTGTCTCCATGACGACTGACCGGAAAAAGATGCCTGTATAGCATCATGTTTGTGTTTCAACTGTTACATGACTCCCGATTCTTAAATTTATACTATTTATAAAGTAATGCTAAACTTTAAAAACAGAGACACACATACGCAGTACACAGGTAGGCTGGTTATTTGGTTATTTGTGGCTGCTCTTTTTGTTTCGAATCGCTGCAGTTCAACTGTAGCTGTGCTAACAGCGCTAACGGAGCTAAAGCAGCTAATGGTGCTAACTGGTAAACGGTGCCTGGACTCCAGTAACGTTGCTTGCCAATTTGGTATCGGATTCAGAACAACTCTAAAAGGAAACGAGTGAGACAGCTTTAGAACAACCTACTTGGTTCACAACAACTAAACGGATTCTCACTGTGTGTGTATCACGCTGGAAGACGGGTTGTGGTCCTGCCGAGTGGTGCAGGTAACGTTACAGAGGAAAGGTAACTTTAGTGAGAAGAGGATGATACCATTAGGTGGGGTTGTTTTCATTTTCATTCTTAAAATATAAATTTAAAATAAAAAATAAAAAAGTGCTAGCCTCGCCCATGTGATCAGCTGTAGAAGTTTTGTTTGTCACCTACCAACAGATAGTTTCACACATATACAAATGTTTGGCTGCAGTAATGAGCCCATACTTTTACTGATCATCCACCTGTGTTGCTTGGAATAAATTTCCCTTCCCTTCCCTCAAGGAGAGCTCATTGATATGCTGCTGCCTTAGCAAATTACAGTGACGAAGACAAACTTCCTCTGTGGTGAATCCAACACACTTGGTATGCGTATAAGCTAGCGCCCCTCTGCTCTTCCATGTTTCCCTCTCTCTGTCTGCCTCTCTCAGGCCCTGTTTTGTTTTGCCAATTCCAGAGAGAGTGACTCATTTTAATCCAGCTGGCAGGCTGATCTCACATCAGCCATGATAAGCTAAGTGGCCCTTAGCACCACCAACTGAAGCTCCTTTAACCCAGTTTAAATCACTTGATGGTTTCTGCTCAAATTCTGTTTCGTCTTACTCCGTTGTTTTGTTTTTTTGTTTGCTTTTTGGTTCACTTGTTTAGCTCTCTTTTATTATTCTATTACTTTTTTCTGTCATCTGAAGGTATTTTAATGTAATTTCTTTCCCCTCCCTTGTCCTATCAATTACGATCGGATTACCAGGCTTTGTCACAGTTTTGGTTGAAAATAAAATCCCCTCCTCCCCTCATCAGTGTTCTTTTAGGAAGACGCTTTGCCATGCTCAGATATAATTCCATAATCCCTAAATCTCAGTCATTTTTCAGTCATCCATCCATCCATCCATCCATTTTCTTCCGCTTATCGGGGGTCGGGTCACGGGGGCAGCATCCTAAGCAGGGAAGCCCAGACTTCCCTCTCCCAAGCTACTTCATCCAACTCTTCTGGGGGGATCCTGAGGCGTTCCCAGGCCAGCCAAGAGACATAGTCTCTCCAGCATGTCCTGGGTCTTCCTGGGGGCCTCCTACCAGAGGGACGTGCCCTAAACACTTCACCCGGGAGGCGTCCGGGAAGAATCCAACTAGATGCCCGAGCCACCTCATCTGGGTCCTCTCAACGTGGAGGAGCAGCGGCTCTACTCCGAGCTCCTCCTGGATGGCAGAGCTTCTCACCCTATCTCTAAGGGAGAGCCCAGCCACACTACGGAGGAAACTCATTTTGGCCGCTTGCACCGGTGATCTTCTTCTTTCGGTTACTACCCAAAGCTCATGACTATAGGTGAGGGTAGGAACAAAGACTGACCGGTAAATCGAGAGCCTCACCTTTCAGTTCAGCTCTCTCTTCACCACAATGGACTGGTGCAGAGTCCGCATTACTGCAGATGCCACACCGATCCACCTGTTGATCTCCTGCTCCATTCTTCCCTCACTCGTGAACAAGACCCCGAGGTACTTGAACTCCTCCACTTGGGGCAGGATCTCCTCCCCGACCCGGAGAAGGCATTCCACCTTTTTCTGGCTGAGAACCTTGGCCTCAGATTTCGTGGTGCTGATTCTCATCCTGGCCGTTTCGCACTCGACTACAAACCGATCCAGCGAGAGTTGGAGGTCACGGGTCGATGAAGCCAATGGTCCTGTTGGTCCTGTTGCGCGGTACGACTCCAGAGACCCGATCCTGAGGTCACCAAACTGGACCCCCTCAACACCATGGCTGCGCCTAGAAATAATGTCCATAAAAGTTATGAACAGAATCGGTGAGAGTCCTGGCAGAGTCCAACCCTCACTGGAACGAGTTCGACTTACTGCCGGCAATGTAGACCAAGCTCTGACACCGGTCATACAGGGACGGCCTGTACCGGGGGCCCGACACCCCATACTCCCGGAGAACCCCCCACAGGACACAATCAAATGCCTTTTCCAAATCCACAAAACACGTGTGGATTTGTTGGGCAAACTCCCACGCACCCTCAAGGACCCTGCTGAGGGTGTAGAGCTTGTCCACCATTCCACGACCAGGACGAAAATCGCATTGCTCCTCCTGAATCCGAGGTTCAACTATCCAGCGAACCCTCCTCTCCAATACTCCCGAATAGACCTTACCAGGGATGCTGAGGAGTGTGATCCCCCTATAGTTGGAACACACCCTCCAGTCCCCCTTCTTAAAAAGAGGGACCACCAGCCCGGTCTGCCAACCCAGGGGCACTGCCTCCGATGTCAACGTGATGTTGCAGAGTCGTTTCAACCATGACAGCCCTACAACATCCAGAGCCCTAAAGAACTCCAGGCAGATCTCATCCACCCCCGGGGCCCTGCCACCGAGGAGTTTTTTGACCATCTCGGCAACGTCAGCCCTGGAGATACGAGAGCCCGTCCCCAAGTCCCCAGGCCCTGCTTCCTCACCGGAAGGCACGTTGGTGAGGTTGAGGAGGTCTTCGAAGTATTCCTTCCACCGATCCACAATGTCCCAATTCGAGGTCAGCAGCACACCATCCCCACTGTACACAGTGTTGTGCAGTGCACTGCTTCCCCCTCCTCAGATGCCGGATGGTGGTCCAGAACCTTTTCGAAGCCGTCCGGAAGTCGCCTCACCGAACTCTTCCCACGCCCAGGTCTTTGCGTCGGTGACTGCCGTAGCTGCACTCCGCTTGGCCTGCCGGTACCTGTCTGCTGCCTCAGGAGTCCCACAGGCCAAAAAGGCCTGACTCGGTACGACTCCTTCTTCAGATTGACGGCATTCCTCACCGCCAGTGTCCACCAGCGGGTTCTGGTATTGCCACCACAGTAGGCACCAACCACCTTACGGCCACAGCACCGGTCAGCCGCCTCAACAATGGAGGCACGGAACATGGTCCACTCGGACTCAATATTCCCCGCCACCCCCGAGACATGGTCGAAGCTCTCCTGGAGGTGAGACTCGAAGCTCCTTCTGACAGGAGGCTCTGCAACACGTTTGGGTCTGCCAGGTCTGACAGGCATCCTCCCCCTCCATCAGAGCCAACTCACCACCAGGTGGTGATCGGTTGACAGCTCCACCCCTCTCTTCATGTCCAGGACATGCGGCCGCAAATACGATGATATGACCAGTCGATCATCGAACTGCAGCCTAACGTGTCCCGGTGCCAAGTGCACATGTGGACACCTTTATGCCTGAACATGGTGTTCATTATGGACAATCTGTGACGAGCACAGAAGTCCAGCAACAGAACACTGCTCGGGTTCAGATCGGGTTCATTCTTCCCAATCAACCAGGTCTCAATGTTGCTGCCAGCATGAGCATTGTCAAGTCACCCAGGAGGACAAGGGAACCCCCAGAAGGAAAACCCTCTAATACTCCCTCTAAGGACTCCAAAAGGGGTAAATATGCCAAAATGCTGTTTGCAGCATAGGCACAAACAACAGTCAGGATCCGTCCCTCCACCTGAAGGTGAAGGGAGGCTACCCTCTCGTTCACCGGGGTAAACTCCAACGTACAGGCACTGAGCCAGGGGGCAACAAGAATTGCCAGTCGCCTCTCACCATTGGTAACTCCAGAGTGGAAAAGAGTCCAACCCCTCTCTCAGAGGCTGGTTCTGGAGCCCTTGCTATGTGTCGAGGTGAGGCCAACTATACTTAGTCGGAACTTCTCAACCTCACACACCAGCTCAGGCTCCTTCCCCAGAGAGGTTACATTCCACGTCCCTAGAACTAGCTTCTGCAGTCGGGGATTGGACCGCCAAGGTCCCTGCCTTTGGCTGCCACCCAACACACAGTGCACCCCTTTGACTCCTCCTGCAGGTGGTGAGCCCACGGGATGGGGGTCCCATGTTGCCTCTTCGGGCTGTGCCCGGCTGGACCCCATGGGCAAAGGTCCGGCCACCAGGCGCTTGCCATCGTGCCCTGCCCCCAGGCCTGGCTCCAGGAGAGGGCCCCGGTGACCTGCGTCTGGGCAAGGGAAACCTAGAACCATTTGTGGTCATCTTCATAAGGGGTCTTGGGCTACACTTAGTCTGGTCCCTCCCCTAGGACCTGTTTACCATGGGTGGCCCTACCAGAAACTGATCTCCTAGGATCATTGGGATACGCAAACCCCTCCACCATGATAAGGTGGTAGCCCGAGGAGGGGTTCATAAAAACACAGTGGAAACAACTGTATGAGGGATGGACCAGATTTAATCAGCAGGCCACCAATGCAATTATCTTGGTGGAGGAGAGGCATGTGTGGGGGGAGGAAGGCCGTGGATGATACCTCCGTGTCATCAGTTATAATTTAGCAGAGATCTTTTTTTTCACCAGTGACACAATCATTTTGTTTAAAAAGTACAGCAAACAGCAACACTAATATTTTAAGTGTTTGAATATTTCCTAATGCTCGTCATCCCTCTCAAATCAATAAATTCCTTTTTTAATATATTTTGTAGGATCAATAAAATAACAACACCTGGTTAAGTCAGGATAGCCTAAAAATTGTGTGTTGTTACACTATTTGCGCCACATTGAATGAAATGAGGCACTTTTATTTGGTGAAACACACACACACACAGACGTGTGCATGCACACACACACACACACGTACTGCCCACACTGCTGCTCTTGACCTCGGCGCGCTGCAGTCCCCAGTGCTGCCGCCTCTCTGTGAACCTCTCATCGAGCCCTTTCACAGAGTCAAATTAATTCAGTTGTTCTTTTCAGGTCAACAGTTAAATACATAAAAGTGCACTTACATTTGCACGGGCACCACCGCTCTGCACGGGGACTCCGTTTATGGTGTTAAAATTGCATGCCGTTCCTGAGGGAAGAGCTGCAGCCATTGGCCTTAGAGGAAATCTGAGCCTTCTGATGCGTAATATGGAAATAGATTTCAAAGAGATGTTGATGAGTTCATTGATTGATGCAACACTGAATTTAAATCATTGGATCACTGATGGGAAAGTATTATAGGATGCTGGTCTGTCTGTCTGCCTACCTGCCTGCCTGCCTGCCTGCCTGTCTGTCTGTCATTACATTATTTTGAAAGCAACAAGAGTGTTGACATTTCATTCAGGTCTTGCTCTCTCTCTGTGTTTTTCTGTCTTTCTCTCTCTGTTTATCTCTTTCTCTCTTTTACACTCACACACACACGCGCACACACACACAGACAGAGTATTTGCTCTACACAAGTTTTGCACTTAGTCCATGTGTGAAGTCACTCAGAGATACTTCATTACAGTCTGAACTATACGTCAACTCTGGGATCTGGGAGCATTTCCTTGGCAACACCGGGGAGAGGATGGCAGGGATCGAACTGTGCAGCAGCAGCAGCTGATGGATGGAAGGGGAGATCACCTATTTGTAGAGGAAAGACAGAGATTTGCTGCCCTGACACCTTCTGTCAGAAACGGAGTTCTTCAGTGTGCAGTGATTGAAACAGCACTTTGCTGTGAGAATGCTGACAAAATGGCTTCTTTAACATTTTATTGTTGCTGTTATTATTATTATTGTTGTTGTTGCTTAATCTGCAGCCTTCCTGTGGTTGATGATGCGATGTGCAAAAAACCAGATGTCTGTCTTAAAATTCCGCAGGATTTTACTGACAGATAGATTCAACAATGAACAGTCACACGCCGTTCTTTTCTTTTCCTCCAGCTGCTCTCAGTCACAGTTGTTGAGGAAAATCAAAGGCTTGATTCTGGCTTTTACTGAGATTCAAATCACTGACCTTCTGGATGCAAAATAAAGCAATTTAATTGGTGCTAAGGGCACACAAAGTTTCACGGACCTCATTAATGCTAACCTGAAGCTCATGTGACCGTTTGTGTGAGTTTGCGCATGTGACATGCTGCTGCTGCTTGGGTCGACCCTCGTTCGCATTTTTTTTTACCTCATAGCATCAGCGTTAGCCCTTTCCTGCTGCCGGGGTGGGTTAGCCGAAACCGTGCCCCAGCATTTAGCCTCCTTGACCCAGAATGCGTCTTCATCTTCTTCCTGCAGCTCAGGTTTCTCCCTTCTGCTCCAAAGAGCTGAAAGCAGTGATGAGCCGGAACAAGCTGAGGCTCTCGGAGTCAATAAAGCTGTCGACTGGAGACTCCGAGCAAATTCCACAGCCTCACAACTGCAGGAGAAAAGAAATTCACCTGTCTTTCTGTCTTTTCTGTCTGGCTACTTTAACTTCCCATCCAGCTTTCTGTGACGATGTGATGTAGAGAAAAAACTGAAATGTCTATTTCCTCATTTAGAATGTTACAAACGAGTCAGCAGTGGAACACAGAAACATTCGTTCATATGTAACAGCACAATTACTCTTGGGAATATCCATGATCACAGACATCCTGACATGCAAGTTTCTTCATTAAAAATGAAAACACACATTTATTCATTCTCATTAATAAAATGTTTTTTTTCCTAATCATTGCTTTGCTCCCTCCTAGTCTTAATCAAACTCATCTCCACACTGCAATAAATTAACAGCACAATTGTCACACGCACGGTGACAACAGGCACTTGCCATCAGAATAATTCCCTGCATGCATTTGTTCCGCCTTTTTGAATTTCATATTGTTTTCCTGGCTGATGCTGGAGATGGCAAAGACAGTTTCCCTTTTGATGGCACACAATCGTTCAGAGGAGGCTCGCTCCTGGGACAATTCAAGAGTGGAGGGCATCGTTCGGAATCAAGCACCAAGGATACGTGAACAAAATAATTAAGACATTTCCTCTACTCACTAAACAATCGACTTCTGGGTTTAACAATCAAGTCCCCCTCGAACCCCCACAGGCAAACAGCACACATGTAAAATGTGCAAGCAAAGCCTTTATTGTAATAAAAGTCCTGCGTGTGTTTGAGATGTTATCGAAAATCTAATTTACAAACCCCCCCCCATTTTTTAAATTATTGATATTTTTGTGACATAGGCCAGGGGGAAATATTGTGAATGTTGAATGTCCTGGGCAGAGCAGCGTAGAGCCAATTAAACTGTTATCCAGCTTCTCAAACTTGCCACACTGCAAATTAGAATGTTGTGTGCAGAGTCCTGTTCCAAATGCATCATGGGTCCAGGAAGAATGGGGAGACTGTGGAGCCTTTCTTAAGATGAGGTTGAGAATTGTTTGTTATGACAGTGTTGAACAGAGGATTTTCAGAAAGCTGTTGAGAGTGTGAAGGCCTCTCACATCCAGCCAGGATTAATAGAAACACTTTTTTAATCTCCTCAAGTTGCTACTTATAATTCTTTTTGCTATCATTTTAGGTGTAAATCATTTCAGTTTAACAAGTTTAAGGTCGGGTTAGAAAGTAATATTGATTCAATCTTTGACTTTGGCTGTAGGAGGAAAGGCTCGGAGTTGGAGCCTTTTTAGTCCAAAGTGGGCTGGTATCAGGACAGGTACCGGGACATTTACCGAGCACTGCCGAGGTACCCTTCAGCAAGGTGCCAGAAGCATCCCAACCTCCTGTCCCTTAATGACCGTGTAGGTTTTCAATGTATCCTCATGTAAACTGCTCATATCTGTGAAAACAGCCATTTCCCCTCAGTAACATTTAATTTAAATTCTGCTTTTTTTTCTTCACTCAATCAGCCATGTTCATAATTCTGTCTTGCACCGTGTTTTTCTTTGCTTTGTGTCTTTACGGGTCCACTGGCCTACCAGCCTTTGTGCTGAGCAGACACTAGCTGCTCTTCCTCAGGTTACATATCTTCTATGGAGAGATGCACGATTCTTTTCTCCTTCTCCCTCCCCATGCAAATACAAGATGATGTTAGGGCTCAGCTGAGCTGGAAGATGGTGGATGTCTATAGGTAATACCAGCACCGCCTATTATTTAATGGGGCTATATTGTGCTCGGCTGTTTCTGGCAAGTGGCCGAGTGTGCAATTACGTGTCTCATCACTTTCAGCCCGGTGTCAGTAATCTGTTTGTAGGGAGATCGAGAACATGCACGCTCTATAAATAATGCAAATCTGCTTTGGCTTCAATCTGTCTTTCCTTTCAGATGTGGCTTCTCCGGTCTTCTTTGCCTGTCTATTTTTCTTTAGTCAAGAATTAGATCTCGTCCTCTGAATCCAATCATTTAACAGTATTTGTGCGTGCGTGCGTGCGTGCATGAGTGTGTGGCGGGGGGGTCTAGAACTGTGAATGTTTGTTCTTGAAAAGACAATGCCCCTTATGATAAGTATGATGATACCTGATGTTTTTTTTTGTTTTGATTTGTTTTGTTTTGATTTTTTCATTCAACAACTTGATGAGATACTAAAGTCTGGACTTGTTACAGCTGCTGTCTCTTTTTGGGGGATTAAATCCCCCCTGGATTTTCTCATTATGCCAGCGTCAAAGCATAATTGATTCTTTTTGCTGATGGTGTGGATAGAAAAGGATGAGGAAAAACAGCAAAATGGGAGAAATTGGATGTTGTTAATAACTGCGACATGACAGGGCTTTGTCCTGACATGCTTGTGACAACAGCCATCATCACACGTGTTTATCCCAAGGTTGCCTGTTCGCCCTGTCCTCCAGCCCCTCATCTACCCTCATGTGAAATTAAAATCTCTTAAAAAATCAAGTCCTGAAACGATACTTCAAGGGATGTTATTGAAACTCAATTAAAAATTAAAAATGAAAAAGTGTGCTGACTACTTTTTCTCAAACATTGACCCTATCCTTTATCTCCTCTGTTGTCTTCACAGAGATCTTGAATGGCGGTGTGTATGTTGACCGCAACAAGTTCCTGTGCCACGCAGACACCATCCACTGGCAAGACATTGTCAAAAACCCCCGGATCCATCCACTGGTGGTGCCCACCAACAGCAGCATCACATGTAAGTTATCAGTCAAAGACATCAATCAGTGCTGGAGAGAGATGACAATCTGGAATATATCAATACATCTTGTTCGCCCATTGGGCCTGGGTTTGTTTATACCTGGCACAATCATAATTAAGGCAAATATAACCCAACCAACACCTTAAAACCATAGATACAGGGAAAAATACGCCTGGTTTAAATTTAGGATAGCGGTGGCAGTGAACTCCTGTAGGAATAAAAGTAAAATATTTCTAGCTAAACTCGTAAACTTTGAGTAAACTTTGAAAAGAATTTATATAATCATCTCCAGAAGCATTTTATAATGCAGTGAAAGCTGTCTAGGTTGTGATCTAAACCAAAGAAGCCTCCAGATCTTAACCTGCTTCTCTGACAGTAAACGGTACCCAAACAGTCACCCACTGACCTGATTCTGTCACTCAGCCTGCCTCAACAGTCCACAGTGTTGCCAGCTGGAGGACATGTTAATTCATGTTAACTAGCTTCCAAATGGTGAAAGTTCTATTAGGGTCAAATCGACGAAAGGAATCTGCGACATGTTAGCAGGACAAGGTTTGTCTGTGGGCCAAGGTCACATTCAAACACAGCTGTCAATCATGTATTTTCTTATTTCCTTTTCTGCAGCAGAAAAAAAAAAACAATTCCCTAAAAGAGCTAAAGCAAAGGTGATGGATATCCTTGAACTCCTCACAGCATTTGCTTAAAAGGCTTGAAATGCAGATTAACATCCTCGAGCATTGATATTCTGCTCCATCAGCCTGCCTTCTGCAGCCCCATTAACCCTGAATTGACCCTTAGTCCTCTTCCCAAAGATCAACCATCTGCAAACCTGTAATCCACAAGGGAGAACATAATCTCTGTTTGATTCTTTGTGGAAGCAGAAGCCTTTCGTTGCTATTACTCGTGACTTTTTTTTCTCTCTTCTTGTTCCCGTTATTGCCCTGATTGCTCTGTTTTCTCCAACGGGACAAATGTGACGCTGAATCGGTCCCGTTTGGCCCATGCACCAGTCCTGATACGGCTGGAGTCTTGACATATTAACCCTCTAAGACTGTTTTAAGAAAGCTGTAAAACATAATGGTGCAGAGAGAGTGGCGGGACAGCTTTATTCTAGGTCACTGAGAATTTATAAGATGAGATATTGAGGTCCTTGGACTATAAATGAAAACTCCTTGGCTTGAATTCATAGGGCACCACACACAAAGCAGGACAGAAGTGCCTTTAAGTGAAGAACACAGAGAGCTCTGGTTCTGAACACTAAAGGGCACCATCAGACGGCCACTTGGCTTGATCTCATATTTGGATTGTTGCTCTGTTTTATGCTGCTTTTATTTCAAGGTTGGCCCACTTCTTGTGAAAAGTGCTCAGCTGTTTTGAGCTGAACAATCTTGGGAAATAAAAAAAATATATATAAAATAAAATATAGAGGGACAGTTGTTGAAAAAGGACAACTCCAGGAGCAGACGTTCAGTAAAAAAGAACCACGGAGGAGGGATGAATCAGCAAGGGGTGGATCAATGATGAAGCTGTGTGGTGGAGAGAGGTCGGTGCAGGAAGAAAAAGAGCATGTCTCTGTTCTAATAGCTCTCATCTGCAGAGGCTGATGGACGGAGCACGGCACTTCTGCACTCACCCAGGCTCACTACCCCCACACTCAATTACCAGAGTCGATTAAGTCCTCAAATAAAGAAGAAAAAAAAAAACAGATAGGCGCTCACGACTGGTCCAGGAGAGTGGATGCAGCTTTCTGTTACTTTTATCCCAACCTGATGTCTGCCGCTTCTGTGCAGGGCTTTTTTAGAGGGTACTCGTGCAGAAGAAAGGGTTAATTTTCACCATGCCATGTTTAATGTAGCTGGAGGAGGTGATGTGTCATCACCATGATCTGAACAGCTGAGAAATATCCTCATATCTTCTGCTCTGATGAGGCGAAGTGTTTGATAACATTAAGACTGCGCTGACTTCCTCCAATGCATCAGAAACGCTGATCTTTTCTGTCCTTGTGTGCAGGTCAAAAGTGTCATCGCTCCTGTAATGGTCGCTGTTGGGGTCCCAAAGTGGACCAGTGTCAAAGCTGTAAGTATATACAGGTTTGCTTCTCAGTGACGTTTCGATTAGCATTAAAACATTTTGAAGTGTGAATCTCTGCTGCTCAGAAGTCCAGAAGTTGAAAACACTTAAATTCACTCAAGAGGAAAATAGGAGCTGATTTTACCTTTATCAGGATCTCTCTGTGTTTCATTTATTTTGTGAATTTTAAAGGCTTTTTCCTCCTCTTGGTGTGTGTGGGACAAAGAGTATGATGAGTTATTTAACTCACCCTGCTAACACATTTCAATTCATACACCCCTTACATTTATTGCTTATTTCATTTCAACAAAGTCTAAAGTGTGAGATCAACACTGAAACACTGATTCAGATCAGCTGCTCCACTATTCAAGCCCAGTTTGAACCACAGGCCGTCCAGTCTGTTACCAGCATTACTCGCAGTCTTCGCTGCATTAAGGTGTAGGATGTGACTCGGCACAGCCTCCCCGATACAAGCAGAGGCGTCGCTGACAAAAGTCATCTGGATTCAGCATATGTCGCTACCTACGACAGCAGCAGCAGTGTTGTCGCAGATGTGGAGGCGGCCCACGCTTTGCCACTTACACTCACTTATAACAGCACAGATGCTGCCTCTTGCACTTTGCGCTTGCAGCAATCTGGATGTGCTCGCTCCTCTTTCGCCCTGAGGGCATAATGTCGACTGCTCATACGTTCGGAGCAAAGGACACATGCATCAGTCCATCATTTGTGATTATGAGCCTTCATCAGGAGTATAGAGAGCATATTTGCAGTTTTATTGTTGTTGGGGTTTTTTTGTTTGCTTTATTTATCAGATAATACGGTTGAGCCAATATAAATGATAGAGGTTTAATTCATTTAACAAGCCTGCACATTCCAGTGCTGTAGGTGGTGCAATAACATCTGGCATTTGGCAAAGAAGAGCAAAGGGGCTGCAGGTAGTAAAGAAGTACAGTACGTTGTCAGGAAACCTTTAGAAACTAGTATTCGAATCAGCACAAAAGTAACCCAGCACTTTTTTGCACATATACACATGTATATGCAGCTAGCAGGAAGTGTGGGAATCAGTCCATCAGCAGGGGAGATTACCATGTACTTCCTTCACACTATAGAGAGGAAAAGTGTTTTTGTCTGCTTTTGGTGCTTTTTGACACACATCTTAAGGAAATATTAAAATCTATCTTTAAATATGCGGTAGAACCGTCATCACAGATCACACGGTACAACAAATGGCCAAACAGGTCGGTTGGACAAAGGTCTGTATGTGTCAGGTTTCGGTGTAGGACCCAGGAGCAACATGGTGTTGAAATAAAACTTCGTTTTATCGTTTTATTTCCAAGCAGAAGTACAGAGTAATGTCAATCTCGCAGTCTGGTTACCAGGACATTTCAGCAGAATCAGGTCAGGTACAAGCAGGGTCAGTATCAGGTTATCAGGCAGATTATGAGTGCACATCAGACAATCAGGCAAGGAGTCTCTCTCAGTCTGCAGCTTAAATCGCTGCACTGATTGCAGGTGAGCAGCCGCTGCGGCTCATCAGAAATGTGGTGCAGGTGTGGCTGATCAGGAGCGCAGGGCAGGTGTGACAGAGAGGGGAGTGCGAGAGCTGGAGCAGAGTGGCAGCTGTGGCAGTATAAACATAGGGGTTTATTAATCAATAACTGATAACAATACCTTTAGGACATGTAAAGCCTAGAGACAGTCTTGACTGTAACAGACTGTCAAAAATAACACTTTACTGTCACAAGAACTCTATAGCAACCCGGGCAGTGATGCCGGGGAGATGATAATCAAGACAAAAATAATAATAGAATAATTTAAGTTGTATCATTACTGATACAATTCGACCACACACACTATTCCTCTGCTCATCAATAGCATTCTGTCGTGATTTGTCCTCGTCCACTGCGATTGCAAATGTCCTCCATCAGTTCCTCCCTCTCCCTCCATCAGTCTGTGTGCAGACCACTTCATCTGTGCCTCCCAGCCTTGGCATGTCTCAACGTATTTGTTCTGCGGTGGCGATCTCATTAAGATAATGAGGAATGAACTGTTTGACCAGGACCTGTTAACAACACGTCACAGACTATAGCTCTGATAAGACCTGGCCCCTGTCTGCCTCCCTCCATTTAGCTGTTATCGGCCTCTATGCAGCTATCTTCATCACATGCGCATGTCACAAATCCAGTTTTTTTTTAATCACAATCCCATTTTTTACTTGATTGAAAAGACAAATAAAAAGACATTTTTGTCACACTTTAATAAATAATCAGTTATTTTAATTAAAAAAAAACACTGCTTTTGACAGATGGAGAGTGGAATTGCTGCCATGGAATTTGCTTCATGCCAAGTTTTTATGAGTAAATAAATAATAAGTGCAAAGAGCACTTGTGTGTGTGTGTGTGTGTGTGTGTGTGTGTGTGTGTGTGTGTGTGTGTGTGTGTGGGGTGGGGGGGGGGTTATTTGCATAAGGTCCAGTGTTTATGGCTGAATGGGTCTGCGGGGACCTTTTACTCACAGATGGTTCATGTGAGAACATGGAAGGTCAACTTACTGTGTGATCGCTCCATGAACCACAGAAAACATTAGTCCAGAGATTCTAGTCCAGTGACAGTTGCTAAACAGTTGAAGTATGCTGTAAAATGAACCAGCAGATTATAGGCTGGTGCTGCACACTGCTGATAATTACTTTTCCACAGATCACCACTGTTGCCATGGAGCAGTGTCATTTAACTTGTTTTTCTTTGAGTTACGTTGGGTTTATATGGGGATGGAAAACACTGAAAAGCAATTAGCTTGCTTGGAGATAAGGAGAGTTGAGAGTCAGCAGCAACGTCCCAGACTTGATTTAATACAAAAAAAGTGGCACACACTTCTCAAACTACACACTCGCTGAAATACTCAACAATGTGGACTGAGTCTGGGGATGAAAGTAGTGAAGATGTCTTCTTCAGAACCAGGGGAATGTACAAAAAAAGTAGCACGTGTTATAGGATTTGAGCAGCAGATTGCGGAGACAGAATTTCCTCATGTGTGGGTGAGGGACCAGCCAAAATACTGTATGTAACGAGTTCAATGGCAACCAGCAATAAGCAGCTTTTTTGTGCACTGGAATCCTGATGTGACATTTGGCAGTAAATGCATGTGGTGACCATGCCACACGCTCCACATTGGATCTGTAATATAAATGCCTCAGCTGCTGTCCAAAACAAATAAAATATTATACTAATGAACCAAAAATGCAGACAGAAAAGAAGATGAATCAGGCCCAGTGCAGCGTGGTTGCGGGAGGTTTCATCTTTCTTGGAGAAAACTGATGTTAGTTCACTTATATGGGAAGAGGGGAGGGGGCGAGGCGGGGGTTTCCCGTGACTGATGCTGCTGTCCACGACCTGTTCAAATGGATGCTTCCAGGCATATTTTATGAGATGGATTTCCTTTGTATTTGTCATTACCGGTCTGTTTTTCACTTTTTTCTTAAAGTGGAATTTTAAAGCCAAATTTATCAACACCATTGCATCACTCTCCTGGCAAGGTCATTTGTTTGACAAAGTGTCTTTTGAGCAAAGTAGGCTGTTTCATTTACCCCAGGAACCATTAACGGAACGCCAATGATGGTATGTTGGGGCACAGAATGTGTGTGTGTGTGTGTGTGTGTGTGTGTGTGTGTGTGTATGTGTGTGTGTGTGTGTGTGTGTGTGTGTGTGTGTGTGTGTGTGTGTGTGTGTGTGTGTGTTTGTGTACTTCATCATGTCTGTGTTGTGTATTTGTCACTGTGATAGTGTCTTATCGCTGATGGAAAAGGGAAACAGAAAGAATTAAAAAGTGGATACTGGAGACAGTTATGGTGCAGATTTACAGAATCACCCTGTGTAACTGATTGTTGCTAACATTAAGCAGAGGTCAGTAATATCAACCCTGACTACTTTTTTTTTTTTTTTTTGTAACTGCTCATTCCACTCCAAACTATTTGCTACTATTTCAAAATGCGGATAGAGGAAAGAAAATGCATTTGAAGAAAGGACAAAATGATAATTGCATGTCTGAAAAAGTGCTTACTGTTGATAATACAGTACATAACGGATCTACTGTCTAAAGATGTAGGATAGTCAACTAAAGCACCCGCAGCTCTGAAAGTGCTGATGGATGATGTATGGATCTTAGCATAATTACGTGCTCAAACACAATACACAAGCTGCATTTGCTTTATTGCCCACCAGGGGGACTCAACTGTTTCACTGATTTATTCATTTATTTTCTGTAATCATAGTTCTTCAACTCCCATCCAGTGCTGCTTAAATAAGTAACAGTGTCTGAATAATGCCCAAGAAAAAAAAAACAACAAATCCAGCTAGCATAATCAAAGTCGCCATACGATAACAGAAATGAGCTATATTTATCACAATAGATGATAAACTCCACCTAAACACAAATGCTAAGTCCTACTGATTAAATACTCTTTGCATTTTTCACACCCCCACAGTTTCATTCAAACTTTTCTTGCGTTTTCCGCATTAGCATTTCCATATGTGTCCCTTGCTATAGCAGCCTCAGCCCACTCATGGCACTATATTAAACACTGTCTTCATCCACGTGTGGTGTGTTGCGGGCTGTGCACATGTTTACATGGTAAATGTGACATGTGTCAGGATGTAAGCCATGCAGGGTTGCATGGCTTGCATCCTGATATGGCAACCTGTGTGACTGAGCGGATGGACTCTCGCCACGGTGGCGGTGAAGGCGGAGTGAGAGTCACCGTGTCTCTGTCAGGTGCAGCTTTGGAACCATGACTGATGATAGCTGCAGGCTGACAGAGACGCTTTAGCTTCAGCCCAGCTCACTCCGCACACGTGGATGAGCGCGGGAAGAACGTGAATAGGTTTTACCGGCCGGCTCTTCAGTTCCCTCAGTGACACATCTGAATCCTGTTTTTGCTCATGTCCTGAGAAGTGTAAATATATTCTCAAGGCCCTTTGAACTGATCTAAGGTGAATGTCACATGTTCTCTGTCCTCCCTGCATCTGTTTCCTGACAGTGACGAAGACAGTGTGTGCTGAGCAGTGCGACGGCCGGTGCTTTGGTCCCTACATCAGCGACTGCTGTCATCGGGAATGTGCAGGTGGCTGCTATGGCCCAAAGGACACAGACTGCTTTGTAAGCAAACACGCAAGCACACACCCCACTCTAGCTCATTTTCCACTCGTTTGTGCTGCCTAATCTAAACCATTACCTCCAACACACCTTTACCAATTCATGTGCAGCGTTATTCAGATTTTATACCCGGTTCACAAACTCAATCCTCAAATTCAAGAAAATTCTCAACTGTCTGGAAAACAACAACATAGCTGTTGTCGAGATGCTACCTAAAAGCAAAGATTTTCTTCACGTTGTAAAATCTTCATTTTCTGTTTAAAATTCCAACTCACCCTTTGATTTGAAATGGGAATTACTGTAAATGTCATTTAATGATATTTCCCATACAAGTGACATTTCGGAACCAAAAGGTGATCTGAGTAGGAGTCGGCTCTGTCATGAGCGCACTTGTCAGACTCCAGCAGCCTTGCTCACATCTGTGCCCTCCTGTGCGACTTTTCACTCCCGTTTTCATCCCTCTGAATGTTAAACATGTTTCCATGCTTGTAATCTGGCATGCTGACTTTAGACAAGCAGACTCCTGCTCATTAGCTTCTTCTCTCCAGAAAGTTAACTTCCTCTTTTCTTTTTATAACAAACAATAGATTAATTAGGTCAATTTCATAAATGAGTCCACAGTTTTTTTCCCGACCTTTTTGCACTTATGAACTAAACACACACTTTACAATATAACCTGACACTATTGTCAACTCTTTTTCTCTTTTATCTCTTCTATTCTTAAATTTTCTTGCAGTCTAGATTTCTACTCAGTTACAGCAGACCATCATTAGTTTGGAGGAATGTCTAAATTTGCATGTGGATTAGCAAATGTGCTGCTATCTTAAGCTTCTGAATAAATAAAATTCTTTTTTTTTCCCTCCACCTTCATCTGCAGGCCTGTACCAACTTCAACGACAGCGGGGCGTGTGTGACCCAGTGCCCACAACCGTTTGTCTACAACCCCATCACCTTCCAACTGGAGCACAACCCCAGGGCCAAATACACCTACGGAGCCTTCTGCGTCAAGAAATGTCCACGTAAGACAGGAGGCGTGGGGGAGGGGATACATGACCTTGAATGGGCCCTATAGGCCTACAGTGTGTCCTCTCACTAAGTCATAACCTTTGGGGAACAACTAAGAGAGTTCACTGATGAGAGATGGAGGCCATGCATCGTTGTTTGCAGATGATTCTCTTGTGTTTAGCAATTCACTCTGCAGCCACCTGTACCGCTGCGCTCAGCGTGTTTGTGTTTTAGATAACTTCGTGGTGGACCACAGTTCCTGCGTGAGAGCGTGTCCCAGCAACAAGATGGAGGTGGAGGAGAACGGCTTTAAAATGTGCATACCTTGTACTGACATCTGCCCCAAAGGTTGGTTATAAAAGGAAATAGTCTGTTATGGTTATTTCCTCCACGTTTTCTGTTGGTGAAGGTCAATGTTTCAAGGTGTCTGTATTTATCGGCTGAGGTATTGTACCGCGCATGCACCAACAATTTTTTGATGGCATTTATCTGCTCTGGTGTGTTGTGCTGTGGTGTCGCACGCTACAGCCTGTGACGGGATTGGCACAGCCAGCCTACAGACGGCCCAGACGGTGGACTCCAGCAACATTGACAAGTTTGTCAACTGCACCAAAATCAACGGAAACCTGGTATTCCTTATCACCGGGATCAAAGGGTGAGAGCTGGAAATATCCACGTTTATACTTTTAGATGGTGAAGAAGAGCAGAATTTTTGTCCTGGTTGACCGTCTGAAAAGCCCTGGTCATTTACAGAGACGTCTATCACAACATCGAAGCGCTGGACCCCGAAAAACTCAACGTGTTCCGGACCGTACGGGAAGTCACAGGTGAGTTAGCTGGACACCGTCACAGCAGCGCAATACTGGCGTCGATTGTATTCATGTCCAGATGTGTTGGGCCTCTGTGTGTGTTCATTTACTTCCGATCCCCCTCCCCCCCCCTTCCCCCCAAGCCTGTCCACACCAAGGACAGTAGCTGCCGTATAAAATAAATATCAAATGAGTGTTCCGATCTCCTTTGTCTCTCAGCCATCTTGTCCCCTGGGGAGTCCCCAGCCTTGAGTCCTGCCATCCCCGCTCTTCCGTCACGCATCACGACATTGAGATCTGGAACATGCGCTGCACATCGCTAATCCTCCAGTCAGTCATACATCAGCCCAGACATTTCCAAATGCCTGACCACGACACCATCTTATGAGATTAAAAAAAAAAAAAAAAACAAAGTCAGTAAGACAAATAATGATGTAGCACAAACAATGAACAATTTTCAGAATTATTTTCAAAAATGATCTGATTGGACAGATTTACAGAGCACTTATTTGTCCTTTTGATGCTCCTCTTCCTCCCTCTCTACTTCATTCTTTTTGGTTATTGCTGACAGTTTAGAGAGCAGGTGACAAACCGGGGGCCAAGTGAAGTGCAGTCAGGGATGTGTGTCGGCTCAGCTTGTCATCTCTGGAGCTGTCAGGAGAACGTGACTCCTGACAGAGGGAGCCAACCTGCCGCTGTGACCCAGGGTCAGCATTAGCATGGCGGGTTTTAAACGAGCTGTGTAGAGGACAGCTCTCATCTCAGACATCCAGACTTCCCTCCTTCTTTCTTTCTTTCTTTCTTTCTTTCTTTCTTTCTTTCTTTCTTTCCTCCAGTTTCACCCAAACAGTGGGTCACCTCACACGTTTTAGCATAAGTGGGATGTGACCTGGAATATCATTTCCATAACCCTTATCACTCTTAACCTTTGTTGGTAAGCTTGCGGCCTTCTTTAAGTACTGCGCTTTACCATTTGCTTTGAGCGCCATGGTGTGACCGTCTCAGTGGATCACGAGCTGCTGGTACTTGATCCTTTCATTTTCTCTTCAGAACCGTTCAGACTGAGGACCCGACGACTCGTTACCATCGGAAAGACGTTGATTTTTTTATTGGCTACAGATAAGGTTAGCTTTGATCAAAAGGCAGCTTAATGTATCAGCGTGACATTGAGGGAGAGTTTGGTAAATTTGTTTCAGATATGATTCAGTTAAACGATGCAGGTGTGTGTACTTGTCAGCACAGCCACCTCAGAGCACAGAGCGACAGGTATTCTTGTCTCTTACCGTAGTTCTAAGCCACGGGTGTATAAATGGCGCAAGTGTGGAAACAATATCTCCATGAGGATAAAATCATTTCATCAAAATACAAAGTGGGATTGAAGTGAAACAGAGTTCATCTGCCTCCTTTCTAAGATTTAAATCTTTAACAGAGTGTTCGTGTCCAATGCAACAAGTGTAGCTTGTTACCGTGATTAGGAAATGCGCCACCAGAAAAGAGATCTGCGTCAGAGCTCAGAGGTGATGCTACGCGGCAGTTTTTGTCATTCAGACAATTAGCACCAACATTAATAATTGAGCAGCTCTGGGACCTGAAAGCCCTTAGCACCCTTGTGCACTCCACCGGCTGAGGGAGCGAGAGCCAGACAACAGCTGGACCAGCACCCCAACTTCAGTGCAAATAGTCTGGTTTAAATCAAGCGAAAAATTCCACCAATTCCCCAAATGAAAGTCAATTTTGCCAGGTTAGGGCTGCACGTTCCTGAAGGAAGAGCATAAACACTAACCCTAAAACCTTACAGTAATTAAAGTGATTAAAAACCAGAATAAAAGCAGCGGAAAGACCAGCAATAGAAAATAGTGAGGGGAAAGCAGAAGGATTCACTGATCATCAGTTTAAACCCCAGTGGGAGGAAATTGTTGCACACTCAGGCCATCTTTGCTTTAATGGAGCGATGAATCCTGCCAGATGGTGAAAGATTAAGCACCGCGATGAGCTAACAGTCGCTCACAATGCAAAGAAACCCCTGCGTCTTCACCGCCGAGCTCATGATAGGAGAGGAGTGGGCTCCCCTCTTAGCCGCCTGATGGCATGTGACAGAGTTCCCCTCTCAGAGGGATTACAGCAATAATTTGATATTTTCCAATATCAGGACTCCCTCCATCAGCTGCACCACTTCTATTCTGGAAGCTCGGCCGTTTTTTTTTTTTTTCCCCCTACTACCTAATAACAAAAATGGCCAAAAGAAGAATGCCGTAGCTAGAAGAGGAAATGCCAACAGGGTGAAGGCAATCTCCACATCTGAGTCGTTCTTAATCAGCGTATTTTCTTTTTTCTGTTGAGAAAACAAGAAGTTCTAAATGAGGAGCTCAGCTGATCACTGTTTGGAGAATGTAGGGAACACATTCATTTAATCTTTTTATGGATCTTTTTATGGTCACTCCTGCATTCTCTTGTGAAGAAATATGTGACATTCAGTGCCTCTAATCATATTTACCCCTCCATTCTTCCTTTATTAAAGCTCTGCCAGCTGTTTTGTTTGTCCTCTGGTAGTGCGCCACCTTGCCACTTCTCTACTAAATATTTCATATTTTGGAATCCATTATTAAACCCCTAAATGAGTCGCAGCCATCCTCGCAGCTATTTATTTAGTTCATTAAATGATTCACTAGTCAGGAGGCGCATAAAATGGACTAATATGTGTGAAACGTTCCTGTCCCTGCTGCCGTGGCTTTAATGGCATCCGTCTACGTTCAGGTGCAAATGACGTTGAAACCGTCGACCCACCGTGCGAAACAGACGCTCAGCACTTTTAACCTTGTGTCTTTCTGCATCTGCACTCTCCTCTAGGCTTCTTAAACATCCAGTCTTGGCCCGACAACATGACGGACTTGAGCGTGTTCTCCAACTTGGTGACCATCGGAGGCAGGGCATTGTACAGGTACACATTCACCTTTGTTTGTGGTCCTTCCTTCAGGCCACTGCAGCTCCAGTGCCACCTCAGGCAGCCGCTCAATGAACAGGCTAACTGTTCCCGCTTTCAGAATACAGAACGAATGTTTAAAAGTGGGCGGAGTCGGGTGTGGGTGCGTTACCCAATGAGAACCTGAGTGAAGAAACCAATAGAAGAACGAAACAAAATAATTTCATGAATAAGATACTCTGTTTGGCGTCATGCTCTCTTCACTCCCCTGTGCTTTGGCACACCACCTCCTTCTCCTCCTCCTCCTCCACCTGTGTTCTCCTCTCTCTCTCTCTGTCTCAGTGGAATCTCCTTGCTGGTGTTAAAACAGCAGGGCATCTCCTCGCTGCAGCTCCAGTCTCTGAGGGAGATCAGTGCCGGGAACGTGCACATCGCGGAGAACAACCATCTCTGCTACTACAACACCATCAACTGGACCAGGTTGTTCCGCACCGCCCACCAGAAGGCGCTGATCCGCAACAACCAAAGCCCGGAGCAGTGCTGTGAGTTTCAAACCCGTCCCCGAAATCCAGAACGAAACATTTGTCAAGTTTAAACTGCTCTACTGTGAACAGGGAGCAGGTACCATGGTGATAAATGTGGAATATGTTAAAGAAACGATGCTGTCATAGCGAAATTTACAGTAAACATTGTAAAAACACACTTGCTGAAATTAGTTTTGTCTCTAGTTGATTCTCCTTATTCTAAAGTCATTAACAAAAACAGCAATCCCCTAAACTAAATTAAATGAGCAAAATTTAAAATAAAAAGTGACGACACGAGTGTCTTCTAAAATTGGAACAACCTTTATTTTATCGCTGCTTTTGTGTGTTGAGACATTATTAATTTATGTGTAATGTTGGTTAATGAGCCTGGATTTGCATTATTGAGTTGACCCCTTTTCACTCTCCGTGCACGCTTTCTCCTGGCAGTTCCACTGCCTGGGAACACACATACACACATGCGCACACACACAAACACACACACACATGCTTGTACTTCTATTTTTGCGAGGACTTTTACTTTTTTAGGCGTCATGTATTACCTAGCTCCTTACCTTAACATCCCAAATAACCCCCTGACCATTTTTCTTATATTTGTAAGTGTGTGTGTGTGTGTGTGTGTCTTTTTGTGTGTGTGTGTCTGTGTGCTCGTGTGACACGTCTTTTAGGTTTTATTCCACTTAAATCAGAATTAATACTGTTAGCGAAGCCATTTTGTTGCGCAGGGACAAAGATTTCTTTCCCGGTTCCCAGCATTGATTCAGAGCTGCTTCTGATAATGAAGAAAGGGAAGTAGGGAGCTGAAGCTGTCGGTGGATCTCCAACTTCTCCTCTCTCTTCTCTCCTCTCACTTCTCATTAGCCTGCACTTCTTATTATTTAATTTCAATAATATGTATTTCCCCATTTTGTTCCTTTTTTTTTTACATATTTGAAAAAAAATATATATATTTTTTTTAATCAAAGAGGCATTTCCATGTCCTCATTCTTGTCCCTTCATCTTCATCTCGTTGGGTAGAGGCCAGCAGACAGGTTATGTTTAAAATAAAATTATTTTGTTCTTTATCATTTATTTTTAAGCATATCCAGCTCTGGGTGTCACTGATGTGGCCGGGATCCTGAAAACAGCGGTGCTCTGTCTTTTATGATCATATTCAGATGGCTGCCGTGTCACATATGAAAAGAAAAAAACGTCTTTTAAACTCAAAAGACAAAAAGCTCAAACGTGTTTGATGCAGATGGAGGTAATAAAAGCGTGTCTGCGCTTCTGTCACTGTGTTCCTCTCCTCACTGTTACCATAATGCTTTCAGCGTAGCTGCCTTTGGAGAGCCGAGAGCTGAAGGGGGACAAAAGAGACAGAGATAGGAGGTGTGGATTGAAGAGATGTGTTGGAGGTTGTGTGCTGGCCTTTGGCTGATGTCGCTGTGTGAAAAAAGAGCAGCACAGTAAAACGAGAGAAGCTTTCCTCGACTGAAGTCGATCCAAACTGAATCAAACATGTCAAACTACGACAAAAACAACTGCAACTCCCCCATCTCACACCTAATTTTGCAGTAACCCATGATGAAATTGACACTTACACCAACTAAACAGAGATTGCCCATCCAGACTATTGAGAGTGCATATTTACAGCAAGCTAATTGTTGTCCTTTCGGCAGTCAGGGGAGTTACCCCAGGTTGCTGTGGAGGAGAGAATTTTGTTCAAGGAATTATTGTAGATCATCTTCCAGTTCATCATGGGCAATTATTACGATGCCACTAATCTCTGGCTAACTGATTAGGAATAGCATAATCCCTTGGAGCCCTGTGTATGTCCTCCACTGACTCCACAGTACTGCAGTAGGAAAGATACTCTAATACAAATGCACAATAAAGACTGGTTTGTGGGGCTGTTGTGCACATGAAATTTAATTTTTGACTTATGCTTTTGTCTGTTTTCATTGTCTTTTTTATGCGCAGCCAAGAAGCATATGGTGTGTGACCCGCTGTGTTCAGACGCAGGGTGCTGGGGTCCAGGCCCCGACCAGTGCCTCTTCTGCAAATACTTTATCCGCGGACGAACGTGTGTGGACAGGTGCAATCTATATGAGGGGTGAGTCACGCCTGAGTGCTTCACACATGGACAGATGTTGACAGATGGCTTGAAAGCAAACATTTTGTTTTTAAATTTAAAAGCAGGGCCCTCCTGCTGATGGAAACGAAGAGGAAAAGGACACATACATCATACATGCAGATATTGCACATTAGACATATGTCATTGTTGTGGTCTGTTATCCAGAAGATGTAAGATGTCTAAAACTGAGGGGTTTAGGCAGCATCAAAAATTGGAGAACAATTGGAGATAATAAAATTGAAGATTTTATTTTCTCATCATTGACAAGTCAAAGTCAAAACAGCTTTAAAAGACGCATATTTAACAAATGAATATCACACTGGAAGCGTGCTCATGTGTAAAAACATGCAGGAAACATCCTCTGATGTGTTTTTATATATGTTTATTTGGCATCACCAGACTTTCATCCATGAAGGTTAGCAATGCAACAGATCAAACCGATTCCTCTATCATGTGCTTGACGGAAGCCCTGCGGGGATCCTCCAGAGAGGTTTCAGGAGTGAGAGGCAGTGAAATAATGTAATCAAAACAAGGACAAAGCATCAGCTGATGAATGGCAGCAGATGAACCACGCTAATGTGACGAAACCGCATCAAAACCCAGACCCTGGCATGCTCTGCGTTTGTTCATTTAATGGATTAATGTCTGTGAACTGTGGATTACCCTTGAAGAGCCTAGGGGGTGAAAAGAGCAATTTAAGATGCTGTAGTAACTTTTGGTTCTAAAAGGAACCCCCTGCTGAGCTTCAAAACAACAGCGGCGTGAAGAAGACAGCAGCCTGACGGTATCTGCCTCACGGGAGCTGACCGGATCGGCTCCCCGGAGATGCTCATTCACAACATTTCATTTTATTTTCCTTGTTAACTTTGTTCTGCAAAAGTGTGAAGATTCTGGTTGTCGTTAAAATAATCCTGACGGCCGTGTGTGGAGGTATGCCGACGACCAGAGGCTGCTGTCGGGGCAGGGGGGCTAGGCGTGTCACTGCGTGTCACAGTCAATGCTTGCGCACGGGGCCACGCCCTGCCTACCTGTCCGCCAACCCACCATCACCACCCACAGCGGCACCAGGCATGACCCGATTAAGAGCTTCAAGGGCCGCTTACGCCGCTCCACACCCCCACCCCCACCCCCCACGTCCACCACGCTCCTGCTGTTCATCTCACTGTCTCACATTTCATCATCGGGAAACCCCTTTTTTTGGCACGTGCTTATTATTTATGAGTAAAATCAAATATTCACTCTGCCCTGTGGTTCACAGTTTCTAACAGTGTTAATATGAGTTAAATATGAGCCAAAAAAGGAAATTCAAGCAAATTTTAGTGTTATTACATTTGCAGATAATGTGGAGTAAGATTATTGAAATGAGGGGACCCTCTTATTTGTGTCTTTCCAGCAGAAAGCTGCAGAACTACATGCAGAGGCATTTAATTCATTAATGTCAGTGATACCCTTCAACGACCCTGCAGCGTTTATTATTTTAACCAGCACACGGCCAGACAAAGCCTCATCTCCCCTGCCTCCTGGAAGGTTTTATGAAAGCCAGATGAAGCATAATTAATACTAATTCGATTTATGCCCCACTGGGACCATGTTTCTTTTTTCTCTGCTACTAGGAATGAACTTTCTGTTTTCCATCAGAGAGCAGAGAAAAGCAGGAGCCCAAAGTCGTGCTCCTTGTCCTGACGCGACAAAGGCGAAATGTCAACTCAGCCCGACTGTGGTCAGATTTAATGACTTTCCAGGCTACTCTGGTGCTCTACTTTGATAAAAGGAGAGCAGAAATGGCATAACGAGGCACCTGATTTCATTGATTTTGGGAAACACATGACCCCTCTGTGGTGCTACACCTTTAAACTGTGCTGACCTCTAAGGGGATACAGCAGAAGGGCCTGACAGGAGTGTGTGTGTGCGTGGGCGTTTGTGCATGTGTGTGCATGAGGAACTATGACACTTCCACTTCATTTTGAAATGCATTATTATATATATATATATATATATATATATATATAGCCCACAACAACCCCTTATGATGAATAAAATATTTGGTGCCGGGTCTCCCTTGCCCGGGTCACCGGGGCCCTCCCCTGGAGCCAGGCCTGGGGGTGGGGCACGCTGGCGAGCGCCTGGTGGCCGGGCCTTTGCCCATGTGGCCCGGCCGGGCATAGCCCGAAGGAATGTCCCCCTTCCAGTGGGCTCACCACCTGCAGGAGGGGCCAAAGGGGTCGGGTGCTGTGTGAGTTGGGTGGCAGCCGAAGGCGGGGACCTTGGCGGTCCAATCCCCGACTGCAGAAGCTAGCTCTAGGGACGTGGAACGTCACCTCTCTGATGGGGAAGGAGCCTTAGCTGGTGTGCGAGGTTGAGAAGTTCCGATTAGATATAGTCGGCCTCACCTCAACGCATAGCAAGGGCTCTGGAACCAGCCTTCTCGAGAGGGGTTGGACTCTCTTCCACTCTGGAGTTGCCGACGGGGAGAGGCGGCGGGCAGGGGTGGCGATTCTTGTTGCCCCCCGGCTTGGTGCCTGTACGTTGGGGTTTACCCCGTTGAACGAGAGGGTAGCCTCCCTCCGCCTTCGGGTGGGGGGACAGATCCTGACTGTTGTTTGTGCGTATGGCCCCAACAACAGTTCAGCGTATCCACTCTTTTTGGAGTCCGTAGAGGGAATACTAGAGAGTGCTCCTTCTGGGGGTTCCCTCGTCCTCCTGGGTGACTTCAATGCTCACGTCGGCAGTGACAGTGAGACCTGGAGGGGCATGATTGGGAGGAATGGCCCACCTGATCTGAACCCGAGTGGTGTTCTGTTGTTGGACTTCTGTGCTCATCACAGATTGTCCATAACGAACACCATGTTCAGACATAAGGGTGTCCATATGTGCACTTGGCACCAGGACACCCTGGGCCGCAGTTCGATGATCGACTTTGTAGTCGTGTCCTCGGATTTGCGGCCGCATGTTCTGGACACTCGGGTGAAGAGAGGGGCGGAGCTGTCAACTGATCACCACCTGGTAGTGAGTTGGCTCCGTTGGTGGGGGAGGATGCCGGACAGACCCGGCAGGCCCAAACGTGTTGTGAGGGTCTACTGGGAACGCCTGGCAGAGTCTCCTATCAGACGGAGCTTCAACTCCCACCTCCGGGAGAGCTTCTCCCATGTCCCGGAGGAGGTGGGGGACATTGAGTCCGAGTGGACCATGTTCCGTGCCTCGATTGTTGAGGCGGCTGACCGGTGCTGTGGCCGCAAGGTGGTCGGTGCCTGTCGTGGCGGCAACACCCGAACCCGCTGGTGGACACCAGTGGTGAGGGATGCCGTCAAGCTGAAGAAGGAGTCCTACCGGGCCTATTTGGCCTGTGGGACTCCCGAGGCAGCTGACAGGTACCGGCGAGCCAAGCGGGTTGCGGCTGCGGCGGTCGCCGAGGCAAAGATCCGGGCGTGGGAGGAGTTCGGGGAGGCCATGGAGAACAACTTCCGGACGACTTCGAAAAGGTTCTGGACCACCATCCGGCGCCTGAGGAGGGGGAAGCAGTGCATTGTCAACACTGTGTACAGTGGGGATGGTGTACTGCTGACCTCGACTCGGGACGTTGTGGATCGGTGGAAGGAATATTACGAAGACCTTCTCAATCCCACCGACACGCCTTCCAGTGAGGAAGCAGGGCCTGGGGAATTGGAGGCGGGTTCTCTTATCTCTGGGGTCGAGGTAGCCGAGGTTGTTGAGAAACTTCTCGGTGGCAGGGCCCCGGGGGTGGATGAGATCCGTCGGGAGTTCCTTAGGGCTCTGGACGTTGTAGGGCTGTCGTGGTTGACACGACTCTGCAACGTCGCGTGGACATCGGGGGAGGTACCACTGGATTGGCAGACCGGGGTGGTGGTCCCTCTTTGTAAGAAGGGGGATCGGAGGGTGTGTTCCAACTATAGGGGGATCACACTCCTCAGCCTCCCTGGCAAGGTCTATTCAGGGGTACTGGAGAGGAGGGTCTGTCGGATAGTCGAACCTCGGATTCAGGAGGAGCAGTGTGGTTTTCGTCCTGGACGTGGAACTGTGGACCAGCTCTATACCCTCAGCAGGGTCCTTGAGGGTGCGTGGGAGTTTGCCCAAGCAGTCTACATGTGTTTTGTGGATCTGGAGAAGGCATTCGACCGCGTGCCTCGGGGAGTCCTGTGGGGGGTTCTCCGGGAGTATGGGGTGTCGGGCCCCCTGATACGGGCCGTCCGCTCCCTGTATGACCGGTGTCAGAGCTTGGTCCGCTCGCTGGATCGGTTCGCAACCGAGTGCGAAGCGGCCGGGATGAAAATCAGCTCCTCCAAATCTGAGGCCATGGTCCTCAGCCGGAAAAAGGTGGAGTGCCTTCTCCGGGTCGGGGAGGAGATCCTCCCCCAAGTGGAGGAGTTCAAGTACCTCGGGGTCTTGTTCACGAGTGAGGGAAGAATGGAGCGGGAGATCGACAGGCGGATCGGTGCGGCATCTGCAGTAATGCGGACTCTGCACCGGTCCGTTGTGGTGAAGAGATCTTGTGGTGAAGATCCGGTCGATCTTCGTTCCTACCCTCACCTATGGTCATGAGCTTTGGGTAGTGACCGAAAGAACGAGATCGCGGGTACAAGCGGCCGAAATGAGCTTCCTTCGCAGGGTGGCTGGGCTCTCCCTTAGAGATAGGGTGAGAAGCTCTGCCATCCAGGAGGAGCTCGGAGTAGAGCCGCTGCTCCTCCGCATTGAGAGGAGTCAGATGAGGTGGCTCGAGCACCTAGTAAGGATGCCTCCTGGACGCCTCCCTGGTGAGGCATTCAGGGCACGTCCCTCCGGTAGGAGGCACCCGGGAAGACCCAGGACACGCTGGAGGGACTATGTCTCTCGGCTGGCCTGGGAACGTCTCGGGATCCCCCCGGCAGAGCTCGACGAAGTAGCTGGGGAGAGGGAAGTCTGGGCTTCCCTGCTTAGGCTGCTGCCCCCGCGACCCGACCCCGGATAAGCGGAGGAAGATGGATGGATGGATGGATATATATATATATATATATATATATATATATATATATATATATATATATATATATATATATATATATATATATATTAGCATCTTAATGTGTGAAAGAAAATTTCGGCTGGATACAGACCATCCTCCACCATGCGCATGGCACCAGTGTCCACTCACAACGAGTCAGCAACAGATAATTTGTGAATTATTGATCAGCTTTCAGAGAACTTTGTACTCCCATTATGAGTGAACAGACTTCAGGATTAAGTGGATGATATAAAATGGGTTTTCTTGTTTCAAAGTGAGCAGATTCGCTGTTGAATCCTACAGAAGGTTCCAGTGTGGATCTTCTCAGTACTAGCATTACTGCTTTATCCTTTGACATCAGTGTTCTTTGTGAATGTGCAACATTTGCTTCATCTAAACAAAATGTTTTGGTTTAAAGTGAATATTTCTCTCTTAACATCCATATTAGTCACAGAGAGTCATGCTTTTCTTCTGTCACTCAAATGTGTTATCCCATAAATTCCTTTGGTCGTCTGTCTTAAACCTTCTTTGCACCCATTCCTGTCTTTGGTCTCACTCAGGGAAATTCGAGAGTATGCCAACGGGTCAGTGTGCACAGAGTGCGATGGCCAGTGTGAACTTGCAGATGACGACTCTTTGACCTGCCACGGTCCGGTAAGTCCCCTCTGTAGTTAACGGTAACTGCTATGGTTTTATGAGCTGATGACTGATAATAGAGTGAGAAACCAACTATGATCCTGGAAAACCTGTGTACAGTCATGACATTTAATATGATAATGGTGATTATAATAACTTAAAAGAATCTAAGTCTAAGTCTGCTTTTTTATAATGCGCTTTAATAAACCAGTAAAGCATCTGAGTGTTCGGTTACATTGGCGCATCACATCTTTTTGGCTTGACAGTTTTAGTATTACTCTTTCATCCGTAAACCCAGCTGCTGTCAAAAACACTGCAAAGCAAATAAAAATTACATTTCAAAGCAGTTTGCCTTAAAAGTAAAAGAAATAAAAAACTCCAGTGCTGCTGTCCATCTCTGCTGGAGGCTGATCAGAGGAGCAAAATGGTTCTGATGCCGTGTGCAGTAAAAAAAGGGAAAGGCCCAACCACATCAGAATATAGTTCTAAAAATGATGGAATTATTAAAAAGAGGGTGGATGGACGTAATGGTCAGTTCAGAATGTACCTTCAGCAGCATGAATTCTCTTAGATTTGCAGGGTAAAGCTGCCTTTTCTTGGTCCTTATTTATACCTTTAATCCTCTTTCTAGCACTAAGTGCTAGTGTTGGGGGTTAGCGCTGAGTAGCTATCCGCTCCTAAGCGCCTACTGACAGTATCCCTCCAGGTAGCTGAGGCCAGTGTTTGACAGCGTTGTTTGTTTAATCGCCACATCCACAATCAGTTTAATCAGTTGCACGCGGAGTTTGACCCTCAGCTGTTATATTGAAGGTAAAAACCAGCGTCACTTTGCACACCTCGGGGCGCGTATTTCCGTTTATTTATTCTTTGCGGCTCATTGGTACTCTTGACACACCTCCACATTGCACGATCCCTGAGAGACACATCAAGGCTGTTTGAGAGGTTGTTTGGTAGCAGCTGCACATTTAAAAAATATTGGAGAAGAAAACATTCCTGACCTTCATTGTTTTTCTCTCAGCCACATAGGGACCAAAACCTCTGCTTCCTCCTGGGAGGAGGCTTTGCAACAGCTGGAAGATTGTTCTATTTTGCCAATACCACTGATTGATAAGCATAGGTCACATGGGTTGGCTACGATTGCTTTGTACTTGATGCAAGGACTTAATAAAGCAAAAGTAACAAGTTAGATGTTTTCCTGTGACCTCTGATGTAAACTTGTTCAATTGTTTGACCTCTTTTTTCCAAAATTTATAATCTTCTGCGTCATCCTTTAGTCACCAATAATTCCCAAAAGGGTGAGGATTTATTAAAGTTCTGTGCAATAAACAACAAACCAATCACAAAACTCACATGGCATGAGATTATGTGAGAAGTATACATGTAAGTTTATCCTTGGGTGACTGAGTTATGTGCTGTGTGCATCAAAAGATAAAGGCAAGCAGACTGCACCACTGATTGGACGCGAGGTGGCCAATTTAAATCTGCAGCAGGGTCCTTTCACTATGACACCGTTTGCTGCAGTAGCGCTGCGCTGCTGCAAACCAGATGCTTTGTTTGTTCATTCTCATAATGTAGCCAGATTAATCCGATGGCATACCTGAGCGTACACACCCAGGTGCTTCACAGCTATAGCTGGTAAGAGCAGCCTCACTTTGCATGCGTTTTTACACGCACGCAGGGTACAAAAGGACACGCTTATCAGCCAATACCCAGTCACAAACGTGCCTGCATGCGAGACCATGCACACTCCCCACTTCAGTTAATGTATGGAAAAGCATTCAAACACCTTCCTCCACTTGCAAGAGGATGAAGTGGTCATTTTTCTTTGCTATCCTGTCTTTACCTTGATGGTACCTTGTTTACTAAGAACACCGCACACGTGCATGTGCATGTGTGTGTGTGTGTGTGTGTTTCCACTTCATTCCCTCTCATTTGTCACATACAGAGTGTGTTCATGTCTTAATTATGTATGTCACATGTGCATATTCGACAGGCTTGTTGATCGGATTGCCACTCAACGAGTGTGTGTGTGTAGGTGTGTGTGTGTGTCAGTTGTTTGTCAGTGCTGATGATGCAAGGACTGTCTGGGAGAGCTCTTCACCTCTATTCCACTCCTCCTCTACCTCCCTCCTCGTCTATATTAGCTCCATAAATCCTGTTCTAGGCGGATTGTTATGGTCATTGTGTGTGCTGTGAGTGATGGTTATTATCTGCCCGCTCTGCTCGCGCTGCTTTATGCGTCTCGTTGACTCTCTTCCCCCCCTTCGTCCCTCATTCTCTCTCTTATTCACAGTTTATCTTGCTTGCTCTTGCTGCCTCTGCCTTTTTCCTATGTTGTGCCTTAACCGTCTTTTTCCCCTTCACTTTTCTTTATTATTGTAAAAGATTTTTTTTTTCCACCCTTCTTTCCCCATTGATTCCGTTTTTGTCCTCAGCTTTCTGGTATTTCATATTTTGACTGCTGTACTAATGCAGACGCCCAAATCTGATCCCCATAACTCCTCAGAAACTTGCACTTTATGAGTTATTGTGATCAAAACTTCCCCTTCAATCAGTCTGCATATACAAGTGGCTTCAGCAGATATATCATCTCTCTAAAACTGCAGCTCCACAGATGTGTCCTTCATGTCTGACTTGCCGTCAGGCTCAGCTGTATATCCTGTCTACCTGCAGGAAGTTTGGAAGCAAAACCTTGATGTAAACACTGCGAGATTAAAAAAAAAAAATAATAAGTACATAAAAATCAGCCCTCATCTGTTTGGCCTGACTTTACTTGTCATTTGCTGCAAACGTGCATATTGTGACTCATGTGTAGTCATTTTATAATTGTCTGAGATTCTTTTACACAGAGATATTTGTTTTTCTCCTCGATCTGTTTGCTTTAAATGGCTGCTCTGTCCATAAGCGTTGACTTCACCTTCCTCCTACTCCTCCTCATAGGGACCAGAGCATTGTGAGAAATGTCTCCATTTCAAGGACGGTCCCAACTGTGTGGAGAAGTGTCCCGATGGCCTTCAGGGTGCCAACAGCTTCATCTTCAAGTATGCAGAGGCCAACAATGAATGTCATCCCTGCCACATCAACTGCACACAAGGGTGAGTGGAGTCAAGACGAGGACTGCTGGTCAGCTGGGGCCAACCTGCCTAAAGCCGGCCTTACACCTACCGACTTTTTATGCGATTTCAAAATTCCGAAGTCGGAATAAAATCTTTAGTGTCATGCTGAAGTTGATGCGCGCTGTCGTGATCGCCGTCGTTAGGTGTAATGTGTCCTTACAACCCAATTTTAGCTTGTCTTTTCCGCATCTTGGCTTTACGACAATATTAACTATGTTTGATATGGACCGTTCAAAAAGAAGAACAACTCGTCGTTTATTCAACCAGGACCAGGTCCACATTTTCTGGCATATTCTCTTTTTCCGGCATATTCTCTTTTTTTTTTTTTTTTTTTTGGACTTTGTTTTTTAAACAAATATCTGCATACACAATGGTGGCTACTGCCAAAAGCTGTGTCTCTTTCTCTCTTTCTCTTCCATTTCTCTCTGCTCAGAAGTCGTTGTTGGAATTTTTCAACAAGTAAATAAAGTTTGATTGGCAAATACAGCCCCTAGGCTAAATTAGTATAGCCAAGGATATCATGATCACAATTTTCACTATTATTTCTGTCATAACGTCAGTTTGCAGTACAGATGTTGCTGCCAGTTTATGGATTTTATGGTTATTAAAAAAGGTTCTGCCCAAGTTTCTAGTTCAGCTTTTGTGGAGTCCCTAAAAGACACATGGCCGAAATCTTCAACTTGACCATTCATGTGCTACAAAGCTGCAACTCTTGCAAGAAAACAAAGAAGAGTGAAACTGGGAGTCAGAAAAGTGTCTTCTCTGCTCTCCTTTCCCCAGGAGCCACTGATCTCTTTATGTAATATTCAACAAGGGCTGGATTGACATTATTTTATATTTAACTCCACAGAGAGTTTATGTCACGTCCGTGTGTGTTATGTCTCTTCCTTTGAGTGACAGCCTGCAGCTCACTGAAGCATAACAATGTAGCTGTAGATGGAAAACAGCAGGCCGACACTGTCACAGGTACAGTTTCATAAGCAGTTCTGCCTCATAGGGAGGGAGAGAGATGGGTGACACACAGGGACGGAGGCCCTTCCTCCCTCTCTGCAGCTTCCAAACAGCCAGCAAGTGTTCCAGCCGTCAAATATGTCTACGTTTGTGGCATGTGATGCACCAAGTGCTCTATTCTAATGGGTGATTTACAACAAATCAACATTGCTAAAGTGAAGGAGGAGCCATCTGTCACCTCTTTGGAAACACTGAAGATTTAGCAAAAGTTAAAATGAAGTTCAAAATCAAGACATGATTTTTACAATTTTGATGCAGATCGGAACATTGTTTCATTCTGTGTCGTAAACGTGCATCATGTAAGGAGTTTGCACAAAATTCATTGTTTTCATTGGATTTTGTTAGGCAGTTGTATCTCAATGCAGAGTTAAAACCTGCTGGAAATAAGTGTTCTTGGCTTAAAATGGTTTGTCCTTTGAACATTTATCACAAGATTTATTCACTAAAACTGCTGTTGTAAATGTTTGCATTCGTTTACTCAGGTGTATTGGACCCAGACTGCAAGACTGCATTGGCTGGATGGACAGGTAACACAAAAAACACACCATGTGTACACACGCATGCAGGAAGCTAACTCTGGATGATGGCTAAAAAGATGGATCTAAAAAGCATGTTTGCACACTAGGAGGTAGGGGTAGAGGGGTCTAAACAAGAATTAAAGTAGTCGGAGTCAGAAGGTGCGGCTCCGTATCTTTGGGAAAGATATGATCTGCAGCAAAATGATAGAGCAAAGCCTGTTTGTAGTGAAATTAAGGGCACACTTCTTTAACAGTCTGTATGATACTGCCATGAGGATGAAGAGCAACTGCGGGTGCAGAGATGGTGAAGCTATCTGCTGACCCCATGAAGAGATCAGCCCTTATCACATCTGTAGCAGGTCTGGCCAAGATGCAGCAGGAGACACCAGGCTGACTCCAAAGTCTCAGCTCCCTGCTCAGGGGCTTGGAGGGCCCCTTGTTTAATCTGTTACCTGTTAAAGGTGTTGGAGCACCACTGAAAGTGGATTATCAGAAACACATGATTACACTAAGCCTCCAGAGGCCCTGGTTTCACCTGGTATTAACATGGCTCATGCTTATGGATTGTATGTCTATCTGAATATGACAGATTGCTTGCCGTCACTTATGTAATACATTAATCTGTTGAAACTAGCATGCAGTACCCCATCTAGCATGCTCTAATTTGATGTTATCCTCTTCTTCAAATCTTCTTCAAATCATCATCATAACAAATGCTGCCTGACGTCGTGTTTCCAACGTGCTTGGATTAGCTCTGTATAGCATTTTCAGCTTGAAATTCCCTTATTGATGCCATATCATTGAATTGAATGAGTTCAGGTGTATTACTGGCCGCGTCTTCTATCATTTTTAAGTATTGCTGGGACTCGTGACGAATTGAGAACCTGTTAATGTCAGTGGTAAGAGCAGTAATTGATTTAAGATGTTCGTTTTTTCCCCCAAAACATTCTGCAAAATAGTCGAATAGGTATAGTGACATGCTGTAGAGGTCAAAGGTCAGTGTCACATCAGGTACATGAACGCTGATGAGTGGATCAGGCTTTTGTGCTGCTTAACTGAGGCTGTAAGAAAAATATTTTTTAAATGTATTTTGCAGCATCATCTATGTCCCCACAAGCATTCTGATCATCTGATGTTGCACATCAAGTTATCCATGCTCCACCACGCCTCGAGCCTCGTATCAGAACTATCTATTCTAACCATGGTCAACATGATGTATATTTTCTCTCTATTTTAGAATGATAGTCAGTTCTATCTAGTGGTCATTGTCTCTAATGGCACACTAACACTTGAAATCCCAGAAAACTGAGCCAAGCAATCAGCTATTTTCATAACATATGCACAGAGATGTTCTCCCTCTCTGGGCACAGAATAATTACATCCAGCAGATCCTGAACCAGGTCCTCCGGCCAGTGTTGTTTTTACCATCTTGTATATGTTGGTGAATTCAAAACATTTCAAGTATGTTGAATCGCAACACTGTGGCAAAAGCAAAGAAAAGAGGAGTTCAGTCTGAGTTGGGAATCTGCTTCGACCAGCACAACAATTGTATATAAGTAAAGTCATGACTGACTTTTGTGCGTCTTGTTCGGGAATTTGAGGAAGGTTAAAGTCACCATAGCCATGAGCTGATCTACAATCAGTAAAACTAATACATGTAACAGAAATCTGTTTGTTTTTACTGATTTTTAATGCCTCCTCTTCTGACTCACAGTCGTTCTCCACCCTGTCTCTCCTCGTTTCGTCTTTTCAGAACCCCTCTGATTGCTGCAGGGGTGATCGGCATCCTCTTCATGGTTGTGATCATGGTTCTGAGTGTAGCCGTGTCCATGCGCCGCAAGAATATTAAGAAGAAGAGAGCACTTCGTCGCTTCCTGGAGACGGAGGTGAGTGGTTGACCTCCAGCCAGCCATGAGTCCCTAAGAACTATTTTCATGTTGTGAAATTCGTTTTTAATCACCTTAGCTCATTTTCCATTAGTAGACCCATTTTAACCAGTCTTTCATGCCTCTCTTCACCACAAAAGTTTTTTACATCAGAATGAGACCTCGGAAGAGCTTGAGAAGTGAAAACTGCCACTTGAACAAAGATGACAAGCTACAGTATCTTTTGATTTCCATGTTTATGCTGTTTGTAAGAAGGCACATCAACGCATGTATTTTTTTTTAGGAGACTGTGGAGTTTTAATGTTGACAGCACTTTTGTGAAAATGTTTTATTCTTGTTTTATTGAGTCTGTTCTGACCTTGTCTTTTATTTGCTGGTACAGCTTACTTTCCCTCAAAAACAAAAATAGATTGCAGGGTATAGTGAGAGTGTGCAGCAAAATTGCAGGTATTAATCTTAATAATCTTTCTGACGTGTACAAGCTCAGAACCCTATGTAAGGCCCGCTCACTCCTCACTGACCAGAGCCACCCCTTGGTTGGTGAGTTTGGGTTGCTCCCGTCAGGCCGCAGGTACATCCTGCCAAGATGCAGGACAAATAGATTAAAGTATTCTTTTGTCCCTGCTGCCATAGCTCTTCTAAACAAGTGTTTGATTGATTAATCTGAATGCTCTATTTATTGTTGTTTCTGTGGTATATGTTGTTACTCTGTGATTGCTGTTGACTGTTTTTGTTACTGCTGGCTGCAGAGCGATTTGCCCCACGGGCACAAAAAAGACTCCTTGAACCTTGAAGACTGCGAATGGATGAGCACAATGGGCCATCAGGGTCATTCTCACTTCACCAATGTGCATACAAATCCAAAATTAAATTAAAGAAAGACAGAAAAAGGGAAAGTGTGGAATGAACCTTCATGTCAGGAGCTGACAGGCTCAGGTGTTGACATCCCATGTGGGAGGAAACACCTGCGATGAGGGGGGAGATCATACCATTAGAGCTGGGAGAAAGCACTCATCCTTTTTTTGTTTGACGTGTGTCTATATTGAGAACCAGGCCTTGATGCACGGTTTTATCACTGTTTTCAGCCCACTGGTGTCAGTGAAGTGTCTCAGCTGATGGGGGCTAAAATGATAAAATAGCTCTAATTTGGCTCCTTGTTGCAGTTTATATTTCTATCCAGCTAACACATGTCGCTACACTCTTCAAAAACCTCTATTTCTGCTTTCTTACACACATTTCAATATTTTAGAGCATGTGATCAGCTCCTCTTCGGTTGCGTTTCAGCACCAGTTTGTACCATTAGCCGCTGGACAGCTCCTTGCTACTGAGCCTCTTCAGCACCACTAATGCTGGATAGCTCCCTGCCTCTGAGCCTCTTCTGTACCACTGATGCTGGATAGCTCCCTGCTTCTGAGCCTCTTCAGCACCACTGATACTGGACAGCTCCCTGCCTGCTGCCGACTCTTGTAGGCGCGTCAGCTCAGAAACACGCGTGCTGTCTCGCACATGTGTCAAGGCTCTGCCTTCTTGTTTTCACCCTGAAAAAGCTGTTTAGTTATTCTGATTAAAATGAAGGAGGGTTATTCCTGTTTGTTTGTTTGTTTTTTTAATCAAGTGCTAACCGTGAGCCACAGGGACCTGTATTCCAACCACAGCCAGGCTGATTTACACCCTTCATTTTCCCCTTTCTGCTCCCTCCTCTAATCTTCCACTACTTCCTTAATTTCCCTCATATTGCTCCATCTCTTTAACATCTACATGGTAATTCTGCAGCTCCCCTCCTTTTGTTTTTTTCTGCAGTCCTCTCTCACACTCCCCATCTTCCCTCATAGGGTTATCCCTCCCTGGCTATTAAATCTGTTCCACTTTTCCACTCGAACAGTAATGACACAAAAAAATGCCGACACCTATGCTCCACAATGACTTGTCTCCCCCTTTCTCTCCACCCCGTTCTTTCTCCATCTATGTCCATTGTCTCTAATGACTTTTGCATTTGTTAAGCTCAAATGTTCAGGAAAGCAAGAATCTGTGTTTATTTCAGAGCATGAAAAATACAAACAACGTGTCTCTCCATCAGAAAATGAATTATTAAATTCATGTGCATTTCTGAATACTGTTGAACGTCCTGCGCTTGCCATGATCCTCAGCTGACAGCTTGGGTGACATAGTATTTCACTGCCCCTACAAGCGAGGGGTTGTGTTGGACATAAATGACCCACATTGTCTGGATGTGTTTTCAGCTAGTGGAACCTCTCACGCCCAGTGGAACAGCACCGAACCAGGCACAGCTGCGCATCCTGAAAGAGACGGAACTGAAAAGGGTTAAAGTCCTTGGCTCTGGCGCTTTTGGGACTGTTTACAAGGTATAACAGCATAGGAGTGCTGGACCATGATAATATGTTGTACCCCAGACACAAGAATCAACTTATCAAATATGAAGTCACATTTTGAGATCAGATAAAATGAAGGCAGAGGCAAATGACTGTGAAATCATTAAAGAGAGGAAATGAGGGACAAGGCTGGAGGCCTGGGATGAAAAGAATAAGAAGTAGATGAGACCAAGACCCCAGAGGTTGCACTTAAAATGAGCGGTCACCCCAGTGTGATTATCGGTTTGAGGAGGAATGAAGAATAGTAGTGTGAGGATTAAAAATACTTCTTTTTTTTGGTCAGTGAACTTGTCGGCTTTACATTCGGAGACCCATTTACACTCAAAATTTGTTGGGGTCAAGGGTTTGGCAGAAGCAGCACTTGTGTTCTCATTCAAAGGAACACCTTGCAAAGTTCCTCTGGGGCGTCTTTAAGTAGAGACATGCGAGGATAGCAAGTCCACTCAGGTCAGCCTACTCCAGGAGAAGCCCAAGGAGTGCTTAAAACTGGATCCTCTCATTGGCTTTTCTTTTAAATATTTGTGTGAAGCACTCATGACACACTTAACGGTAGAGAGGAGGAGTTTTAGCCCGCTAGCTTAGCCACCACAGACAGCACAAAAACAACTCATCACAGAACAGGTGGAATTACCAATGAAGTGCATCATTTGGTGCTTTATTTTCCTTGTCAGTTAATAGTGGAGACATTTTGTATTAACATTTAAGGATTAATTTATGCATAAATACACCAATGTGTGTGAAACAGCTGTTGCTTTTGAGGAAATTATTACCAAAAGAGTGATAAACTTCACAAACAAAGTGTTTGATTGCTCTCTGAATAATTGTGAGGACTGACACAAGTTTTGTGTTGTTATTTATAGACATGACTCCTGTGATGTGATGTGTTTGTTGCTCTGCAGCAGATATGACTTTGCGTTAGTGCAGCCAGTGACAGTGTTGCATGACGAATGGTGGGTTGATGTAGTCACAGAAAGCTTTGGCAAAGTTATGAAAAAATTATCGAAAATGTCAAGAGGTACTTCATTCATTGCTTAGAACATTTGTTAGATGCTCAATTACTGCGATGCAGTCTGAAATTATACCCTTCAGAATGACTAATGTGACAAAACAACCCCTTATGGGTGAGTAAAAAAGGCACCCAGTCTGTAAAAAATTGGTCTTTTACCTGAAAAAAAGGGATTTTTGTGAAATTGCAGTCATTGTAGTAACTGAAGAGCTGTTTGTGTGTATTTCTTTAGGGAATCTGGGTCCCAGAAGGAGAGAAGGTGAAGATTCCAGTAGCCGTTAAAATATTAAATGAGGTGACAGGACCCAAGGCTAACGTGGAGTTCATGGACGTAAGTATTCCGGAAAAAATATTTAAAAGTGTTGTTCTGTTGGGTCAGTCCAGATATGCAGGATGCAGCAATGTGTTCGAATAAACCCTGGTTCAAAGCAAAAACAACAACATCTTCTGTTTTTTAACAGAAGCTCAGAAGTCATAATTTAGACTAGTTCATACCGGGAGGGAAGGTCCCCAGGAAGCCTACAGAGCGCACACACACACACACACACACACACACACACACACACACACACACACAGGCTCCCGGCGCCATGCGGAAGACCCCATTTATAAAACATTCACAGCTGATTTCATTTCAAAAGAAGTGAAAAATTTAAATTATTACCCTGTGATGATGCAATGTAGATGAAATAACCCTCATCAACACGCAGACATGCACACATACACTCCCAGCGAAAGTGACCCAATTGCATTCGTGTTTTGCATTGGTGATGACGCCCTGCGAGGGAACGTTTTGACTCAGTGGTGTTGGGATTTTTATTAGGACATCCTTAACGAATATCTTACAACCTTTCCTGTGTTTGACTTGGTTCTCTGTGGGCGACTCTGAGAGTGTTTCTGACAGAGAGCCACAAACCAGAGTTGGTAATTTGACATGTCGGTGAACAAATCAGGTCAACATGTCTGTGTTACTGAAACTTGGTGCCATGATGGTTCCTGTCAAATGATTCCTGCCACGTCTGCTATAAACACATACCGAATTCACCAAAGTCAGAGTTGGACGGCCAACGAGCAGATCGCTCTGACTTTACCGTCGACTTTACCGTAATGGGAGTCACCAAAGGAGAGAAGAATGGCATTTATACATTTCACAGCCAGACCGGGAATTCGTACTGGTGACCTTCTCACTGTCGGTCACACTGAGTGGCCACTCGCTGTTTAAATAATGTCATATAGAATTGATTGTCTTCGTGTGTGTGTGTCTGTTGTGATTCATCAACTCTATATTTGTATGTTTGTTGCAGATATTCCACAACAGCTGAACTTTTCCCCCAGTTTCCTCATTTTTCCCTCTTACGTGCAGCCAAACGGTGCAATTTGATTTCATTTGTCTCCCAGGTCACCAGTGTGATTTGATCCATTTATTCTCAACCATAAAAACCGAAATACTAATATTAAGTAGCGCTTGACAACAGGTTCCTCTTCTGTTCTAAAGAACAGTTTCACTCTGTTAGCGCACCACTGAAAACTGGAGTTCAGCTACTGCACCACAAATGCCTTCAGGTGTGACCTGGATTGCAGTGTCTCCACAAAGTACAAGAATATTTAACAAGAATCAAATATATGTCCATGTGCACATTTGTTTATTCGTTAGCGGCTAAATACCAGCAACATACCTCACCTTCGTCTGAACGCAGGAATCACGATCAAAGCCAAACCAAGATGAGTCCTTGTGTTCCGTCCTTGAAATTAACATTTAACAATACTGATTAGAATGAACAACTGATTCCCCTGTGTTTTGAAAAAAAAAAAAAAGATTGCGTTCTGTTTACTTGTTTATTTATTTCGATTAATTTTTTGTTCAGTACTGAGTTTGACACAGGCCACAGAACACAGGAGAGTTGAATCTGTGTTGGAGGGAGGTTTTGATTGTATTCTGCAGTTAATAATCCAAACAAAAGTGTGCACTCTTAGCATTAACACACCCTCAGACACATTCCATTAATGTGTTACATTTGAGGACAGTTTCACTTTTCAATACAAACTAAAACCCATTTGAATTACTCATCTTTGGGTTCATGCTCAAAGGTCTTCCGCTGAAGTCGTAGTTTTGCATCCGTGCAACTCTGAGCGACCTGACAAACGCAGACGTGCAACTAAGGACGAAAATGTCACACTCATCACTTGTTAAGTGTGTTACAAAACTAAAGGTGGATGACTTTTACATTTTTGCTCTTTTTTTCAGTAGCACTTAACTGATCATGCCATGAATTACCCCATCATAATTTCTGCAATGGCGGCCTTGAGAACAATGTGAATATGGGTCCGTTTTGATAGATTTGTGCGACAGAGAAGTCCTTCTATAGATTTATATTCTGGCCTAATTAGGTAAGAAACATATTGATTATTATTATTGAAATTAAGAAACACATAAAAGTGCCCCAGTCTTGAAAAACAAATCTCAGTGACAAGAAATGTTCTTTGAAATGTCTCTTGGCAGGCTTTTAGGTGGGTTTGGGTCTGATTTAGCGCTGTCCTCTGCATTAGCGCGTTAGCACGGAGGCCACTGTGGGAGTGTTGTGATGCATGCGAAAACCCTGCGTTGTTTGTTGTTTGTTGTTTGTTGCGTGTCATTATTCAGCAGAGCCCCTCCCCCATGCCACACATTGTTTATATATCATATTAACCCAGAATCTGTGTTCGCGCTCAGTGCACATGCAGTACGATGGATCGCGATCGAGACTGCACAACATCCAGAATGATAAATCCAGATGTTTTCATCTGCTGTTGCTCTAATGAAACAACACAAGGACACGCAATTGGTCTGGAGAATTACAACATTCATTAAGCTGCTAATAATAATTTTAGACGGCCTTGGTCTGTGGATGTTGAGAGGCTTGTCGGTGTTTCACTGCTGAAACTTCACCCTGACAAAAAAAAAAAAAAAAGGGCTTCACTGTTTGGCTCAGGTTATTATCGCTTTACAAGCATGTGAGTTTTTGAATGTTTTAAAATGTGCTTTTTAATTTGAAACACAGTTTGACCTATTTGGGCTATATCTCTCTATAGTCTCAATAAGCAAGCAAAACTACAAATATTTTTTCAGCTTCTTTCCATTAAAACTACTATATATTTCATAACATTCTAAATGTTCTCTGGTTTCAACAGGAGGCCCTCATCATGGCGAGCATGGAGCACCCCCACTTGGTGCGCCTGCTGGGTGTCTGCTTGAGTCCTACCATCCAGTTGGTCACGCAGCTGATGCCTCACGGGTGCCTCCTTGACTACGTCCACGAGCACAAGGACAACATTGGCTCCCAACTGTTGCTCAACTGGTGTGTCCAGATTGCCAAGGTAAGCCAGGGAGAGAAGGTCGCTGCTTAGCTGAAGCGCTAATGCTGTTTGGTCAGACTGGCAGAATTTTAAAGGCTTTTCTGTCTCTGTGATGATGCTACAATATTGTCTTTGTCAAGTTGCCCAGAGTTTCGTGAGCTGCCTTGCTGTCTCGAAATGTGCACTAATGGTAGGTGGATTAGCGCTGGGGAAACCAGTTTTCAGCATATGTATGAAATACACTTTTGAGGGCTGAAAAAAAAAGAAAGTTGTTCCCCCAAAAGCTCCGATCTTAAGACTAAGCTTGTGAACGTGGTGGACACCAGCACTGAGCCACCCACTCACACCGGTGGTGACGGGGAAATGTTCAGTCCAGAGACAAATATTGTCCACCAATATTGTGAGGAGGTTTAATTCCATTAAATTGCAAGAGCAAATGAATTCATTTCATTTTTAGATTATTGGCAACATGGGCTCTGCGGCTGTGACAGCAGCAGCTTACAAACTAGATATGAAAGCCGACCGCTGAGGAGCTACCAGGATGCACCAGTCAGAGGGATGCCAGGCACTTAGCATTTTTTTTTTTTTAAGGAACCCAGAATGTGACCTTCAAGCCAGGGAAACCTTTCCTTACTGTTGACTGGTCCTCGCAGCTCATTGCACGCACGTTAGTGATGTTTCACATCTGTAAATTTGATTACCCTTCATATCAACGTCAGAGCTCTTAAATCTAAAACGTCGCAGTCCTGGATTTAATACCGCTGGCAAATATTTCCATTTTGCCATTTTTGGCAAAATCAATGGGAAGCGGTGCTCCAACGAGCTGCCACGGGGAAGATACGAAACTGATCGTCAGGACACCACTGTGATCATAATACATTGTTATTATTATTTTTTACATTTATATCAAAAGCCATCAGTGCGATAAACCTCGTCACGATGACGACCCATGCTGTGTAACGCAAATACATTCACCATATGAAATTAATCACAGAAATTGCTCAGCGGGGGGAAATGGCTGCAGATTGGCTGCTGCGCAGTCATAAATCTGCACCTGCTGTGATCAGTTGTCAACATGAGCGGATGTATAAATCATAAGGGGGAGATATTGAGATATATTATGATTATTTTAGAGGTCTCAATACACATTGTTTGTGTGCACGAAAGTGCAAAGCCGACACATTTCTCGTGCCGCCATGGTAACAGAGTAAATTGAGCTGTGGACCTCATCCACAGCCCTCATTATAATTTAACCCCAGACCCAGTCAAACGTCGCTCCTGCGGGTTAATTCAGCCTCTTCATTGTGCCTCATTGCATCAGTTTGCCGCGGCTCTTCTGGGGCTCTGCAGGCTTCTGCAAGTGACAGGGCTCCAAACACTAAGGCAGCGTCTCTGTGGCCCTCCCTCTCTGTCATGACCACCATCGCACTCATAGATTATTAATGGAGTCGTCCACCTCCAGAGTCATACTAATGAGTGGATTCATTAAAGCTTCTGCGCATGCAGGGGGCCCTGCCACACAAGGCTGCAGATTCCTTACCCTGTTTTATCTTCCCATGTGCCCCTGTTATATCACATTCTCCTCAATATGTCAGCTGGCTTTCAGAGTCTTCTCTTTTGGTGCAGGTATGACATGAGGTGTTTGACTCGAGACCTATACTGTTTTTAATCAGGTTTAATCGTGTTCACATTTCATGACCTTCAATAAATGACTAGCAAAAAAAATTATAAAATAAAATAATAAAATAATATTATAATAATAATAATAATAATAATAATAATAATAATAATAAATGGTTCAAAAGCCCTGCAGTAAAATGCTGTAAGCAGCACTGCAACCCACAATTTCTGTACTTGATTGCCTGAAATTTTAACTGAGAGATTTTGGTATTGCAGCTTTTCAAGCTAACACACACATCTTCTTGCCGTCACAATAAAAACAAGTAACTGTTCTTTGTGTGTGTGTGTGTGTCTGTGTGTGTGTGTGTGTGTGTGTGTGTGTGTGTGTGTGCGCGCGTGCGTCTGTGTGACTCTCGGTGTATATCTCAGGGCCATATCTCTATGTAAACACAACAGTGCAAACATGACATTCACTTACACATGACATTCATCCCCAGGGGTCTATCCACTCTGTTTCCCATGCTTCTCTATCCTCTCTCTCTCACACACACACACACACCATGCAGGAGACTCCAGCGCTATTCTCTCGCTCGTCTGAATATTATCCAGTTATTCTCATCTCGTTATTTAGTTACGGAACTAAAATGCTGCAAGTGTAGCTCTGTGTTAACGGCTGACTGTTGTTTTAAAATGTATAACATCCATTTGCTCTGGCTGCTTTTAAAGTTGGACGACTTCAGTCTCTTGCTCTTGCTGACTGGAGACTTCAGGAGTGAAATATTCAACATGTAAAAACCAGGATAAGATGTAGTTCAGGGCAAATAAAGTCAACGGTGAAATCAATGCTATTACATCAATAATACACGTATATCCTTAGGAACTGTGATGTTAATGTCGAGGCACAACAGTGACCTGTTTGTCTCTTGGATTCTAGTATTGTTTACTGGCTATATACAAGAAAATTAAGCGAAGGAAGATGAAAAGAAACATGTAAGGTTCGTCTTACAGGACCCTTCAGGTGTTGTTGGTTTTTTTTATGTGTGTTGGTGTAGTGTGTTACATAAATAAATGTATTATTCCACATCCATTATAATAATAAATGTATTATTCCACTTGTTATGTGGAATGATTTCAGAGGGCAGCTTTAGGTGTGGTCTCATCATTTGAGGGGGTAGAATTCATTCATTTCCTTTATGTTTTGAAATGTTAAACATTTTAAACATGCACATACCTTGCACACTGTAACTCATGGCCCTCCTGTGTCACTCAGCTGAAGTTTGGACTTAATCTGATGTTCTTTGGTGTTAAACAAGGCGGCTGACTTGAGTCAGCTATCTGATTAGAAAAACCCTTGGACAAATCTAACATTTCTTGCTTGGCTGCTTCATAGAATTCCCTAGACAGAAAAGAGAGAAGGAAAAGAACATTGCGGCCACCCTGTTCAGTTTGCTGCTACAGGGTCACCGTTTCTGGTGCAACGACAGAATGATCCCAGTGATTCACTGACAGCAAAATAAAAAAAAAAAAAAAACACAAAATTGTTGCTACATGGAGAAGAGACCATTAGTGATAAAAAGCATAAAACAGATTAAAAGAGTATAGTTCACAAAAGTGCACCCTCAGTGTCCAGAACAACTAACAATAATTGCCCTGTTGACCTCAGTGCCCCAGGCATATGACCATGGGGGAGTTCAGTGAGAGCTGCAAGAACATTCAAAGTCCTAAAAACAGATAGGTCAATGTTAAAATTCCTCTCAAATTGCACTGGAACCCAGTCTAGACAGGCCAAAACTGGGGTGATCTGCTCAGGATCTGAGTTGTTTTATAGATCCTATTAGATGCTCTGAACATTAATAATACGGTGGCATTTTTGTCTAATAGAGTAAGCCCTCTTTTTTCTCAACAATCTTTCAATGCTACAGTTATTTATTTATTTATTTATTGTTTGAATACTTTCTTTAAAAAATGGTAACATTGAGTCTCCATCTACAACACTTTAGAACAGTCTGTCCGTACAGATTTCTCCTGATAGTAAAAAATAATGAAAAAAAAAAAAAAAAAAAACTCAGAATCAGTTCATTATCATTCAGTTATTTGTTTTTTAGCTGAGGCAAAGACATTGTAAGTTGGTAATGGCTTCATTAATTACTCTGCTCTCATTTGTAATAAAGATTGTTTATGATGCTGTTGGTGTGACAGAACATTTCACTGCTGCTTGTTTTTGTAATTGAAAGTGTCCTGATTCTGGAAGCATGACTTGACAAATGTATCTTTTACCAAACATACATCCTCAAACTGTGTTTGTATCCTCAGCCAACAGCGGCGTTGAAGGAAGTAATGTTGCTGCTGTAATAATGTATGTATTCAGCAAAGTTAACTCAGAGAGGGGAAAGAAAAAAAGGCAATCAAAGTAAAGTAGAACCGACCATTCAACCTATTAATGATGGCAGCCTCTCAGCATTCTGGTTCACTGCAGTTAACAATGAAATACTTCACAGCTGTGAACTCATGATGTAGCCAACTGAGTGTAGGTCATCTTCTGCTCGTATGCATGCAGACACACTCCATCTGCTACTTTTCGTTCTCTCTTTAAATATGAATGAATGCTGAAGCCTTTGGAATCCTGAAGTTGCTTCATCTGAAGATCAGTCTAAGAGTTGACTCAATCATCTCCTGTCTGATCTACTGGATGACTTAAGTTCCAATGTAGAGGTTTTAGTTCAGTTCCGGTTATTCATATATCATTTATTGCAGTCACAATTGATTTAAAAACTTTATTCCACCATTAAACGTGCATGTTGCATTTGCATGCAACTATTCATGAGTTCGGAGATTAGTTTCCATCTACGTAGATATGGTCACTAAAGATTCCTGCTGTTCTCGTTGGTTGAGGTTTATGCGAGCACGCTAGGTCGTATGACCAGCAAATGATGGCTCCAAAAGTTCATATTCGGGCATTAACCTTTTGTTGGCTGAAAAACAACGCTTTATTTTGAAATTCAGGATGCAGATCAGCCTGAACTGGATGTAATTGAACTTGTGCTCAGAGAAGCTGAAACAATTTCTGGGGTTTCAGGGCGTCTCTGGTCCACGTGTCCTCCGATGTCAGAACTACTAAACTTCACCAGAAGTTTGTTTTGATTTTTAAAGCTGAGCGTCGGCCCATCGGTATTTCAGGACATGATCCAGCTCCATGACCGCTCACGTCAGAATGTGCCCTGAAAATCGTTTAATGGACGATGTCATCAGTAACCAGGCTGGAAGTGGCTATAGGGCGTTGATCACATATTTATGTACCCTCTTTTTTTCTTTTTTTTTTTTTTTTAAATTAAAGCTAATGGCTTCATTACCTGAAAGGCAAACTGCACCTGTGTATTCATGAAGCTGTCCCTAATTTCCCTCAGCAAACATATACGGACACATCCTCTGCTCATGTCCCACTTCACGTTCCACATTTTCAGCCTCGCAAAAGATCAATCATAGATCACAGTTAATGTCTCCCATTATGGCATCCTGTGATTGCCCTTTTATTATCCCACTAATTATCTCTATCATCATTATTATCATTTCTGTATTACAGTTCATTACTCTGTGCTCTAAAGAAAATAGTATAATGTTCAGAAAGGCATTTTTTTTGGTTGTTTTTTTTTTTTTTGTTTTGTTTTCTTCTGATTTTGCTGCAGATGGCAAAGTACATAGGCCGCTTCTGCAATTACCCCTTCAGTCAAAAAAAAACTGTTTCGTGCATTTGTAAGCTTCATGTAAAAGTGAGAATCAGCCGGGGAGGAAATGGGCTTGAAACAGGTTTAGACGGGCAACGTTTCGAGTTTGGGCGCTCACATCAGTCAGTAATATTAGAGTTACTAGTTTGTCTTATTTGAGAGAACTGTGCGAGCACAGGGCTGCATTCACTTAGAAACAAGAGCGGCTCAAATTTCAAGGCCCGTGTGGTGGGCAACAGATCAAATCGAGAGCGGCTGTTTACTGGAAAGATGCCACGAGTTTCAACCGTCACTGTGCAAACAACCATAGGCTGTCTTTTCTCATTTCCCCCCATTGGAAACCAAACAGACCGTGTTGCCTACAGTGGAACACAAGCTCGCTGAAGTCGACGGGTGGTACTTTTCCGTCTCTGTTTAGGTAAAGAAATGTAAAAGTGTTGCCAGAAAGTGAGTCGTAGCCACAGCACTGGCACCTGCTGCTCATTTCACCAAGAGAATTTTACTTTGGACATGAGGCTTTAAGAAAGTAGTAGAGAGGATGAACCGCTACACTGTGGTCAGGCTGATATCTTTAGAATCTAAAACATTAGTGGGAGTTCATGTTACTCAGTGGAACTAATTATAATCTTTAGATCTACCAATTTAGACTGCAGAAATTTTAGACTGCATCTTCATTTTTCTGCATACTATTAAATGTGTAACTGATTAAATATGAGGCTTTTATGTGATTAACGGTGTTTTTCAGAATTGTCTTCTTCTGCTAGGAGAAGATGGGGCCTCGAAAGCTCACACTGGCAGGTTGTGGGGTCACTTTGCTCTGGCTGAGAGAATGGGACAGAACCATAATATTTTTTGTTTGTTTTTTGTTAAAAATGCTTGAATTCACTTGAATTCATTTGTGCATTTGCAAAGCTGGATGTTTCGGACAGACGTGACAGAACCACGTGTTAGATTGATATAATGACATCAGCATAGAGCTCTCCAACTGAGCTGGGCTCTTGGTACCAGGTAAACACAGGCTGGAAATCCAGTCATGCAGTGCTAAAACAGGAGAGTGTGGGAAACTTTTCTCACATATGAACATGATGTATAGCAGTGATTTCTCCAGGAAATACTGCTTCTTCTGCAAAAAAAGAATTTTAGGTCCTATAATCACTAACTGACATATGAAGTCTTGGAAGGACTCATATTACAGCCTGTTTAAGTACGTTAGCAATATAGGTTCCGTATTTAGGATATGGATTATATTTTAGAGAAAATCTTTGTTGAGTCTCCATTACTCGAAAGGGGCTGCTGTACCATCTGTCCTAAAAAATGAATGATCCCACTGATCTGAAGATGAAGACACAGTCAGAGTCACAAAAGAGAAGAGATGGACGGCGATCGGTGATGTCACGCCAAGAACATTAACACGGCCATCTGGTGTCTCATTCTTCCGTCACTCCCACTCACCTTACTGGCCCTCGTTGCCCTCATCGCTGGACCCGAGTGGGCCCTTCAAGTACAAGGTCATGTTGCTGGCATGTGTTGGGAATCTGCCACCTGATCCTGAAGGCACACGTCGGGGCCCGGTGCCCGGCTGACAGGAAGCATGGCCGTGTTGCACAATCTGTGTCTCTGTCACACACACACAAACACGCTTCTCATGTGACATCGTCTGTGTTTCATCTGTCCTCTGAAGAGTGAGAGGACAGATGGACAGTTTGGTAGTGAAAGAAACAACCTTTATCTGAAATACAATCTTTTCCGTAGAACAGATGTGTTGTAACATCCTCATTCATCTCTCTGAGTTAAGACTTTGCGAAACACTTTGAACGTTTATTTACATGGCAAAATTCTCTTTCAGTGCCTGATACCAAGCCTGGACATGCCATGACACTAAGAGGATGGATTAAATTCATTTATCTAACTAGATATTCATGCCCAAGGGCACGTGGTTCCTTTGCCTGTTGCCTTGCGTGAACGTTAAATCAGCCACTCGGCGTGCCGCATCCTCACATGATATCAAAGTGAAAATGACTCTGGAGGGGTTTCTGCACGATGGCTTCACTCGGAATTCATTGCAGTAATATCCCTGCGGTGACAGTGGTTAAAAAAACAAATCCTAATTAAAAAAAAAAAAACAAGCAACATTCACTTCTCCCAAACAACAGTTTGACTCATCAGTATAAGATTATTTGTTGATTGTACAAAAATATTGCCTTTATTAATATTACCAGCAGTAATAGATGTGTTGGTGTTGGGCTCCTCTTCCTTCCATCTGTCTGACACTGCCCTCCAACACTCTGCCCTTCTCAGAAGTAGGATCCAACCTGTTTCCTGGGCAACAGTGTTCTCCCACATTCCATGTCACCTGGCACAGTGTCTCCCACCTGCATGGGTCGGCCCATCTCGGTCAATTCGTACCTATTTATTTCTAATTTAGGGAAATAGTCAGGACCAAAACACCTAAAAAAAAGTCTGTTATTTTGCCTTGAGTCTGTTATATTGGTTTCTTGCTATGAAGTATTTGGATTTTACATGGAAGCTTTATGTTTCTTTGATTCTATGTCCTTTGATTATTCCATTCTTGAAGTATGGGGTTTGTCTCTTCTTTTTCTACCTCATCATTCTCACAAGCTGGCCTTGAATTAAGTCCTGACTGGCTCATTAGTTTGGAAGCAGCAGATATAAATAAAAAAAAAAACCTGTGAGAGCAGGACTGTTAACACCAACCACGGACAACTGAGGCTGGCCTCTGCTCGGATGCCAGAATGACAGTAACAGAAGCGGGGTTGAATCCCATTTAGAGTGACGGCTGCATGACAGCTCTTCAAGAAAAACGCAACCCACTTCCCTCAGGATCACACCCTTATCGCCTGCATAGAATACAGTACCGACACAGACTAAAGCATAACCCTGTCATGCTCTTCATGTGATTTGAGATCCAGGGTACTGCACGTCGGCCGTCCACACAGAAAAAAGGGCTCCCAGTGGCTGCGCTGATCTGCGATAGTGGTGCTAACATCACTGAGCTAATGTTTTATGTTTTATATTTAAGAAAAACATGTCAGTAAATCAGCGTTTGGTACTGAATAGAGAGCCCCTTCATACTGGTCTTTTTCAGTATTCCAGCCATCTTTTTGGTGGGAATGACAGCTGCGTACAATCGATCTGTCTTCTCTAATCTCCGGGAGGCAAGCTGTAATTTTAGCAATTGAATCTGAGCCTTCCTCTAAAGGGGGTTTTGAAAAATGGAACTGACAGAGCTTCTTACCTTGGCCATCTTTTGCATAAAATATCTTGCTGTTTGTTTGAACTGAACTAAACACAGACAGGAAACAAAGACAACGGTAGTTTGTGATGTTGATTTTTTTTTTTTCTGATGTTTCCATGTCTTTAAAAGTATCAGAAAGAAAGTGGTAGAGCGAAACTGCTCCCTCGTGCTGCATTCAAACGCTGTAGTAATTTTTGAACATACTTGCTTTTGCTTCCTCAAATATGCCGTTTTATTGTTTATTATAACACAGAATGATTTGATATTATTCAGTATTATCTTATAGATGTGTTTGTTCATATGACAAATCTTTCTTTAATAAACACAAAGTTTAGTCGCAGAAAAGAATTCATATTAGAATGTAAATTAGACTGTGAGCATAATAAATAAGAATAAGTAAATGTATTCAGATAGTGAGACTATAGTCAGATTATAAGTCATCGTTTTGAAATATAAGGCAGACATTCATCCTAACACTAGATAAAAACAGAGAAGCTGCAGGAGAGTGTTTGTGTGTTCACAGAATCTCTGCTCCTCTGAATGTGTGGCGGAAGAATCTGCATCAAGCATTCATCAGAGAGAATAAATGTGTATGGACAAAGTTCTCTCCCTTTATTTACCGCTACCACAGCCTGAGCTCAAATTGTTGGTATTCAGGCTGCCCCCTTATGCTGTTTCATAAATTCATTCTGACATGTTAAAGCTTGATATGAAATGAAACCTCGGCACTTTCATCATTACCGCCTTAACGCCCCCTCCTCAGTTTCTCCACATTGGCCTGATTCGTTTCACCTCGTTCCTCCAACAGTGATTCACCTGCTTCCTTGCCAAACCAAATCTTATTATAGCCAAACAATGCTTTAAACATGTGCTACGTCAAGCAGATGCTGGGCTGGTGTCAACGAGCTCCAATAAAACTGCACCGTTAACACAAACTAGACAGTCATTAGCATCCTGTGCCCTCCAGAAAACATCCACGGAGGGATTCAGAGACAGAATGAGACCGGGTGGCTTGTGTCCTCCTTCTTTGGATTATTCCAAAATCAGTGAAATTACTCTCAGTAATTGTTGTTACGTTTTATTGGGTCTGGAATTTTTCTGCGTTTAAATAGTTAAAGGTTAACGTCAGTGAATGAGACACAGAAATGCATAAATCACTAAATCAGACTTTTCCCAATGCTGTAAGGACACGGTGAACAGTGCATTTTGAGTATTCCTTGAACCGGTTCGTTTTTTTTTTATTATTATTATTCACATTGCCTTCATTTCTGAAGTTTGGGGAGTGTGGACATGTGGAAATTACTGTAAAGTTCCAATTAAACTCCCAATTAGACCCTGCCCTGGATGTCACTGCAATAAACCTGTTCTCATCAGAAGCCTGCTGGCATTTTGTGAAAGTTTTTATAGTTTTAAAAGCACCAATTTCTCTCGCTCACTTTAGCTGTTAATTTTAGGTAATGTGTAATAATTTCAGGTGAAGTGATTTGAACAAATATTTGTTATAACTGCCAATTAACATAATGAACTGACAGGAGTGTCTGGACCATCATAGTATATTCTTACTGTCGGTAAGTATTTTTTACTTAATAATGCTCTGTAAAGAAAACAAAGCCACGTGTTTTATGTGGCTTCAGGTGCACAGAAATAACCCCGAGCTGGATGCAGAATATTACAGGGATTCTCTTGCCTGTTGAGCAGCAAGTTAAGCAAATCACTCATGTCTTTTCACTCTCTCTTTTCTTCTGTAAATGAGTTTTCTTCACTACCAAATTCTAACAAAAGGCCAGCTGAAGGTTTTTATCTACAGAGGGAGCGCTTCAGCTTTCAGTGTCAAATATGGTGACATTCTTTCCTGTGATAATATTATCTTTTATCTGGGTCCAGCAGTTTTCCATCAGCCAAGTCCTCCAATGGAAGGACACTGGTGCACAAGTCCTACCTTAGATGTCCAAAATAGTGTCCTAGGTGGGCACCAGGGAGGTATCTGGAAGCACTGCTCTGACCACAGTTGTTTCTGATGCAGAGGCTCCTCATCTGTGGATGTTGCACTTCAGTCCAAACAGTAAACTCATTTCAGCTGTTTGGTTGCTCCTTCTTTCTCCTGCTGCATGCAGCTCCCGCCTGTAGGTGTAGTAACAACATAGATTGATGAGCTTCACCTTTGACTACTTCTTTCTTTCACGTCTGCCTCACTCAGGAAGGATACAAGCACGCTCCACCCACAGAAATCCAAATTCCTTTAACGACCGCTTCACGTTCAGCTGCAAACCAGCCAGTGCGAGGTGAAGTGAGATGAAGTGTTATAGTAGCGTCTTTGCATCTGCAAAAATGTACCGAATTGCAGTGAATAAAAGCTATTCCGGATTTTAAATCTGTGACTGTGGTCATGGCCGACTGAAACTTGTCCATCTCCGGGCTTTGCTGACCAATTACCTTTAGCTGTTTGGTACAGGTACAAGCATGTCTTCAACCACTGCCCCTCAAACTGCTCCTCTCTCCAGCCTCGTTCTGTTCTGTTTTTGTCCTTCCCAGCCCATTATAGCCTAATCCAATTTGTTTTGCTCTTAAACCAGGCCTCGTTTTTCTGAGCTCTGGCCACTTCAGACAACGTAGACCCTGCTGCGGCATGACTCATCTGTAACACCCCCCTTCTTTTATTTTTCCTCTCAGACGCTTTCATTCTTCTCTTCAGGCTGACTTAGAGTTATGCACTTGAGAGCAGAACAGAGGTGCAGCAGCAGTTTGCAGAGCTAGTCCTCTCTTGATTGATGACTGTTGGCATTTTCTTCCAGACTCAACTGTCTGCATGGGTGCTTGCAGCTCCATTTTTTTTCTTTTGTGCTTGTGTTCTGTTGTCTTTTAAAGGCTAATGTGTGTTTGCGTAACTCAAAATTCTCTCCTGGTTATTAGTAAATACATGTAAATGTAGTGTTGTGCTTCCTCTGTCTGCATGGGAGGGCAGTACATGAGAAAGTTTGTTCCTCCAGCATGTCTGCAGCCACTTCCCACTCTGCACACTTGTATCACCTCCCACTCTCATTCTCATTCTGCTGGCAAATTAAAATTCACGGGTTGCCAAGCCATCCATTCTCCCTCCGCTGTTTAATTGTCTCGAAAATTGAGGAGATTACCGGACGCAATTTATGTACAAATAAGAATCTGTCAGGCAGCTGGCAGAGTATACCATGACATACACACACACACACTCACACGTGCTTGAGGTATCCCACCTGCGGTCCACGGTGGGAAACCTCAAATCCCATTCTTTTGTCTTTTCAATTCCACCCTCTTAGTTTATCATGCAGAACAATAAAAAAAGAGTGCTGGAGAGGGGTGAGAAACACTGGAGGGAAGGAAAATCCCTCACTGAGAGACGGATAAAGAACACACATTATCACTCAGCGTGTCCTGGTGCTGATCAGCTTCCTCTTTTCTTCACTCAGAAGTCAGGGTCACACTACCACTGTGCAAACATGGTTACTGGGCGTTGGACGTTAGAATTCTGTGATTCATTTGGTCAAATTAAGCCATTGTTGCTGAAAAAGACCACCTGTGGAGCTCCTGGATTTACGATTTTACGTCCTTTGTTTGCATTTGCTACACCGCGGCTGCCGCGCATGGTACCTGATGGCTGCTACTCACTAGGATGAATGAGTCACTATATCTTCAGGGTATCAACAAACATTAATTATTGTTTTCTGAAACAATTTTTATATATTTTAGGCACTTAACAGGAGTTGCCAAGAGTTTAGAAATCAACATGCGGCCAAGTTGGCAGCTAACATTTGGCTTGCACATGATACCGGAGCTTGGAGCCAGAACTTCTATTCTTACAAGCCAATGAGTCGTTTAAATGCTGTTTGAGAATGTTATTGACCAGCTACTTAAACATTACATCATATCTTCATGACATTATCAGAAATGACCAGATCTCAGGTACCTTTTGTAATTCCAGTTAAGGACAGTCAATATTGTTGTCAGATAGTGGGTGTGGCCAAAAGTATCTCACTCTCTCTCTCTCTCTCTCTCTCTCTCTCTCACATATACACAAATACATCCACACACATGCAGGGGCAGCTCCATGTCACATTTTTGGTTTATAACACATGTGATTTGTGCCCAAAGACTGAAAAACAGCAGGGTGATTATAGTTTTAGCACTCTAATCTCACCTCTGACGATGCCCCTCAGCCCCCACCTGAGCCTTCCCCCCTCCTCCCACATGTTTTCTTCATTATAGTCCATTTCACTTAAATTCAATTTGTTTTTCTTTAAAACCAGGCCTTGAGCTCTAGCCACTTCAGAAGGACCCCCCGCCCCCACCTCTTCTTTTTCCTCTTCTCAGACATTTTCATTCTTCTCTTCAGACTCCTCTTAGATTTATGCACTTCAGAGCAAAATGGAGGTGCAGCACGAACACACGGACCTGTTCTGTTTTAGATCTATTTTTCTTCCTTTCAGACTGAGCCGCTCTGTTTCGAGGCGATTCCAGTTCTCCAGAAAGAAGCTTTGTGATTACGTGTGATTAATTAACGCGGGCCTTTGAAGGCTAACGCAGTAGATCTTACTCAGTTCTGAAACAGCAGGACATTAATATACTGCAGAAGTGCAGCAGTGAGGATAGTTTTCCTAAACACCTAAAAATATCAGAGAAAAACATTTTCCTTTGTTGAAAGCAGATGGTATTAATTATAGTGTGAGTGCAGATAAGAAGCTGTGAATTGCTCTTCGAACCGTTGAGCAAATGTAGTGAAGGAAGTGTTGCACGCCAGTCACGATTCTCAATCCTCTGGGCCCCGATTTTAATTGAAAACCTGCCTCTGGGTGGATGCTTATGGATGCTGCTGTTAGTACACCGGCAAGCCTTTTGCAATAAAGACGGCTTTTCCGCTGAATAGCTGCAGACTGACGGGAATTACAGCCATAACAATCACTACAGTATGATAATGGTGATGATACAAATCATTATAGAAATGCACGGGGGTAGTCATACTAGTGATGATGATGGTGAAAACAGATGGTGATGTCACTTGCATGTTTGTGTATATAATTTTTTTATTTTTTTATTTTAAATGTTGTGTAACACACATTTAAAATGGCTGTTTGTGTGTGTGTGTGTGTGTGTGTGTGTGTGTGTGTTGCAGGGTATGATGTATTTGGAGGAGCGAAGGCTTGTTCACAGAGACCTGGCTGCCCGAAATGTCCTGGTCAAGTCTCCCAACCACATCAAGATCACAGACTTTGGTCTGGCTCGCCTGCTGGATGTTAACGAGAAGGAATATAATGCTGATGGAGGAAAGGTAAAATCCAGCCCTTCACTTTGGATTTGCTTTGTATAAGTGTCTTTGAGAAGTGATACAGTTGTCTGCAAGTGAGCCAGTGTCCAAAAGAGCACCATCTGGATGCTCACAGACCCAAGTATAACTGTTAGGCAGTCCACCAAGAACCATACAAACTCATAAGCAAACACATATACATACAGGTGCATATATTTACAATGTCCTTGGATGCAAGAAGGTGCCTCTTGTGTCTCCCAGCTGTTTCGAAGCACACCACTGACATGTGAAACACAACAATAGACATTATCATTCATAAAGCTTTTATTTCTTGAGGGAGGTACTTAGCCCTTCTCAGAGGAGAGATACTCCTCCGCTCTATTGGACTGTTTTATTTACCGCAGGGGAACGGGGATCTCTAAACTCTAAATGTAGTGAACAAAGAAGTGCTCGGAGCTCTCTGCTCGTGGGCTTCTGGCCAAGGCGTTGTTGATCCTCTCCATCTTGTTTTTGTTTTAAAAGCCTCTTGTTTTAGGAAAGCCCGATTTATCCCTGCTTACCCATTTTCTAGTACGTCCATCATGGTTTGTGTGAGTGCAGACGATCGAGGTATTATCCCCTCCGCTGAGAACAAGACAGACATGGGCAGACATTGTCCCCGCCTCTCAGCCTCCAACACTGTAATCAATAGAGTTGGCCTTCAAATCTAATCACAGTGTTAAGCTGTGTTCCAGACCGCTGTGTTCTTCAGCTCGTGTGAGTTCTATACTCTGTGTGTGTGTGTGTGTGTGTGTGTGTGTGTGTGTGTGTGTGTGTGTGTGTGTGTGTGTGGTGTGGTTGTGGGTGTGGGTGTGGGTGTGTGTTTGTGTACTGAGTAACAAAATAGTCATTCTACTAGCAAAGTGAGGGCATTTTTGGAAGTGAGGACATTTGAAAGTTATGACTTGGTTTTAAGGTTTACGTTAGAATTGGACTTAATTGGGGTAAATATGAAATAAGTTGGTTTAATGTTATTTGTCTTGCAAATTTCTCTGGTAATCTTGAATGTGAATTACAGTTCCTCTGCCATTAAAACAGCAATAGTAAAAACACAGATAGGCTGTGATTCTAATGAGCCTTTGTGTCTGACAGATGGCGATTAAATGGATGGCCCTCGAGTGCATCCACTACAGGAAGTTTACTCATCAGAGCGACGTTTGGAGTTATGGTAAGGCTGGACAAAAAGTACAATCACAAAACAATCTAAAACAGTGGTGCCGACATGATTGGAACACTTTGCATATTCAGGAGGTTTCAGTTGTTTTTGTTGAATTGGCCATTGAAACAAAAAGTCTTCTGAGTATAAAATAAACCACACAGATTTATTGTCCATTCAGAAAAGACTTTGTTTGGAGGGAGTCTTTTGTCAGTAATCGAAGGTAACGTGCACACCAATCACAGTGCTGTAATTCAATTGGGAGTTAGATATTAAGATTATATAAATGTTAGTCTCCTACCACATTTTCCTACCATATTCCAACAATAACAGTCTGGAACTTTACTATTAATATTATCAGCTATAATCTTTTGTAGAATTAGATCAAATTCCATGTTGCGGTGTTAAATTCTTGACTGGAAATATTTTTGAATTCAATCCTGGAATAATTCTATTTTCTTCCTGTAACTTATATTTTCACTGCTAGACCACCAAATCTAACAAAGTTGATCTAAAAAAAAAAAAGTTTGTCTATTTTAAACATAAACTCCTCCATCTTTGCATGTCACAACCACGTATTTTGACAATTTTGCTCTAGAGTTGAGACACAACAGAAACTCACAAAGTCATTAAAAAGCATTCTGGAACAACAAAAAAAAAAAAAAAAAAAACTACACAAGATGGTTCATATCAAAGAGAATAAAATGTGTTTGATTAAAAGTATCAATGTGGTTTAGCATGTCTGTGTTCCCAGCAGGCCTCTCTGTCTGCAGGCTATTATACTTTCATCTTATAATGTGCATTTACTGTGCTTAGCACTCATTAGCTCATTGACGTGATTAAAGCTGATGAGTGCAGAAGTTCCCTTTGACTGATGACTTTGAGGAGTCTGATTAGTTCCTCTGTCCTCTGTTGACTTGTGATCTCTTTTTCACCCTCCATTTCCCTCCATCCCACTCTCCCCTCCATTATTCTCTTGTTTCTTTCTGTCCTCTCAAGGCTCCTCTGTTCTCTTCTACAGTGTTTTTGCTTCTGTGCTGAGTTTATTTTTATCTACCTCCTTATTTATTTCATGTCTAAACTACACTTTTATCTTTCTTATCTTTAAGCCGTCTTTTTGTGTTTCGGTCTCTGGTATTTACATTGTTTTTTGCTCTATATTTGTTCTTTAAGGAGTCACCATTTGGGAGCTGATGACCTTTGGAGGGAAGCCATACGATGGGATTTCCACCAGAGACATCCCAGACCTGCTGGAGAAAGGAGAGCGCCTCCCCCAACCCCCCATCAGCACTATCGACGTGTACATGGTCATGGTCAAATGTACGTAAAACTAAGAGGAAACAGTTAAAGGTGAAAAATATCCCCTGAAACACAAAGGACTTTCTTTTTCTGTGACCATACACACATGGACATTCAACCCGTTGTGGCCCCTGGCAGGGGATCACTGGCAGTGACGTGACCTCTGGCCACTGCAGAGGGTGGGTGTGTGGAGTGTGTGTGTGTGTGTGTGTGTGTGTGTGTGGGGGGGGGGGGTCACTCCATGCCAGCTCTAGTGCAGCCTTGTCTTGCAGCTCTCTTACAGCCTCTGGGCCACGCTATCACCTTGGCTCGTCCTGACACGCTGAACCTGCGCCAACCTGGCCAGCACCACCACCCTCCATGAGCGGAGGTCATTCTCACCTGCCTGTTACCCGACGCTTTTTATTTTTTAGACTGATAAATACACATGCAAATGTGATAATAATGTAAAGGCCCTTCACGAAATTCTCTTCAACTCTCACGAACGTGAATGAAAGACGCGACGCAGTGTCAAATGTCTCGCTTGTGTTTGCGTTCTCTGTGCAGAGTGTCTGTTTCTTTTGATCTACATCTCTTTTATTGGCTGCCTGGATGAGCTCTACTCTGGGCCAGATCACATGACAGCTTTGGCTCTATCCCCGTGTGTTCACCATGAAATTGGCAGACACGTTCTCTTACTCCATATGGCCGTTCCATTGATGAAACGGCATCTTAAGCAAGAGGAATGTCATTAAAATGAACAGAACTCTGTGAAAATATGGGAATTGTTTGATATGTGACAAACAACTTATGAAATATCAGCTTTTCAACCAATTCTGATGTGTACTGATGCAGTTATGTATTTTTTAAGTATTTAGGAGTCAAAGATAGTTTTCAGTCCTGTTCACCTTATTCACTTTTTCTGACACTGTCATCGTACGCTGACAAATCAAAACACGTCAAATATTTTCTCTTCTATCTGGACTAAATACTTAGATTGACAAGGTAAAAACTGATTTTTTTTAAAAAAATAAGTGTGTTTAAATTGATTTAAAGTGTGTATTAAATAGATTTAGCGAGAATGTTGAATAATTTCAGGCTGGATGATCGATGCCGACAGTCGGCCCAAGTTCAAGGAGCTGGCTGTAGAGTTCACGCGGATGGCCCGTGATCCCCAAAGATACCTGGTCATCCAGGTAAGACATTTAAATTGCCTGTTACTGCCTCTTTCATAAACCTTGTAATAGGTTACTTTATAATATTCTGGCTTTTGTGGCATTGATGATATTTCAACATTTTTTTTTTATGAAATATTGCTAACTAATCAGTAGATTTAGTTATTGAATCAAATTATCTCATCTTTGATTCCTCTTTGACCTCCATCAGCTTCACTTTGCCTTGAACATTTGCAGACCCGCATCACGTTTTTTTAATTTGCGCCTCTGCTCAGGGTGACGACTGCATGAAGCTACCGGATCCAAACGACAGCAAGTTCTTCCAGAGCCTCCTGGCTGAGGAGGAGCTGGAGGACCTGATGGATGCCGAAGAGTACCTGGTGCCCCACTCCTTCAGCATTCCACCACTGGCGTACACCCCACGCACGCGCATGGACTCCAACAAGGTTTACTTTTTACCTTTATAGCATATTCCATCATCACCCTGCGTCGCATACATTTCGAACTTGATCGGATGTTACAGTTATGTTACAGTGTGTTTTTTGTTTATTCGTGGTTCTCTCGTCAGTTTTGTTATCTCTTTTTGACTCTGCAATTTATTTCAGATTGTAGCAGCAGGTTGACAGCACCGAGATGGAAACAGAGGCAATATTGAGTCAAACACGCAAACAGAACACTGAGATTGTCCCTCTTAAGTGAGAGGCGATTGAGCTTTCTCAGCGTGTGCTGCAGGAGTCTCGTGTGTGAGATATTGAGATCTCGGAACAGAACTCACACAGCTTCTGTGTTTTTCACTCTCAACTCCTGCTCGCTCTCTCTTTTTCTGCCAGCTCTACTCGGTTTTCTCCATTGTGATACTATGGTAATTGCCTTCCAAATTGCCGTTTACATCCAGATTCCCTCAATTCTTTAAATGCTCGCTGTCTGTCTTTGGAATTTAATCTATCACAAAACCAGCCAGAGCCAGACAACTCATCTGTTTTGTATTCCAGCATCCCTCTGTGTTTGAGTCAGGATAAAAATACCAGCCGAATGCCAATGAGAGACACGGCTCCTTTTTCCCACAGAGTCTGGTCCGTCTCAGTGAGGGGACACATTAGTTACTTGCAGAATATTTTGCAAGTTCGCCACACCTTCAGAGTTTTCCTTTTCACAGCGCGTACTGAATTAATCAAATTCAAATTTAAGCAGTCTGCCCACGCAACACCCGCAAACCGATGTAAATATGAGAGGCATTAACATATAATATTAACAGATGTAAATATTTCTAGAGCCACATAGATTTAGCCAGATATTTGCATGAATAGAAGGTTAAATAGTGGCCTGTGGCCAAACACCTTCCCAGCTTTTGACATTCATTTGAGATGACACTACCTACCTGTCTTTTCAAATGTTCCAGAGCTCTGATTGTCATTTAAACTCCACAAAACTGCCCTGTTAGATGTCTCAATGATGGTTAAAAAAAACGTGATAAAGGGCCCTCAAGGCTGTCTGGTGGATTACCATGATAAAATGCCTGCGGGCACCCTGCTGGCTCAGAAAATGCAATGAATTTTATACCGTGTCTTTGCTCCGCCATAAGAAGGTTGCTGAAGGCAGGAGGGGTGCGTGACTCCCCTAAATCCTGCACGTTCCAACAAACACATCCCAGCTTTCAGCTCACTTCAGTGCAATTAAGCCACCTTCTGCGATGGATAATGATAAAGTAACATTAACTTCAAATACATGTTTCTAAAGGTAGTTTACATTTCTGCATGAATTAACTCTATATTTGGAAGTTCTTGGAGTTTTCAGTACATTTTCAAGAGCCAGTGAAAGTCAGGATTGTCTCTGACACCCAGAGCTAGAATACCAACTAAAACACCAGTGGAAAAACTGCTTTTTAACAGAGAGAAACCTCGAGCAGGACTGGGCTCATAAGAGGGGACCTTCACGGTAAAGACAGTCATGTGCAAATATGTACTATTTCTGACTATTTTAATCCATCAGAATATCAGTGCTCACAGTCTGATTTGGGATTTAATCCTAGAACTTTCATCACCTCTCAGAAAATTCAGGATTTTTTTTTAAACAACTTTTAAGAAAAAGTAAGTGAAAACAAAGGAGAAACAAAATACAGAATTATATTTTTTTGCAAAATCCCCGATTTAACACGCTGTGCAAGAGGAATTAAAAAAAATAGTGAGGGAATGAGAATCACAACAGAAATGTCTTGGTGGAAACAGATAAATCAGAATAAAGCTCCCAGTACGGTTCAAAGAAAAACACACAGACAGGCAAATAGCAGGACAGGGCTGATATGGCTGCTTTAAGACTCTGCCGCATGCATCTTTTTAATTAAAACCATTTTAATTAAATTGTCCTTGACAGTCCTGTTGAGCACTGCTGGTCGTCTCCCAAGCCTGTCATGACTTAATGTTACCGACGAACAATGTCACAAATAAGCTTTTATTGGATGTTTTACGTGTGATGCTGAATTTATTGTCTCCAACACTCAGGAGACTCTGTCTGTCTGTCTGTGTGTCTGTCTGTCTGTCTGTCTGTCTGTCTGTCTGTCTGTCTTTGGTAATAATCTGGATTCCAGAGGGACTTTGACTCTTGCTTTTTTCTTTATTTGTTTGTTTCTTTATTTATTTATCTAATCATGCTTCCTTAATTGCTGATAACATTTAGGACCAACTAATGGAGCTCGCAAACTTCTTTCAGAAAATACCTGAAGTGGAATGAAAACTGGCAGAATTCATCACTTCCACACTTGCTCCTGTATTTTGGTTCTCCATCTCTTTATGTTACATTCGCCTGCTCTCTATATAGTTTACTCTCCCCACCGTCTCCTTCTAGAACCAGTTTGGCTATCAAGATCCCAGTTACAGCATGGAAAACATGCTGGCCACCCTGCCAAGGGGGGTCTCCGGTGCCACGGTGTCTGGAGGCTGTTTGCCCGCTCAGGACTTGGCATCAGGCGGGCAGATGGGGGGTGGATTTATCCGCAGCAACCAAGATGACCCCCGCTGCAACGGTACCCTGAGGAAACAGGCCTCCCCGAGGGCAGGCACCCTGGGGCCAACCTTGGCACAGACAACAGGACAAGGTAAAGCACAGTGTTTTCACCAAAATAAAGCTCCTTTCAGGGGAATAATGATCTCACTAAGTGTGTAAAAGTCAGATAAATACCAGAACACAATCTGTGAAATGAAGCCATCTGTTTCACTTACCCTGATGAATGTTTTTTGTTTTTTTTTTTCCCACAATGTTGAAGATCTTAAGCTTTGATTTCACTTTGCATTGTAAACACATTACCACATATCAGAGGCATCATTTGCATTTGTTGTGCCAGTATTCCTAAATCTATCAGAATGCATTTGTAGAGTGTGCAGCTCATTTGTATTGTGTTGGATTTTGAATCATTTCCTTTGCATTGATCTCAAAGGGTGTTTTCGCTCTGTTCGCATGGCGAGGAGCCAACGTTGCATTGGTTTGAGATTATCTTCATTATTCCAGGTCCTTTATTGATGCATTTAATGTTACAGCTAATCACTTTTACGACAGCGGATCACTCATCAATCACTCATCATCAGGCTGAGCCAAAGACTTCAGCACTTATGTAATGTAACTGCAGAAATAAAGCAAGTGCGGCAAGTCCCAAAACCACATTCAAGATTCTCTCGTTAAAATTCAGACTTGCTGACATTAGTCACAGTCCCAGATGTCCGTGACATAAGATGAAATGGAATGGAGGATCATAAAAATAGGTGGTTGTTGAAGCGTATGTGGTTCTCTAGAAGGTGTGGCTTCTAAAGTACCTTTTTTGCTTTCTAAGGTGACGATGGCAGCGCTCAGCGCTACAGTGCCGATCCAACTGGTCTGTTATCAGAACGAGGAGCAAAAGAAGACCAGGATGGCTACATGGCCGCCGCGAGGGACAAGAAAATCACAGGTGACTGTCATTAATGTCCATTAATGAGAGAATTCTAACACAAATGATGTCTTACAGACAAAAAACAGCTTCTTCTCTCATTGTCCTATTTATTATTTTTTATCCCAATTATCTCAACTCAGTGGAAGAAAACCCCTTTGTCACGCGTCGTAGGAACGGCGAGGCACATGTGGCGATGGATGGGGCAGGTTGCCACACCCTACACATGGCCAGAGCTGCAGCTGCACCCAAGAATCAGCATATTCACGGGGATGATGCGTACATCAACGAGCCCCTGTACCTGAATACTTTCCTTAACCCCGGGGACAAGAACAGAATAACCGGTGGGGTCTCCATTCCAGGCCCTGGCTCCTCAGCTGCCCTGGCAGCCTCACAGACTGTCAACCAATCAGCTTCGAGCCATGCCGTCTCCACCTCTGGATACGCAGCGGCTCCTGGGCATCTCCCCCACTTGTCGTATCCATCGCACACAATGCATACAGGCCATTCTGGACACGCACTGCACTCGGGCACGGCTAGTAATACCATCATGAAAAATAAGAAGGCCAATTTTGACAATCCCGAATACTGGCAACACAGTCTACCCCCAAAGTCTTCGCTCCATAACCCGGAGTACCTGCAGGACTGCAGCACGCGCTTCTTCTACCGGCAGAACGGACGCATTCGCCCCGCTGTTGCCGAGAACCAGGAGTACTTGTCAGAGGCAGCGATGAAAGCGGGCAATGTTTTGCCGCCACCTCCCTACAGGCAGAGGAACACTGTAGTGTAGTGAGCCACCTGTAGCGCAGCGCAGCAAAGGGAAGGGGAAAGGGAGACAGGAGGATGAACTGAGATGAACAGTCCTTTCATTTTCTAGCAGTACTTTTTGACCGGACTTCTCCTAACAACCTCCTGGAACATTCTATTCACTACTTTTGTGAGCACCCTGGCAGGACTGGTAGAAGACCAGCCTTACACGACACGCTAACCACCTTGTTCAGCACCGACCTTGACCCTCAGAAAAGGCAAAGGATTTTACCATGCCCCCCTTCCATGCTCCTCCACCCATCAAAATGTACCCATTTCAAGTCACACTCATTACTGATGGGTACATGCAGGCTCTCAAATGGCACCAGCACTGGGAGGAGTAACATGTCATGCAGTCTAGATGAACTCAGCGTGCCAACCATCATACCTAGGATGTGTTAACGTGGCTGCACCCAAACGCACCACTGATAAACCATACATGAATTTATGAGTAAATACAGGCATAAACACTGAAAGATAAGCCATGGCCACTTGAAATGTATTCTAGAGACGAGCTTGTGCCGTATTGATAATGTAAGTCAGTGATGCGACGTGTACAAAGGGTCAACAAGAAAGTAAATGTCACTACAGCTTTATGGAAATTACCCACCTTCACCCGGCGGCTGGCGGAAGGCATGCAACAGATTACTGGAGCAGCTCGTATGGGATTTGAAAGGTTGATTACTCAGAAGATCCCAGCCATTCTTGTTTCATATTTTTATTTGCACAAGGCCACCCTTCCGGCTCGCCTCCGCCGGGTCGTTTTGGGCGGCATCGTGACAACTGCTGGGTTCTGTCAGTTTGGGTCTCAGTGGCACAAAGAAGTCCAATCAGAGCTGTGTACAAATGGCAGAGCCTCCACTCTAGCCTCTTCAGCTTTGACAAAAGTAAAAATCAGATAAAGCAGGGGCAAAATATCCTTATTTGAACTTATTTTATGTTTCATAAACATTCAGAAACACATCTCAGATGGATAATGTAACTCAATCTGACTTTTTGAATCTCACCATTTTTATTATTCTTTGTGTCTCAAACCTCTGCAGAGATAATTAGGGTGATAAAATATTTTGGTCTATTTTCTCAGGCACTGAAACAGTCCCTCCTTTTTGATTTCAACCTTTTTAATTAAAAGATCAACTTTTTGACCTTTTAATTAAAAACACCCCCTCTGTAATAACTTTTCTCTCTTGCGTTACTCTTTATTGTGACAAAAGCGCCATTGTCATGTCAATCCGGGTTAATCTAACATTTCTCTGTGTGATAGAGTAGACATTTTTTTTTTAAAAGCCACATGATGCTCATATATGCCTGACTCCTGAATTACCGGGATGCAACATCCAAAACTCGGGGGAAGAGCCAGACATCACATCTGTGCTGCTCATCTGGACCGCTGCTCTTTCCTGTCTCATAATTTATGGGGAATAATAACCCTTCAGTGAAGATCCAGCTGTGGCACACGCTACCAAATTGTTAACAGAAGTCGAAGCCACTAACAGGAAGTCAGAATCCTGAAATTACATACTTAAACCACTCACGCCACAAGATAATCTGGAGAGATCAGTTCCAAACAGTCTTGAGTGTGGAAAAACCCCTACAATTCCCTGGAAAGTTAATTCGGATCTCATACGCCTCAACTCTCCTTTAGTTTGAGCGCCACTTTACTTCTTCTGTCCCTCTTTTCAGTCTTCGCTTATTTGTGTGGACTTTCATTGTGTCTTAATGTAAAGTTGTGCAAGTGCACAAGTGTCCTCTCCAAGTTATTACCCATAAGGCATTAGTGGAAGTGCTTGTAGAAGTGCACTGACAGCAGCGGAGGGTCACTGGAAGCTTTGTAATGGATCTCTGTGGAAAAATAAAGTCAATCTCCTGGAGAAGAAAGCCTACAAGCGCAGCTCCCATCACAAGGGGCTTTTAGCTTTTTGAATGCTAATTCATCCACTCCCCACTGTTGTTCTGCAGGGAAATCATGCTGCCCTCGCTGTGCACCAGCTGAGAAACCCCGCATGACAGGCAATAGGATGTAATCCCGCAGCGAGGGGGAAAGCGTGGTATTACCATTCCAGAAACGTTATCCAACCAATGCATCAATGTTACAAATGCTAGTGGGGGGAATGGCGCGAGTCCACTGTAGAGAGGACCCGAATCATTCTTTGGCTCTCCTCAGTGGCGATTGCAGGAACTATGGAGAGAGACGGCGATGTGGTTGCGGTCAAATGTAAACAAAAATCAGGTTTTCACCTCCAAAATGACGACGCCCAAGGAGAATCAGACGATCTATTTTGAATCAAAAGAAACTTAAAATGTCAATGAAAGTCAAAAGTGCATTTTCAGTCTGTCTTGCTCAATCAATTATAGAATCCATGCATAACACATTTGATTGGCAGGTGCACTGCTGAAGTCGTCCCAGTCTGCAACTCCAAATGTTTGTTGATTTATTGAAGTGACTGAGTCCACCCAACAGTGGTCAGAAATAACTGCAGGCATTAGAGAGAGCTGCTGGAATATCATGATCAGCAAGTGTGGTTTTTATATCTTTAAACTGTTACCCAACCAGTGTAGCCTCTTTTAATTGTCCTGATGGAAAACTGGGTCAACACGTCATCCTGATTTTGTGTCATGCCCTTTGAGAGCTTGCACAGTGTAAGTGACACTATTCTGAGTGTGTGTGTGTGTGTGTGTGTTGGGGGGGTCCTCTATTTGCTACATACTGAGGTTTTAAGATTGAGGTTAGAATTGGGTCCTCACAACGATAGAAGTACAAGGGTGTGTGTGTGTGTGTTTGTGTGTGTGTGTGTGTTTTACAGATTTTCAAGCTTCACCTATCATGTACAGTTGATAAACCCTTTAAGGACTCAAGATTTTAGTGGATGCATTCCCTTAACTACTGTGTGTTGTTTCAGTTTTATATGCTTTGATCTTGTTTTGAACTCTTTGATCAGTTAATATCAGTTCACAGGTGTTTGTTGCCATATGTGACAAATTAATTTTTACATTTCACTGACCTTCATTGTTATCAGTGTGTTGTGGAAATAAGAGCAATTTCAATGAATTTTTTTAAGGGAAAGTATAAACAACTGTTAGCGAAGGGAACTGAGCTGCGTTTGGCTAATACCGACTTTTATGTTGATGGACGTGTGTATATATTCTACCGTACCAGGATCAAAGAGGTCACAGACTGGTTAAGTAAGCACAGTTTCCAGTGTTTTTGCATTAATGGTAAAACTGTAATTGTCCTTTTATCAAATGGTAACGCATTTAACAAATGGGTCATGCTACAGTTTTGCCACAGTTTAAAAAAGATAATATTTTTATAGATGGATAAAATGGAGGCCAGGGATATCTGTAAATAATGCAATGATGCTTTTTTTTCAGATAAAAATTTCTTTTTTTTTTTGTTCTATTCCATCTTGCAATTTTGCAATTTAGTGGTCTACTGTACATGTAATTTTATTTCTTTTGGGGAATATCTGTTTTGTGTATGTATATATAGTAAATATCTGCACCTTATATAAATAAATATATATATATATATATAATCTGTAAATGTAATTTGAAGAGTGAATTCTGATTTTGAAAAAGGCTTGCAGTCTCTTGTCCCCCTCCTCCATCCCATCCTTTGCCCTGTGACTTTGTGAACTTTCTTTCCTTTGTTGGTGTTTTATTCCTCTACAATCATCCACACTTCTTTCACTGTCATCCACTTTTTTTGTTACATCTTTGCAAACCTTTTGATGCTATTACTAATGAATATTTAATTATGTATTCCCATAATTCCTGCCTCTTCGCCACTGTTATTGAGCCACACTGATTTTTGAAGATTCTGTCTTTAAAGTTTCTCTCCCGTTTGCACTGATCTTGGTCGTTGTTTACTTTAATAGTTAGCTGGGCAATACTGATTGAATTGTGTAGCTATTTTGATGTAACAGAACCCCCCGTCCCCCAACTGACAAAGAACTGAACACGGTAATCAGATGGCTGTTGTGAGCTAAAGCAACTGGTCATGTGAACTCTGGGGCAGCCCTGGTGAAAAAGCAAACTAAGTGTGTGTTTGTGTTGGTGCGGGGGCTACAATTGCTTATGGTATTGGAATATATATTGTCTTTGTTTCTGAAGGATTAATTTCAAGCTTAACATTAAATCTTGTACAGGATTCTGTTCTACGGGGAGTGGAAACAAGATTTGAATTGTGTTTTATATCATACTGTGTAAAAAAAAAAAATGGTGAAGGGAGAACTTGTGTTTTAAGTCATTCACACCTGTTTCTGATGCAGCATGAGCTGAATGGTGGAAAGTTCACACACGCAGGAGAGTAGATATGTCAGGAAGCACAATTTGTGAGCTGAAGCATTTGTTCACTCGTGTTAGAAATGTCAAGATAGATCAACTTACCAAAATGAGCCAGAGGTTTTTCCCTGTTTTATAATACTGCATTGCCTTTTATTAAAAGGGGATACTAAAATCTGGTTTTCAAAGTCGATTTTTGACTTCTGAAATTTTGTTTTTCTGTGAGTGTGAGGGGCAAGGATGGTTTTAGTGGCAGTCATTTCTAAAAAAAAAATCAGAGTTATGGTAAAGAGGTCAGTTTGGAAGCTTTGCAGAAATTGATGTGTATGTTTTAACATGTACTGAATTTAAGAAATAATGTTCCTAAAGTCGTGGTTTTGAACGGCATTTTCTTGCCTCATGTTAAATGTTCACTGCACCGAACAAGTGACACATTTCCCAACATTTAAATATGTATTCCCTCCGTTTTGTTACATGAATCTGTCAAAACTATATTTTTAATTCAATATAAATAAAGATCAGCCAATATTTAAGTGTGGGCTGTGCTCATTAGCGTTGTTCTTTTGCGGTTTGGTAGCCTGGTGCACACATCCTGACACTAATAATTACACTGGAACTATAATAATGATGAAGCCAATTTATTATTGCTTCTCATGAGACCCCAGAGTTCCTCAGAAAAGCATCTGATAAACTGTGTCAGACTAGTTCCTCATGATCCTCAGCCCTCATTCCATCCTCGCAGCACCATTAGCTCCAGCACAGTGAGAGAACTTGCATCTGGCTCCTCTGTTCACCACTGAACCCAGATCAGTTTGTCCCTACTTCAAATTCTGCCACTTTGGAATCCCACAAAACCCAGAGTAGATCCCAGGCTGGAAGACACCAAGCTGGAGGAACACAATTGGAAAAAGGATGTGTCGCTTAGGACGTCCAAGGCTGTTAGAGTGGCAAAGATCCAGCGTGTGCCAGGGCTGGGCCTGGGCTGGGCGTGTGTGCGTGTGTGTGTGTGGAATGACTCTACTCTTGTACTTCAGTGTCTCAGTCTGATTGATTATTGTGTGTTCAGGCAAACACGCCGCTATGAATTAATAAGGGAGCTGTGGAGAGCTCACAGGCTGATCCTCCCACCATGCACCAGTAGTGCGGGGGCCGAGCAGAGCGGGACACCCGCAGTGCTCCCGGCAAAGATGGATCCTGACACTCCTGGTGTATGAAGTGAAGCTTTTCGCCCTCTCCGGTGACTGTGAGACATGGTGCTCTCATGTCAGCTCGCTGTCACAGTTCAGACGTGAGGGTTGTGCAGCCTGTGACTAACACCAAACCTTTATGAAGCCCGGCTCTTCAGTTGATTATGTCTTTAGGTTAGTGCCAAGTTGTGCAACGACCTAACACCCATCTGCATAAGAGCAAAAAGTACACACACACCAACTCTCCTCAGGAGGCCCAGAAAATAAAGTGTTCTTAACTTAAGACGTGAGGGATGCGTCATTTCTGGGGCTCATGACATTTTATGGCATTATCATAGGAAATCCAATAACCAGATTGACATCTTGAAATTTCTCCTCTGTGCAAAGTCAAATCAGTTGTCTTCAGATGGTAATAGAGTATGAGCGAAACAATCCGTCACTGCCTCCTTCCTTGCACACACATGCAACACACACATACACACCCCCAAAGAAAGCATATGGATTTTTACCTGATATGAGGGATGATCAGAACCGGTGAATACAAACGACGTGAGATGTCTTCAGCTGAATGGATCGGCCTGGGCTTTAGGGTGGATAAAAGTGAAGGGCCTTTTTTTTTTTGGCAGTGCATCGATAAGCCAACGAAGTGTGAGTGAGGAGAGCAAAACTCTTTCACGGGTATTTGTTGCTTTCACGTCGGTGCTCTCGGGTTGCCACAAGAGTGAGGATGAGGTGTGGGCAGAATAAACTCAGTATTCTAGAGAGGTGAGACCTCACCTTATCACTTGGTTGCAACCGACCTGGTCCGAAACCAGCGCGAAGGCCACCTAGTGGTGCTGAGGAGTCACTGCAGCATGCATCACCTGGAGCAAGTTTTTTTTTTTTTTTTTTTTTTTTTTTGTATATAATTTTGTGTTTTTCTTTTCCACTCAGAGAGCCAGTGGTGAGGGTGACTGCCTCTAAATCCCTGCATGTTGGCAGCCTGTGATTGAACGGACTGTACAAATCCCAGTAAGCAGCGTTTGCGATCCTCCTTGAGAGCTTTCATTATGGAACAGAATATTGGCTTCTCTTCACAGTCTGTCTCTAAAGGCAGCAGTCTCTCTAGGAACACACACACAAACAAACAAACAAACATGAACATGTAAACGGCCTGGGGATAAAACCGATCTGAATCTCCACCTAAATCTGAGTTGTTACACTGCAACCTCTGCTGCTGGCAGACTCTCACAGGGCTGAACGCTGACATCCGCTGTGGTTTTGTCCTTTTCCTCTGCCAACCGACAGCAATCCATTTCAACCAGGATGAATTTCTGGTGTGTTCGGCCTGTGTTGCTTTTAAAAGGAGAATTCCAGATCCATATATATATATACTGTGCATATATATATATATATATATATATATATATTATATATATATATATATATATATATATATATATATATATATATATATATATATATATATATATAAAGGTTATTTCAACAAAAATAACCTTTATTTCATAGAATAGAATTCCTTATTATCACTATACACATGTACACATGTACATAAGATCAAAAGCAACTTTGCAAACATGTATGTAAAATATAACAACAAAAAACAAATGCAAAAAATGGGGGTAAGGTCCACAGTTCTAGGTTCTAGTTGTTATAAATAAAATATGGCCATACACATATGTATATACAGTATGATGTACATTTATTGCACATTGATGGTGATCATATTGATATTGAACATTGAGAATAGTGGAATTGCACAGTATTATTAGTAATAATAAGTTCTGCACAGTAGCTGGGTACCTGAAAGTCCAGGGTCGGGAGGTTAGGCTGTAAAGTTGGTACATGTGTGAGTTCAGCTTTTGGCTTTAGGGGGAAAAAAACTTTTTGAGCCTATTTGTCTTTGTTCTGATGCATCTGTAGCGCCCCCCAGAGGGCAACAGGTCAAGCAGTTAGAAGTCAGTTTGAGAACTGACCTTAATGACGTTTTTTGCCTTGCTGAGGCAGCGGGAGGTGCAAATGTCCATCAGGAATTGGAGAGGGTAGCCAGTCATCTTCTATGCTGCCTATACAACTGTCTGAAGCCTTTCCTTTCCAGCCCTCTCCACCTTCCTGAAGTCAATAATGATCTCCTTGTTTTTCTTGGTGTTGAGGAGAGAGTGTCCAGAATATCCAGAATGGTTAAAAGCATGGCATTTTGCTGCACCTGCAGACCACACATGTGTACACCCAGTACATTGTCTGAAAACTGCAAAAAAAATAAATAAATAAATAAATAAATTGGGTCCAGAATTCTCCTTTAAATGTGTTGGTGGGAGTCTGTAACCTCTTGAATGTCTCATTGTGGCTTATTGTAGATTTAACCTTAGTTCTCTGAGTAAAATCTCTATATTTATGAAAACACTGCAGCTGGAGTGTCTTTGAAAAAAAAATCAGGTTTTCAACCAGGCTTGAGTCCAACCTCAGTGCTTTTGAATCTTCACTTTAAGCAAGACAGTCAGCACATTCACTGGCCAGTTCATTTTGTTTAGCCAGGCTTGTGATCATTTCTCTATATTTAGCCTTAATTGTTGGCTTTCCTGTTTACTGAAAAGCACTCTCCGTGTTCCCAACCTTCAGAGTACACAGCAATTACGTTTCAGATTATGAAAAGTGGAATTGAAATGAATCTGCAGATCCGGTGGCGGCTACATTTGCTCTCACGTGTGGATGTTGTTTGACGTTTTGCATGATTTGATTTACTTTAGTCATATGAAGGAAGCAACAAGGTGCGACTGGAGTGAGCAGACGTCAACTCTTTGCAGCAATTATCTTCCATTCAGTTCTTACAGTAAAAAGAAAAAAAAATTCTTTCCTTTCAGGCACAAAAACTGCATCTCTATTTTCTTTCCTATGCTTAAGGATCATTTTAGCCTTTTTATAACCTGCAAACTGTTTGTTGCTGGTCAATTTATGGGATGTTGATTATGTAAGCCCTTTAAGGAAGTTTGTGTATTTCTTGGAATTAAATGGGAGGAAATCTTGGATTTAAGTGTTATTGTTATTTCAACGGATATGATATGAAGGGACAATCTTGTTGCAGTTTTTTTTGTTGTTGTTATTGTACGGACCTCGGCAGCCTTTTACTGACAGTTTAGTGTTTTGTCAGCTGGACCTGAAAATCCTATTTTGGGGACTTGTATGTTATCAAAATGTCAGTAAAACCCTAAAGGAACAGATCTGATATTATCTTTAACATTATTTTAAATGTGATTGTGTGATTATATCCAATCAGGTTGCCAGTCATAACCCCAGGTTTATCCTACACATCCTGTTTTTAATATTTGTTGTTAAAGCAAATACAGCTTATCTTAAAAGACGTTCCAACATGATTGGTCTTTGCTGAATTATTTTATGCAACAATTATTTTTTTTAACTTCATCACTGCATTTTTCAGCCGAGATTTTGGCCGATTCTCTCCTGTTTAAGCTGGGTATTAATGCCTTCTCAAACAGCATGGAAAAAAAAACTCTTTTTAGTCATGAACAGAATCTTCTCATATATTCAGAGGTTTTCTATGCTTTTTACCATCAAATTTACATTTAATTTTGTTAAAGTGCTTTTTTTCCTGCTAAAGGTTAACCCATCATATGCAATGGTTAAGAATGTATCATGATTATTTCTGTTTCTTTTTATTTCCAGTATGACGAACATAGCAGCTGAATCTGTGAGCAGAGACCATATGGCTGAGCCCCCCTCATAACCTTTTTTAATTTATTTCTGTTTGGTGTCAAATGAGAAGCGTTTGAAAGGCTTTGAAATCCTCCCACAGCCTTCCCACTCTCATTTAGGCCTTCACTTGCTCAAACCACAAGGGCCGCTGAAGGTTAAAAATTCCAAGGAGGCAGCTAAGGAGGAGGAGCGGAGCATGAAAATGCGATGGAAGGTTTGGGCCAGGATCTTCCACCTCTCTGCCTACCACCGCTAACCCTAACCCGTGGGGTCTGGAAAAGGGTTAATACAGCAAAAGTGCCGTTCTGGAAAAGAAAAAAAATGCAGGAGGGGATCTCTGCTGATTTACTGTTTCAAAAAATAAATGTTCCTTTTTCATTTCAGCTGTGAGGATCAGTACCTAGTTGCACCAGCTGTCAGCTTTAATAGAAACAGCTCTGTGATCATCTTGAACTGAGGGCCAAACTTTTTAATGTAGTTTCTAGATTTGTTCCACAAACCTGACACTTGCTTTTTTTTTTTTTTTAATGTAATTGCTTACTTTAATTTCCCAACCACCCGAATGACCACTCAGAAGAGAAACAAAGGAAACAGAACCTGCAACAGGCTCAAAGTTTCATTGACTAATGCAGTAATCAGGTTTACAGGACACATTTACACATTAAAAAAAACAATTAGTGTGCAAGTCCTCCAAAATGCGATGCAATGCAAATATTTCTACAAAAATGCATGTTTTGATTTCATCACTAACATCACAATTCAAAGTCACAGTGGATATTAACACTGCTTCTGAACAATTTAACGAAGAAAGCAGTGAAATGAAGCTGTAGCTTTGAAAGTGGAGCTGCCCATGCTCTGCTTGTCCTTCTCCGTCTGTGATACAGCTGATACATCTGACTTTTAAAGTCAAAGAAAAATGCAAAAAAAAAAGCAAAAAAAAAAAAAAACCTTACAAATGGTCATATTAGAGTCCCATGAAGTGCCTCAGTGGCACAAAGCAATTACAAAGACAACACGCACGACAAATTACCTCAGTCTCAGATAAAATCAGACTCTGCATCCTTTAATTAATTTCAGTCTATTAACATTTCATATTGTAACCTTTTTTTTTTTTTTCTTTTCAAGGGTCCCTGTCGTCCTCCAGCCTTTGAGGAAGCCATCTGTGGGGAAAATCACCATTCAGCCTCGATCTCTCAGTGGAGAGATCTTTAATGGTGCAGTCGTCTGGATGGTCCTGGGCCAAATGTGTCATTTAACTATAGGCCTGATGACAAATAGTCTTCTTCGTCCTGATGCCCCCCAAAACAAGATTTCTAATAACGGGTGGGGTCTTTGGGGTACAAGTGATTAAATCGACGGAGTTGAAAAACAAATTTTTGGAGACTTAAAGAGAAGAATAAAGCCGTAAATGAACATGAAAAAGACATGATTTCATCAATGTCAATGAGGTTGTTTCTTCGGAAAAGACCCAGTTCTGTTCTGACACTGATGATAATGTGGTGCTGAAGTTACGCTTCAATAATGGCGAAAGTGAAAATTAAAGGGCAAGCAGGACACGATGTAAACAGCTTATTATTATTATTATTATTATTATTATGCCTTCGTTAATTGATCGATCACAAATTGGCAGCTACCCAAACTGACAGGACATTGTAAACACATATAGAAAATACTCTCAAACACAACCCAAAACGCAGTTCACATGGCAGAAATCCAACAATACATCAGCCAAAATGAAGCAAAATCAGCTGTAAATCATGTTCACCAAGCAGACCAAAGTAGCCAATCCCGACCAACCAATCCTCAAGTCACTTCTGTGAAATGAAGAATTATGGTCCATAACAAAGTCGTACATTTCTGAGAATTTAAGTCGAAATATTATTATTTGAGGTATCAGAACTACAGCGCGATCTTCACTACTTTTATAGTATTTCCCAAGGACAGGACGAAATAGTTGAAGAAGTCGTCCGATCGTCTTAGCTTATATTTCTTGTGTTGCCGTTTGAAAACTGTCAGATGTAATTGCAGTTTTGGAGACGAAATAAAATAGAAATAGAAGCTACCAAAAAAAAACAGTATTTTTTTCTTTCAGCGGAATTCGAAAAACAAAATGCAGAAGCGGCAGAGGACTGATGTGGGCGGGGAGAATAAGGTCAGTAATTATCGCTGAAATTGTTTTGTTTTCTGCATAATGAGCATTAATGCCATGATCTTGAACAGTTGGCTAAAGTACTTTGGTGAAACTGAGATTTGCTTCAAACCTGCAGCCTGTTCATCAACCTTCCACCACAGTCTTGTTTTCTCCTCTACACTGTGTGATGGTTAATCCCCTCTTATGAACACAAAGTCACGACCAGACAGTCTCGAATTAGCTTTTTTCCTCACTCAAGGACGACAATATCTGCTATCTCCCTGGCAGATTAAGGCCTTAGATTGCAGTGCCATAAACAAGTACCTGATCAAAGCCTCCCGTCACGGATTATCTCCTTCAGAAACGATGTGTGGTAAAATTGACACAAGTAAAGCTGCAAAATGTCAAGGAAGCTTGTGTCTTTATTGGGTTTCAGTTCAATAGTTGGAAAAAATGGAGACTGGCATTTGAAAATCCATCCATCCATCCATCTATCCATCCATCCATCTTCCACCACTTATTCGGGGTCGGGTCGCAGGGGCAGCAGCCTAAGCAGGTAAGCCCAGACTTCCCTCTCCCCAGCTCTTCCGGGGGAATTCCAAGGTGTTCCCAGGCCAGCCAAGAGACATAGTCTCTCCAGCGTGTCCTGGGTCTTCCTTGGGGCCTCCTACCAGAGGGACATGCCCTGAACCCCTCACCAGGGAGGCGTCCAGGAGGCATCCTAATTAGGAGCCACCTCATCTGGCTCTTCTCAACGCGGAGGAGCAGTGCCTCTATTCTGAGCTCCCCTGAAATGACAGAGCTTCTCACCCTATCCCTAAGAGAGAGCCCAGCCACCCTACGTAGGAAACTCATTTCAGCCGCTTGCACTCGCGATCTTGTTCACCCCTCAACTGGTTTGGTGACCTCAGGATCAGGTCTCGCATTTGAAAATGAACAACAAAAGGCTGAAACTAAAAAAAATATGCAAGTTTGTCATTCGACTAGCTCTCCTTGTATTGACATTCCAAGTTCTTTTTGCAGTATTTCTCCACAGTCCACATGTCAGAACTCTCTAGCTGCATAGCTTTAGCTTCTTCACAACTTCATTTCAGTGGTTAATTTCATAAATAACAAACTAGCGGAAAATGCTCCACATTCCATCAATTTTTCTGGTCCTTGCGTCACACAAATGTAAGCTGTCAGCTTCTGTCTACTTTATTAGCTTTTGAAACTCAATACTATGGGAAATATGACAACAGTTACCTAGAAAAGCACAGAGTAGAAAAGCAGAGTACAAACCTATGCCAAGGAGGACATTTTAGTAATATAAGGTTACATAATTAAAAGGATGCTCTATGATCACAGCCACTTGGCCTTTGATCTTGGCCTTTGATCCTTGGAAGATCAGGGTGCCACAATCCCCCCAGAATCCAGAACATCACCAAAATGTAATCATCTGTTCCATTGCCCACGTTCATAACTTTTGGAGTCATTTTGCTGACAACCAACAAACATGGACTTGTACATATCCTCCTTTTTGGAGGTAATAATTGTTTGGTTCTGGTTATTCTTTGTCTTGAATCCAAAACATCCAGTTCTCTCACATCAGGTTACAGGAAATTGTATAAAAAGGAAAGGACTGTGTGTTACTTCAATTTTCTTCTGGAGGGGGTGTTTCAGGATTTAATTGATGAATAGCAGCTATAACTTGGAAGTGTGTCCTTCAATTGAACTTTAATTCATATGTGCATCAATCATTTCTGCCCCTTTCACAACATAATGGATATGGCTTTGATTACTGGGCATTTTGTCCTTGTGACGGTGTGTGAGTGTGTGTGTGTACAGAGACAGGGAGAAAAAAGGAATTTTTCACAGAGAATGGTAAACAGCGAAAGTCTCTCTTTGCCGCCTCTCTGTGTTCCTCCTCTGTCTCCATTATGAAGTAAACAGTAAACATGGCCTCAGCTGTGCTCTTTGCACACCCCACCACTCAAATATTGAATTTGTCATCCTTCAAGCCAGCAAACCAAAGCAACGTAAAAGGGACAGCAACAATTTACAGAGAGTGTGTGTCACCTTAAAGAAGATAACAGAACTCACACATCAATGCACATAATAATTCACAAATTGAATACCAGAGGCCAAAAATGATTGATTCTTGGGAACAAGTTATGCTTCTGCTTGGAGGCTAGGCCGCCGCTAAAAGACCCTGCCCCAGCCCGACAGGCCCCCTCCACACAAATGTAACGCCATGTTTCAGTAACTTGAATTTGATTGGTCCTTCATTTGTCCCTTATGTATTTCCAATCACATTTCTGTTGACTGCAGGAGAAAAGAAAGGGTTGGGACATGCAGATCAGCACAGAACACGCGCACGAGCATAAAAGCTCACTACTGAATAAGCTAAGGACAGGCTGCATAAAGGTCTGCATGGTGACAAAATGCCATTAAAAACACCTGGCTTCTTCTTTGCTAAACTGAATCTCCTGTTTGACGCACTCATCTTGTGACTCATCCGATACGAACCCAGCTTTACCAGGCTGGCCATCAGCAGGAGGGTCCTTCCCGTATGGGCCTGGTCCAGACCAAAGTTTCTTCCTGTTGAAAGGGAGTTTTTTCTTGCCACTGTTGCTTGCTGGGAGTCAGGCACCTGATTTCTGTAAAGCACAGTGACAACTTTGATTGTAACAGACGCTATATAAATAAAGATGAATTGAATAAAGATCTGTGCCTATGGAATGAGTGATGATGACCCCCTGCCGGTAGTCCAGCAGGAGAGCCACTGTGTGTCTCTGACTGAGCAGGAAATGTTTGGGGTCTGCCTGAAAAAGCTCACAGGTTAGAGTCAAGAAACAAAAGCAAGACAAGGGCTGAAATTGATCAGACGACTAAATAGAAATGAATCATCAAATATTGTTAATTCTCAGAATTAAAGTGAGATTTATCAGCTCAGGGAGCACCTATGTGTCTTCGTGACGTCCTCTGCTGAATGTATGACTTGGATTATTTAAGGCAGATATTCCTGAAGACCACTTCAAGTTGTTTTAATTTAAAGATTTCCTATTGAAATGGATGGCGCAGTTAGGCTTTTCTGACAGCTTAGATTTTACAGCATAATTACATTTCTTCTGTTTTGCAAATTTGTCTTCTTTTTGATGATGAATAGATCAGAGCAACATCAGAACAGAGTGCACGCACTGGCACAGACTGGATCTGCTGGAATAATACTGAATTGCAAAAAAAAAAAAAAAAAAGAAAAAAACTGTGTTTTAAGGATGACAGCTAATAATGGGAAATATTCCACTGCTTTGTCTACAGCAGGTTGTAAAGACCATCAAAATAATCATCCAATAAAAGGCGCCACACTCCTTCAACAGCGTCCTTATCGACGTAACGAGCTATTTAATTTGACTGACAAAATAATCTTTTCATGTAACACATTCACACTAAATTGACCAAACAGAGAATTAAACATTGAATAAGGAAAACCCACCAAGCAATAGTGGTTTCTTCATTCATATTAGTGAGATGAGGAATGAATCTTTTCTCCTGCTTCAGTCAGAACCTTCTGTCAGACTTAATCAGCACATCCATGTGTGAATTAAAACTGTCAACCACGGAGCTACATTCTGTTTTAAAATCAAATCAAGCTAATTCCAACCAAAAAGCTCTTTTTTTTTAGACTGAGAAAGACTTTTCTCTTTGAACTTGTGCAGGTAAAAGGAGGAGTGGGCCCGCGTCTGTGGCCTCTAGTGGCCTTTTATATCTCCCCAGTCTCTGTTTCTCTCTGCGAGCACCGAGGCACAGAAAAACTCCATTAAGGCCTATCTTAATGAAGAGGGACGGGACACAATGGCGCTCTGCGAGAGCCGAGCGGTGATCAAAGAGGTAGATGAGATGTCCAGGCCATCTACTCCGTCCCCGGTGGTTAAGTCGTTGGACTTCAGCCTGTGCCAATACAGCAGGACATGCTAATGAATGGCAAGAGAGTGCTGCAGGAAACATCAATGTCCCAATCTCTCATCAGGACTACTCCCACCGCTCTTCCATTAATGTGCTCCCCCTCCTGTTTCCAGCACTTTGTCTAAGGCATCTGTCCTTGCCACAACACGTATTGTTTCTTCCATAAAGAGTCGGAGTTCCTTGAAGTGGAAAATAATAAGTAATTATATGGAGCAACTCACCTCCACAGTCAGAAAAGGCGGGTGAAGGTTTTTCACAGTGTTCTGACAGCAAGTCTGTCAAGCAGATAATGGCCTGCACCAAACATTAAAAACGCTGAAAAAAAAGCATGTAAAAAAATCCAATAACAAGCCTTCAACATAGCAACTTCACATTTCCGCAAATGTGAAAAAGCATGAAATATTAAAAAAGAAAGAAAAAAGCATCACAATGTTAATGTGTGAAAATCAGAAGTAGGTGAGTGAGTTAATTTATCATTGTTATTATTTAAAAATTGCTCAAGGACACTTCAGCACGTAAGACCACCAAGGCCCGGGAGAAAAACGACGACCTTCCTAACACCAGGACCCGAAACTCCAGAGACAACGCCGCTGCAGAAAACATTACAACAAAGAGAGGAATTATTTAGTGGAGGGGGATGTTCCCATTAGAGTGATGAATGGTCTAATTATTGGAAATAAACAATCCCCAGAGATAAACGACAAACTGTGGACGACCGTGAGAGATGAGCCGCTGGATTAGGGGGGAGGCACAGTGTTTATGTCTTTAGATTTAATTATTACTGCTGCTGTTTACTGTAATAATAGATTACCAGTATTAAAATGTTGATTGCCATCTACTATTTAATCTCTTTCACCATACTATTATGGTGGAAATGCATTTGGAAAACCAGAAACAGTCCTTTAATTCTTTGGGGAGGTCCTCAGGTGGCTAGTTCTGTCTAATAGCTGCTTAAAGAAAGACAAACCATAGAATTTCCGAATGGGCAAACAGCATATCAACACCTATGGTATCCATCTGAGATGAGCAAACTCCTCATTCCTGGTCCTAATTATTCACTCCATCTTTTAAAATATCACTGCACATCTCTGACTGTACCAGTGACCACGAAGACACCTGCACAAGGGCTGTTACAAAACCGCCATTAACTCAGTCAATGTCCCTTAGACACCGGTGCGTCGCAGCATCTCGTCTGGGCTCAGCCAATCAGCATCTTTTATGATCAATTACGCAGCCAGTCGGCAGGAACCAGTGGACCGTTGGGTACCAGGGAACACCTACAGGCCGACACGCTCGCAGAACTGTTCCGTGACACTTTAACCTTGATGGAGAACAATGAGGAACGCGACGGCTAATGAGTTTTTTATTGTTCACTGTCCCTGTTAACATAGAAATCTGCGCCAGACATGCAGAGAACAGAGGGATGGGACGACACACACCACCTACTCTTAGCTTGGGATGTTTCAGGATGCACTATGAATTAGTGAACATAGTTTTTTAAAACATAGTTATCTCCAATCCCCTCTCAGGATATCTGACATCCTGAAAAGGAGCCGTTCTTAGCGGAGAGAGGGTGTCATTTAGGTGCTTCTCTGACAATCGTGATGTAAATTTGATAATTCAGTTGGGAAAAAAATGAATGACTCCTTCAGAATTCTGGAAAATTAATTAAAGCACATTTTAATGACAGCGCTCTGATATAATTATCAGAAAAGTGGAAAGACATGACCAAAATGATTGGTCATTGGAAACTCCCTTTGCTCCCCCTGCCTAACTGATTTTCAAGTATATGCAGATGTTGCTGCCTGACCGAATGTCTGATTGTTTGGAAGTTGTTTGTTGCTTTAAATGGCTGCTGTGTTTGAAAAGGTTCATGTCGTCAACTGCAATATTTAACGGGATCAAAAGTTGACGGAACCCTCGAGCCAGAAAGAGGGAGTTTTGACGGCGTCATCATCTGGGCCCCTGCAATTATTGTTATCATCCTTGGAAGGTAGAGACGGGGTGAACTGGTGCCAGCTGCCGTGAGCTGAGCCTGCCAGGGCAGACGGGATATCAGCAGGTGGCATTCTGGGATGATGCCGGTAAAGCGCAAACAGTATGGTGCGCAAGACTCGGTGCCCGCTCCCCCACTCTAGCCCAGTTCCCCCATCTACCCAGTCTCACCCACCTCCTCACAGTATGGACTGTTTCATCCCGTAGGCGGCACTACATCTTTTTTCCCTTCTCTGTTTTTTGACATCTTTTTGTGGTTTTCCTTATTTTTCTTTCAAAGCCACCTTCAAAGCAGCCTCTGTTCCTGCAGGATTGAGATGCTTCAGTTTGAGGAACACGTATTAACCATTAACCTTTCCTATGAATAATAACGTGTCAGTTTGCTACAAATATTCCTGCTAGGTAGCAGGTAGTTAATGGCGAATTTGTGTTAACTGTCAACGAAGAAGCTTACAACTGCTTTGCAATGAATAATACCGCATCAATTTGCTGCATAATGCTCCTGCTAGTTAGCATACCCATAATTTAGACGGATCAAATACCAACTGAGACAAAATACAGATCTACACTCATAACAAAGACTATTTCAGCGTATGAGTTGATATCAGGTAGTAAAGCTCCGTCTTGGAGCTTTCTGATCTTTCACGGTAATCCCAAACACAGCAACAGATAAGAGAATAATGCAGCTGTGGCAGTCATCGGAACTGAGCTCAGCCTGGCTCAGGAAACAGGAAGTGAAGGCGGCTGATGCAGCTTAAGCAGAGTTGTGTATTTTATGGTTGTGTCCTGAGAAGGAAAGCCGCCTGACGTGGTCCGGCTTTCGCAGCAGCAACCAAGGACAGATGAGTTTGGGAGCCGGACGTGCAGACTGGCTGAACACGAGGATCACAAAAAATCACAGAGAACAAATGCAAAGAGAAGTTATCTGGATGACTCCTCCTACATCAAACGCTCAGGAACCAGACCAGCCAGTCAGGAAAACCAATGAAAGACAAATCCAATGATTCAGAACCTGTTCGAGGACATCCATGCATAGGTTTGTGTAATATTCATCCAATTTAATTTCTGTCTAGACTTTTACCTAACACCATTCCTTAACGACTAAACAACGAGGATGTACCACTTTTAGCTCTTTACATGTTTCCTGTGACAGAGTTCCCTTGGGGGGAATCCACTCAGAAGTGCACGGCCCAGATGAGACTCCATATATTTTAGCCTGTCAGAACACCTTTGCCGTGCCTGTAGTTACAGACTTTATCCACATCCCATCCTCCTCTCAGGTTGAAGAAGAGGCTCTCTGTTCTTCTTCTACTGAGAAATCTTTTTATTTCTGCTTATTTCACAGCCCCGACTGTGGATAACAGGAGATAAAAAGGCTTAGGTGAGTAAAGCTTTTGTCTTCCCCTCACCCCACATTTCTGGTAGTTATTCATTCATGACAAAAACCCATTCACGCTCTGACAGCCTTCATCCCTGCTGATGTATGGCGTTGTCTCCCGCCACCGCCTTCCCGGATTCTCTGCCGCCGCCAACCTCCGCCCGCCCCAAGCGCCCGACTCTGTCCACACCATCACTTCAAGGCGAGCAGGTTAGGACATTTGGGTTTGGGTGTTGTCATATATATATATCACGACTTTGATACATAGCTGGCAAAATACGCTGACAAGGGTGAGCCACCAGGAATCTGTTCAAGATCATACATACAAGAGCGATATTTCCCCTCTGCGTGAATATGAATGGAGGAGTGAAATAAATGCTCTCATCTCTCTCACATATGCTCTTCCTCTAGTCTATTTATTCCTGTTTCATTTAGCGAGCGCACAACCCCCGCGGTTTCTCCATCAGACAAGAGGGCAGCCGTATATAAATATAAATATATATATATATATATATATGTTTTCCCTCAAATTTTTCAGTAAAAGGAGGAATTAAACTGGAGTCTGCTCCTGTCAGAGGGAAGGCTGCTCCCTGTACTGGCATGATAAATATTAAAACACGGTTAGCAGCGCATGACTGCTCAGGCAGTGTCAGGGATGCTTGGTTTGTCCCTGACGGCTGGAGCAGGTCCCTCCGAGTAAACAGCTGGCTGGAGGAATGGGAGGTCCCAGGATTTCAACTGGAGCAGTTTATCTAAACGGATGGAGGACTTTCCCACACACAGGTGTGTACAGTGAAATAACTCTGAATTTGGCAAAAAAGGCTGATGTTCAGTAGGTGGTGTCATTTCTCTCAGTGGCCGCTGGAGCTCAGCTAAATCCAACACATTTATTTACCCGCAGAGTTGGGTAAGAAAGAGGACGTTCCTCTGAGATGAAAGACAGTTCTGGAAAGACTTACCTTAGGTCTTCCACCCTTTCACCTTTGATCTTAAAAAGGTGAAAGCCAAGGGACCTACACCTTATACTACAGGCCTAAGTCGCAGTATGTGGGGAAATGGAGGACGTCTGCGCTCTCTAAGTGCTCTTCTAGTTTAGACGTAAATCAGCATCTGGAATCAAAGTGAGTAGGGACATACGTGATCGCAGAATCCTGATTAGTCAGAGCAGCAACATTGCAACCAAATAGATGGCAGGCAAAGGAGGGGACGTTTTATGTTTATGCAAACCACGCGCAAAATACAAAGCAGACATATAAATTTAGATGCAGTTGAAACTGGAAACAAAGGAAGGTTTTCAACACTATTCTTTTTGCCAATACATTTTTTTTCTCCTCATGATAAACAACCATCACTGAAGATCGTAAAGCTCACGATAACCACCACATTTCTCTCTGTGAAAAGTAATTTGCCATTGCTAATGTTAATGCTATCCTTGTTTTTTTCATGCTAATCCTCTCTGCTAATTGATTATTCATAATTATCAGGCAGGACTTGTGAAACACATGTCTCCCGCTTAATACCCAAGCGGGCAGAATACACTGTAGCATAGCAACACTGTCACAAACTGACAGCTTCTAGCAACAAAAACACAGTTGGAGAGGTGTTTTTTTTTTTTGCTGGATGTTTGATGCTGGTTATGTACCAGGATAAGCAGTATATCCTAAATCCTAAATCCTAAGTCTTTAATTTTCTGTATATTGTGATGTGTCGATTTACTTTTAACTGGATTTCCTGTTAAAACTGTGCAGATCAGCAGAGGTGAAAGCTCACCCCTGAGTCAAATCCAACCTCTCTGGTTGTGGTAAAATCTCCTTTGTTGCTTTGATGCGTGTTTCCTTAAATTTGATACAATCAAAACAAGAAAACTGACTTACTCATCAGGCACCACAGGGGTCCTCTCGTAGTAATGTGGAATTGTCATGTGGAATTGTTCTTTGTGTTGTCTTGTGTTGCTTCATAGTGCTTAGTACAATACATGTAGAAATCTGATGAGGAAAAAAAGAAGCATAAATAAGTAAAATGCCATCATTTGCCTTAAATCCTCTTTTTCTAGTTCCTTTATAGCACCGGGCTACATGTAAGAGACAGTCAATATTCTGTTCTATTATAACACAAATAGCATAATCCTTTGCAAAATATAATCACGTTGGCAAACCGAATGTGTGACTTGGCAAAGGAATAGAGCTGCACGCAGAGTCTATTCTCAGCTGTGCTGCTCAGAACAAGAACTGGCTTGTCCCTCATTCTTTCACAAGCCCACTGGTGCTATTGTGAAGCTTCGAGCCACTTACTCTATTATACAGTGGGTCTGAATGAAGACAATAAAGATTATTTGGGTTTTTTTTGTTTGGTTTTTTTTTTACGTTGATTAATATCTGGAATTCCATTACAACCAGCAGCTGACATCCAGAAAAAAAAAATCTCTGAAGAAAACGGGCTTTTTCAAGTCCCAACCCAACCATGGTTCTTCCATTCATACTTGTCTCTGAATGTGAACACTTGCAAACACATTTATTCTGATTATAACTCCTGATGTGGACAGTCTGTCAGTCAGAAACTGAAGATGAAATATATCTCTTCCACTCGTGCATGTCAGAGGTTTCTCTCATCTTCAGTCACTTCCGATCCTTTACTTATATTAGCCGACAACACTAAAGCTCACTGAAGCCGTGGAGAAGAGTTTGGCTAAGAGGATTTGGCAAATATCTCATTAGCTTAAAGACGACAACTCATTCCGCTGCGGCTTTTATTTGGACAGCGTAGCCACGGATTAACGCTCGCTCCAACAACAAATGCCACCAAGTTAATTTATTTGGCTTTGTTTGCTTTAATTCAATTTCCATTATCCCATCAGCGCAACCTGAGATTTTAGTTGCACTTTTGGGGTTAAAAGCGAAATTTGGGTGAAGTTTGGGAAGGCGTCCACATCGCAGCATTGGGACAGCACCTTTTCTGCGCTTTTTCTGATTTTGATAAATAAATCATTGCCATTTTCCATCTGTATTATCACTCAGACAGGCAATTGGGCCTGCACCAACATTCCAGACCACCTCTGTGTGAAGCTTCCTCCATCCTGGGGCAGCTACAGCAGCTCACACCTTGTCATCCCCGCTAGCATTATTCCAGGCAAACGCATTCGATGTGCTGCCACTTTTTCCCTCTCGCTGACTCAGCTCATGTCAGACACGAACTTGTTTTTCATCTCTTATACATGACACCATCCCCCAGCTGCTCGGGCTGATCTCACAGGTGTTTGCTGGCAGTGCAGACCGGATGTCGGTCTGGAGCCAGAGCCACCCAAACACTCTATCCACATGCATAAAATATGCTCGTGACATTACACACCCAGGAGCACAGAACCACCATTGTTGATGGTAACGGTGGGTTGTTGGGTTGATAATGGCATTTAACACATGTTCTGTCATACATTACAACTTAATGCCACTGAAAACAAGACAAAGATCCTATTCTATCCACTGAGTTTGTCCATAACTGCTCATTTCTATAAAATTGCTTATTATCATTCCATTGATAATAAGGTCTACTTTACATGTGGAGATACACGGACAACAGGTTCCCAGTGGAATTGAGCTACGTCTGACTGTTTTCTGCTGTAACCACCCTTCAGAGGGTGAAATTAGATCACTACGGTGGGAGCAGAATAGGTAAAAACTATCAAGTTGGTGTACTTTTTTTGTGCTGACGAGGAGTTTATCTGTTTAGAAATCAGCTCGTAGAACCTTCTGTTGCCCTGTTTTCGCCGTTGTTTCCTGGTGTGGAATGGCTCAGCCATCTCCCAGACACATCGCACCTAGAGACGCTCACTTGTTGCAGATGACACACACTTTAGCCTTTATCATTCCAATAAAACAGACTTTTTCTAGCCCATACTTAAAGAGCTCGCACATCCGATCCTCAGACACATCTTTTCTTCGCTCCTCTCAAGGGGGAAAACCAGGTATCTCTGATATTTGTACCCAAGTGTCAGCTGCTGAAATGAGTTTTGCGCCCTCCACAATAAAAGACTGTCACACAGGTCGGGCTTTTTATTTTTTATTTGGAGCTTTAATGCGTTTTGCAAATGAGCTCACAAATCTCTGCTGCGGTAGTACTGCATCTTTGAGATAGCAGAGAAATGGTTTCCGTGTGCACATACGTCTTGCGTAAGAGTGGAAAGTTATGAGCTTGTGGGTTCTGGGGAGGCAGGGGGTGGGGGGGCGCAGGGAGGTAAATGTGACTAACTATCTGTGTGATGTATTAAAGCAGAATCCGCTGGGCTTTCTAGCCGGGTGCAGCAGCAGCGTCTTTCAACACGTTTCAGAATTGATATTGTTTGATTTTGCGCTTTCATCAGGGTTCTCGGAGGTAGCGTGCCTCCGCACATTTGCTTTTAACTCACTTAAATTTCTGTCAGAAGGGTGGCGGGGGAACAGAGTAATGGCCCTGGCAGTGTGTGGAGTGAAGGGGTAATGGCAGACTTCCTGTACATTTTCTCCTCTTTCAGGTCTTTTTATAAAACCTCTTCACATCAGTGATCTCCACCAGATACTGCTTATCCCTGAACTGGAGTTCCACTTTTTTTTTTCATTTTAAAGCCACAGCTATGTAGCAGCTGAAATATTAATAAGGGTTCATTTTAAATAGAGAATGAGGTCTTCCTGGCTATTTTCCACAACAGCTCTCGTTCAATGCACTCCCATTTCAGCGCTTAGGTGCAGCAGGAAGAGGGGAGATATCAAGAAATCAGATTGTGGACGATCCAGATGTGAATCCAGCTAATCTCATTTCGGATAGCTCGATAGGGGTGAGTGAGCTGTGTGTACTGAGATGGAGGCGACAGCGAGGGCGACTTCTGGGTTTCTTTAAAAAAAAAAAAAAAAAAGACAAAAAAAAAGTCGGAGAGAGCAGCTGCCTTGTTCTCGCTCGTTCAATTATGTCTTTGCTCATTTTTCCTGCCAGGCAGGTGGCTGAGAGAAACAAGTGATTTTAAGTGAGTATTCAGAGAACAACAGGTGAAGCAGAAAGTGTGGAATTAACATAAAAATAGCCCTCTTCATCCGCCTCTGGAAAATGAGCCAAAGCTCTCTGACTGATGTGCATGTTCATGTGTGTTTGGGGAAAAAAAAAATGTTATCGCTCTTATTCCCATGATGCCGCACTCTTCTTCAGTCTCATTTCCCTCCCAACAGCCACCTTCCTTTAGTTTAAATCCAAGCTGGGGCACACCCACAATGCAGAGAGAACACTTTCCGTCTAAAAAACAGTTCAAGCGGGTATCCATTCAAATTCAAATTCAGTCTTAATTTACCCAACCAGCATGTGGGGGGTGTTTCTCAAACAAAGCTGCAACTTCCTCGGGAGCATATCCCAGCAGTCACTGGGTGGGTTGCACCCTTTACTGGGTGTCAGGGGAGCGACCCAGTCACTCGCCCTCACACCCAGGGGTGAGTCAGGTACCTGCTCTGGTACCGGGAAAACTTGTGAAGTAGGCCTGGATACACTGTTGTTCTGGTGACATTCAGACTGATACATAATCAGTAAACACAAGCGTTCCTCACCAAAAATAACAGTAAAATAGGGAGGAAAATACAAACTAACATCATTAGGCTACTGTAGAGCATCAAATGAACCACTAATTGCACAAGTTGAATGAATATTGTATAAACAATTCTACCAATCACAGCATATATATATATTTATTTATATAGATATATGTATGCATCTCTTTACCCAGCATGCCTCAGTGGGCCTCGGGACTGTCTCTAGGAAGTGATGACATGCTGGTACCTCTCCACTTTGCTTGCATTGATGAAGCACCTCTTATGAATATGCATTGAGTCGAGACTACTAGCTCTATCGCATTTTTAATTGCCAACATCATTGTGTATTTTGCCCGGTGTTTATTTTCAATGTATGCATTTTGTTACTATTCTCAAACACGTACAATAAAAGTTTTCATCATTTTGTACTTTAAATGTAGTTGCACTCTTTGATATTCATACATGTTACTGCATAATCACAGCTTGGCTAACGCAGGGATAAAGAAGATAAAGAAAAACCTAAACAACATGAATATCATCACTTTCAATGTGTTTCTTTCATACCTCTTGACTATTGAAGTCAACCTCTGGACACACAAGGGAGTTCTTATGTTTGGAAATGTTTATACTCTCTCAGAAACACTCCAGGAATAAGCACTGTCCTTGCAGAAGATCACTTCAAATTTATTCCAGCAGGACACTGGTGAGTCTGGGTTTCAGTCAAGTCCTAGAAATCAGAACAGTCAAGTTCAAAAAAAATGTTTAGGTGCCATTGTGATTATTCAGTGACTGGAAGGAAATACTTTGGTACTTTTAGAAAAGGAGGAAGAGTTTAAGTCAAGCACCACAGAAAGTAAGGACTTGTGCCCAAATGTAAATGATGGTTATAAATATTGACGATTATCAAGGCTGGAAAAGCGAAACATGAATTTTGGAACTGAATGAATCTCCTTTAAAAAAGCCAGTTGAACTCCTGCTGGAGTATTACTCTGAAGGGCCCGTGGCAGTGAAGTGGCTGTGTTGGCTTTCTTCAGATATTAGCATGTATTATTACAGTTGTAGGGATTAAGAGAGATTGATTGCTTTCGTTGAAACAGATTGCTGCCATTAAACATTCATGAGTGTTTACTGAATCACAGTGTGGCGTGATGCTCATACTCACGGGGCTGAAAGGTAGATGGATGATACAAGCTCATAATTGTGAATTAATTCAATCATCTGTGGCGGGCACCCAGAGGCCGACTGGTGGAACAAATGACAAAAGGCGAGAGTGCTTTGAGATCCTTCTCCCTTCTCTCCCAGCTGTCATTTATTTATAGACGGCTTTTGCTGCACGAGCATGGTTGTTAGTTTTAGCTTTTATTTAGATTCCCATTACAAAAATAAACAATTCAAGTATATATATATATATATATATATATATATATATATATATACTGTATATATATATATACTGTATATATATATATATATAAAATAAAAAATTGTAGACCATATATATTTTACATTGAATTCTCTAAAAATATAAAATATAGTTTAAGTTACTAGCACATTAAAAATACCTCTTAAAGATCATACTGAGCCGCTCTTATGAAATTACATTTTTTTTAAGGCTATTATCATAAAGTGGGAAACACTGAACATGCATTTGATATAAATTAAAAGTAATTTAAACTGCAAGTGTGTCGGATGGGCAAGTGGATTAAGAATTAAATTACATTTTGTTATCGGGCAGCAGGTCCAAGTGTTTATGTCAAGTGAACATTGTTACAGGCTTCAAACACTCACTGTGGAGTGTAGTTGCAATCCCCGAACAACGCATGAGAATGTTGAAGTGCTTACAAAAAAATATGCATCTGTCCTCTCACTCAGCTCGGGAGACTCCAGCACGCAGCCTGGCTGCAGAGGTGGGAACGGTGGGTGTAACGGGGAGCCTCCAGATCGCGCTCAGCGGTGATTGGCTTCATTGAGCTTTTCACCGAGCATCTGGTGGGCTGCCATTACGCAAGTGCTACTATCTCACATGCTCTGCTGTGACTCCTACACGAGGGACAGCGGATGGCTTTTTATGATTACAGAACCGCAGACATGCATCATTTGGTTAAGCTCCCAGTACTACGGTGCACAATCTGCCCGCTGGGTGCGAGACTACGTGTGTGTGTGCCTATCCTGTTGTCTGTGTACATATGTGTGTCACGCAGCAGCATCTGCCGGTTTGTTTTGTTTTGGTTTTTTTTGTTTTGTTTTTTTTTCTGGTATATTTGTGAACGTCTGAGGCCGTGTTTGGACGGTTTCTCCCTGCTGTTAAGCAGTGCACACACTGTCGGTTCATAGGTGGGTGTGTTGTTATTGTGCATGTAAAGGGGGACGCAGGTAGACAGAGGGATGCTCTGTTGCATCCACATCATGCAAGGCAGGGGTGCGGAAATGCCGTCTTTGGCAACATGCGTGTAACACGTGTGCCTGGTAGGTGGCGTCCAACACGCCAGTGATACGTGCCAGTTAGTGGGACCAGAGTGGAGCTCTGCCAAGCTTCACACACATTGTTTTTGCTTTTCATCACAATAAGTGGAAAACAAAACAGGAACATACAAGTTTCTGCATTAAACATGTTTGTCTTCAGCTCTCCTCCATCTCCACAGGCTCCATGGTTCAGCCCCACGCTAAATATTTACTCAAGTACGCTCATGCATGCGAGTCTCTGCCTGCATGTCCCTGGCCGCATGTTCCTGAGTATGTGTGTTCTTGTACTTGCTACATACTGATACATACTACCAAAATTTGCATTCTACTGGCAAAGTGAGGACATTGTGGGTTGTCCTCACAATTTCAAAGGACTGTTTGAGGGTTACACATGGTTTTCAGGTTAGAATTGGGTTCATGTCAGGGTCAGGAGGTTAGTTGCGATGGTTAGGGTTAGGGTAAGGGGCTGGGTAATACATTATGCCTATGAAAGTCCTCACAAAGATAGAAGTACAAGGATGTGTGTGTGTGTGTGCGTGTTTTTCCTGGCCTTCAGTGGTGTACCGTGAAGCAGAGCAGAGTGGAGTTCTGTCCACGTACCGTGTTCTCATTACCACTAACAGCCTTGAGCCGGCCTCGTCATTAGAGGGAATCATTCTCAATCCAATTGCCTGTTGGTTACGCTACGCAACAGAGGTCCACAATCTGTCCTTATCTGTCGGCTGAGATTTCTTTGTGATGTCTCCTGAATAGCAAAGGACAAACACAGGGAGAGAGAGCAGATGTGAAACGAATGAGAGCGGCGCATGCGGATGCAGGATCCTTGTCCTGCCGGATCTGATAACGGCAGCAGCCTCCACGGTAATGCTTCACGTCACCAATAACAGGCAATTGTGAGCTGACAGACAGCAATCATCTGTAATCCACCCAACCTGCTGAGCTACATCTACTGTTTAAGATGTCTGCGTGTAATGCAGGATTCCTACAAGTCAGCATTTACATTAAATCTGTATTAAGGGAAGCTGTCATTCATCCACAGGAGGGGCGATCAAATGCCGCTAGCTAGCACGCTGACAATGGGAACAGGCTAATCAATCTATTTAGTCTTTATAATAGTTCACTGAGAACTTTGAGTTAAGATTTTGATATATATTGTTTAAATAGATTTGTCAGGTGATGATTAAGAGTCACACTCACAGTCCAGGTGTTCCACCTGGTACAGATGTGCAGCTTTATGCAGGCACAGTTGGCTTTACAGAAGGTAAAACTACAGTAAGTTTGAGGTTGAGCACTTGTCTGACTGTTATTAACTACTTATTCTACTAGAAAAGTAGAATAGCAGGAACCGCGGATATTTTGCTGGTCCTCACAAAAGACCCATTTGAGGGTTAAGACTTGGTTTTAAGGATTCCTCATTTGCCCCCCACCAGCCCCGCATGCCTGCCTGCTTTTGGTGCTTCTGGTGGTGCTGCCGGTGTCCGTGCAGGTAAGGAATATGAATCACCTCGGCTTGCAGGCTGTTCTGCTTGGGAGACTGTCAGCTCGGCCAGGATGGATGAAAAGAGACAGGAGCGAGATGAAACTGACAGCTCCAGCCAGCCTTCATCCATCCTTCTGCCCGTCCACCCCCTCTAAACTCTCTGTTTGCTCTCTCCTTTCCCTCCAGGCCCTCCCCTTGAATCCTTGAGCTCTTATCCCCCCACGAGATCAGGTAGTAAAAGACTTTTACTGCCTGCGTGGAAGCAACTAGTGAGGAATCGTGTTCGATGAATAGGAAATGTAATAAATGAAACAGTGCTGCCATTTCATGACTAAAAAAAATGAGTATTACAATGTCAATTATCACTGTAACAATATTACAAACAGTAACAGTAGTGTTATATAGGTCTGAGTAAACCATTTATATTATTTTACGTTATACCCAAATATAAAGACTAAAATTGAGCGCATAGATTAACGGCTGAGGCACGTTCACATTCTTTTCGCTTGTTGACTTGAGAATAGAGACACTTGATCTTCATTACAGAAGGATTTAGAGGCTCATTCCTGCCTTTATTCCAAACTTGAGATGGTTTTCAGAGCCAAACTGATCATCCGCAGCCTCCCTATCTGATTGGCCCTCAGGAGTGATAGCGAGATAAAGCGAGCAGAATGTAGGCGTCCTCGAGAAAAGATTTAAGCCTCATACTGGAGTTCCTCTGATTATTCTGGTGTTCTGCTTCACCTTTTAGGCTGTAATATCTGCTAATGTGTTGGAGGAGGCAAATTCAAGGCGGGGGAGCTCCGTAAGCAGCTAACGGGTATATGGATTTTTTTAAACAGAATGATTGTACCAATAACAATCTTGGCCTCAGCCTTAGCATTTTTCTTGTTTTTCTACCCTTTCTTGTTCTTGGCCGTCTGTGCAACTGTGTGGAGAAGCCGAGGCTGAAGTATCAGGCAGGGCACCCATGCAGGGATCCATTAGGCAAAAACCAATTTCACACAGAACCAATTTCATAAATATGGAGTACAGCCCCACCTTTAGCAGTGCTTGACTAGCTTTTAGAAAGAAACCTGAAACCATAAACAAAGTGCCCCTGCCTGAGCAGCCTTTTTAAATGATAACTGAAATGTGTGTGTGGGCTAAACACATTAAGCTGTATTTTTAAACTGTTTAATTAATGACAATGAATAACTCGTTGAAAGGCAACATTCACGGGGGATTTGCAATTCATAACCGCTTAAAATGTTATTTGTTCGGTATGTGGTAAATGAAGTATGGCTTTAGCCTTGTTCCCACAATTTACTGGGTTTATTTAGTTGTTATTTCTCCGAAGCAGCTGGTAATAGAAATTAGAATATTCAAAATTACTGTACGCAACAGTCAAGCCAGCGGCTACCTCTTCTTATCCATCTATCCAGATCCTGCAATACAGCTTGATTTAAAAATGCTTTTTGGCATTAATGTTGCACATTTATCATAGCCCTCATAGAAGCACTAATCTCATTATGTCAAATCTGATTGGCTGGTGAACTTGTCCGTCGGTGGCAGGCAGATCCGCCGGCTATATGTAATACACGGACGTCACCGCCTCATTCAGGATAAACACCTCTTCTCACTCGCCCAGACAAGAAGGGTTGTCTGGTGAGACATCTCACTCATATTACTCAGAAAACCGGGGTTATGCAAATGACCTCAAGTTCTCTTTCATAATACATTGCTCAATGTCTCACTATGGGATATTGCAGCTCCCGTAGTGCCAGACAAGCTTATCCTGTGTCCAACAACCAATCGGCAGGACCTGACCAAATCAGGGCAAAAGGACCGCCCGCGCCACACACGAATCAGATACATCCAGCATGTAAAACCAGACGAAAGTGAGCGGCGAAGACCAGCTCGCTGCAGCGGGAGAGAGTAGATGTGAAAAGACTGAGAGCGGCGCACGCTCCTGCAGGTCCACCCCCCTGAACAAAACCCACAAAGTGGCCAAGCTCTGGGTCGAGTGAGAACCCAGACCCCCAGGAGGCTGCAATTGGCTGATTCGAATAAGCCAAAGCTATCGCCTCCAGCACCCAGTGGAAGAGGAGCTGCTTTGTGACAGTTCTGCCTTTGTGGGAACCAGCCCAGGAGACAAAGAGCTGATCGCTACTCCTGAAGCCTCTGGTCCTATTCACATAGGTGTGCACTGCGCGAACCGGACACAATGCGAGTGCGTGTTGCTCATCCGACGCAGCAGTGAATGCCACCAGGTCGAATAGGGAACACGACCCCACCACCTTCGGCACAAAAGCCAGGTTTGGCTTCAAAATCATACGCACGTTGTCCGTGAAGAACTACGGGTGTTTCAACCCCTCCAGGACCACCACCAGGTCCCACGGGGGCATCAGGAGTCTGGAGACCGGAAGGAGCTGGCGCGCGCCCTTTATGAAGTGCCCGATCAGCAGGGGGTGACTCGCCGTCAGCCCGTCAAACCCAACATGACAAGCGTTGATAGCCGGGTTTGGCTCGTGGAGAAAGCCCTACGCTTATCAATTAGGTTCTGCAGAAAAGACAATATCCCCACCGAGCACCGGAAAGAGATGTGTCCGTGACAATGTGTCCTCAAACACTCTAATTACAGTCATACAAAGACCTAGTGGAGGAGGCTCAAGCACTTTGAATTGAGAAAGTCATTCGCGGCGAGAGCCCCCCCCGCTGAGAGATTCATCCTCTCAGGGACCAGGCCCATAGCGCTCCAGGTAAGGATGAACCCTCCGCCTGAGACAGAAGGTCCCGGCGTAGCGGGAGCTGCCAAGGCTGCTGATATATCTCAGCCAGCCAGTGCATTGCCGGCCAATGCAGAGCGATCAGAATCAGCTCGTGACCGTGTTCCCTCACTCTGGACAAAATGGGGGGAATCAGGGTCAAGGGGGGACGGTGTAGAGCAGCACACGTGGCCAGTCGTGCGCTATCACGGATGCACCCCTCGCAGTAGAACAGAGCACATTGCACATTTGCTCTTGACAGGTCCACCAACGCTCGCCCATAACAAACCCAGACTTGTTCCACAACCGTTGGATGTAGGGCTCACTCCCAGTACATCGGCGCGCCCCTGGAGAGCATGTCTTCTCCCATATTCAGAGACCCCGGGACATGCGTCGCTCTGAGAGACAAGAAGCAATCACTGCTCCAGAGGATCAGCCGGTGCACCAACGCGTGCAGACGGCGAGAGCGTAAGCACCCCTGCCAGTTGATGTAAGCCACCGTCGCCATATTGTCCGTGCGTTTCAGGACATGATAACCCCAGAGGAACAGAAGGAAGCGTTTTTGGGACAGAAACACCACTGAAAGGTCCAAGAAGTTTATGTGAAGACGCTGGAGACTCGCGCTTCAGCTCCCCCTTACACAAAGACCCTCGTGGACACCTCCCCAGCCCGTCATCCGTGGTGACCACCTTCCTAGACAGGACGGCACCCATCGGTATCCCCTGCATCAGGAACGACAGAGCTCACCAGTGACACAGCGCCAGAGCGCACTCGGGCGTGACAAGCGCTCTCCGCGCACCATGGGATCCAGCCCTGCGCAGCTACCCAAAACTGGAACTCCCTCATGTGGAGCCAACCCAGTTGGACCACGAGGATGACCGAAGCCATCAGTCCAAGTAGCCGCAGGCACAAGATGAACCGGACCGTCCTGCCCAGCCGGAAGAACGCAAGGCAAGTTCTGAAGCTGCCGACCCGCTCCTCTGAGAAACATGCAGTGAGTGATACAGAATTCAGGGCAAGCCCCAGAAAAGACATGTCCTGAGCAGGGGACAGCCTGCTCTTTTCCCCATTTATCACGAAACCCAGATCCTGCAGGTGTTGCAGAAGAATGAGCGTATGCACCTCTGCATTCTGCCGCGACAGCGCGAGCAGCAGCCAGTCGTCCAGGTACGTGGGTATGTCCAGGCAAATGCCCTACCGCCTTAGCGGCACGATCGCCGCCTCTGTGTAGCGTACAAACACCCTGGGACTCAGAGAGAGGCCGAAGGGAAGCACACGGTACTCGTAACACACCCCCTGGAAAGCGAACCGAAGGTACTTTCTGTGGGGAGGATAAATTGGAATGTGGAAATACACGTCTTTCAGATAGACGGATGTGAACCAATTGTTCCGCCATATGAGACGCAACAGAGATGCGTGTGTAAGCATCCTGAACTTGTATTACCTGAGATGTCTATTTAGTGCATTTAAATCCAGAATAGGGCGAATCCCAGTTCCGTCCCGTTTGGTAACCAGAAAATATCTGGAATATTAGCCCATCTGAGACAGATCAGGCGGGACGATGCAGATTGTGCCCTTGTTTAACAGCGCGTCTCTTTCCTCCTGTAAAACACGGCCCGACTCCCACCGAGCTCACTACGCCGGTAAACCGAGGCGGAACAGAGGCGAACTGCAGACGATAGCCTCTGATGACTGTCCTCACCAAACGAGATGCTGCGATGGCGCTCCATCTCCCGCTCCTGAAAGTGAGCGGAGACACCGCGTCTGCCATCTCCGCTGCAGGGGATTCGATCCCTGGTACAAGGGAGCCCCTTAGCGGCGAAAGGGTACAAGCAGTCCCTCAGCAAGACCCCTCAGGGCCCATCTGTGGTTAGATGTCGCCATCTGCTGGAGACATGGTAGTACTGCACACGGGCTCCGGCGCGTGGACCCGGGGTGACATCACCCCAAGCAACCCTGCCCGTGGAAGTTAATCCCCAGGAAGGGACAGCAGGTGTCGCCACCCTGCTGCGTCCCAATGAAGCAGGAGAGGTGGGGGCCAGATTGGTGCACTTCTGCACTCTAGGCTGCAAAGCCTGGGGTCCGGGCGTGAATTCCTTCTGTTGCTGCTGGAGAAAGAGCAGGAGCCTTCCTCGGAAGGCATTGCCGGAGCGCCTCGTCTTCCTTGCGCTTCGCCTCGCAGCGTTGCAGCATCGACGCAAGGGCAGACCCAAACAGACCCTCGGGAACGATCGGGCTGTCTAGCACGTCGTCTTTCTCTCTGTCCAAAAGATTCGCCACTGGGTGAGCGCTGAATACGGAGGCAGAGATCGGTCATGACGGGAATTTCTTCCCACACCACCTGATCGCATGTCCAGCGATAGTCCTCACACAGCTCCGCTTAGTAGGCTGTCAGAAGGGACAAGGCGTTGAGAGCCCTGGCGGCGACCACTGAGGCTTCATATGCCCGCTCCGTGAGGGCAGACTGAAGGGGGTCAGACTTGGACGGGAGGCTGGGAGATCTGGAAGGCATCGCCAACATCCGTGGGCGAAGATGGGCGGCAACGAGCGGCTTAACAGGAGGAAGGCGGAGCAAACCCAACCTATCCATCGCCTCACAATCTAATGTGGAGGATCTGGGGATGGTGCTCCTGCCGCTGTAAGGGCAGTCAGCCCAAGAACGTGTCAGCTCCTCCAGCAGCTCCAGGAATATGGTGAGGGGTTGCTTCGCCACGTCCCAAGCCAAGGGCAATGTCTTCCCCTCGTAGCGGGATCTAGGAGCCTCCACTACGGCAACTGGCCAGGGAACGTCCAGCCAGGTAGCTGCGCTTCCAGCATGACCGAGCTGAAGTGCGCGGCGGCAGGCACAGCGCTCGCACCCTCAGTCGGCGAAGCAGAGGGGGCCAAGGGCTGTGCAGCCCCAAACACAGAGATGAAGATATTGTCACCGTCCTCATCCTCAGAGATGAGAGGGTTAGAGACATCTTGGTCCTCCTCCCCATAGTCTAGGTCCAGGATATTCTCCTGAGACCCCAACAGCAGATCCAGCTGGGAACCCCAGCTGGCGGCTGCTACTGGAGCTGTGTCTCCTGTCTCCTGCTCCCCTTCGATGTCTGGCACGAAGGGGGGGCAGGGGTCCTTGCCAGACAGGCTGACCTGGCGAGCCCTGTGGGGTCTCAAGCGCTACGTATGCCACGCCTGGAGTGGCGAGGAGACGCGGCTGACACCAAAATCTAAATGCGACGGCGTAAAACCAGTGTCAAGAGTAACCAGTGTTCAGTGACCAAGCCGAAAAGCTCCGTCTGCGAACATTAAGCCACTTACCCGTGGACGCCAGAGAAGCATCAGTGAGGAGGTGACGTCCGCGTATCACATATATAGGAGGCGGGTCTGTCTACTGCGGACGGACAAGTTCACCAGCCAGAATTCGCGTAATAAGATTAGTGCTTCTATGAGGGCTGACGGATGCGTGCATCCAATAGTGAGACATCAAGCGATGTATTATGAAAGAGACATTTATCCTAATGTCTCCTAATGCTGTTCATGATAGAGACTTGATTTTTAATATTGCCGCCAATTTTAAAATAGCAGCTGACTGGGAAAAAGTTAGCTTAGCTTTAGGGGGAAAAAATAGAAAGGCTTGAATGAGGTAAGGAGGTCGGAGAAAACTTCATGGATAAAATTGGATTGCTATCTTTTTAAGCACGGACCTTCCGCACAGAAGTGGAGGTGGTTTTTGTGGAAAAAAGTGCAGGAATCAAGTGAGTTATTCAGAGATTTAGTTGGCTAGATTTTAAAGTGACCTTGACAAAAGACAAAGAAAGAAAGAGAGATTGAACACGAGGAGAAAAAAAAAGCTACTTATGGCTTACCTGGCTGAACAGTTGGTACCTCCTGCTGTGACACTGCATCATCCATTTATCCGCAGCTCATTCATAATGAGGCTCACCCAGCGACGTTTCCACGATCCATTTCCATATTCAGTCGGTCATTCTCAGCGGGGTCAAACTGTGCCTCTGAGCAACTTCCTGCATCAGATGACTTACATATAAAACAACAATTTAAAAAAAAAATCGTACATACACCACGGCAGTCAGATCTACAGGACCTTTGTTTTCGTAGCTGACACTTACTGTTTACCGTCACAGCAAAACATTCAGATTTATTACCAGACACAAGCATATATCATGAACTATTATACAATACCAGTAAACTGACACATAAATGACCATTTGATTTATTTTCATATGGCATTTTAATGTTTTGGTGTGAGGCGTTTTATTTTGAAAATTATCAGGACTCAAATTGTGTAGCCCAAAACAGGTGTTAACCCTGCAGCTCACTGTCTGGAACAATATAAAGTACCATAGATGTTATAGAGGTTGCGAGTTATGACATCGACACCTTTTTGCTATAAACATCATTCTTTCCTCAAAACAATTTATTTTAATCACTTGACATCCAGTGTTCATTTGCTTGGAATTTTCTGAATCTTCCTCAAATATTTTATGTTCCTTTGATTATGGAATGCGTCAACCCAGAGAGACCTCGCTGCGACAAATATCGAGGGAAAAGAAGACGGCAGCAGACAGCACCTGCGAACCCAAGAGCACAGAGGAGTTCAATTACAAGTCAACCTGAAACTCTCGAGTGGCAAACGCCGGCGGACGAATGAGACCGAAGCGTGCTCATGTCAAAACCTGTTAAATTTCCAGAATGGAAGGATGATCAAATAAATGAGCAAACGAGAACCTCCTCCTTTGAGAGCCCGCTGCACTCTCATCACTAAAGCTCATATGAACAATATGAGAGGAAGTTGAGACTGAATGTGTTCTTGTGGAAAAAAACTGTGGGTGCAGATCGAACAGCCATCCATCCTCTACTGCTTTCCACTTAACCGCACCAAATTAAACATTTGAAATAAAAGTAATAAGTTGAGATTGTTGATGAGACATTTGTGCATCTTCCATTAGATCTCATTTGGTTTGGAAAGTGAGAATAGTACACTATTTTTCCATCCATTTTGTCCCTTTCCATTAACAAAAGGTGGTTAAATTCCACATTTGATCTCTGTGGTAGTAAGTGTGGCTGCTGGAAGTAAATGCAAAGTCTCACCATACAGGGAGCCCAGCAGCAGTGGAGTGAGGCAGACCCTGGACTCTGAGGAGATTTCCACACTCATTAACTGCAAGCCGCGCATCTCTGAAAGGGAGGACAACGGGGAGGCGCTGATTGGTGGAGGGGCAGGAGCTGAACCATTTTCCACCAGTGCACAAAAGCAGCTGAATCTCACCGAGCCAGAGGTGATGTCCCAGAAGTGCTTGGAGGGGTTTGGGTCTGGGGAACAGATGTGTCAACACCAGTCAGAATTCTTCTGGCTATCACATGGAGGTCTGTGCAGCCCTCCAGAGATACGCCTCCCCGACCTCAGATGGGCAGAGCTGTACTAAAAGATCAATATCTGATTTTGTGGACATCAAACAGGGTAAAACTGGACAAACAGTGAAACATGTACAAAAAGAACTCTTAACCAGCGATTGATATTTTCAAAAAATGGAGCATCTTTGGATTTAATTTCAGGTCAACACTCCCATCATTGTCCTCTGACTTTCCGCAACCACGCTCTGACCTTCAACTGTACGAGCTTATCTAAGTAGTTTTTCCAGCACACAAAACTGTTGCTCGAGCTACAGAAAAACGGCACTTTTGAAAGTCAAATTTTATTAACAGCAGAACTGCTCACTGGTGGTTTTATTGGATCTCGTGGCTTTTGACACTGTCGACTACTCAGTTTTATTAGACTGCCTGCATGACTGGCTTGATGTTGCGCTTTCTGCCCTTAAACTCCCCTGTCAGCACAGAAATTCACATTTGCATTCACAGATATCAGCTCCTGCTTACCCCGAGGTTCACTCTTTTTTTTTTTATTAGCCCCGACTTTTTTCCGTGTGCTACTCTTATGTAATTGAATTGTTTTGCCGATTGCACAGGTTTACTCCAGTTAAACGACCCTGATGGTATTTTTAAAACCTCTTGATTGTACGTATGCCACAGTCGTTTAAACGCTGAAAGCATTGTGTTCTGCTTTCTCTGCTGCTGGTGGTGGTGGTGGGGGGATCTTTCCTCGAGATCGGGGTAACACCCAACCACACCGGATAGAGGCTTGGGATTTCGGAATACGAGTTGAACAAGTCAGACTCGCATAGCTGTTGCATTAAATCACAGGGACAGCATTTTAAGCAGACGCGACAACTAACCGGATCAAATGATTGTATTTTTAGAGTAGTTAAAGAAAAGCGCAGGATCATACAGCCACGAGAATAAGGTGACCGAGTAAGATTGGCTGCATTTCTTTGATTGGATGCAGCTAAGCGGCTTATATGTTTATGAGACTGGATGTGTTGGAGTTTACTGTATGATCACTTATTCACCAACCATCCCCCTCATGGGTCCTTTGCCACAACGACTACGTAGTTACACTGCCAGCAACACCCCATCTTACCAGATGCTGGTGTTCTTTGCAGAGGAAGGCTAAATTGAAAATGGCTGACCCCAGCTGCCTGGCATCAGGCCACACCCCTCTATCCCTTCCCTCCTTAATATTAAACATCTCGGTTTTCTCGACGGCGCTGGAAAGCTGCTGGAACATGAGCACACTGCCGGTTGTGTCGCACACCCAAGAGGAATTCTAATTAATATTAATTGGCTCCTAAATAAATGATGGGGAATTATTTCAATGCTTTATGAATTGCAGTGCGTCTGGGATTTATAGGTGAGGGTATTTTTGGAGCAAGGGGAGATGGTAATGGGATCATTTCGGCGTGGCTCAAAAAAAAAAAAAAAAAAAAAAAAAAAACAGAGAGGGGAGCCGAGGCATCAGACTCAACAGTAGCCTGTGGTAAAATATTTACATAGCCTAGATTCATATGTAATGAGCTTAAGGAAACCCAGTTATACAACGGAGGTGATGCTGAATGATTAATGCTGAGTTTTTGTGAGAGACAGACCTATGCTCTTGTCTTTAAATTAGTTAATCTTTCTTCTCCCACTAAGCATCTCTCTTATCCTGCCATCTGCCCATTGACTGGACTGAAACTGTCTCTGAAAGTCTCCACCAAATGTGCCAATAATGTTGCTGCTAAGATATGAAGAACACAATTGGAGAAGCTCTGTATCTGATAAGTTAACAGTATTTTCTCATATGTCATCAAGGCCCAATTTGGAACTCGGGCAGAACTCAGATC